>OU906975.1:705000-1905000 GCA_918317495.1 Synanthedon vespiformis | reverse complement strand
TGTTACTTTGTTGAAGTAAATTTGATTGATCCAATAGTTTGGGTGTCTCAGGAAGTTCAGGTGCTTCAGGAAGTTTAGGCACCTCAGGAAGCAGTTTTATAGACAAGTTTCCTGTTTCTTTCTGGCTTTCGCTCGATTTCGATTGGTCTTGGCTTTCATTGTCGTTTGATCTCAATTTTTTTATTTTGTGCCAGTATTTGTTTGACTCTTCTAATAAATCTGGAACTTGCGGTTGTTTAGATTGTTCTGGGTTCCCAGGTAGCAGTTTGCGATTATGTTTAGGGAGATCTGTAGGCGTAGGTACTTTTGGAAGCTTAGGCGCCTCGGGGAGTTTTGGGAGGTCAGATAGATCGGAAGGTTTTGGTGAATCTGGTTGTTGGGATTCATTAGTGTCTTGTATAGATGCATCTTTTGATTTTTCCTGAATTACGCTTGATGTTTGAGACTTACTTTTACTCTCATTATTAGTTTCTTCGGTTGAATCCAAATTTTCAAGTCTTCGTTGGGTTTTAGATTGCTGTTTGTGATTTAGTTCAGGTTCAGAATCTGGTAGATGTAAAATTTTGGGGAGTTTATAAGGTTTAGGTTGCTCATGATCTGGGCTGTCAGATTGCTGAGTGCCTGCATTTTGTGGTTTTTGTGGTTCCTCCGGCAGTTGCGGTCCACTAACTTCATCTGAATTATCAGATCTATTTGGTATTATGGGTAGATCTGGGCTGTCAGATTGCAAACTGTCTGCATTTTGTGGTAACTCCGGCAGCTGCGGTTTACTAACGGCTTCTGGTTCATCAGATATCTGTGTTATTTCGGGTACATCTGGACTGTCAGGTTTCTGAGAGCTGTTTGGTTCTTGATGCAGCTCTTCTGCATCGTCTTTCGGCTCTTCAGGTGTCGGTGGCGTTTTGGATTGGCCCGTCACTTCTTCGGTTTGTTTCTTAAGTTGTTGTACTTCCTGTGGTTGCTGCGTTTTTTCTAGTTTATTAGATTCTTGAGCACCAGATTTTTTCGGCTCGTCATCTTGCGTGGAGCTCAGAAGTTCCTGAAGACTTTGCGGCGCATCATTACTTAGTAGCGGATTTTGTGTTTCCGTTTTCGAAGTCGCTAATGTTTTTGATTTAAATCTGCTCGCCGATTTGCTTGCCACCGATTCAGACGAAGATGATGCTTTCGTGGATGAGAAATCGGATTCTTCAGCAATGCTCGTAAGCGGTGTCTTTTTCTCTGCATTACTATTAGGTATATCTGGTTGGTTGGCTAAGTCTTCAATTTCAATTTGTTTGTCTTCAGAATTTAGTTGTGATTTAGGTTCTGTCGGATTTATTGATTCGTCTAATAGAGACGGTTTTTGAGGCAAAGGCTCATTTGGTTCAGCAGGTTTATCTGGTACAGGTTCTTTGGCTTCAGCAGGTTTATCTTTTACAGGTTCATCTGGATTCTTTGATTCTTCACTTTCATGTTGTTCGCCTTCAGAATCCGGTTGTGATTTAGGTTCTGTAGGATAAATTGGTTCCTCTAATGGAGAAGGTTTTTGAGGCAGCAAACGCTCATTTGGTTCAGCAGGTTTATTTGGCACAGGTTCTTTGGCTTCAGCAGGTTTATCTGGTGAAGGTTCTTTGGCTTCAGCAGGTTTATCTGGTACAGGTTCTTTTGCTTCAGCAGGTTTATCTGTTACAGATTCTTTTGCTTCAGCAGGTTTATCTGGTACAGGTTCTTTTGCTTCAGCAGGTTTATCTGGTACAGGTTCTTTTGCTTCAGCCGGTTTATCTGGTACAGGTTCTTTTGCTTCAGCAGGTTTATCTGGTACAGGTTCTTTTGCTTCAGCAGGTTTATCTGTTACAGGTTCTTTGGCTTCAGCAGGTTTATCTGGTACAAGTTCTTTTGCTTCAGCCGGTTTATCTGGTACAGGTTCTTTTGCTTCAGCAGGTTTATCTGTTACAGGTTCTTTGGCTTCAGCAGGTTTATCTGTTACAGGTTCATCTGGATTCTTTGATTCTTCACTTTCATGTTGTTCGCCTTCAGAATCCGGTTGTGATTTAGGTTCTTTAGGATAAATTGGTTCCTCTAATGGAGCAAGTTTTTGAGGCAAAGGCTCATTTGGTTCAGTAGGTTTATCTGGTACAGGTTCTTTTGGTTCAGCAGGTTTATCTGGTATAGGTTCATCTGGATTCTTTGATTCTTCACTTTCATGTTGTTCGCTTTCAGGATCCGGTTGTGATTTAGGTTCTGTAGGATTTATTGGTTCCTCTAATGGAGCAGGTTTTTGAGGCAAAGGCTCATTTGGTTCAGCAGGTTTATCAGTAAAAGGCTTTGCTGGAGTAATTAAATCGGGAGTTTTCTCCTGTTTTTTGGAATACTCCTTGATGATATCTATTGCTTTTAATATGTCTGTAAGAATAAATTTTGATTTTAATACAAATATTTTTAATATCAATATTTTATTTTTAATTTATTTATATAAAAATAATAATAGTAAGGGAATATTAACCAAAAAAGGGAGAAGCTACTTTTTTTTGGGTTAGTTAAAATTATAGTTACCTTGTTCGCCTGTTGCAGCTCTAATGTTCTTAAGGGCGTCAAGGAAATCTAAAATAATATGAAATTCACATTAGTGTCAAAATTAAAGGAAATTAAAATAAATTAAAGTAAATCATCAGTAATCAGTAAATAAATGCATCAACATGGTATAAAAATACCATGCCCATACGAATGTGGCGTGTTTAAGTCCTTCGAGACAGATAAATAATACATTGAAAAATTCTTACCGTTAGTCTTTGTATACTTTTCAATTACAGTTCTGACTTCATCAAAATCTGAAACGAAAAAAAAGTCATTATTAAAAAATTCCTACCTACCAATTTTAAATTAAATTAGTCAAATTAACTTAAATTAAATTATATATTTTTTTAACACTTACCGAAATGTTTGCTGATGGTGATCAATGCTTCAAAGAACTTAACAATATCTGTAAATGTATGAAAAATATATAGAAATATATTAAATCTTTCTCATTTTTCTTTATGTAAAGTGAATGTGTGTATTTGTGTAAGGTGTGTGCGCGCGCGTATGTGTGTGTGTGTGTGTGTGAGTGCGTAAGTAATGATTCAGTAACTTTAGCTAGTGATGTGCCGGATCGTTAAAAATGTAGATCCGCGGATACGGATACGGATATAGATATTTGGTGTCAAGATCCGCGGATACGGATGTGTGTATGTGTGTGCGCGTGTGTGTGAGTGCGTAAGTAATGATTCAGTAACTTTAGCTAGTGATGTGCCGGATCGTTAAAAATGTAGATCCGCGGATACGGATACGGATATAGATATTTGGTGTCAAGATCCGCGGATACGGATGTGTGTATGTGTGTGCGCGTGTGTGTGAGTGCGTAAGTAATGATTCAGTAACTTTAGCTAGTGATGTGCCGGATCGTTAAAAATGTAGATCCGCGGATACGGATACGGATATAGATATAATGGTGTCAAGATCCGCGGATACGGATGTGTGTATGTGTGTGCGCGTGTGTGTGAGTGCGTAAGTAATGATTCAGTAACTTTAGCTAGTGATGTGCCGGATCGTTAAAAATGTAGATCCGCGGATACGGATACGGATATAGATATTTGGTGTCAAGATCCGCGGATACGGATGTGTGTATGTGTGTGCGCGTGTGTGTGAGTGCGTAAGTAATGATTCAGTAACTTTAGCTAGTGATGCGCCGGATCGTTAAAAATGCAGATCCGCGGCTACGGATACGGATATAGATATTTGGTGTCAAGATCCGCGGATACGGATGTGTGTATGTGTGTGTATGTGTGTGCGCGTGTGTGTGAGTGCGTAAGTAATGATTCAGTAACTTTAGCTAGTGATGTGCCGGATCGTTAAAAATGCAGATCCGCGGCTACGGATACGGATATAGATATTTAGTATCAAGATCCGAGGATATGGATGTGTGTGTGTGTGTGTGTTTGCTCGTGTGTGTGAGTGCGTAAGTAATGATTCAGTAACTATAACTAGTGATGTACCGGATCGTTAAAAATGCAGATCCGCGGCTACGGATACGGATATAGATATTTAGTATCAAGATCCGAGGATACGGATGTGTTTGTGTGTGTGTGTGTGTGTGTGTAATGTAGATCCGCGGATACGGATACGGATACGGATCTTGACTTTCTGTCGTTTCAAGGTCACCTGTTGGTGCACGTGACCTTGTAACGATAGTTGACGTCCGCCACTTGACGCTTGCATTATAAAGGTATCAAATGTTTTGATTTTAAGAAATATAAAAAATAATCTGAATCGAAGTTAATTAGTTAGTTAAGTTTCTCATTGCTACCTAATAATCACTTATAATAATTATGTAGAAAATCCGCCAAAACGCTACGGATACGGGTACGGATCTTTAATCTCACTCGGATATTCGCGGATACGGATATCCGGCCCATCTCTAACTTTAACCGTATAAATATAATTATATTTACTTACCTGTTCGTGCGATCTTATGTATCGCTTCAATTGACTCGACGAAACCTGAAAAACGAAACATATCTTTATACTAATATTATAAATGCAAAAGTAACTCACAGATACATACAAGCACACACATATCAAACTTAAAACACCCCGTTTTTGCGTCGGGCGTTAAGAGCGTTCATGAATTGGAATCACGCTGGAGTTAAAATTTATGATTTTTAGTAGTTTCAGATGTTTAGTTTGCAGATAATTTAAATTTTTTTTGGTACAGTTTTTAAACAGCCCCTTTTCCGACTAACGGTCGAAGGCCTACGCAAATAAATATACAAAATATTTAAAAAATATATGAAACAATGTTTTAGAACATAAATGACTTCACATAGTTAGGTTAGATCGAAGAAGAAACAGAAATATCTCAAATTTGATCCTAAAATAAGACGTTTAATAACACGAAAAATTACTAAAAGTGACTGAATTTTGATTACACTTTTCTTGAATGAAAATTTACAGAAATAGGTATATTTTTTACAACTATTATCTAATAAATGATATGAATTTTTGGAAAACCAATATCTTTTATAAGTTTTTCACATATAATTTTACTAATATCACGCTTCTGCGTACACCGTCGACGGCTACTTTTAAAAAAGGGCTGCCTAAAAACTGTCCTAATGAGGAGTATATCGTAATATTTTAAAATATTTTTCAGACATTGTCTACATTATAAAACTACAAATAATATGACATTATTTGAGACACACACACACACACACACACACACACATACAGACACGTACGCACACCAATTAGACCGCTATTGGCAGTAGGTCTTAAGAGGGCGTATAAAGGTACACTAGCGTCACTCATTTAAAAAAATATTATCTCGTGACTGAGAAGGAATTATTAATAAAGGCTACACAAAGCCCTCGGTAAGTATGTCTACAATTTTTTAATACCTTTTATAAAGTTTCATATTTAGACACGAAGCAACAAAATACGATTTAAGAGGAATGCGGCCGCTTTTCATTTCACAAGCCGAATAATTCCTTCTCATCCATTGCTGATCGGATAGGGACAGAGGGGTGAGCATTTCTTAGATTGCACATCTCGCGGTTGTGCATGGTCTTGGCACTTAGTAGGCCTCGACCACCACACTTATTATTATTAGTAGTATTATTATTATTATACACATATATTTATTTTCTATCTTAATTCTAAATTTTTTACAATAAATATTATTAAAAAAAAAAAAAACAAACAATAAATATCGTAAAAAACTTAAAACTAGAATTCCGCAGGTAGTGGGGCAAGGCCCAAGCTACCAGTGGTTAGGGCTGCAGAGTGGGAACCTCCTGACAATTCGTGCCGTGTCCAGAAGTACCGCTTTCTGTATCTGAGCCTTGATCCAGCCATCTAGTGAGAGCCTCTTAAGGTGTTGGTCGAGGCTCTTCGCTATAAGACCGTTCGCCGACACGACTATCGGGACGATGATGGTCGAATCAACATCCCACATGGCGGTCACCTCATGAGCCAAGTCTAAATATTTACTTAGCTTATCTTTTTCGGCTTTCACGAGGTTTTCGTCATGCGGGACAGTAATGTCAACAAGCATCGTCCGGCGTTGGGATCGATCAATAACCACGATGTCAGGCTTATTGGCGACAATAGTCCTGTCCGTGATTATGGAGCGATCCCAATAGAGCGCGGCATGACCATTTTCGAGAACGGGCGTAGGCACGTACTTGTAGTACGGCACCTCAGATTCGATAAGACCGTATCGAAGAGCAAGTTGCTGATGTATGATTCTGGCTACTTGGTTATGTCTGTGCAAATACTCGCCGTTAGCAAGATGAGCACAACCGGAAATAATATGCCTGAGTGTCTCTCCAGGACGGTGGCATGCCCGACAGATGTCGACCGTACCGTCCTTCAGGATATATTTCCGGTAATTGTTCGTCTTAATAACTTCGTCCATAATTGCACAGACAAACCCTTCGGTTTCCCCAAAGAGGTCACCGAAACGTAGCCAGTTCACTGACATGAGCGAGTCTACATCAGGACTCGTCAGGGCCTTGTAGAACCGTCCATGCAGTTCCTTGCCCTTCCATACGCTCCTTCGGTCTTCGGTGCTAAGAACCACAGGCTTACGCCAGTTCTCGTTAGATAAGCATAAGGGAGTGAAGTGTTTGTCAACTGTCACCACATCATGATGTATCCCGCTTTCGATGTTATGGAAATATTCCCTGAGACTGCATATTTCTCGGTTATGAAGATCCTTGGCGTTCAGAAAGCCTCGGCCCCCCAATTTCCGAGGAATATACAGTCTCATAACAGACGAGCGCGGGTGTAACATCCGGTATGTGGTGAGCAGTTGACGAACCTTTCTGTCCAAGGCATCTAGTTCAGTCTGAGTCCATCTTAGTATGCCAAAGGAGTAGGTTAACAAGGGCATAACCTAGCTGTTGAAAGCGCGCACCTTATTACCACCCGACAAAAGACTCTTAAGTACTTTTGTTAGGCGACAAAAGAAGCGTTCCTTCACCTTCTGTTTTATGTCCTTGTCAACGATACCCAATGACTGTGACATACCAAGATACTTGTAGGTTTCGATTTCAGAGAGAGATTTAAAGGTCACTTCAGTGAGTTGTAAATTAGAACAATTTACAACCTTACCCCGCTGTACATGCATGACCGCACACTTATCTACACCAAACTCCATCCTTATAGAGTTGCTAAAAGTTTCTGTTATTTTCAGCAACTCTAACAAATCCTGGCGTTTGGATGCGAATAGTTTGAGATCATCCATGTACAGCAGGTGAGAAATGACCTCTCCCCCTCTCCGCAATCGATAGCCTAGTGTTGAATCCTTCAACAATGTGCTGAGAGGATTCATAGCTAGGCAAAACCATAGTGGACTCAGGCTGTCGCCTTGAAAGATACCTCGCTTTATGCTTATTTCGTCTTGCGAACCAGAGACGCTCTGTAGACTGCCTGGTTGATGAAGGACAGTGGTCCATTGCTCCATGCATATGCTTAAGAAGGATCTTAGAGTTGAATCAATTTTATACAACTCCAAAATTCGTCTTAGCCATGAATGGGGCATCGAATCATAGGCCTTCTTATAGTCAATCCAAGCTGTCGACAGAGCCCCTCTGTTCCGCTTGACATTTTGAGAAATGGTCATGTCTATGAGGAGGAGCTCCTTAGTACCACGGGACCCAACTCTACATCCATTCTGAGCTGGGGCCAAAACATTATTAGCAACTATGTGCGAGTTAATTTTTGTCCTCAGAATGGATGTGAGTAATTTGTACAGTGTTGGTAGACATGTGATGGGTCTATAGTTTTTGGCTTCCGTGGTACTACCAGATTTGTGGAGCAGGAAGGTGATTCCAGTTGTCAACAGACTGGGGAGGGCACCGACATCAAGGGCTTTTTGGAATTGCATTGCCAAACATTCGTATGAGCATCGAAACCATTTAATCCAGAAGTTGTGCAATCCGTCCGGTCCAGGACTTTTCCAGTTCTGGGCCGAACGAATAGCACAACTAATATCATCGGGGCTTATGGTAACAGCCCCCATGGGTTCGATGGATTCACACGTCTGCTTAACAATGTTTATCCAATCGCCCTCCGTGTGTTCATCGGGAACCGACCAGATGTCGCGCCAAAAGTTTACCATGGCGTTTGCATCTGGAGGCTTCCCGACTTCCACACGGTTATCAGTTCCCTCCCATTGTCTGAATACCTTCCTTTGGTCACTTTGGAATAGGCGGTTCTGATGAAATCTATCCACGCGTTCCCTATAGCGGCGTATTCTGTTTGCCCACGCATAGACTCTCTGCTTCAAGAAATCAATACATTCCGTGACACAGGCCATGTAGTCTTTAGGTCTGATACCAGTTCCCACAAAAGCCTGAGTCACGAATCGCATAACTCGCGGGCGATTATTGCCTTTCTTGAAGCAGAGTAACTTTGCAATGAGAGTCCTAAACTTAGCGATACGCTTCTCGATACGTATTTGCCACATTGGTGTGCGCGCGATATCTTTTGGTGTTTGATCAGGTCTTAAAAATCTAATATTGGCAACGCAACACACCGCAATAGCTCCACAGTACAATATCGAGTGCGTATCGGTTAAGTCTTTGCTGTCCTGTATGTATGGCGACAGCAAAGTGTTTAGGGCTCCCATTAATGCAAAGCTACGTCTATTCGCGGGCAAACGTGGTAAACGCGGCTTAAGTTCACCTGTGGAACGATATCTCAAAATCGTCTCCTCCAAAGTCCTCCTCAATTGCTCATACGCCTGGGTACCCACGAACCTGTTCGTAACATCTTCCTCATCGTCAACAGGGTCTACAGGCGTTATCGGTTGGGGTGGTGGAACCGGTGTAATCGCTGCAGTGAGTAAAACCTGTGACGATTCAGTTGACGCGCGAGCAGGTAGTGAGTCCAGGCGCAGCCCATCAAGTGCAGACTGGTCCAAAAGTTGACACCGTTGGATAGCCCGCACCTGATCCGACAATCGTTGAGCGGTGACGGTGAAGGTCGGTTCAAGGGCCCGAAACAGAGAGAGCATCCGGTCACGGTACGCCGTCAGGTTAGTTCCCCCCTCTGTGGCCCCGTAATAGGCCCGCATGCAGTTCTCATTCATGGTCCGAGTCCATCGCATGCGGCGCACTACACCACCGGTAGCGAGGGCCGGGCGCGAGGCGGATTGCCCCGCAGACCCCAAGCATGCCGGCAGTGGGGGTCGTCGTCCTCGTCGCGTTGATCTTCTCGGCGGCAAAGGCGGCGTCTGCCTGTCCTCGTTACTCGACGTGCTCTTATCGTCGTCGGCGGTTAAAAATTCTTCCGCCGAAGAGCACGGAGACGACGAGATGGGCAGTGGTGTATAACGTGCGCAATGTTTAGCAGTTTGTTTGCTTCGCAATATCATGGTTTATGTATCACTATTTCATTTTTTATTGTATTTGACATATATGTCATTTTGTACACTATTATAAATTTTCACAAATATATCCACAGTGGTTGGTATAAAGCTGTTTTTAAAAGTATTTTCAGGTGTATCACTTTTAAATTTATATATAAAAACGTATAAATGGAAGAAAAAACTGTTTAAAATAAAATATAAAAAGTAAACCATGAAAATTACGTATTGTCAGTGTCACTGCTATTTTTTTTTTTTTTATTATTATTATTATTATTATTATTAATATTAATATGTATATGACTGCTGTGTGACTATGTTTCAATGTCTTATCTGCAAACTAAACACATCATGACATTATGATCCGTCGGGATTTATATATAAATTTTCACTCCAACGTGATTCTGATTCTGTAACGCTCTTAAAAGTAATTGACATACAATTTTTGTTGGCGATCCGGTTGATCTTCGAAGCGGCGAGTCTGAAGTTGCTAGAGTTGGTTATTTTCAAAAATATCTCTATAAAAACGATCACTTGCGACCGTGTGTATTTTGATATTTTATCGAAAAACACGAAAATGTCTGCAAATTAAAATCATACATAAGTAACATTCATTAAGTAGACGCAAGCGAGAAAACAAGTTTAAACAAAAAAATTAAAAAAAAAAATTACCGTCTATCTTTGTTAAGGAATTTATTACAGTCCAAGACTCGTGTAGTGCTAGAAAAAAAAGAAATTAAAACATATATACATAAATAAAATGCATTAAATTAAAACTAAACATTAAATTAACTAACTAACATAAATAATATTAGTAGGTAAGGATGGATGTACTCACATTTTGTTCCAGTATAATCGAGAAGCTTCCTGAAGAAATCAATGACGTCATCGTGACCCGAAATCGTTCGTATTCTCTTTATAATATTCACAAGTGTATCTTGAAATAAATATAAAATAATAATCACACACAGACGCACTCACGCGCACACAAATTGATCATAACCTACCCCAGATCCCTCCCCCATTGTTTGGAATTAATAATTAGTAATCAATTTATACATAACTAGCTGCTGCCCGCGACTTCGTATGCGTAACTTTGTAAATTATATAATAAAACCTTCGTCGAGAACCATGCACTCTATCCATTGGTGAAAACAGGATGGAAATCGGTGCACTAGTTTTTGAGTTTATCGCGAACACACAGCGGAGGACTTTTTTTTTATAATATGTAAGGTTTAATTATTATGCTAGATAGTCCCATATTAAATTAAGTATATAAAAGCATTTTTTTAAAATATTCTAATATCTATAGTAATAAAAAGTAATACATAATAATAAGACACAAGACAAAAGCTAAGATAAGACATAGTCACAAAAGTTTACTCGCGAACACGACTATTGGAACGCGACACATTGGAAATGAATCTACGGAATTCGAAATTATATGTTGTTCTGACTTGTTGATGTTTACTTCTTTCAAAAAGGTTAAGCTACAGGTTAAACCGTTAACCCGATCGTCTTTATTTTAGGCTCAAATTGTAGCTGACTCAATTGTCCAGAGGAGTTTTTCTCCATTTTTTTAATATCATTCTTCGTTTCCAAAATATCGAGCGCCAAAATCAAAAATTCGGAAAAAAATGCAATTTTTTTTCCACTATTTCGGCCATAACTTTTTTCGTTTTTGACTTTTTCGAAAAATTCTTCTTGCACCTTACAGCCCTTGTAAATACGCATCTTTTGAGTCCTTTTTGAATATCGTATCTTCACAACTTTCCGAGATATAAGGGGATCGCACTTTTTCGTGAAATCGGGGCCTATACTGAAGCGAACGAAATGAAAATACATTTCCAATGTAAAAAATGCTTACCTTTTTCAACAGTTAGTGATGTGACAACTGAATTAGTCTCTTCTATAGATTTCGTTCTGGTTATATCCAGTAACGCTTCTAAGAACGCCAACGCGTCCAAACTCTTTGATATTTCGTCGATTTCTTTGACGACTGTTAAGATATCTAAAGAAAAACAATAAATTAATAATTAGCGTTTAAGGTGAAACAAGTCATCGGTCTCATGTCTAAAATGCGTCCTGTCTCACACAGCACAAAGCGCGGGAAGAGCACTCGACTTACATGCACAATCATTCATACCAAAAATTAAATCACAAACAGACCCTTGGGCCAACGCTTTTTTTGAAAAAACTACTGCACATATCTATTTCTTGTAAAGTTATTTGAACTCTTGAATAACTAATCAATGTTTATATGCAAAGTATTAAAACTTGTGTTAAAATATGGATTTTTCAAGGATCATATCTTTTAAATTTATACTTTTTTTTAAAGTTGTACTTTGCAGGAACCTAGTTAACGACAAGATAAATCGGTATCATGCTTACTTTTGTAAATTAAACATAAAACAGCGGAGTAATTGACATTTTACGTTTGTATGGAGGAAAACTGACTTGTATTACCTTAAGAGGCCACTTTCCAACTCGAGCGGCTTACCAATTAGATATTGGTCGTATATAGTAACACATGAAAAAAACATGAGTTTTCTGAGATATAATAGGTATATAATATTATTTTATATCTATTTTTTTATTTTAAGGTCGACTGACAGGCTGACGGTCCACTTGATGGTAGGTGGCTACCGTCGCCTATAACACAAGCAACGCCACAAGTGCCACAAGTGCGCTGCCAACCATTGAAGGATTAAGGGTGAGGGATAAGGGAGGGATGGGGTAATGGGCTCTGGCATCCCTTACTCACTCACCGAAACACACCAGCACATAATGCTGCTATTTCACGGTGGTATTCTGTAAGGTGGTGGTTACTGCTGTCAGACGGGCTGCCCAAATGACTGCGAAACGCAATGTGCCATACCATTATTTTTCAAATCTAGACCAGAGTCAATTTTGAAAATTATATTAAAATTTCCAAAGTTGACCCCGCCGGGAATCGAACCCGGGGCCCCTGAAACGTTAGGCAAGCACCCTTGCCACTCGTCCAACGGGCTCGAAATGTGCAGAAATTGTCACATTTTCGCTGGTTGAGATCTCGTAATTATTGATTGAAAGCCAATAATGTTTTCCTTAGAAAACATCTTAGCTATAATGTACATTAAAAATTGGGATGTCAATAGTTACCATCTGTAAAGGTTTTTCTAAAATATTGGAAATGCTGGCGTATGTTTCGCTAGTTGAATAATAATTAATAAAATAAAAAATTCTAACCATTATCTATCCATAGTCTCTAACTATGGGCCTCGTAAGGAAGCTCAATGTCGCTCAACGAGCTATGGAAAGGGCTATGCTCGGGGTTACACTGCGAGATCGAATCAGAAATGAGGAGATCCGTAGACGTACGAAAGTTACCGACATAAGCCGTCGGATCAGTAAGTTGAAGTGGCAGTGGGCAGGGCACATAGTACGAAGAGCCGACGGCCGCTGGGGCCCGAAGATTCTCGAGTGGAGGCCACGGACCAGCAAGCGCAGCATAAGACGTCCACCCACAAGGTGGAAGGACGACCTAATAAGGGCCGCGGGTCGACGGTGGATCCAGGCTGCTTCTGACCGGTCCAATTGGAAAATTTTGGGGGAGGCCTATGTCCAGCAGTGGACGTCCTACGGCTGAGATGATGATGATGATGATGATCCATTATCACACAACAAAAATCAAAAATAAAATAAAAAACGAAACGAGGGAACTTACTGTCAGCTTTAAAAACTTGAGTGAACACCTCTTGAACCTCTTCCAAGGTTTGCTTGCCAGTTATCTTCTTCACACTGTCCACTACAGCATCGAGACCTGAGAGTGTTTTTAACATTAAAAGTCGCTATAAGGATAGAAGATAATACTTAAATATAGAGTGATAGATAAATTTAATAATTAAAGACACAAGAAACCAAATCAAAATCAAAATATTTATTTATCAATTAGGTCGTATCGTCATTATAAATTGAAAGGATAATGGAACATTTTGGACCAGATTTTAGGCTATAATTCATTTTATACTATGGCAGCTAAGTTGAAATCAAGCGCGAACATAGTGGTCCGTAAGCCAGGCACTAATTTCGTCAATGATTTCCTCTCAGTCGATAATTTGTAAAATGCCTGAGAGAGTTGTATCATGATGCGTTGTGAACGTCAGCTGCGGCTCCGATGGTGGGTTGAGCAGTGGTAGCCCGTTACACTTTCAGAGCATCAGCTGACAAGCATTCCACCAAGATATAGCCAGCTGACTTTTTTATTTATTAACAGTAATACATAAACTATCATCTGATAAATTTTCTATTGGGAGGTAATCACTGAACACGTATATATTCGTGTGACCTGCAGACGCATAATCCACCATTTTATAAATAGCTGACAATTTTGTTTCTTCAAAATATTAGGCTAACTATAATTTGATGAATTTTTAATCGGAAATAAATGATTAATTATTTTTTTTATTATGTGCGTGGGCGGCTACCACTCTACTGCTCAACCCACCATCGGAGCCGCAGCTGACGTTCACAACGCTTCATGATACAACTCTCTCAGTCATTTTACGAGTTATCGACTGGGAGGAAATTGTTCATGAAAATCTGTCGCTGGCTCATGGACCATAGTGTTTTCGTAGATTTTAAAACTAAAAAAAAAATGAAATCATTCATAATAATTTAAAAACAAAATCAAGTGTGTAACCCTTTCTTTGTGTAAATACATTTGCCTATTAATTTTTATTTATATAGATACTAAAATAAATGTAACAGTTCTTTTTTTATGTACACATTGATCTATAAATGTAATACTTTTATCATTTGTTTATCTGGATGACGTTACAGTTTGTATATTATTAAAAATATTATTGTAGTTAAGAGTATTGAAATAAATGTTTAAAAATCTATCAAAATCAATCATGATAAATCAACATAAACATGTATTTTTTAAAATATAAAACGCAATATGCTACTTACTAGCTCCCAAAGTACTTTTATATCATTGAGAGCTCCAAAACACAATGTTCGCGCTAGATTTTGACTTGTCTGTCATAGTATAAATTAAATAAAACCCCAAAAGCTTTTAAATGACATGAGTTTTATCACTGTTGAGCATTGGTCCAGACTCCATACTTATTTGCACATGCTCCTTTAATAATTCAGATAGAGAAGGGGCAAGATGAAATACTGAAAGGGCAAGATATTTAATCTTGAGGGTTGCAAAAATACAATCACAATCCTTCATATTGTATGTTGCAAAAAGACTTCAGGGTTGTTTTATTCCATATTTAATATATTTTGATAATTTTTTTGGTATATTCAAAAGTAACTCATATGCTTATAATATCTCCTCTATTAAGAAAGTTTATTAAAAAAAAAATAGACAAAAAATAAATTATTATTTTTCGATTAGCTCTCCTGCAAAAAGTGTAATTTTGATTTGTATTCTAAGTTTATCATTTTATTTAATCGTTCCAAATGTCACATTAACATCCACGTGACGTCACCACGTCACGTATCCGCAACTAAAAAATGCAGGCGACAAAACAATCACAAGTGAGTGTGTCACGAGATGACGTCACCATAATGGCGACCAAAATTGCTAGCGAGAGATGATCGAGAACGTAAAATATTTGTATGAAAAATTGTACAGAGCCTCTAGCGGTCACTCAAAGAACTAAAACCGGTAACATGAATTGCATAAGTGAAAAACTTATCGAATGTACTAACGTTTAACTTGACATTTCTATACAAAATCTGTACCATGAGTTACAGATTTGACTGATGCTCTCGAGAAATACGGTAACGTTAGTAGTTAAATCATTCACTAGCAAATTGAAGGGTGAAAGGTTCGTTATCGACAGAAGTAAACTAACGTAAGATTTCGATAGCAACTCATGGTAGTGCTACAGTAGCATTTATTAAATTACTCTAGTATCAATTCAATGTAAGTAAATAATACTTACGTAGTTTCTTTGTCTCGTGCGTGATTTCTTCTAAAGCATATTTCAGTTCTGAAATAAGAAATGAGTACTTATTTTATAAGTTACTAGCTGGTGCTCGCGACTTCGTCCGCGTAGAAAAGTATAAAACGCCATCTACCGTATTTTGGATAGATGGAGCTATCTCCCAGGACAAACTGCTAGTATTTACTTTTATTTTAGATTTCCCTTAGGAATGAAGCATTTTCCCCGTGGTAAAAAGTAGCCTATGTTCATCACGGATAATGTCGGCTTCTAATGGTGAAAGAATTTTTCAAATCGGTCCAGTACTTTCGGAGCTTATTCTATACAAACAAACAAACAAATCTTTCCTCTTTATAATATTAGTATAGACTAGCTGTTGCACGCGACTTCGTCTGAGTAACTTTTATAAAATATATCCTATGTTACTCCCTGAAAATGTGGCTTACCAACAGTGAAATTTTTTTTACAACGCGACACTAGTTTCGGAGCCTATTCAATACAAACAAACAAGCATACAATCAAATATTTTCTCTTTATAATATTAGTATAGAAAAGCGATATCCAAAACGGCAAGCCTTTCTTATTTTTTTCACTAAGTATTCTGTGGGCAAGTTGCCCAGATTCTATACTAATAATATAAAGAGAGAAGATTTGTATTTTTGTATGTTTGTAATCATTGAACTCAAAAACTACTTAGTGGGCCTTTTTGAAAATTCTTTCACCTATACAAAGCTACGTTATCAGCGAGCATAGGTTGTATTTTATTAAGTTACATAGACGAGGAATTTATTATTCTATACTAATATTATAAAGAGGAAAGATTTGTTTGTTTGTTTGTTTGTATAGAATAGGCTCCGAAACTAGTGGACCGATTTGAAAAATTATTTTACCATTAGAAGCCGACATTATCCGTGATGAACATAGGCTACTTTTTACCGCGAGAAAATGTTTCATTCGTATGGGAAATCTAAAATAAAAGTAAACAATAGCGGCTTGGCCCGGGTTACACTTGACGGCGCCATCTATCTAGAATCAGGTGAAGCGACTAACATGACAACTGCTTGGTGATATTTTAGCGAACCGCTGTTCCAATGGTAGATGGTCTGGTTTTATACTTTTGGTTTTATACTGGTTTTATACTCCAATGGTTTTATACTTTTGGTTTTATACTGGTTTTATACTCCAATGGTTTTATACTTTTGGTTTTATACTGGTTTTATACTCCAATGGTTTTATACTTTTGGTTTTATACTGGTTTTATACTACAATGGTTTTATACTTTTGGTTTTATACTGGTTTTATACTCCAATGGTTTTATACTTTTGGTTTTATACTGGTTTTATACTCCAATGGTTTTATACTTTTCAACGCGGACGAAGTCGCGAGCACCAGCTAGTTATATAATAAATTAAAAAATGTATAAAAAAATCTACAAGTGAGTACTGTAGCTAATACTAATAATAATAATAATAATATTATAACACCGTCTCCCCCCCATTATGGCTTTTCGAGGGGGAGAAGAGTTAAATTGAAAGATAAATATTAATAATAATAATCTTTATTTGTATAGAATGCGAGTACATACAATGATAGACAATTACACATAGTTATATTTTCTCCGAATAAAATAATGTATGTAAATATTTAAACTTACGTGTCATTCCTGTGAGTTTCTTTATTAAAGCGATGCTCTCAGAGAAACTGCGTTTGCCCATGATCTTTATGAATTTGTTGACAGCTTCCCCAATATCTGAAATAAAATAAAAATGTAATATAATACAATTCTTATTTAAATACAGACAAAATCCTGAATACATAATATATGGGGGCGCAGAAAATCTCTGAATGCCATACAATATTAGGGATTGTGATTGTATTTTTGCAACAAAAAGATTTTTAGAATAGAATGGAATGGAATAACAGTTTATTTGCAACAAAGGACATAAATACATAATTAAAAAAAATGTGTTTTGGATGTTTTTGTGTTATGGACTTTTAGTTTTTAAGGTGAAACAAGTCGGCGGCCCGAACTCATCGGTCTCATGTCTAAAATGCGTCCTGTCTCACACAGCACAAAGCGCGGGAAGAGCACTCGACTTACATGCACAATCATTCATACCAAAAATTAAATCACAAACAGACCCTTGGGCCAACGCCTTTTTTGACAAAACTACTGCATATATCTATTTCGTGTAAAGTTATTTGTACTCTTGAATAACTAATCAAACTTTATGTGTAAAGTATTTTGGAGTTTTTGTACACTCGAGTGACATATTCACCCTCAAAGTTGCATTAAAACTTGTGTTAAAATATGAATTTTTCAAGGTTCATATCTTTTAAATTAATACTTCTTTAAAATTTTGTATGCATACAAACCTAGTTAACAACAAGATAAATCGGTATCATGCTTACGTTTATAAATTAAACACAAAACAACGGAGTAATTAACATTATACGTTTGTATGGAGGAAAACTGACTTGTATTACCTTATAACAGCTATATGTCATTGTTTAGGGAAAACTAAGTCAATGAAGCTCACCTTCACTCCTGGTAACAGAATTCAAAACGTCAAAGGCACTTTGCCAATCTCTCTCGTAGAGGAGAGCTTCATAGACACGAGCGAATTCGTCTGGCCCGATGCCTCCAGTGAGCTTTTCTACTAGAATTTTCACACCTTGCACACCTGTGGATAATGGATAAACTTATTTTCTACGTTATTTCGGTAATTTTTCACAATGCTGACGCAATCAACGCCATAGGAAGCTCCACAGGAACAATGGATAGCTGAATTATTTGAAACTAGCTGGTGCACGCGACTTCGTTTGCATAGAAAAAAAAATCCTTACTTCCTTACTAATATTATAAATGCGAAAGTAACTCTGTCTGTCTGTCTCGCTTTCACGCCAAAACTACTGAACCGATTACCATGAAATTTTGCATACACGTTGTCTGGGACACCAGAAAGGACATAGGATACCTTTCATCCAAGAAAACAGTAATGTTCCCTAGGGATTATCTAAAATATATAAAACTGTAACTAACGCCTGGCCAATGTGTTATAGCAACAAGTTGTCAAGCGTTGTAATTGCTTTTATATTTTTAATTAATCATCGCGTACGAAGTCGCGGGCACCAACTAGTCTATATATATATATAGAGCCCATTACGCCATCCCTTTCTTATCCCTTATCCTTAATACTTCTATGGTCGGCAGCGCACTTGTTGCACTTATGGCGTTGCTTGTGTTATAGGCGATGGTAACCACCTACCGTCAAGTGGACCGTCAGCCTTAACATTAAAAAAAACCATTATATAATCTTGAAGAGTCTGTTTGGCTGTACGCGCTAATCTCAGGAAGTACTGGTTCGAATTGAATTTTTTTTTTTGCATTGGATAGTCTATTTATTAATAAGCTTTAGAGAATAAGGACGAAGTCGCAGGCACCAGCTGGTATATAATACTATAGTATGGATGTAAATGTAACATAAGTAAATTTCGCTTAGCCTTAAGTATTGTCATCAAATATAAGGTGTGAATCAGTACAAATTTTATTAATTCGATAAATCTGAAATTATTTGTGAAAAAACACTTACCATTTGTATGTGCAACGTGTCTTAGGTAATCAGCTATTTGGTGAGCATCTGTAATTGAGACATTTACATTATAATTATTTATATTATAAATAAATAAATAAATAAATAAATATCTTCTCACATTAAACACAGCACCATCTAGTTTAACACTGAGCAACTAATGCTTGTATTATGGATACCAGACAGTTGATATACTACATACATTACTTTTTTTACAAAATACATACATATTATAAATACAAAACATCCATGAATCAGGTACAAAGGTAAAATGTTAACACATAAACATTAATCCCTAGCGGGATTCGAACCCGCGACCGTTTGGTTAACAACTAGGGTTACTAGCCATTAGACCAAACGAGTCGTCAAAGTTATATTATTTACTAGCTGGCGTCCGCAACTTCGTCCGCGTTGAAAGAGAATAAAGTAGCCTAATCTGTGTCCTATACGTCTAAATGTTTATCTACCAAGTTTCATGAAAATCAGTCAATTCGTTTAAGGTGAAACAAGACGGCGGCCCGAACTCATCGGTCTCATGTCTAAAATGCGTCCTGTCTCACACAGCACAAAGCGCGGGAAGAGCACTCGACTTACATGCACAATCATTCATACCAAAAATTAAATCACAAACAGACCCTTGGGCCAACGCTTTTTTTGACAAAACTACTGCATATATCTATTTCGTGTAAAGTTATTTGAACTCTTGAATAACTAATCAATGTTCGTATGTAAAGTATTTTGGAGTTTTTGTACACTAGAGTGACCTATTCAACCTCAAAGTTGCATTAAAACTTGTGTTAAAATATGGATTTTTCAAGGATCACATCTTTTCAATTAATACTTATTTTTAAGTTTGTATGCTTAGGAATCTAGTTAACAACAAGATAAATCGGTATCATGCTTACTTTTGTAAATTAAACATAAAACAGCGAAGTAATAATCATTCTACGTTTGTATGGAGGAAATTTGACTTGTATTACCTTAAGGGTTATGGAGGAACATACATCATACATACATACCTACACTAACGGATTTTATTATTAGTATTGATTGATTTAAAATAAAATTTAAGTACACTTTACCTTTTCTTCCTGTAATTCTTTCGCACACTTCATAGAGGCCGTCGATATCGTTGTGTCCAGTTAGACGTTCTAATATCTTGAAGGATTTAAATACATCTAAAAAAACGAAGAACGATGAATATGATAAGTAATTATATATAGAAATAACTAGCATTTGCCCGCGACTTCGTCTGCGCTCCTTTTTCTTAGGTATTGTCTTCTTGTGAGACGTTAAATTTTCAATTTTTATTTTTAGATCAGCTGACTAGGGACACTTCTTATTAAAATATATTTCTATATTATATAGAAATATATTCTAATACTAGCGACCTGCACCCTTCTTCGCCCGGGGTACATTTTTCTTTACTTAAAAACATTCCCTGATTATCCCTCTATTCACGAGTGAAGACAGAATTAAGATTGATCCAGCCGTTCTCGAGTTTTGCGGTTAGCAACACATTTAGTGGTTCATTTTT
Organism: Synanthedon vespiformis; assembly: GCA_918317495.1. NCBI lineage: Eukaryota > Metazoa > Arthropoda > Insecta > Lepidoptera > Sesiidae > Synanthedon > Synanthedon vespiformis. The sequence continues at coordinate 1,884,537 of OU906975.1, read as the reverse complement.
ATTTATAAAGATTCACAGGTCAACACGATTTTTGGGTCTGGCTTCTGCATATGAAATTTTGATTTCTTCTATGTTAAAAATAAGGGAATAAATAATTTTTTTGATCAAAGTTTGCTTTTGTAGAAACAATGAATGATAGATTCATACATTATTTCCATACTTTTATTTTCAATTACAATTAGAAAAGCCTTTGTCATTTAAGATTTTTGATAAACAACAGGAAATATATGTAAAATAACGGAAAAATTAAGTTAAAAAAAATGAATATTTTTAGTCTTTTATGTTTGTATGGGCTGTCTCGTATCTTACTTATCGTCATAAATCATGCTTTTGCCTTTTGCCTTTTGAACTTTAAAAGCTAAAAATGAAAATGTAACTATTTTTAGATGTCTACAATCAGAATTTAAGCATTAGAACAGAAACCCAAAATATATATTTCTTTTGTTGACTGATGTTATTATTTTTTATTTATCTAAAAACTGTAAAAACTCAACTTTTGTATAAATTTTGCAAACATTTGAATAGATGTATCTTAAAAACTATTTGGTCAATCGAGAGTTCAAGACCCTTCAAAACTAAATTGTCCTCACAGTAACGATTGTCCTTTTTCGGATTCTAGAAAGTATCAAGTAGGATTGATAGGATCTTGTCCTATTAATCCTTATCCAATCAAGATAAATTATGAACCTATGCTGCGCTCACTACGTCAATTACTAGATTACCTTCATTTACCTCACAGTAACAATGGAGAATGTTCACTAATTTAACTCTTCGTATTCTCTATTGAAAATAATAAATAACTGTGAAAAAAATATTTTGATACATCGTTTAGTTTCTGAGATATGGCGTTTTAAAAATGAGATCGCGTAGGGCCTGCGCTCGTTGCGGTGACGTCATAATCCAACGGTCTCGGTCAGTTCGCGCGCTCCCATATTGGAGCGAACCGACGCGACCGTTGGAATGTGACGTCACGCGGGCGCCCAGCGCCTGCTAGAGGTCTCGATATTTAAATGTCTGTAAAATCACAACTACTGGGTCTTTTTGAAAAAAACAAAAAGTAGTATGTTTGTATACATATAAGCTCTATTGAGACAAAGTCTTAGACGATTTTGCATACCTATTAACATTCTCCATTACGTACCTATGTGTGTTTGAGATAAATAAATAAATAAAATAATTAAATAATGTCCTTGTTCAGATTCTACAAAGTAAATAGCCATAGCCGTTGTTTATCCAACTTAACATCTGGCCATTAGTCAGTGTCGTAATTATTTCATGTTCACTGTAACTGCACATAATTGATATTGTTTAATAATAATTAATTATTTTGTTTATTAATTATAAATAGCTATAGTCCATTATTATTTAATAATTAAGAGGCTTATTTTATTGCAAAATATTTACATAGTAGCGCTAATGTCCTATATTGAATAGAAAAAATAGCATTTGATAAAATGAGAAATCTTGAGAAAACTTGAGAGTTACCGAGAAGTGCCGAAATGCCGTATTTATTAGGATATTATAGAACGATTAATTCACCTATAAATATTATAAATTACCTGTTTCATCTGTGAATTCCTTCAACAAATGCAAGATCACCGAAACATCTGTAAAAAATATTTATTAAGATCAAGTATTTATTAAGATTATTAAAATTTTCACACATTCCACACAGCACCATCTATTTCCACACTTAGCATGATGAATTATGATGGTGGTGATGGTCATTTTTTTGTTTAATGTTAAGGTCGACAGACAGGCTGACGGTCCACTTGATGGTAGGTGGCTACCGTCGCCTATAACACAAGCAACGCCACAAGTGCTACAAGTGCGCTGCCGACCATAGAAGGATTAAGGGTGAGGGATAAGGGAGGGATGGGGTAATGGGCTCTGGCATCGCTCACTCACTCACCGAAACACAACAGCACATAATGCTGCTATTTCACGGTGGTATTCTGTAAGGTGGTGGTTACTGCTGTCAGACGGGCTGCCCAAATGATTGCGAAATGCGCAGTTTGCCCTACCACTACTAAACACTGGTCTAAATTATTATATTGTAACATCGTTTATACATTATGGTTTGCAATAAAATATTTGAATTTGAATTTGAATTTGAAAATGTTGTCATGATGTCAATGATACTATATACTATACTATATCTCACTAACCATGATCCAGTCATAGAAATACATAGGTATACTTACTAGATGTGCCCTCGAGGTACTTCAAGAATGTCTTCACGCTCTTCCAGCCACGAGATCCTCTAATTCTTCGGATTAATTCCAAAACGTCGTCTCGATCTGGTAAAAATAATTTTAGTGTTATATTTTTCTATACTAATATTATAAAGAGGAAAGATTTGATTGTATGTATGTTTGTTTGTATAGAATAGGCTCCGAAACTAGTGGATCGATTTGAAAAATTCTTTCACCATTAGAAGCCGACATTATCCGTGATGAACATAGGCTACTTTTTACCTAACATAGGGAAAATGCTTCATTCCTACGGGAAATCTAAAATAAAAGTAAACACTAGCGGCTTAACCCGGGATACACTTGACAGGACAGCGCCATCTATCCAGAATCAGGTAAAGCGACTAACATGACAACTGCTTGGTGATATTTTTTGTGATTCGCTCCACGTAGATGGCGTTTTATACTTTTCAACGCGGACGAAGTCGCGAGCACCAGCTAGTATGTTATAAAGTTACACGAGCGAAGTCGCGTACAGACAGACACGAAAAATTACTTGAAATTGTAGGTACTATCAACTATCTATATACTTATATTACAAAGAGGAAAGATTTGATTGTTTGTTTGTATAGAATAGGCTCCGAAACTAGTGGACCGATTTGAAAAATTCTTTCACCATTAGAAGCCGACATTATCCGTGATGAACATAGGCTACTTTTTACCTAACATAGGGAAAATGCTTCATTCCTACGGGAAATCTAAAATAAAAGTAAACACTAGCGGCTTAACCCGGGATACACTTGACAGGACAGCGCCATCTATCCAGAATCAGGTAAAGCGACTAACATGACAACTGCTTGGTGATATTTTTTGTGATTCGCTCCACGTAGATGGCGTTTTATACTTTTCAACGCGGACGAAGTCGCGAGCACCAGCTAGTATGTTATAAAGTTACGCGAGCGAAGTCGCGTACAGACAGACACGAAAAATTACTTGAAATTGTAGGTACTATCAACTATCTATATACTTATATTACAAAGAGGAAAGATTTGATTGTTTGTTTGTATAGAATAGGCTCCGAAACTAGTGGACCGATTTGAAAAATTCTTTCACCATTAGAAGCCGACATTATCCGTGATGAACATAGGCTACTTTTTACCGCAGGAAAATGCTTCATTCGTACGGGAAATCTAAAATAAAAGTAAACACTAGCGGCTTGGCCCGCCATCTATCCAAAATACGGTAGATGGCGTTTTATACTTTTCTACGCGGACGAAGTCGCGAGCACCAGCTAGTATGTATATAAAAGGCAATGTGTGTACGTATGTATGTATGTATGTATGTATGTATGTATGTATGTATGTATGTATGTATGTATGGATGTATGCATGTATGTATTTTCCCTATGGACTCAATAGGAAACCGTTGAACCGCTTTTGATGACAATCTTCAGATTAGTCTAGCAGGTAGGTAATGCTGTGAAGTTTGGTAGCGGACGAAGTCGCGGGCAGTAGCTAGTATCAATATATAAGATTGAAATTATAAGATATTTTTCCATTTATGACTCCTTACCCTTAAAACCAGCCACATTGCGAATATATTCCAGGGCTGCTTCTTCATCTGCAAATAGAAAAATGTTGTTTAGTACCCAATATTTCAATGTGCTAAGGTTTTATATTTAATAATAATAATAATAAAGCCTTTATTTATCCAAAATCTTACAATTACATTTTTTTTTTCTTAATAACTATTTATTAAACAGTGCAACTACACCACCAGCGCCGCTCAGCGTCCGGCAATGCAGCTACACTGCTTATTATTTATTTGTTTGGACCCCTCTTTGGGTGTAGGCCTCCTCCAGCTTCTTCCATCTATCCTTGTGTTTGGCCACGTCAATCCAATCACCTCCTGCTGTGTCTATAAGGTCATCAACCCACCTTTTGTATGGCCGGCCGACCTTCCTTGCCCCTGTAGGTCCTTTCCAGGTAGTTGCTAGTAAGGTCCATCTTTGGTCTCTGCAGCGGGCTATGTGTCCTGCCCATTGTCATTTCAGTTTAAGTGCATGAATTAACGCGTCCTGAACACCAGTTTCCTGTCTTATATGTTTATTTTTTATTTTATCTTTTATCTTTATCTTGAGTATGCTTCTTTCCATGCCTCTTTGGGTGGTTTCAATCTTCTGTTTTATTTTGTTAGTGAGAGACCATGTTTGACACCCATAGAGAAGACTAGGTAGGAGACATGTGTCCATTACAATTTTTTTTTAGTTTTGTGGAATAACATCCCTTTAATATTTCTTTTTGTGACCAAAATTTTTTCCAAGTTATGTTTATTCGTCTCTCGACCTCTTCCTCGTTGCTGTTTTTCGCAAAGGATACCTGCCTCCCCAGATATATGTACTTGTCAACATAGTCTATATTTAAGCCTTTAATACATATTACATTTTGACGGCTGTTAGTCATAACCTTAGTTTTTTCCGCATTCATCTGTAGACCTACTTTACTGCTTTCCTCATTCAGCTGATTTAATAGCTCACTTAATTCTTTCGCAGTTTCTGTCATAATAACTATATCATCAGCAAATCTTAGGTGACTTAAATATGAGTCATATCATATTTAAGTCATATTTAAGGTTTTATATTTAGTTTTATTTAATTAAAGACATTTCAGGAAGCGTAATGCCGTTTCTGTAGCATATAGAAAAAATAATCACTGAGTTCGCCTGTATTTTTAACTCAAAAATGACGATTTTTGAGCTATGTCACTCTTCTCGCAAACAAGCGATTTATAAGTGCGGAATATTGGTAATTTGTTTTAAAACTGAAAAAGCGCCTCATGTAGATTTTGGGAGGACATTATTAACCATATTTAGTTTTATTTAATTAAAGACATTTCGGGAAGACTCTCTGTAGCATATAGAAAAATAATCGCTGAGTTCGCCTGTATACCTAACGTACTTGACTCAAAAAAATCACCATTTTTGAGTTAAGTCACTCTTCTCGCAAACAAGCGATTTCTAATGCAGTATAATAGGTGATTTGTTTTAAAACTGAAAAACAAACTAGTGTAGATTTTGTGAGGACATTATTAACATTGCACACTATACTAGCAATACCTAATTACATACACAAATCACAAAGAAAGAAAGCATAAAAGAAAATCCATAAAAAATTAATTGTTTAAACAAATGCACGCGAGTTACGTGGTAGTAGACATTTCAGCATCTGTTCAAATAAGTTGAACAACAAATAACTTTTTTTTTATTTAGAAATAATTAAGTATTTATTGAATGCCATAAATTAGTAGTGAAAGCCTTTGTCTAGTTGTTATTTGATGTAAAAATATAACAACACAATAACTGTTACCTACGTAAATTAATATGTAGTAAGCAAGTATTACGCGTTGTTTATTATTAAATGCGTCAGTCTTGGAGAATTACCTACTTTTGTAATCTCTATTTTGTTCAATACTAATAATAAATGTGTAGGGGTCGGTCATGGAGTAATTTATTAATTTGTTTTAAGAAATATCGTGTATATAGGCTCTATACATGATACTGAAACTAAATTGACCATTTTTACAATTTTTTTCTGTATGTATGTATGTTCCTCCGTCACTCTTAAACGAATTGACTGATTTTCATGAAACTTGTTAGATAAACACTTAGAAGTATGGGACACGTGATAAGCTACTTTTTGTCTTTTTTAACGCAAACAAAGTCGCGGGAAACAACTAGTATTTTATAAAGTTACTCGGACGAAGCTAGTTTAAAATATTTACCTTCCAATCCAGTCAAATCGAATAAAATTTCGCCACTTCCACTATGATCTGTAATAACGACTTAACAATTAGTTTTAATACAAACATTGTCAAAATTATAAATTATAATTTCACGCTTGTAAAACGTTTGTTATTTAATAAGGTCCCTCTTAATATAAAGCATACCTTTGGTCCAGTTTAAGAGGAAGTTATACACTTGGCTTGCTGTAGCACTACCATGAGTTGCTATCGAAATCTTACGTTAGTTTACTTCTGTCGATAACGAACGTTTCACCCTTCAATGTGCTAGTGAATAATTTAACTACTAACGTTACGGTATTTCTCGAGAGCATCAATCAAATTTGTAACTCATGGTACCGATTTTGTATAGAAATGTCAAGTTAAACGTCAGTCGCTAATGGTCGCTAGCGACTACATTCGATAGATTTTTCACTTATACAACTCATGTTACCGGTTTTAGTTCTTTGCGTGACCGCTAGAGGCGCTGTACAATTTTTCTACAAATATTTTACGTTCTCGCTCATCTCTCGATAGCGATTTCGGTCGTCATAAACTCATGGTAGTGCTACAGGCACAGAACTTCTATGACGTCAACGAATTTATGGATCGAACATTTTGAAAAGTAATTTTGAAAAAGTAATGTGTCGTTTTATTATAAAAAAATAATTCGACACACTTTACAAACTTATTCAGATTACATTAAAAAAACTTGTCTGAAAAATTTCGTTGAAAAACTCTCTACGACCTGTATCACATATTTAATTAATAAAATCGGCAATTGGAAAATGCCTGGCCGCCATTTTGGTGACGTCATCTCGTGACACATTCAGTACGGTTAGACGTCACGTGGATGTTAATGTGACAAGGTTTCTGCACATTAGTGAATAAAACCTTACTCATTTATACCACTAAAATACATGTAGCGATTAATTTATTGCTGGTGTCTCCAAAAGGATTAGCGACATCAACTTTTGCCTTTAGAATATGCATTTCATACAATATAAGACTTTAATACTAGCGTCGCAGACTTTTATAGATGAGTTAATCTATACTAATATTATAAAGAGGAAAGATTTGATTGTTTGTTTGTTTCTATAGAATAGGCTCCGAAACTACTGGACCGATTTGAAAAATTCTTTTACCATTACAAGCCGACATTATCCGTGATGAACATAGGATACTTTTTACCGCGGGAAAATGCTTCATTCCTACGGGAAAACGGGTAATAGGACAACGGGTAGTAAGAATTATCCTTCCGTACTTATCTTTTTCACTTATAACTTTTAAACGGCTGAACCGATTGGGTTGAAAATTTATATGGCTATTTCGATGGTTTCCTAGATGATTTAAGAATACAATTGGACCCGGTAGGTGGCGCTGCTGTCGGTATGTCAACTACTAAACGGCTTGACCGATTGGGTTGCAATTTTGTATGTGTATTTCCATGGTTTCACAGACACGAATGTATTATATTTTTATAAAGTTACGCGGACGAAGTCGCGTGCAACAGCTAGTGTTTCATAAATCTTTGTTCAAACGTCGTTAATTCATTAAACATTCATCTTCGTATCTTATTCAAAAGAGGTCAAAAGAGATTAGAAAAGTATATTGGACCTAATTGTCACCTGTAACATTAATATCACAGTTTATATACCGAGGTGCTGAGTTTTATATACAGTTTCAAAAGAGAGCTGATAAACTATATTTAAAACAAAATAAAATAACTGTAACAATAATAACACTAAAAGATAAAAAAAATATATATAAAAACCTTATTACAATAATCAGTTTTAACAAACCTTCATCGTCTATGGCTGCAACAATTAAGATTTTGATGGTAAGTAATAAAAATAATTGAAACACTAAGTTAGAATATTAAATAAATTTTGTTAAAAAGCAACCTTAATATTATGGGACTTAAGGTTGTTTTTAATAATACTGCAACTGTAAGTGAAGTTGGTCTGAACCTTGAATAGAAAAATGGAAATGCAGTTCAAGGGAGCTAAGATATGGAAAAATGGAAGAGATATGACATTTAAAAAAAGACATGAAAATCCTATAGAAATAATATAAAATAAGAAGACAGTTCTGGTAACAATTTAATATTAAATAAGTATGTTAATATTTCTCAACTTTTCCGAAATTCCCACAGGCGAAAACATGTGGGAAGAATCTTTGTGTGAATAGAGGTAAAATGAATCTCTATATAGTCTTAAGACAGAAAAAGTCAGTTTTCTTAAACAAAGACTGTTTTCTTGTAAATATCTACTTAACTGATAATATTTCTGAAAGCAACAAACGGTTTTCAGTATCACCCATTCTTTATATACTTAATTTAATCTGTAAATAAGTGTCGCACGGTCGCTTCATTAACATATTCGTGATGAAACATGATTAAAATTGCTCGCAAAGTCTAAAATTAGTCACAGAAGACACTCATTAGTGTTTTTCATAATGGAAAATCTAATGTGCTATACGTTGGCACAGTTTTAAGACTGTTGCTGCTACCCCTTCATATATCTATCTATACTAATATTATAAAGAGGAAAGATTTGATTGTTTGTTTGTATAGAATAGGCTCCGAAACTGCTGGACCGATTTGAAAAATTCTTTTACCAATAGAAGTCGACATTATCCGTGATGAACATAGGCTACTTTTTACCGCGGGAAAATGTTTCATTCCTACGGGAAATCTAAAATAAAAGTAAACACTAGCGGCTTGGCCCGGGAGATAGCGCCATCTGTCCAAAATACGGTAGATGGCGTTTTATACTTTTCTACGCGAACGAAGTAGCGAGCACCAGCTAGTGACAAATAAAATTGTAGTTAGTACTTAATACAAACAAAAATAAGTACTTACGTGGAAGATGTGGTAGCGGAGGGAGCCTTGGGTGTATTGTAGCTGGTTCTCCCAAAGAAATAGGGCCGGGATCTTCGGGCAAAGGAGGCAGAGGTAGAAAATGTGAGTGTCGCCCGGAAGTTGGAGGTAAGGGAGGTGGGGGCGGAAGTGGGGGTAGATCAATAGGATGATGTACATGTGATGAAGGTTCTAAAGGCGGTAAATCTGGTCTACCTATTGGAGGTAATTGATGAGATGGTAGTATTGGGCGAATTGGATTAGGACCTATCGGTAGTGGCCTAGGTCCAAAGTCTTCAGGAGGCAATTGATCATATGGTACCAAAGGATCCAAAGGACCAATTGGCAATGGGCCCACAGGCGGCAAACCTCCAGGTGGAAATGGACGCCTGGGTGGATATACTCCAGAAGGTAATGGACCATTTTGTGTCAAATGTGGAGGTAATGGACCTCCAGGTGGAAATGGTCGCCTAGGTAATACTCTAGGAGGTAATGGACCGACAGGCAAAGGACCTAATGGCAATGGGTCCACAAGCGGTGGTCCTTCAGGTGACAGTGGATGTCTAGGTGGATATATTCCAGGAGGTAATGGACCATCTAGTGTTAAATGTGGAGGTAATGGACCGACAGGTAAAGGGCCTAATGGCGATGAGTCCACAACCGGCAGTCTTCTCGGCGGTAATGGGCGCCTTGGAAGATACTCTCCAGGAGATGATGGGCCATGTGGTGGAGGTGGACCTATTGGCAATGGATACTCAGGTTGTAATCCCACATGTGACACTGGATCTACAGGTGGTAAATGTCTGGGAGGCAATAGGTCAGATGGTAATAACGGTGGAAGTGGGAGTTCAGAAGAATCTACAGGTAAAATCACAGGTATGTCTGACCAATTTACAGTTGGATCAGGTGGTAAGATGGGTACCGGTGGTATATCAGGATATGCAGGTGGCCGATTATTTTCTGGGGGTATATCCGACCATCGAGGTTGATTATTTGGTGAAAACGGCAGATCTGAGGAGAAGAAAATGCTGTTTCTTAGTTAATTCTCTTTAAAATTAAAAAAAAATTAAACTTCCTGCTTCCTGCTAATATTTTATTATTTAAATTAAATTAATATAAAAAAAAATTAGGTTCGTATAATTTGACTTCTTATAAAGATACTCACCATTAGCAGAAGCTTCCTCAATAGTTGTAACTTCTGAAAAAGATATGTCATTTTAGCACGACAAATTTGTAGTTATGTACTTTTGTAATTACAATAATTAATTTTCATTTATTAATATTTTTAATTAATATACATATTTGATCAATAATAATCCCCAAAGGATAATTACTTTATTCCAATATCATCTTATACAATATTATAAAGAGATAAGATTTTTATATTTTGTAATGAATGAACTCAAAAACGATTGGGCTATTTTAAAAATTCATTCATCTATAGAAAGCTACGTTATCATCGAGTACGGTATCAAGCTATCCATCTATACTAATATTATAAAGAGGAGAGATTTGATTGTTTGTTTGTATAGAATAGGCTCCGAAAGTACTGGACCGATTTGAAAAAATCATTTACCATTAGAAGCCGACATTATCCGTGATGAACATAGGATACTTTTTACCGCGGGAAAATGCTTCATTCCTACGGGAAATCTAAAATAAAAGTAAACACTAGCGGCTTGGCCCGGGAGATAGCGCCATCTATCCAAAATACGGTAGATGGCGTTTTATACTTTACTACGCGGACGAAGTCACGAGAACCAACTAGTATTTTATAAAGTTACGCGTACAAAGTCGCGTGCAACGACTAGTTTTACATAAATACTTGACTCCAATTTTATAGTAAAGTTTGTACCAAAGTATATCTGATTTTAAAAGCAATAAAGAAGGAATTTACAAAAAAAAATAGTGGCACTCCGTGAGTGCCGACAGAGGTGACAACTTCAACAATTACGTGTGTATTTTTTTGAATCGCCAGGAAAGTACATACTTATATACTGAGGTGTCGGTTACACGGTTACGTTTACGGTAACAGGTCGCGAGTTCAATGGTTTTTTCCCATTTCAAAAATGACAAACCAGTCTAAAGAAGTTTTCATTTTAAAATTAACTATTAGACCAAGATCCCAGTCGCCCTTACTTACGTCATTTTAGGAAAGCTGAATTTTCAGGATCGGTAGTATAACAACTTAGAAAGGAATGGATACTCGCTAAGCTGAAAGCGGGGCCGTTTTATGGGTTGCCAGGTATCAAGGTAGAAAAAAAAAACGTAAGCTAACTTACGTCATTTTTTGGAAGGCTGAATTTTATATATATTATTAAGTATAATATTTTAAAATATTTTCCAAAGAGCCAGACAAATCTGACGGGCCAAACATCTTCCCAGGCTCGTTAAAAGTTTCGCTGTGCAAGGAAAACGAGCAAGGAAAGCAATCCATAAAACGGCCACGCTTTCAGCTTAGCGAGTATCCATTCCTTTTTAAGCTTATGTTATACTACCGATTGTGAAAATTTCAGCTTCCCTAAAATGACGCATGGGATCTCAATCTATATGGTATTATAACACTCACCGTTTCTCTGGCTACGTTTTCTTCTTTGTTCTTGTTCGATTTCTGTCCATTCGTTACCTCTTGAGTTATCTACGCCTTTAATCCAGGACTCACGATTATTATCATCTTCACTTCGACGGCTCGTCCATGATTCTTTATTCCATTCGTCATCTTTAACGTTATCTTCATTTCTATTCCAAGACTGTTGATTTTGTTCATTGACATTTCCTTGATTTTGATTTCTCTCCCATGAATTATCAACTTCAGACTGTTGACTTTCCTTATTATTATTTGAATGATTGTGACGTTTCAGCCACGAATCATTTTCATTCCATTCGTCATTTTTATTATTGTCTTCAGTTACAGTCCAAGACTGTCCGTTTTGTTCGGCAACATCTCTTTGAGTATGACGACTGCTCCAATCATCATATTCCGTTTGTTGAGTTTCCCTAATAACGTTTCTTTCGTTGTCTTCTATATGATGCCAAGACTGATTATCGGTTTGTCCATCATCATTCCTATGACTTCTATGTTTAATCCAGTTTAGGTCATCGTTTCTTATCAATTTATCGTCTTTTGTAATATCTTCATTTCCACTCGAGTTTTCTTGAGTTTCGTCATTATCACGTCTCTGGCTTCTATGTTTTATCCTTGAATCATCAACTCTTGATTGTAGGGTTTCTTTATTATCGTTTCTTTCTTTGTCATCGTTTTCATTTGAAGATTTGTTATTTTTTTCTTTAACATCCTCTGTCAACGAAGTAATATCTTTTGATTTTTCACTCTCTTTATTGTCGTTTATCTCATCAGAACTTTCGATCAATTTGTTCTGTTTTATTTCAGCCGAAGACTTTTCAATTTGTTCGCTACTTTGACTACGGTCCTCTGTTATGGAATCTTGAACATCATCTGTGATTTCTCTATTCCCAGCTTCGTTTGCACTCCATGATCGTTTAGAGTCTTCAGAAGACTTCGAGCCGTCGGATGTCGTTTGGCTGTTCGTGTCAGTCCAAGATTCACTCTGACTGGGATCTTGACTCCAATTTTGGAGCCCAATTCCATCTTCGTTCCAACTTTGTCCTCTGGACAGTCCATTTTCCTTTTCAGACCATTGATCTTCAGTTCCCTGTTGTTCGATATTTTGTTTTTTCAATTCTTGGTGATCTGAAATTACATTGTAGTCTTCATATCTGTTGCCAGCTGAAAGAGTACCAAAAATATACAAGAATTTTAAGTCATTTTCATAGATATGTAACTTTATTAAGCTCAAAATACATAAATCAAAATATTTTATTTACAAGTTGCACACACACACACACACACACAAACATACACACAATACGTAATGTATATAAATAATAAAGTTGGCAATACAATACCTTGTTTGTATTCTCGTATAACGCGTATACCGTGCGGTTTACCTACAAATGGAAATCACTAGTGATTTTATCTAATTTTAAAAATTCCAAAATCAGACACAATACTTGCTGATAAAAACTAAAGTCTCCTTTAAGAACACAACTACGTGAATCAAGGGTCTTCAACCTTTTTTAGTGCAAGGGCCAAAAATCTATTTCACATAGTCCGAAGGGCCACAACGCTCCACGAATTACCACAATATCAATAAAATAATAAGCATATAATTTCAAAGTGATAATCTTTATTGTGTAGGTTTCTAGTGTCACAGACAACATGTATGTAAAATTTCATGGTGATCGGTTCAGTAGTTTTTGCGGAAAAGCGATTTTTAGCATTGTTTTGATTTTTGACGAGTGTGTCGATATTTGGTTTTATTTTTATAGTTGCAACCTGCAATTCCTGCAAACTGCCTTCCCTGATGTGAGCTCACAAAGTGGATCTCTCTCTTCTAACTAGACTAGGTGGCGCTAGCGTCCTCGGAGTGAGGTTCGCGGGCGCGGCGCGATAAAATATTTTCTATAGACTCTGGGGGCCGCAAGAAATTAGCCGGCGGGCCGCGGGTTGAAGACCCCTGACGTTAATGGAAGCAAATACAATGTGTCCTTTGATTGACTGATGGTATTGACTATTGAGTTCATTGGACTCAGTATGAGGTCCGTGCGCGGTTAGTGAGTCACTAATCTTTCTTTTTGCTTCCATCTACGATTCACTATGTAGATTCACGATTTTTAATTAAAAAAAATTGTATAGATATAAAAAAAAATGTTTTAGGTACTCACGGCTCGGTTCGGAAGACACTAGCGTTATGAAGACCTAAATAAAAAAAAGTCAATAATTTTTTTTTAATAACACTCAAATCGAAAGTTTTTGACATAAATATCACAGTAACACAATGTAAATTAGAATGAATAATTTTTTTTTAAATTAGAAAAAACAAATAGCTGAGTGCTTTTTTAAATTTAGAATTAACTCTTACATAGAAAAATATTTAAAATATTAACTGTATTCTATATAATTACTTTATTATTACTATTATATAAAGCTGAAGACTTTGTACGTTTGTTTGTTTGGTTGTACGCGCTAATCACAGGAACTACTGGTTCGAATTGAAAAATTATTTTTGTGTTGGATAGTCCATTAATTAATAGGCTATAGAGAATGCGGACGAAGTCGTGGGCACCAGCTAGTATTAAATAAACTGAACTTATTATTTTCAGCCAGTGATAAACTTAGTAACCTAATAAGCACTATAACTTACTAGCGATGATAAATTAAAAATATAAAAGCAATTATAACACTTGACAACTTGTTGCTATAACACATTGGCGAGGCATTAGTTACAGTTTTATATTTTAGTTAATCCCTCGGGAACATTACTTTTTTCTTGGATGAAAGGTACCCTATGTCCTTTCTGGTGTCTCGGACAACGTGTATGCAAAATTTCACGGTGATCGGTTCAGTAGTTTTTGCGTGAAAGCGTAACAAACAAACTCACATTAACATTTAGAATCATAGTAAGGATTATCTTTGCCTACTCTTTTGCACGATTCATTGATCAAATTTCTTTTTTCAAAAAGAATTAAAAAAAAAACAAAAAATTGATAAAAACAGTTAGCAAAGACAATCAGTTATAAAGCCACCAAGAAAAAAAAAATAGAAATTCTAATTTTAAACATTCAATTTGTTATTAACATTCAAACACCTTATTTTATTCTTTTTTTAAAAAATACGCCTTTTCTACTTACCGTTGCGAAAAATATTCCGATTTTTAAATACATGTCCTTTTTACGCGCTCTACTGCCGGTGGTCACCATTTTTTTTCTTTACATATTACCACTAAACAGATTATAAACATTGCTATGACTTTTATTAACTCTTATTGTTAATGACTGAACATCTGTACAAACGAAGGCGTTTTGTTTGTTTTAATTGAAAAGATACAGTGTAATTACTTTATTATAATTATTTTATGGGTAACTAATTATATTTTTCACGATCAGTTGATCAAGACATACTTAATACATGGTAAATTATCCGTATATATCCGTTTTGGCGGTTCTTTTGCCTTATTAATTTTTAATTCATAAGTATCTGAAATTCTACAGATAGGTCATTAGGTAGCAATGAAAAACTATTAAATTCCATTCAGATTATTTTTTATTTCTTAAAATCAAATAGGTATTTGGCACCTTTATAATGCAAACATCAAGTGGCGGGCGTCAACTATCATTGAAAATAAATTTTATTAAATCAAAAATAAATTGAATTTGACTGCGAAGTACAGCGTGCCCTGTCCTGAATCCTGAACTTCCCAAATCCTGACAATAACTTTGATAATATTATCACAGAAAAAACACATTTTAAATTTTCCCGCGTTTAAACATGTCATTACAGCTCGTCGATGTCAAATCAAATTGTCAACTAAATTTTCAATATGAAGTAGGTACAGACTTCATTACTGATTACTGTGAACATTTTATAGAGAAAATAGACACTGATTTTTAGTGTTATCATTTTACATGTATTATATTTTAGTATTAAAATTCTTAAAATTATAAATAAATAAAATAAAATTTGGCTTAAAAGTCTGGTTACCAGGCCACAAAACTCCAAAAAAAAAATTGACGCTGAGCTGTCATTGCAATGTCAGTTGTCAATTATTTGTTTTCCATCATTTTCAATTCATAACTTGCTTGCTTGGCTTGTTTTGTGCATTTTGTTCTGATTACAAACAAAACCGAACAATATTATAAAATTTGTATTACAACTAATTAAGCTTTTCAACATGCTACCGTTATCACTTTTGCGAACAGCACAAAACCATCCTATGTTAGTCGAATTGAAGAATGGCGAAACATACAACGGTCATTTGGTGAGTTGCGATAATTGGATGAATATAAATTTGCGCGAAGTTATATGCACATCTAGAGACGGTGACAAGTTCTGGCGGATGCCTGAATGTTACATTAGGGGTAGCACTATAAAATATTTGCGAATACCGGACGAAGTTATTGATATGGTCAAGGAAGAGACTCAGATTAAGGCGAGGGGACGAAGCGAGTTATCTAAAGGCCGAGGTGGACAAAACATGAGATCAGGCCGCGGTGGTGGACGCGGTGCTTTCGGTAATCGCGGAAGACCAGCCCCCTTAGCACGAGGCGGTGGAAACGCCGGTAGAAATCCACAGAACAAAAATAAAAAATAATGAAATTCTTTTTTAGGTTATCTTGTAAAGTAAACTCAATAAATTAAGTATCTTAAGCGCATGTAGTGTTTTATTTTGTTTTTTACACGTTTTGAGATTCATTATTTGATTCAAAATGTTGTCCGATAGTTCTTACCTCTTAATTTTTTGTATGTTAAGGCCCTCTTTCACCAACTACAAGTGAAGTGTTGATTACTAATTTTTAGAAATAATTTTCTGTTTTATTGAATTATGCACTCGGTTTACTGTATCATTTGATACGAGATTTTTTTTATGATTTTCTTTTCAATGTTTGGGACTTTTATCCCCGGTTACCTACCGGTGACTTTAGTGGACAATTAGCCTACTTGACAGATGGTGAAAGAGGCGCTTAGTCATGTTAAGTTCAACAAACAGCATGACGTAAGTACCACTTGAAGGTAGACGGTGAAAATATATTATTTCAATTATCGTTCGGTTAATCTTAAAAAACAGACTGCAGAAAAGTTTACTTTTGTCAATGGAAGAAGGAGCTATGTTCACTTTTTTCTTTATTAAATAACAGAAGTGTTTACTTGCTATCTGCCATTAATATTTCATGTTATTTACACAACTTTTCATCATAATTTAGTACTTACAAAAATCAGTTCTGTTGAGACTTATCTCACAAATTAAAAGTAAAATTTTAACCTCGATTTATTCAAAATTTGAAATATACGACATACCACCTTCATCCACTCACGCAGTACTCACGTCTTCAATTATATTGGACACTACCGGCATACTATTATTAGAAAGGTATAGGGAATGGGCTCAGATGCCTGTGTTATGGGCGATGGTGACCATCTACCATCAAGTGGACCGTCAGCCTATTGGATGACTATGAAGTAAAGTAAAAAAACAGTTAAAATGAATATGAAGTCATGTATTTATCAATAATTTATTGCTTTCAATATAAATACAAAATATTGTATGTGTAAATTTTATACTATTTACCTATTTTATACTATATACATAAAAATGCACTGCTTGCTTATAAATACATACATTTAATATGGCAATTCATTAAATTCATCTAAAACATAAATAAACACTGACGCAAACTTACTCTAAAGTATAAATAAATTATTATTATTATTAAAAAAATCATTCCTTCTTGTTCACTATTCCCAACTAAGAAAAAGAAGATCGAAATACTTATATACATTTTCAAATTATTGCATACTGTGAGAAATCTTCAATCGCCAGAGTCGGATTTATCCGACATTCTTTTTTGTGCCCATTTCGCTAGAGTCAAATATAATATGAATGACAAAATCTCCTCTAGTTGTATAATGTTTATTTTTAAATAATAATGGAGTTGCTTTCTCTTATAAAACAAATTACGAGTCAAACGTGGCACGATAACTCTTACAAAACCAAGCGGCTTTTACCGCCACCATGGCAAACGTACCGCCGACATGGCATACGTGCTGTCAACGTGGCAAACGCGCCGCCACATGGCTTACGCACCGCCAACACGGCGTCAGCTGGCAACCGCCAGTCGTTGGCGTGCGCCGCTTGCCATCTTACGCTAATGCGCATTTTATTATCAACCTTATTATATATTGTATTAAGGATTATTGTGAATTTTAAGCATGGAGAATACGAGGTATGGAGGCCCAACTCTATACATGAGAAAGTGTCGGTCGTATAAGCTCAATGGAGAACACTTTTTTTTTTTCAGCATACTACAATATAGGCAACACGAGAAATAGAATCTTCTTCAAAAAATGACCGAGATATTAAATGTTAAAGATGGCTTCCTCCAAAATCCGACTATAAGCGATCGCGCTAACGTGTGACGTCACTCCCTGGACACTACATAGCATGACGTCACGAGAGCGTGACGCGTTATGATGTCATCGCACTTAAAAAGCTGGTGAAACTTCAGTTTGAGGCCCACGTAAGTTGGTCCTCCTTAACCTCTACCCTCTATAGCTTTCTTCGTTTTAACCCTTTAACCTCTTCGTTTTATAGTTGTAGCGCCCTTAGCGCCTGACTCGTATTTTTTTTAAAGAGAAAGCATACCTACACAAGTACAGGAATTTGTCGGATAAATCCGACACTGGCGGCTGAAAGGTTTTAGACTTCTACGTCTCTCTCTAAACGCCTAGAACGAAAGCATTGGAGACAATATTGGTCACTATGTTTGGTACTAGATTGTTGACAATATTCGGTACTATGGGCAAGTTCTGTTGGAAACTTTGCGTTCTGTTCGCTTGTTCTGTGTACGCGTCGGGTTTCTTGTTCTGTGGCGGCGCGTCGCGGTATCTGGGCTGTAATGTAAAATAATAATATACATTACATATATCTATACTGTTAGCGTTGGCTAATTATGTCGACTGAAGTTATAGTACAAAGTATTATGTGGCATTATATGAAAAAGGTGATCTGACAGTTGAACGAACGCGTTCGCTAAGAGAAGCCTATGGCTGGTTTTCGTGTCACGCCGACCGTCAGTCAGCGTCGACGGGCCAATATGTATTGTGTGGGTGCTATGAAGCGCTGTGTCAGCGCCGCCGCTGACAGTCGGCGCCGTCCGCCGTCCACGCGCCGAAGAGTACAATCATATGACCGCCTGTCAGTGCGACACGAAAACGAGGATCTCGCGCTGACTCACCGACAGCTACGCGCCTAGGTTGACGGTCAGCGCGACACGAAAACGAACGTCTCGCGGTGACGCACTGACTGCCACTGGCCCCTAGGCCTCGGCGCTGACAATCAGAGCGACACAAAAACCGGTCGGACGATAAAAGTGGTTTAATGTACCCAAAGTAATGAGGGTTCTCTAACAATACCTTTTTCTTGTTGTCGTGCATCATCTTCATGTGTTTATATATCGAAGTCTGCCAAGTGAACGTCGCCGGACACAGTTTGCATTTGAAACTCTTCGCCGTCGATCTGTTCGTGTGCATTGCCCACACGTGACCCTTTAGACGTTTCACCGTCTGTGGGGGGAAAAAATCAGATGATCGTAGAAAAATAAATTCTTTGCACGTAACTGGTTTCGTAGCAAGAAGAAACAATTCTTGTGACGTAACTGTCTTTACTATATTACAATACCAGCGAATATTTTTTATTAATAAATTTTTCTTGCATCACTTGTGGCGTTGCTTGTGTTATTGGCGACGGTAGCCACCCACCATTGAGTTACCAGTGAACTTAACTGTCTGTCGATCTAACATTAAAAACAACTTTGTATACAGAATTTGTGTTCGATGAACTATTGAAGATTTGTCAAAAAAATTTTTTGGACAACATTTGCAATACAAATTGCAGTCCATTAATTTATAATTATTATCAAATGAACAAACACACACCTTGTATGATTTTCCGCATATTTCGCACAAATGCTCGCCCTCCGGTTCCTTTTTCTTGCCTTGGTGTAAATTGTTCACGTGGGCGACCATTATTTTCGCCGTTTTGAATGCCTGAAAATCAACACAATCTGAGACTAGCGAAACTCCATCAACACTATATATAGTCTTAGATGGAGTTTCCAAACACCCGGTATAGTCTTAGATTGAGTTTCGCTACACCTGTATAGTGTTAGATTGAGTTTCGCTACACCTGTATAGTGTTAGATGGAATTCCGCTACATACTGTATAGTATTAGATTGAGTTTCGCTACACCTGTATAGTGTTAGATTGAGTTTCGCTACACCTGTATAGTGTTAGATGGAATTCCGCTACATACTGTATAGTGTTAGATTGAGTTTCGCTACACCTGTATAGTGTTAGATTGAGTTTCGCTACACCTGTATAGTGTTAGATTGAGTTTCGCTACACCTGTATAGTGTTAGATTGAGTTTCGCTACACCTGTATAGTGTTAGATGGAATTCCGCTACATACTGTATAGTATTAGATTGAGTTTCGCTACACCTGTATAGTGTTAGATTGAGTTTCGCTACACCTGTATAGTGTTAGATGGAATTCCGCTACATACTGTATAGTGTTAGATTGAGTTTCGCTACACCTGTATATACAGGTTGTCTATTCACTCAAACCCAGAAGATGTATATTCACTCGAACTTTGAAAAGATTTGGGTTATATGAGCTCGGGAGTTCCAAACCTATAAAATAGTATAGTATATATAGTGCGCATTATAAAGGATGTTTTAAAGAGAGAGAAAAAGAATACAAATCCTTAAATACCTTAAAACAGAAACTACATTGATACTTGATCGTCTTGAGATGATCCCAGTCTATGTGATCCACCATACACCATTTCGTTGCGAATTTCTTGCCACAATAATTGCACTCGTGTCTGAAAATTTAATCATTTGCAAAAATAGTACACAAACCTTTGCTATCTAGTCTATAATATTATAACCCGTCCGCATTTCGCTCGGCGCTAAACTTAGATGCCGCTACTTGTAAGCACGTTCCGGCATGTGAAGTGTTAAGAGAACCTACCCATACGCAGCTTAACCCGTCCGCATTTCGCTCGGCGCTAAACTTGTGAAGTGCCGCTACTTATAAGCGCGTAACGCGGCACGTGAAGTGTTTTAAGAGAACCTCAACTCACACGTAAGCGTCCTCGTCGACGTGCTTCTTGCTGAGCCTCATGTGATTGTTGTAACAGTCGCGACTTGAGAAGCTCTTGCCGCACTCCCTGCACTCGTGCAGTGCGCCGGCGTCCTTCTCCCGGTGGTTCCGCATGTGCCTCGCGAGGTTCCGCTTCCACTGGAACAGCTTGCCGCATATCTGACACGGGTACGTCAGTCCGTCGTGTATCACGCTACAGTTCAATTTATTATAAAGTTTATTCAAGTGTAAAATGAAACAAAAATGTGGAAAGAATAATTATTAAAACACTAGCAAAGTTTTACTCTATCAAAAGTATGGGAATGAAATAGTGCTCTACACATTGTTAAAAAATAATGTATTTTCAAATTTTTTGGCTCTTACTTGGCAAATTTTTGAAGATAGGAAAAAAAATCTCAAGTTACCTATATTATTAAAAAAACAATGTGACTCATTCCAATACAAGTACGAGTATATATTATACTCACACGTGAGCTCGATAACTCTTTCTTGAATGAAATATTTTATCGCATCCTTTGCACGGTAGAAACAATTTCTCCTTGGGTTTTTCCTCTTTGTTCAGTGGTAGGATCCTAAAAGAAACAAAAAAAAAATAACTAACTTGACCGTAGCAGTATTTGCCCCGAGTGCGCCTAAAATGGAATCACGGCGGAGTCAATGGTGAAATGTAGTAACGACCAACTTCTACTATTCATTTTAAACGGTTTTAGTGTCGCAGTGATCATCAGCGCCGACTTAGGTGTCAGTGTGTTAGCGCGAGACGCTCGTTTTCGTGTCGCGCTGAGCGTCAACGCTGACTGGCCAATATATGATTGCACTCGTCGGCGCGACACGAAAACGCTCACAGAAGACGGACGACCCCCGTGGACGGCGCCGACCGTCAGCGGTGCTGACACTCAGTAAGGCTCAGCGCTGACACTCGTCAGCACTGAGCGGTCGGCGTTACTCGTAAACCGCTTCATAGCACCCACCCAATACATTGGCCTGTCGACGCTGACTGACGGTCGGTGTGACACGAAAACCAACCTAATGCGTTGACGTAAGTCGCATTTTCTTTAAACGACAGACGTTTGGTTGGTTTTTAAAGTTTGAGTTGATGCTCTACGCATATTATGTCACTTTTAAATGTTCCATAAAAGTATCTAGTGTTTTGTATGGCGTGCGAAATCCACACATGGATTTCTGTCTTTCGTTTAAATAAAATGCGACTTTACGTCAACGCATTAGAGTTTAATAAAATAAATAGTACAACCATCTTTCACCATTTACACCGCCATTATTCCGATTCGGGCGCACTTTTTACGTGCCGCTTTCGCATTTGTCACGCGAAATCCATAGTTTTAGTAGATCGATGGTTGAAAATGTTCTTTATTTTGACAAAACAGACTCACTTGAGATGATACTTTAGCGTCATTTTATTGGCGAATACTTTTCCGCAACAGTCGCACTGCGGTTTCTCCTGATGACATATTCCCTTGTGATACGACAACTTTGACTTTGAACTGAAACATGTCAAGAAAATGTTTTTTTTTTTAAAGGTTTAGGGCTCGTTCACACAGACGACAACTCCTACAAAACCAGATTAGCAGTTGAATAATCCTTACATATTATTATAAAACAAAGTCCTCCGTTGCGTCTGTCTGTCTATCTGTTTGTCTGTTCGCGACCAACTCAAAAACTCAAAAATTACTGCACCAATTTTCACGTTGTTTTCACCAATGGATATTAGAGTGATTTTTGAGGTAGGTTTTTTTTAGTATATAATATATAATTTACAAAGTTCATCAATCAATACTAATAATAAATATGTAAGTGTATGTATGTATGTAGTATGTATGTAGTATGTATGTATGTATGTATGTATGTATGTATGTATGTATGTGTATGTGTGTATGTATGTATGTATGTATGTATGTAAGTGTATGTATGTATGTATGTATGTAAGTGTATGTCTGTAAGTGTATGTATGTATGTATGTAAGTGTATGTGTGTATGTATGTATGTATGTCTGTGTGTGTATGTATGTAAGTGTATGTGTGTATGTATGTATGTCTGTGTGTGTATGTATGTAAGTGTATGTGTGTATGTTTTTATGTATGTATGTATGTATGTATGTATGTATGTATCTATGTATGTTCCTCCACAACTCTTATGAAACTTGCTTGATAAACATTTAGTCATAAGAAAAAACACTTGTTACTTTTTTCTCTAACAAAGTGTCGCTCGGCGGGTAGTTTATAAAAATAATAATAAAAAATATCACACCTGAAAACACTTCCGCACTTATTGCAAGTTTTGTACTCCGCACTGTTCGCGTTGTGTACCCTGCAGTGTTTCGACATGACCCTTTTGAGGGTAGTTTTGAATTCGCACTGTACGCAACTGTACGCGGTCAAATGCAACGAGCGGTGGGCGGAGAGATTGTCTTTGGTCAAGAAATAGGCTTTGCAAACGTCGCACTGGTGCGAGTCTGGACCTTTCTGGAATTTAAAAAACATTATTTTAATTTTTTTAAAACAAAAAAAATATAATGTCTTTTGACGACATGTTTGGTCTAGACTCTAGCTGTTATTAATCAAACGGTCGCAAGTTCGAATCTAGCTAGGGGCAAATGTTTATTGTGTCTTACGTTTTACCTTTGCGCCTGAGTTGTGGATGTTTTTGTACATCTATACTAATATTATAAAGAGGAAAGATTTGATTGTTTGTTTGTTTGTATAGAGGCTCCGAAACTAGTGGACCAATTTGAAAAATTCTTTTACCATTAGAAGCCGACATTATCCGTGATGAACATAGGATACTTTTTACCGCGGGAAAATGCTTAATTCCTACAGGAAAACAGGTAATAGGACAACGGGTAGTAAGAATTATCCTTCCGTACGTATCTTTTTCAAATAACTTCCAAACGGTTTGACCGATTGGGTTGAAATTTTGTGTGTATTTCCATGGTTTCACAGACACGAATGTATTATATTATATAAAGTTACGCGGACGAAGTCGCGTGCAACAGCTAGTATATTATAAATAGAAAACATCCACGACTCAGGTACAATTAAAAGTAAAATGTTAAACACTCAAACAATTTGCCCCTAGCGGGATTCGAACCCACCACCTCTTGTTTAACAGCTAAAAAATAAAATCAAGTGGATTTTATTATACCATATATTATATAATATACAACACATCTAAGTACTACAAGTATGGATTTTACGTCACAAATGCCAAAGCGGCACATAAAAGGTGTGCCTGAAACGGAATAAGGCAGAGTCGTGGTAACGACGAACTTGTACTATTAATTTTAAACTCTAATGCGTTGAGGTAAAGTCGCATTTTTTTTAAACGACATTCGTTTGGACGGTTTTAAATGTCACAGGACTCGCGTTGATGCTCTACGCATATTATGCCACTTTTAAACCCGGGGTGTGCCGAACGCCAGCGAGCCGAATTAACGTTGCATGCCGAAGCGTAGTCATAATCTCAAGTGTCACTTGCGATGCATGCAGTAGGCGCAACGCGGATCCGCGTTCCGGCACACGAGTGGCGCAACATTATTGACGCGGATCCACGTTCCGGCATTTGTTAACCCTTCACACGCTGTCGTTTGGTTGGTTTTTAAATGACACACGACAGAGTTGATGCTTTAACGCATCAATTATGTCACTTTTAAATGTTCCTAGTATTTTGTAAGGCGTGCGAATTTTACCTTAATGCATATAAGTATTTATACACATCAACATACATACCATCTTATGTTTACCGTTCATGTGATCCACCATCAACTTTTGAGTATTGAATGTCAGCACGCAATCTTCGCATTTGTATTTCAATTTGCGAAACTCCTTGCTGGCGATATCTTCGGATCTGACTCGCCACATTTCCTCGTCGCTCATCGTGTGCAGTCGCACTATATCTTCGGATAGATTCTTCAGTTTTCTTTGATCGCGCGTCAGAGACGACGAGTTGTTCGTCTGAAACGTGTATTTGTCTATACTAATACTAGCTTTTGCACGCGATTTCGTCCGCGTAACTTTATAATCGTGTTGTCAAATCATCGAAATAGCCATATAAAATTTCAACCCAATCGGTCAAGCCGTTTAGAAGTTATATGTGAAAAAGATAAGTACAGAAGGATAATTCTTACTACCCGTTGTCCTATTACCCGTTTTCCCGTAGGAATGAAGCATTTTCCCGCTGTAAAAAGTAGCCTATGTTCATCACGGATAATGTCGGCTTCTAATGGTAAAATGATTTTTCAAATTGGTCCAGTAGTTTCGGAGCCTATTCTATACAAACAAACAATCAAATCTTTCCTCTTTATAATATTAGTTAGACGATGTGATATCGCAAAAACAAATTTCAAAAAAGCAGAAAATAAGACTTTTTGTCACTGCAGTAATTATAATTACAACTTTATATATAATGTCATTTTTCACTGACACTAAGTAATTGACGCAAATCGAAATTGTACTGAACAGTACTCTTTTTCTGGATGAAAGGTACCCTATGTCCTTTCTCGTGTGCAAAGACAATGTGTATGCAAAATTTCACGGTTATCGGTTCAGTAGTTTTTGCTTGAGAGCGTAACAAACAAACAAACAAACTCACATTCACATTTATAATGAAGAGGAAAGAAGATTTGATTGTTGACGGTGGCAACTTGTCATCTTTCGGATCATTTATACTAATATTATAAAGAGGAAAGATTTGTTTGTTTGTTTGTATTGAATAGGCTCCGAAACTAGTGGACCGATTTGAAAAATTCTTTCACCATTAGAAACCGACATTATCCGTGATGAACATAGGCTACTTTTTAATGCGGGAAAATGCTTCATTCCTACGGGAAATCTAAAATAAAAGTAAACACTAGCTAGCTACTTGGCCCGGGACACATTTGACAGAATCAGGTGAAGCGACTAACATGACAACTGCTTGGTGATGATATTTTTAGATGGCGTTTTATACTTTTAAACGCGGACGAAGCCGCGAGCACGAGCTAGTCTTAAATAAAATTAAAAAAATTAACGCCTGAACAAAGATCCATAGATATGTTTCATAGAAATTAAAATTGTAAAAATTATTTTGTTACAAAGGTTAAAGAAAACAATGAAATGAACTTACAACCTCTTTGTGCGATTTTCTTTTCCTATCTTTTCTCTTCTCTTTCTTGGACTTCCTCTCTCTCTTTTCCTCCTTCCATTTCAAATCGGACAGTTGTATATCGTCATCGGACGATTGGCTTTCGAACGTTACGGGCACTTCGGGGAACTCAACGTCATCGTCAACAGTCGGGGGCTCCTCTTTGGGCTCTGCGTGTTGGAATATAGAATAGAAATACGTTTGAAGGCGACACTTGCGGGGGCAATCGGCGCATGTGTACAATTGCGCACAAAATTGCTAAGGAAAATGACATATTTTTTTTTCCTAATTTCGTAATTTTTCACCTCACTAACTTAACATTACGGGCAGTGTTGATATTCCTTCCATAAAATCATCGTGCGATGTCGAAGAAGAACGTTTCTTTTAGGCATTTATTCACCATGACGTATTTACTAATGCGATAACACAATCTGTACGCAACAGTACCCAAGAGACTCGAGACACTAATTCCGCGCACATTTGCCGAGAAGTCTTTATTCGCTACACGAACTATACTATATAATTAGTTTTACTAATATTATACACTAGCCGGTGCCGACGACTTCGTCCGCGTTCTCTACAGCCTTCCTCGACAAATCCAACAAAAATTTCAATTCGAACCTATTTTCGCATTTAAAAGATTAGAGAAACCCTCCGGTTTTGTTTGTTTTTAATCACTGTGACACCGTGTGACGCTTTGAATTCACTGTTTCATTCATTTGGAACGAAGAAAGAAAGAAGCTAAAGAGGGAAAAAAATAAGAATGGAGAATGTTAATCGGTATGCAAAATCGTCTATAACTTTGTCTCATTTTTTCTAAAAGACCCAGTAGTTGTGATTTTACAGACATTTAAATATATCGAGACCTCTAGCAGACGCTGGGCGCCCGCGTGACGTCACATTCCAACGGTCGCGTCGGTTCGCTCCAATACGGGAGCGCGCGAACTGACCTAGACCGTTGGATTATGACGTCACCGCAACGAGCGCGGGCCCGTCGCGATCTCATTTTTAAAACGCCATATCTCAGAAACTAAACGACGTATCGAAATATTTTTTTCACAGGTATTTATTGTTTTCAATAGAGAATACGAAGAGTTAAAAATTAAAATTAGTGAACATTCTCCATTAATTGTCACAGCAGTGGAACGACGGACCGGATATTACCTTCGACATTATTTTCAAATTCAACTTCAACTTCGCTCTTGATTGGTACGTTGTCAAATTTTGCCGAATCAAAGTCGACCACCGGTTCCTTTAATTTTTCTGAGGAACCTTCAAAGTTGATAGGCGTTTTCGAGAGACGTTGTGTGGCATGTTTGGTCAAATCTGACGGTGAATTCAAGAACGTGTGCTGAAAATTTTTACACAAACAAGCTATACTAAGCAACAATGGCTAACTTCCACTTTAAATGTGACAGCACTCACTTTACTATGTAAAGGGATTAACAACCCCTTACATGGTGTAACTTTTTAGGCCCTAAAAAAACACAATACCAACCTCCTTGGAGTATTTAATGAGAACATCATAGGAATTTAGAATTCGTTTTTGGAACGCCTCCACATGTCTCACGGCCGACAGACATTCCCAGCACACTTGGATCGTCAAACCGTCTGGTACCTGGAAATTTTAAAAAAGCACTTAATCATTAGGGGCAAACACTTTTATGTTAGATATTTTGCATACCTACACATTGTCATAAAACGATCTTTCATCGAGAAAAAAAAAAAAAAAAAAATTTAAAACTCTGATTTGAATGTATCTTGTATTTGTAATAAAGACTTGTGGCAAAAGAAACAATAATTTTTGTAAATTTAGAAATACGTAAATTAACTGTGGATTAAAAAAAAAACCTATAAAGGCGCATCCACTCTTCTTTGTTCTTATTTGTTTACAAGAAGTCACGATGAGATTTTAACAAAAATTATAAATTAAACATTTTCAGCACACAATCAATACAGGATTTTCCCATGAAAAAGTAATTATATCTAGTTAATGCGTACATAACTTACATCAATATTAGCCAATAGTTTAAAACACTCTTTTATGTTATTACTGTAAAACATTTTACGATTATAATTCAAACAACCAACACATATCCCATTCACGTTGTACCCTTCTATGTTGATATTGATTTCGTTCATTTTTAAAAATAAGAATCACATCTATTTTCATATAAGAAAACAAACAAATTAATAAAATTTATAGCAACAAATGGAAGCTTCATTCCTTTCTGTCGGCCATTTTGTTGGGGGACCATAATAAACATGTTTTGTTTCAAAATTAGTGTTGCCATATAGAAAAAGTGGTAAGCTAAAAGCTTGCTAAAAGCATATACGGAATGTAGCAAGAGTGTATTGGAAGATTTTAGTATCTTTTAGTGATTTTATTGTATTTTTTTAATAATAATAATAATAACTTTATTTCAGACAAATGTCCATAGCTTTGAAAAACTTAAAAACCAAAATATTATATTAAAAAAGACATACATATTTACATATTATATAAAAAATTAATGTTTATTTTTTTTATTTAACCTTACAGCATTTAATATTTAACAAATATATAAAACAGATTATATTTTTATATAGCCTATTACAAGGTTAGGCATCTTAAATTTTCTAAGTACAAAAAAAAGTGCTAGTACCTAATTAAAATAAATAAATAAATGATAACAATAGACATACAATACTCATCTATAAATTATATAAATATATTATACATTCATTATTGTGTGTGTCTGCATGTGTGTGTGTGTGTGTGTGTGTGTGTGTGTGTGTGTGTGTGTGTGTGTGTGTGTGTGGTATTGCTCAGTGGAGGGGACCAGTTCATTTTGCAATATGCTGCAGACCATCAAACACTCGCCCGATAAATGACCGTCTACTCAAAAAGTAAATGTCGAGATCGTTAAATTTGTTCTCGTATGTACGCACGATTCTACACAACACAGAGCTCCTAGCATAGTTGTTACGCGCGTCACCAACGTCAAAAAGACATTTACGCCTAGTGTGAGCTACACTAACACGCAATCCTATTCGCTCGGTTAAATAGGGGCAATCTATTACAGAATTGACCACGTCGAACAGAAACCTCAAATCCGCCACCAGCCGTCTGTCTTCGAGCGATTGCAGATGGAAAGAGATAAGTCTATCCGCATAATCACATTTTCTTTTCAAACGGTAATTTAAGCTTCGAGTGAAGCGCCGCTGAACAGATTCCAGCCGAGCAATATAGGTCACATACGATGGGGACCACACTGGCGAGGCATATTCCATAATGCTCCGAACATATGCGAAGTATAAAAGCTTTAAGGTTTCAACTTTTTGGAAGCATTTAGCACTTCTGTGCAAAAACCCAAGCATTTGGTGAGCCCTTTGCGCGATGTGATCATAGTGGTAAGTGTATAAAAGTTTGCGATCGAGCATGACTCCAAGATCACGAACAAGTTCAACTCTTGGAATTGAAACACCGTTCAAAACATAATTATGTATTATATAGTTGCGCTTTCTAGTAAAGGTGATAATCTGGCACTTGTCAACATTTAAATCTAGGCGATTCACCTTACAATATAGTGAAAGTCTCTTAAGGTCCGATTGAAGCCTATAACAATCATTTAAAGAGTCTATTAAAATTTTATTATCATCGGCATACATCAGCACCGTAGAATGACTGAAACAAGCCCCAATATCATGCAGATAAATATTAGGGGTGATATGCGATATCACCCAATGTTTCAATATAGGGCAGTCCACCTTCCCAGCAATCACCTTCAACAGCGTGTCTGTGCTGCCACGCACCCTAGTCATCAGGGATGCGACTGTTATAAAAATTTTAAAATAATAATGGTGAAAATTTTTGCTGTGAAAAATTGTCTACGCAAAATGAAAAATAAACACTTTCTTTAAAATTTACACTCTTGCTACACTAGTGCTACCCTTATTTAACGCCTTTCAAAGGATACTTTTAGATAATAAAAAAATTTTTCGCGGACTATATAGTGCTCTGCGCTCTGTCATGTCATATTGTGTAATATTCGTCATATCAGCTGTGTGCCACAGACCACATATTAGCGACAAAAATAAAAAGAGAAAGTCTGGAATCTGGCTGGAACATAGGACTCAGGAACAATATTTTCAAGGAGAATAGAGGTAAAGGAGCGCAAGCTCCATGTATTAAAAGTGTCCGTTGAAAGACGACGAACTGATGGCGCTGGTTGCAGCTAGTGATAGTAAACAATTCAACTCAGCGCGCACTTCACTCCGTTTCATTTCATACTCTCAAACTCTCTAGATCACTGCCCTAGACACACCAGCGCCATCTCAATTCGACGATTTTAGTTGCCACTTTTTTAGTTTAACACCCATATAAGATTGTTCTCCTTATCTCTACGCTCCTTAAATATTTTATTTCAAGGTATTTTTGTGATTGTAGTTATAATTTATGTAAAATATTAGATATATCGTTCCATATACATATGATCTAACATACACTGGATTGCTACTTTCTCTTTACAGTACTTAAATATAACCTGCCGTGTGCCGCATTGTTTACGTTTGTACCGGGTTGTTAAACCCGTGAATATACTGTGAATTACTTCCATCTGTAAGCCGCGATCAAAATGCCGCAATCTCGACGCAAAGTGCCGTTCAGTGGTAAAGCTAAAAAGCAGCAGTTGCAGGCTAAGAAGCAAAATAAAACCATGCTTGTTTCGCGTAAGTCATTTACATTTTATCTGCCTGTCATTTTAAACCGCATAACTTAAGCCCATCACAAACGTAGATATATTACATATAAGCTCTTCTCCGCGACTTCGTCTGCGTTCAAAATGTTTTATAACCTTCCTCGATAAATTGACTATTTGGATAGTGTTTGCAAAAAAAAAAAAAATTCAATTCGAACCAGTACTTCCTGAGATTAGTGCGTTCAACCAAACAAACTCTTAAGGTAATATAAGTCCGTTTTCCTCCATACTTTTGTATGACCCCCAAATTACTCCGCTGTTTTATGTTTAATTTACAAAAGTAAGCATGATACCGATTTATCTTGTCGTTAACTAGGTTCGAATGCATACAAACTTTAAAAAAAGTATTAGTTTAAAATATGTGATCCTTGAAAAATCCATATTTTAACACAAGTTTTAATGCAACTTTGAGGTTGAATATGTCACTCTAGTTTACAAAAACTCCAAAATACTTCACATATAAACATTGATTAGTTATTCAAGAGTTCAAATAACTTTACACGAAATAGATATATGCAGTAGTTTTGTCAAAAAAAGCGTTGGCCCAAGGGTCTGTTTGTGATTTAATTTTTGGTATGAATGATAGTGCATGTAAGTCGAGTGCTCTTCCCGCGCTTTGTGCTGTGGGAGACAGGACGCATTTTAGACATGAGACCGATGAGTTCAGGCCGCCAACTTGTTTCATCTTAATACTAGCTACTCGCTCGGCTTCGGCCGGGTCCAAAATATACTATCTTTTAAGTGGGACTGAATTACATATATATTTACAAAGTCTTATAAAAATCGGATCAGTAGTTTTCAAGCTTCATAGTTTATTTTTTATGTTAAGGTTTTTTTCCTTTGAAATCTGATGTGATAGTGATAATTTATGAATTTCTTAGCTATAATTTATGAAGATCTGTTCACGCGTTTGAAGACCATTAGCCCATTTCCTAGTTAGCGAAGTTATCTCGTGGTAACTTCCACATGTTCGATTGATGTGAAATATATCAAATACTAATACTTCGATGGTATTTCCATGACACGGAAGTCGGGGGTACATTTAAAATTTTGTTTGTTTAGGTAAAATTCCACTGATATTTTGTTGTTTCACTAAAATTTTTGCTTGAGCACTCTTTTTGATGAGTTCTACACAGATTGAAGTGTCTTTTGCAAGAAATTTACCACTTTTTACACTGTTTTTTAGACAATATCTGTAGAGTTCACTCAAGGACGTGTCAGCACTCTCGTAACCATAAACGGAACATTGCTCGTACATAGTGTACTAGAGTTTTATTATTCCAGCAATGAACGAGTCCGGTCCCAGTGGCATGGATGTTATATCGGTCAATTACCAGCCCAGGTTCGGAGGGAGAGGCGACAGGAACAAATATGCCCTGAGATTCTATAGGGAAACCAATGAGGAAATTAAAATCAAAAAGGAGGACGCCTTGTGAGTATTCAGATGTTCTTTTAATCACCAACAGCTGACGCAAAAGAGGAGCTTTTTTTATTGATAAATAGGTTTGCTCTACAATAGGAAAGACGAGGCTGACGATGGAGCGAGCTAACTCAGAAATTGCCTATTCACTTGAACTTTAAAAAAAATTAGTTTATACTAGCTGGTTCTTGCGACTTCGTCCGCGTAAAAAAGTATAAAACGCAATCTACCGTATTTTGGATAGATCTCCCGGGCCAAGCCGTTAGTTACTTTTATTTTAGATTTCTCGTAGGAATGAAACATTTTCCCGGGGTAAATAGTATCCTATGTTCATCACAGATAATGTCGGCTTCTAATGGTAAAAGAAATTTTCAAATTGGTTCAGTATTTTCGGAGCCTATTCTATACAAACAAACAATCAAATCTTTCCTCTTTATAATATTAGTATAGATAGGCGATTTTGCGTCCAGGCTTTATGTCTAGTTTATTTCCTAAAACCTTACTGTTCCTAATCTAGTTCCTAAACTGAAAAGATTTGGGTTATATGAGTTTGGAAATTTAAAGCGCTTGGTCCGAAAAAGAGGGATTTCGTCATGATGAAGACAAGAGAGATTTCCTTTTCGCACTAACTACGCAAAGAATACCTTTTTCAGGCACGTGTTATAACAAAACATTAAAAGATTTAGATATATTTACCATTTCCATAGCGAAGTTCAGGAAGTGCTTGGAAGATTTGCTATTACGTTCTTAATTTGTGCCTACTCGTAACACCTTTTTTGTTGTATTCTTTTGAAGTGTCGATTTGTACCACCGCTTGTAAATATTCGTATTAGTCTATGGTAATATAGGTCTTATTGTTTCTATTTTTTTCTAAACTAACTTGTGTGTGATTGTCTTTGCCTTAAATAAAATAAAAAGATGAAGAATGGAGAAGGTGGTATGAGCTCGTGCAGATCCCGAGCACACTCTTCAAAGTACATCTTGTCTTGTGTGTTTGTGCTCTATCTGTGTAGCATTGTAGCTCCCAAACAGAAGGTAAAAAAAAAAAACTGAACTCGCACGTCTTACAGGAAATCACTGAACAAGGTGTCCGAGGAAGAAATGGAGGTAGACCCGAAAGAATATTTTCCAAAAGAACTGTCGTTCCCACAACGACCCCCTTGGAATTTTAATATGACACCGCAGCAGTTAGATGCACAAGAGCAGAGATATTTTACTGTGAGTGCCTATCCACATAACTACATATACCTGAATTATTATATTAAGGTTTGAAGGCGACACTTGTGGGGGCAATAGGCGCATGTGTACAATTGCGAACAAAATTGCTAAGGAAAATGAATGTTTTTTTTTTCTTATTTCGTAATTTTTCACCTCACTAACTTAACATTACAGGCACTGTTGATATTCCTTCCATAAAATCATCGTGCGGTGTCGAAGAAGAACGTTTTTTTTCACGATTCACGATGACGTATTTACTAATGCGACAAAACAATCTGTACGCAACAGTACCCAAGAGACTCGAGACGCGCGAACGCAGTGCGCGAGGGGAATAGCGACTGAGTCTACCAATAACGTGTCGCGAAATGCGGGACGGGAAGAGCGACTGAGTCTACCAATAACGTGTCGCGAAGTCTGGGAGTGGAGGAGCGACTGAGTCTACCAATAACGTGTCGCGAAGTCCGGGAGGGGAAGAGCGATTGAGTTTACCAATAACGTGTCGCGAAGTGCGCGACGGGAAGAACGACTGAGTCTACCAATAACGTGTCGGCACACGGTATTGGTAGACTCAGCCGCTCACGCTCCTCTGCCCCCTCAAACACCTAAAAATAGAATTCTGCGCACATTTGCCGAGAAGTCTTTACTATATAGCCGCGTTCTATATAGCCTATAGCCTTCCTCGATAAATGGACTATCCAATACAAAAAGAATTTTTCAATTTGAACCAGTAGTTCCTGAGATTAACGCGTACATACAAATAAACTTTTCAGCTTTATATACCTATTAGTAAGTATAGTTATAGATATTTGTTGATTAAGTAAATGAATAATTATACAATATTTTCAGGAATATGTGAATGAACTGCAAAAGCTGGCCATATGGAAGCAAGTGTCATATTTTGAATTGAATTTGGAAACGTGGAGACAGCTGTGGAGGGTTCTGGAAATGTGCGATATACTATTGTTCATTGTCGATGTCAGATACGCTGTAAGTATAGAACTCGACCAGGCGTCGAACACCTTTAGCGTCTCGGGAAATTGTTTTCGTTTCCAGGAAATCTAGGGAAATAAAAAAACATTGACTGACGGTTCACTCGATGGTAGGTGGAGTATTCGCGTGTAATGTAACGTTACAGATTCGAGCATTACATCAGTTACCAGAACTGAGCATTACAATGTATTGTAATGACACAATGTGTAATATCTTGATACAACTTGTAACATTAATGCGCTTCACTTGTAAAGGTGATCCC
This sequence comes from Synanthedon vespiformis, assembly GCA_918317495.1. Taxonomy (NCBI): domain Eukaryota; kingdom Metazoa; phylum Arthropoda; class Insecta; order Lepidoptera; family Sesiidae; genus Synanthedon; species Synanthedon vespiformis. The sequence goes on along the minus strand of OU906975.1, from coordinate 1,850,202 downwards.
TAACCGCGAGCATTCACGTGTAATGTAACATTTTAAGATTCGATTTTGAGCATTACATTACAATAGTAACTCCCCGACTGACGAGCATTCACCTGTAATCAATACTAATAATAAATCTGTAGGGGTCGGTCATGGAGTAATTTATTACTTTGTTTTCAGAAATATCGTGTATACTATACGTGATACTGAAACTAAATTGACCATTTTTAGATTTTTTTTCTGTATATGTGTATGTATGTTCCTCCATCACTCTCAAAAGAATTAACTGATTTTCATGAAACTTGGTAGATAAACATTTATAAGTACGGGTATAACACGTGATAAGGACGCTACTTTTTATCTTTTTTAACGCGGACGAAGTCGCGGGCAACAGCTAGTGTAACATATAGATTCGAGTTTGAGCATTACATTACAATACTACCTTCCTGACTGACTAGCATTCACGTGTAACATTCGTACGCTGAATAAAGCCGCGATACAGATCAGTGTTACATTACAATACAAGTGAAGCGCATTGATGTTACAAGTTGTATCAAGATATTACACATTGCACGCGACTTCGTCCGCGTAACTTTATAAAATATAATACGTTCGTGTCTGTACAAAGCATGGGAATACACATGCAAAATTTCAACCCAATCGGTCAAGCCGTTTAGTAGTTGACATACCGACAGCAGCGCCATCTACCGGGTTCAATTGTATTTTTAAATCATCCAGGAAATCATCTAATACCCATATAAATAAAATTAACAAATATCAAATATATATATCAAATACCCATATAAAATTTCAACCCAATCGGTTCAGCCGTTTAGAAGTTATATGTGAAAAAAGGTAAGTATGGAAGGATAATTCTTACTACCCGTTGTCGTATTACATGTTTTTTCGGAGGAATGAAGCATTTTCCCGCGGTAAAAAGTAGCCTATGTTCATCACGGATAATGTCTGCTTCTAATGGTAAAAGAATTTTTCAAATCGGTCCAGTAGTTTCGGAGCCTATTCTATACAAACAAACAAACATTCAAATCTTTCCTCTTTATAATATTAGTATAGATTGTATCATTGCAAGGTAATGCTCGATTCTCCTCCTTCACTGATGTACATACACAGTACATTACACGTGAATGCTCGTCAGTCAAGGAGGTAGTTTTGTAATGTAATGCTCAAAGTCGAATGTGTTACATGTTGCATTACACGTGAATACTCGTGGTCCAACTCGCTCCAATCCGACGACGGATTGACTTGAAGTTGGTCTTATTTATTTTACGCGTAATAATATAATCTGCCATCTGCCGAAAGCGAGAACAACTGACTTGCTATCGAGGACCTCCGTCACATTTTTAGTGGAAGTTAGCCGAGTTAATGTAAGACCGAGGTCACACACAGCGAAGGGAGTTCGGGCTCAACTGGTAATGTGTGATATTATTCGCAGGGAATGATGTTTCCACCGTTCCTCTACGAATACGTGAGGAGCAAGAATAAAAATATGATTCTGGTGTTGAATAAAGTTGATTTGGTGCCCGCTTCGGTTGTGGTCGCTTGGAAGTCCCACTTAACGGAGACGTACAAGGATTTGAAGGTGGTATACTTCACATCGTGTCCGGGATACAATTTGAGGGGTGCAGTGAGCGATAAGGCTGGTAAGTGGTAATAGTTCTTTTTAAAAAGTGTGGAAATGAAATGTACTAAATATAGTATAGTACATTTTACTCCCGAGGCAGCAAATACTGTCCAAGTGAAGCTACTTCGGCCAAGACTTGTACAGTACTTTTCTATTGCAGGGAAATAAAGGTAAAAACCATCAATGTACCACAACAATGGATTTCGCACGCCATACAAAATAAACTACAAACTTTATGGAACATTTAAAAGTGACATAATATGCGTAGAGCATCAACTCTATCATCTGACATTTAAAACCAACCAAACATGTTAATTGCCACATAACGCGACGTCGCGTGAAGTGGCATATTATGATAATGTGGCCGTCAACGTGACGTCGCGAGTAAAATAGCAGCCGCAGCTTTTTGGCTTCTGAAATTCGTTTTGGCCGCTAGGGAATTACATTCAATGGTTTTATTATTTCGGGCATTAAAGAAAATGTGACTACATCAACACATTAGAGTTTAAACCAAGACTCTGCCATGATTCCGTTTTAGGCGTACTTTTTACGTGCATTTGTCACGCAAGTTCCACAGTTGTAGTACTTCGATGGCAAAAACGTTAAATTTCTTCCAATGAAATACACATTTTACAAATGTATTTCTTTACCACATCGCAGGTCTCCAAGTGCGAAGACGCAAAGGTCGCCAGAGGATGTGCGCCGAGGGGGCCACGAAGATATTGGAGGCGTGCAAGGAGATTGTGAGCGGGGAGGTGGACCTCACCGCGTGGGAGAAGAAGATCAGGGAGGAGACCGACTTGGAGTTTGACGATGACGAGGACGCGCAGATCGGTGAGTGGACCCCCTACCCCCTCGTTGACCACCCATAGCGCATGCCAAAGCACACCCCCTCGGTGACCACCCATAGTACATGCCAAGACACACCCCCTCAGTGACCATCCATAGTGCATGCCAAGGCACACCCCCTCGGTGACCACCCATAGTACATGCCAAAGCACACCCCCTCGGTGACCACCCATAGTACATGCCAAGGCACACCCCCTCGGTGACCACCCATAGTGCATGCCAAGGCACACCCCCTCGGTGACCACCCATAGTACATGCTAAGGCACACCCCCTCGGTGACCACCCATAGTACATTCCAAAGCACACCCCCTCGGTGATCACCCATAGTACATTCCAAAGCACACCCCCTCGGTGACCACCCATAGTACATTCCAAAGCACACCCCCTCGGTGACCACCCATAGTACATGCCAAGGCACACCCCCTCGGTGACCACCCATAGTGCATGCCAAGGCACACCCCCTCGGTGACCACCCATAGTACATGCCAAGGCACACCCTTTCATCAACGCAAAAAAAATGAAAAAAAAAGCCCAAAAATGTGACATACCACCTCATCCACTCGCGTCTTCAATTATTACCTTCATTAACGCAAAAAATGAGAAAAAAAAAAAACAAAATATGCGACATACCACTTTCATCCACTCAGGTCTTCAAATATTACATGTTTGTTTCCAGGCGAGACGATAGTCGAAAAGGCGGACACGAGTTACTACGACCACGAACGCTACAAAGGCGGCGTGTTGACAGTGGGATGCGTGGGACAGCCCAACGTTGGGAAGTCCTCGTTGATGAACGCTATAATGGGACGCAAAGTGGTCAGCGTCTCGAGGACACCGGGCCACACTAAACACTTCCAGACCATTTATCTAACACCGCAGGTATCCTATCTATCTGTCTACATATATAGATTTGTTTTTAAATATAGTTTAAGTTGTTTCTCTTAGAGCTTGTACAGATGAGGCGAATTACACGCGAGGACAACATACGCGCGTGCGAACTCGCGCGTAACCGAGATACACGGCGAACACTTACGTGTTCACATGATACGCGCGAAGGAAATTCTTCGCGCGTATCTACGATACGCATGTCCATACGCCGAAATCTCGTCTCGCGCGTTGTTCGCGCGTAGTGAGCGCGTGTCGAGATACTCTGAGCCCACTGTTGCCAACTTAGGGGTTTTACCCCTAAATTTAGGGGGCACGGAGTTAAAAAGCGGGAATGTTAGGGGCAGATTTTTATTGGGATTTTTTTTAGGGGCTCCGAAGAAAATCTGAAATTTAAATCGAAATGGTAATGTTAAATGGTTTTGCTAACAACACCAACAGAAATATGAACAACAAACACAGACGTAGCTATAGTTAGTATGAGACAGGAGTCTAAAATAAATTTTTCTAGTAATTTTATTACTTGGAAAATTTATTTTAGACCTTGTTTTATTTTAAAACAGTTTTATTTTAAGAAATTTTATTTTAAAATCCTTGTATAATGACCTTTTTTATGGCCATTATACAAGGATTTTAGCACTAGACTACACCAAGTATAATAAAATTAAAAACATTTCCCATAGAGACTAATACTAAGCGGTTTTTAGGGGTATTTGATAAAAAAATGGGGGAAAATTGGGTACGGGTTGGCAACACTCTGAGCTCCTTGTTGCGTTCAGTAATCGCGCGGACGCAAGGGCGAATACACGTCCAGATTACATTATCTTATTTGAAGCCGGCCCGTGTCACTCGCACGTGTTTCGCGTTTTGTGTACGCAATCAAGAATAGTCTCGCGCGTATTACCCTCGCGCGTAATCTGAACAAGGCTATACGGCGTACGCAACAAGATTCGGGCGGGGCGGTGTGTTGTCCTCACACTAATAAACTGGGTGTTAGCCATTCGTCTTCACCGATCTGAAATTGTATGAATGTTTATTTTATTTATTTATTTACTACTTAGCTGGCCCCAGTGACTTCCGCATTGAAAGAGAAAAAAGTATCTATCCCGTGTCTCGTATGACTAAATGACTTAATACCAAGTTTTTTTTTAATGTATTCTTTTCTTTTATGTCTTCGGCAATCGTTTGAATTCTACAAAATCAAAAGCAACTGTTGAGTTGAAGTCCTCTTAAATGTTCTGTTTAAGGTGCGACTGTGCGATTGTCCCGGCCTCGTGTTCCCATCGATAGTTCCTCGGCCCATACAAATACTTATGGGGTCGTACCCCATAGCTCAGCTGAGGGAACCTTACACGACAATCAGGTGTGACTTTTTTTTTAGCTGTTAAACAAGAGGTGGCGGGTTCGAATCCCGCCAGGGGCAAATGTTTATGTGTTAACATTTTACCTTTAATTTGTACCTGAGTCATGCATGTTTTGTATTTATAATATGTAGGTATTTACAAAAAAAAAGTAATCTATGTAGTAGGTATATCAATATCAACTGTCTGGTATCCATAATGCAAGCATTTATTTAGTTGCTTGCGTGGAATGTGTGATGATGTTAAATAGAAGTACTGACTGTGACGACCAAGCTCTACTATTAATTTTAAACTCTAATGCGTTGACGTAAAGTCACATTTTCTTTAACCCCCCCTCGTGTGCCGAACGTCAGCGAGCCGAATTACCGTTGCGTGCCGGAGCGTAAAGTCATAATCTCAAGTGTTGCATGCTTGCGATGCACACAGTAGGCGCAACGCGGATCCGCGTTCCGGCACACGAGTGGTGCAAAATTATTGACTCGGATCCACGTTCCGACATGTGAAGTGTTAAACGACAGAAGTTTGGTTGGTTTTAAATGTCAGATGACAGAGTTGATGCTCTATACGCATATGATGTCACTTTTAAATGTTCCATAAAGTTCCTAATGTTTTGTATGGCGTGTGAAATACATATTTGTAGTACGTTGATTATATATAGTATGTTATCATAGGCATCTTCTGGGTTTGATTGAATATGCATCTTTTGCGTTTGAGTGAATAGGCATCTTCTGGTTTAGAGTGAATAGGCATCTTTTGCGTTTGATTGAACAGGCATCTTTTGGGTTCGAGTGAATAGGCATCTTCTGGGTTCGAGTGAATAAGTATCTTTTGCGTTTGAGTGAATAGGCATCTTCTGGGTTTGAGTGAATAGGCATCTTCTGGGTTTGGTTGAATATGCATCTTTTGGGTTCGAGTGAATAGGCATCTTCTGGGTTTGATTGAATAGGCATCTTTTGGGTTAGAGTGAATAGGCATCTTCTGGGTTTGATTGAATAGGCATCTTTTGGGTTAGAGTGAATAGGCATCTTCTGGGTTTTGTGTGAATAGGCATCTTTTGTGTTTGAGTGAATAGGCATCTTTTGGGTTTGTGTGAATAGGCATCTTTTGTGTTTGTGTGAATAGGCATCTTTTGTGTTTGAGTGAATAGGCATCTTTTGGGTTTGTGTGAATAGGCATCTTTTGTGTTTGTGTGAATAGGCATCTTTTGTGTTTGAGTGAATAGGCATCTTTTGTGTTTGTGTGAATAGGCATCTTTTGTGTTTGAGTGAATAGGCATCTTTTGTGTTTGAGTGAATAGGCATCTTTTGTGTTTGAGTGAATAGGCATCTTTTGTGTTTGAGTGAATAGGCATCTTTTGGGTTTGTGTGAATAGGCATCTTTTGTGTTTGTGTGAATAGGCATCTTTTGTGTTTGAGTGAATAGGCATCTTTTGTGTTTGAGTGAATAGGCATCTTTTGGGTTTGTGTGAATAGGCATCTTTTGTGTTTGTGTGAATAGGCATCTTTTGTGTTTGAGTGAATAGGCATCTTTTGTGTTATAATTATTAGTTTGTCCACTAACCCAAACTGTGAATCCCTTCAGATATCTGGCGGAACGACTCAATTTGCCTCAGCTCCTGAGGATGGAGCATCCGGAGAATGACGATGTGTGGTCACCGCGCGACATATGCGATGGGTGGGCGAAAAAGAAAGGCTATTTAACCGCAAAAACTGCGAGGTACGTCAACTAACAACTTTACTCGCGTTAGCCACCAGGTGGCGCTGCTTCCTGCGGTAAAAAGTATCCTATGTTCATCACGGATAATGTCGGCTTCTAATGGTAAAAGAATTTTTCAAATCGGTCCACTAGTTTCGGAGCCTATTCTATACAAACAAACAAATAATCAAATCTTTCCTCTTTATAATATTAGTATGGATTATTATTGTTGAAGATGTCGCAAAAAGCGATGCCTATAATCCGTTTGAGATATAACACAACAATTCTGAGTCCCTTTGAGTGTTGTTACTGACGTTTTCTTTAAATATTTTCCAGACTGGACACTTACAGGGCAGCCAACAGTATACTGAGAATGGCTTTAGATGGAAGAATTTGTCTTTGGCTAAGGCCTCCGGGCTTCTCAAAGGAGAAAGGTAAAGATATATGTGGTTTTTCTTTAAAACTAAGTCTAGATGGGTACACACTGACATATATGTTACGGCTGACATATATTATGTCAGTGTTGGTCCCTACTTGATGGTAGGTGGTTACCGTCGCTTATAATAATATAACACAAGCAACGCCAAAGGAGCTGTTATGTAAAAGCGTCCTAGTTATAACTGCGGCGCCTGATATATATATATATATATATACACACCATTCTTCGGTAAATTTTAACATTTTTCCCCAAGCATTTTTGACATTTTTCCTAAGCAATTTCATAATTTTTACTAAACATTTTCGACATTTTTCCTACGCAATGTCAACATATTCCTAAGCAATTTTCGACATTTTTCCTAAGCAATTTCATAATTTTTACTAAACATTTTCGACATTTTTCCTACGCAATGTCAACATATTCCTAAGCAATTTTCGACATTTTTCCTAAGCAATTTCATAATTTTTACTAAACATTTTCGTCATTTTTACTAAACATTTTCGTCATTTTTACTAAACATTTTCGACATTTTTACTAAACATTTTCGTCATTTTTACTAAACATTTTCGACATTTTTACTAAACATTTTCGTCATTTTTACTAAACATTTGCCACATTTTTTTCTAAGCAATTTCATAATTTCTACTAAAATTTTCGACATTTTTTCCTAAACATTTTCGTCATTTTTACTAAACATTTTCCACATTTTTTTCTAAGCAATTTCATCATTTCTACTAAACATTTTCGTCATTTTTACTAAACATTTTAGACATTTTTTCCTAAGCAATTTCATCATTTTTACTAAACATTTTCGTCATTTTTACTAAACATTTTCGACATTTTTCCTAAGCAATGTGAAAAATTTTCCCAAGCAATTTCAACATTTCCTAAGCAATTTTAATTTAATTTACTTTCGTATCAATACTTTCAGAGAAATACGAGAGTAGCGATGAAATGAAATACGTGAAATGGGTACAAGCGTTAACGGAAGACTTACAAGAGAGGGTAGTTGAAAATTTATCCGAATCGGACGGAGAAGACTCGAAGACGGACAGACAGACGGACGACGACGAGTCGACGGACGACAGCGAGGAAATAAACACAGCAGTGGCTAACAAGTTCGCCGTTTTAATAGGTGACGATTAGATATGGTGCGGAGTTGGTAATAACATATCTGTTACCTATGCGAACGTAGGTATGGCGCCATACATTCATTACGCACTAACTGTTGTACGCGACTTCGTCCGCAAACTCGCAAAAAAATCATGTTACGTAATAAATGAATGGCACCTAATAGTTGTACGCACACGACTATAAGTGTGCAGTCAATATAATTATAATATTAATTAATGTTAATATTACAATACTAATGTCATTAATTTGTATTAATATTGTAATATTAATATTTAATAAGTGCATTATTCCTTTTTAAGCAGCTAAATATTTATTGTTATATATGCCCCCGCAAATTTCTAATGCGCTTAGCCGCCATTTTGGTGACGTAATATGTATCGCGAAAACACAGTAGGTACCGTTAGCAAAACTGTCCGGCAGTGTTAACTAATCCGTTAGTCGCCAGAGTCGGATTTATCAGACAATTATTTTCGTGTCGTGTCACTACCGTAGCAAAGGTGGTTTTTTGGGTGAGAACACTACCAAGGTGGTTTTTGGCCGAAGGATACCGAAGCGTCGGTTGAACACTATCATAGGTGTATTTTTTTGCGCCGAAGGTGGCCGAAGTCGAAACCCAAGCTTCGGTCGAACACTACCAAAGGTGGTTTCTTTGGCCGAAGTCGAAGCCGAAGCTTCGGCCAGACAATACCTAAGGTGGTTTTTTGGCCGAAGGTGATCGAAGTCGAAGCCGAAGCTTCGGTCGAACATTACCGAAGGTGGTTTTTTTTGGCCGAAGGTGGCCGAAGCCGAAGCTTCGATCTAAAACTACCGAAGGTGATTTTTTTTAGCCGAAGGTGGCCGAAGTCGAAGCCGAAGCTCCAGCCAGACAATACCTAAGGTGGTTTTTTGGCCGAAGTTGATCGAAGTCGAAGCCGAAGCTACGCAGGATCAAAAAGGTTTCCAGCCCGGATTGCTTGTGCGGGCATGGGGTAGCGGAAACCGTTCCGCACCTATTGGTGGACTGCCCCAGGTTCGCGCGAGCAAGGTTCGTGCTGGAAAACGACATTGATTTAAATCTGAGTGCAGATAATCTGCACAAAATCCTAGAAAACAAATATATGGCTAAAAAATTTCTAGACTTCTGCCACAAAGTGGCAACGGTGTCGATTGGACTAAATAAAAAAATAACTGGATAATTTACGAAAGAAATAAAAATAGAATAAAGGTTTTAAATAATGCTGCCGAACAAGGTCCCTTGCTTATGCAAGGGGTAAATGTCAAATTCCCCCAACCATAATGTAAGTTAATATATGTAAAGTATGTAATGTTTTAGGTAATTTAAATATACGGCCCACGGAGGTGGTGTAACCTCCGGGGGAAACACAAAAAAAAAAAAAAAGCCGAAGCTACGGTCGAAAACTACCGAAGGTGGATTTTTTTTCGCCGAAGGTGGCCGAATTCGAAGCCAAAGCTTCGGCCAGACAACCTAAGGTTGGTTTTTGGCCGAAGGTGATCGAAGTCGAAGCTTCGGTCGAACACTACCAAAGGTGGTTTTTTTTAAACAAGGTGGCCGAAGTCCGAAGCCGAAGTCGGACACTATTGTCCGGTGAGTTTTAGTTGCGGTCGGGATGTTAATGTGACAAGGTTCCTGCGCATTAGAAATTTTAAGGGATATTATGCTTACGTGTATTTTTTATTATACAAAATACGTATTAATGAAATAATAATGATGATAAATTTTGTAATATTAAATACTTTTTTTATACTAGAAATGCATGTTTTATTTCCAAAATAATCGAACTGTTATGGATTTTGCGTGACAAATGCCAAAGCGGCACATAAAAAGTGCGCCTAAAACGACCAACAACTACTATTCATTTTAAACTCGTAATGCGTTGACGTAAACTCACATTTTTCTTTAAACGACAGACGTTTGGTTGGTTTTAAATTGAGTTCAACTGCTATAATTTTCAACCGAAATTACATCTTATAATTAAGGACCTATATAGAAAAGACGTAAAACATCGCGTGAAGTAGGCGCAACGCGGATCCGCGTCCCAGCATACGAGTGGTGCAAAATTATTAGCGCGGATCCGCGTTCCTGCACACGAGTGGTGCAAAATTATTACGTTCCAGTATATGAAGGGTTAAGGTCTCTGTCCTGCAAAAGATTATTGGGATCACAAATAAAACACAATTTTTAGCCTTTTTTTTATTTGCATCATATTATTCTTACATGCTACGTCATATGTATGTTTTAGAACTAACTTATGCGCTATAGGTAGGTACAGAGTACATCGTTTTACATTTATGTATAATATTTCATCTTTCTCAAATTTAAAAACAGTGAAAAATCAACAGCCAACAGGACAAGATGTTCACAAGGAAAAACGGCCGCCATTTTGAAAAAATATTCGCTCAAACGTCACGTCTTGTCGTGACGTTCACTTGACGTTTGACATTTCATAAACATTAAGTGTCAAACGTTGCAAATGGCGCGCATTTTTTCGTCACATCCCGTCGTAATAACGGTTAAAGTTCAACAGAAAAATAGTCTTTAAAAAAAACTTAATCAAGAAAATTATTAACAGACAAACTCAACAAGCAAAAAGGATTCTCTTATATATTACGCTTATCCTTCTACGTCTTTTTATTCTATTTTTTTTTCTAAGAGTCTCTCTTGGAAACCCTTTTGAAATAATGTCACAATAAATCAATGGGGAAAATAAATTAGGGGGTCTAACTATGTAGATATAAGTCTCGCATCATATTTTCACAAACCTGTCATAAATAGGTGACAAAGAAATGTTTGCTAGATCGAACATTTTATTAACAGTAGGTATAATATTATGTATAGAAAAAAAAAATTAAAATCAAACATTTTAATGTGTCTGTGGTACATAATATGTACAACATAGAATATGATAGAATATTGCTCTGTGGATATGTACTACATATTTGACATATCCACAGAGCAATATTGTTGACATAGACATTTGCGGTAGATAAAGTCGGGTACTAAGGAGCGTAGAGATAAGGAGAACAATCTTATATGGGTGTTAAACTAAAAAAGTGGCAACTAAAATCGTCGAATTGAGATGGCGCTGGTGTGTCTAGGGCAGTGATCTAGAGAGTTTGAGAGTATGAAATGAAACGGAGTGAAGTGCGCGCTGAGTTGAATTGTTTACTATCACTAGCTGCAACCAGCGCCATCAGTTCGTCGTCTTTCAACGGACACTTTTAATACACGGAGCTTGCGCTCCTTTACCTCTATTCTCCTTGTCGGGTACGAAAGTCTTCGTCCGTTTTCAAATTTATTCCTGTTGTAGACACTTAGTACCTTTTGAAACTAAAACACTAAGAAAATGTAAATTTTTTCGTTTGAAATAAAACGTTAGCATGACTGACAACTTTATGCAAATATCGACTTTAAGGTGACGAACCTTTTCTTACCCCGACTGATTGGATAAGTTTAAGCGAAATTAAATATTGGAAACTTATCATTGGAACTTTGTTTTTAAGATTTCCGTTTGGAAAAATTATGCTGTGAGACTTATTTTACGGGTTAATATATTTTATAATAATTCATAGCTTAAATTTATCACATTATCATGATATAAATATTTCCATACGAAGTAGGTTAAAATATATAAAGATGGGGATTATGAAAAAATCACTAACTTCTTATGGTCACCATTTAAGTTCGAATAATCACATTTTCTTCAACTAAAGCTCGGTTTGTTTTTTGTTTATCAAAAAAAAAATGTGCGTTGTTTAGAAATAGAAGTACCTTTCGTTTTACCTAAGTCTAAAGACGACATTCATGGACGGTAGAAACAAGGAGGGGGAAAAGATTAAGTTTATAAATGGAATTAAAGTCCTGTTTATATTTATTTTGGTCATTAAGTGGACACAGACTAGTATTATCGTCAAATATATTTGAAACATGGAGGATAGAGGTAAATAAGGACCGACTGAATTAGGCGGCGCTGTAGTAGCATTGGGGTATGACTCACTAGTGGCATTTTATCGAATAATGGCTTTAGTTATTATTCTATGCATTTTATTTACGGTTATTTCATGAACTACGAAACCAACCAATCAAATCAATCCACCAATGCTACACTAGCGCCATTCTGGACAATTTCTGAACCACTATTTAATGCTATTAGTTTGACACTTCTTCAGTTTAACACCCATTTATGTTGGTTCTCCTTATTTATCTCTATTTTCCATGATTCTAAACAATAATAATGTAGTGTCACAGAACAAAAAAGTAGCTACTTAACCGGTTATATTAAATTTCAAAATTATTAATATTATATTTAGATAATAAATGATTATTAAGTGTCCACACATGTCCACTATTATGACCGAATGTAGTTACTGTTATACTTTATACTGCGATGCAATTCGTAAAACTTATTTTTCAAATAAACTAAAGAGAAGGCAGTAAATTTAATTAAAAATATACAAATAGGCATTGACATATTATATTACTTCGTAAGGACAAGGCTAACACTCCTAGTACGTGGCACCGACGCGCCGGTGTCAAAATCGGAAAGTGACACCAATGACAGCTTAGTCACCGAGACGGCCCATGTACCAGAGCTGTAGAAGTAAAGGCATTAGTATCTTAAAGGTCTAATAGATGGCGTTAGTTTTTTTCTGTATTGGTACAGTATGCGCTCGAAGCAAATGTTCGAATGACCTCATCTTTACTTTCTAGGATCAATGCCAATAGGTAACTATTTAAATAAGTAATTATAAGTAAAAGGACTATTGATGGTACTAATCATCAATCTACTACAACTATGGATTTCGCACTTCATACAAAACATTTAAAAGTGACATGTGTGGTTAAAAAATCAACCAAACATCTGTCGTTTAAACAAAATGTGACTTTACGTCAACATATTGGAGTTTAAAATGAATAATAGAAGTTGGTCGTTGCCACCTTCTACTATTGACTCCGCCATGATTCCGTTTTAGGCGTACTTTTTATGTGCCGTTTTGGCATTAGTCACGCAATATCCATAGTTGTAGTAAGTAGATTGGTGGTACAGTTTACAAATTGCATCTTTTTTTGGAATGTTATGGCCTGGTAACTAGAATTTTAAGCCAACAAATAGCATCGTAGTATTAATTTATACATTGAATACGTTTTTACTTGTAGAGTAGTTCACAGTTGAATTACAAATATCATATTAATGGAGAAATCTTGGTTTAGCCGTAACTCAATCCATTTTTTTTATATAAGGTTTAGTCTAGATTTTTTTTTGTGTGTTATTCGCTAATCACAAGAGACAGCAGTAGAAAAGTTTCCTAAAACGAAAAGAACAATAACTAGCGGTACATTTAAATAAAAATATCTACTACACGACTATTGCGTTATTATTGCTGTGTTTTAAGTTTTTGAAGTAAAAATCTACCAACTTTGGAATTTCGTCACGTCCATCTAGTCGCTTTTTCTCAAAGAGGGCTTTATACATTAAAATATTAAATAAATTTCGTTTTTTTTTTTACACAAAATAGATAAATAAATATGAAATAGTTACTGGGTTCAAAAAAAATTTATCCCAAAACAAACTGGTTTCCCAACAGTTCGAAAACGCAAACAATATAATGAGCTCAATAAGTTTATTTGACATTTTTGGCGACACTGAAAAGTTTCGAGACAAAGTTATGCTTTTTTTTAAATTTGTACAAACTTTTTCTATCAGTAATTTATAATGTGTAGGTCAATTTAATTTGACCGCCTTATTTTACACAGATTTTTGCGTTTTATGAGTGCGTGTAGTCATTTATGGAGAATATTTTGTATCTCAATAATAATTAGCCCATAAATAGGATCGGATGTTATATTATATTGTAAATTATATAGTTAATTATGATTTAAGTATTATGTGCTCTTGGTGTAGGTGTGTATTATGACTACAGCGCTATTTTAATTGTACAGCTTACTTTATCTTTAGCAATGTTACAAGAGTCCTAGTCTTGCCATAAAACGTAACTTTCTAAGCGTTATAAACGTTATTAAAATTATAACGTTAGCGTTATTATAACGTTATAAAAAAATTAAACATTATTAATAAATTATAGTATGTCGCAACATATATTATAACATTATATGACTTTTGGATTTACCCATAGAGCTTTACCTATCGCGACGTGACGATTAACTACAGACTAAAAAGATTCCTTACTTCGCAACCACAGTACAATAAAATTTTTGACGATTTTCACTTCAAACACTTGGAGTAATATTTAAGATAAAGCTACTGAAATAAAAAAGGTATACATATTACAAACACATTAAACCACATTAATTCCACGTTTCTTTTCATTATTTTTTGGGGTATATTTGCATTTTTTTTTTATAAAATTATTATGTACCTACATAAGTAGGTAGTTTTATATTTTATAAAACATGTTCATATAATTCAGACTGATGAAATCTTGCTATTCGTTTCCTGTTGATCGAGAAGAAAAAAAAAAAGAAAATATAGGGCATAAAATATCAATTTGGTATATTATGGTATTATGGTATTATTATGGTATTTTTTATTCAATTATGTAATTAATTAAATTAATGGAGGGATGCAAGTCAAATTCATTTTATTAAAAATTTTGCCAAAAAATAATAATTTATGCTGTACGTAATGCAAATATACCCTTTCGAATAGAAAACCAAATACACAAACAGACACAAAAGTCGATTACATTTTTCAAAAAATATTTGAGTTTGTATATAAAAACGAAGTTTTTAAGCAACGTCTTTGTAAGGACATATAAATTTCTACATGACACCAAAAAGTCTAGCTCTTTCTAAAACAAAAAGATATCTATTTGAACACCGAATAAACAAAAAGACATTCAGTAAAGTCTATTATGTCAACTACTCCTAGAATTTTTTGTAGCCTCAAATTGATAAAAAATGTGTCTTTATTGCACTAAAAAATATAGTGACATTTTATATGTGACGATTTTAGGCAACAAACAAAAATAGCTTTGGAATTGAGTCTTCTGTTCGCATGTATGTGTTTGAACTCCTCCTAAACAGTTGGATCGAATTTAATGAATTTTCTAGAGTACGCTACTATATTTCCCCCTTTCGTCGCTAGATGTCACCGCTAATCCGTCACGTGACTTGAGTTAGGTGCGCCTCCACAGTCTATTTAAGTCCAATTCAGGCTATGTCTTCTTGGTGCTGCTTACCATTCTTTACTGTTTACCACGCTGAGAGAAACAATGACGGTAAATTACAGTAATATACTTTTAGATGTTTAAATAGTGGAATCTGACTCTTGTCACGTGACTCTCCAGCGCCCGTATTCTCTAAGTGTGGTTTTGCTGTGGTTATCGACTCGATGCGGTTATAGACTCTACAATTGTCTACTTTGGTATTCACTAAGCACATGTCAAGATGTCTACGACGTTTTTTCCATAGTTATACATGTCGATGAAGTTATTGGCGCGTTATTGTGTGGTTTTTAGTTTGACAAAGTACTATTTCTTATTTAATGTCGACTTTGAAGTCGACACGTTTTTAAAAACTACAGATAGAGAATAGGCCCGCTGAGTAGAGTCACGTGACGCAAGAGCGGTGACATCTAGAGGCGATAGAGAGAAACATGGCAGTGGCTGCGATCTTACTTGATGTTAGGTGCAGATGCGGCCAAAGATGGACCACGCTTACCTAGTAAGTGCCCATTTACCCTAGACTTGAAGACCCCGAGGTTGTAATTTTGGGGAAACACGGACGCGGGCAATGAGTTCCACTCCTTAGCAGTGTACTCTAATAATGGATTTCGAACTCTAATAATGGTTGTCCTTCATGTTTCTTTGAAGAATTATCAAACACCGACTGACGAGACGAGGCATTACAAGTGTTTGATACAAACCATTTGATAGTTTTCAGGGATACCTGATAGGGACTTTACACTTGTCTAAACTGAAGTGCATCTGAGTTTGGAGAATTATTGTAAAGGCATTTAGAGAGTCAAGTGATTAACTCTATAATAATTTTATTAAGGGCTTAATTACATAAACAATTATGCCTAGTTCGAAATGTCACGTTAATACATTCAAAATTTGAGGCTACAAAACACATTTTTGAATCGCTCTAAGAGGATTATGTTTCGCTTAAGTCTGAAAATTGGTGTTATTCTTGGAGAAGACGGACTAAATAGAAGAAAAAAAGTTTTTTTGGCACTTTTATTGCTTACATTATGTGTTTAAAACTGTGCCGAAATTTTCACTGAGTGTTTACCGATAAACGTCTCTACAGAGCTCGCTGTACGAGTCATTATATAATAATATAACGCCATCTACGGTTGCTACGTAGATATATTATCGTAATGTTCATGGTAAATTGTGACCATTTATCTCCACTACAATAATTCCGAACATGTTGGTAGTTAAGAAATTAAATTTAAGAGTTGATTAATTAATTAATTAATTAATTTTATTAATATTATATATTGATTAATTAATTAATTAATTAATTTTATTAATATTATATATTGATTAATTAATTAATTAATTTTTATTAATATTATATATTGATTAGTTAATTAATTAATTTTATTAATATTATATATTGATTAATTAATTAATTAATTTTATTAATATTATATATTGATTAATTAATTAATTAATGTTATTAATATTATATATTGATTAATTAATTAATTAATTTTATTAATATTATATATTGATTAGTTAATTAATTAATTTTATTAATATTATATATTAATTAATTAATTAATTAATTTATTAATAATATATATTAATTTATTAATTTATTAATAATATATATTAATTAATTAATTAATTAATTTTATTAATAACTGGCTGTTATTAATGAAATTAATTAATTAATTTCAGCTGGTGTCGGCGACTCCGTCCGCTGTTAATAATGTAATATAATAATTAATTAATTAAATTAATTAAGAATTGATTTAACCAATCTGGGATATTAGGAAATTGTTAATTAGTTATGTAGTAAATTTTTTTATTAAACTCTCATAGATGTGATTATCACGAGTTAGACTTCTATTTTGTAACCGTAGTAAAAAAAGAAATTCTTTTTTTGTTTAATAGTGCACTAAGTCGAAAAAGACTAGTTTTAAACACATAATGCAGCGTCACACGAAGTACACAAAATTGATAGTGAAATAAAAAGAAATTTTAAGGCAACTCTGAAGATTATCAACAATCAATTTCCGATTTCTTCCCTAATTTTAAGAAAAGGTCATATTATCGATTTACATACGAGTACAATCGCGCATACAAATTTTTGGGTTACAAAATATTTGGTGTTATAATTTGGGACTTATAAATATTTATTTATCGACTCCGCAGAGGCAAAAATAAAAGTAGATATTTCTATTCTATACGATCCCATAAGGAGGCTCTTTTATACAATACGAAACATTTTTTCCCAGGTACTTTTATGTAAAAGTAGTCAGAAGGATTGACGGTTCACCTGATGGTAGGTGGCTACCGTCACCTATAACACAATTAACGGTCTAATTTAATAGTCGGCCGTGCGTGTCTGATCTTAATGGCAATATCATAATATAAAGATAATTTTATTTAAACTTTTAAGTAAATAAAAGAATAACATTTGATTACTTAATATTTTCTGAAATGTACATTTCAAAATATTGAAAATTTTGCTTTTAAAATCTGATTTCCGGAGAGATATAGTGTCTATTCACTTCAAAAACAGAGTTTATACAGAAAATAGCTATTTTACTCTCAGAAAGCAGCCATGGGTGCGCGGAGCCCCCAATGCGCGGGGCTCGAAGCAATTGCTACTTTTGCTACGTAGCTAATTCGGCACTGGGTTGCGGGGCACGTAGCAATTGCTACTTTTGCTACGTAGCTAATTCGGCACTGGGTTGCGGGGCACGTAGCAATTGCTACGCAGCTAATCCGGCACTGTGTCGCGTGGCCCGTAGCAATTGCTACTTTTGCTACGTAGCTAATTCGGCACTGGGTTGCGGGGCACGTAGCAATTGCTACGCAGCTAATCCGGCACTGTGTCGCGTGGCCCGTAGCAATTGCTACTTTTGCTACGTAGCTAATTCGGCACTGGGTTGCGGGGCACGTAGCAATTGCTACGTAGCTAATCCGGCACTGTGTCGCGTGGCCTGTAGCAATTGCTACTTTTGCTACGTAGCTAATTCGGCACTGGGTTGTGGCAATTTTTTTTTCATGTTAAGGTTCGACAGATAGGCTGACGGTCCACTTGATGGTATGTGGCTACCGTCGCCTATAACACAAGCAACGCCATAAGTGCTACAAGTGCGCTGCCAACCATATAAGGATTAAGGATAAGGGATAACGGGGATATGGGGTAATGGGCTCTTTTGCTTTTGCTACTTTTGCTACGTAGCTAATCCGGCACTGGGTCGCGGGGCCCGTGGCAATTGCTACTTTTGCTACGTAGCTAATCCGGCCCTGGGTCGCAAGGCACGTAGCAATTGCTACTTTTGCTACGTAGCTAATCCGGCCCTGGGTCGCAAGGCACGTAGCAATTGCTACTTTTGCTACGTAGCTAATCCGGCCCTGGGTCGCAAGGCACGTAGCAATTGCTACTTTTGCTACGTAGCTAATCCGGCCCTGGGTCGCAAGGCACGTAGCAATTGCTACTTTTGCTACGTAGCTAATCCGGCCCTGGGTCGCAAGGCACGTAGCAATTGCTACTTTTGCTACGTAGCTAATCCGGCCCTGGGTCGCAAGGCACGTAGCAATTGCTACTTTTGCTACGTAGCTAATCCGGCACTGGCTTTAGGTATGTAAAAAGATGAGAAACTGGAAGTTAAATAATTAAGACACCTCATTCTTAATTGGGTCGTGAATTTTGTTGTATCATTTATTTGCTCTACGGAGTCGGGGAATTCGTATAATTAGATACGGATTAAAAAATTATAAACATTAAAAAAAAAACAAATTTACACAACATTCGATAACCTATCTATGAAGTTAATCTATAAACTATTTATTATATAATCATTTTGCTTATTTTTTTGTATATATTTTTTGCAATTTCACCTATCTAGTGTTCATATTAATATCGTTAATGCGTTACCGTAATTGTTCTTAACTAGTGGAGACGAAGCCATCTTATATTAATTATATGTACCTATATAGAGGAAGTATAGAATAGAGAAAGGCATTGAACCGTCTTCGGACGAAAACATCCGGTTTTTTTTTTAATAAAAACCCTCTGCAGTCTGTGACCTCTTATATTGTTTTGTCTATAAGAATTTTGAAAATATGTTGTGAATGTGATATTTTATTAAGACAAAAAATGGTATGATTAATATTTCAATATTTTTTGTTTTTGACTTTTTGCATTTTGTAAATGAATTAAAAAGTGAAACAAACATTCTAAGCGAGGAGGATAGATAACTCTACCCTCCTTAATGCTAAGGGCCTCTAAAATGGCGCTATCACATAGAACAAAAAATATTGAAGTAGACAAAAACTTTTTAAAACAAATGTATTCTGTGGTTTATATTGCTTTAAATTACAAAGGGTTTTTATTAATATTATATAATATATTAATAATATAATTAACATATATGACGGTCGGCATATCCTATATAATATATATGTATATAATATTATACTTATAACTAATCGGATATAGGTGCCTTCTAAAACTATATCAAGCGATTATAGGCATAAACGAATTCATTTTTTCTTCACTATATCTAGCAAATATGTCATTTATAACTAAATTTTTCTATCTAATGCTTTGAAGCATTTTGTGATATAATAAAGAGGTCACAGAACTTCGCTGTGTTGCCATAACGGTTTCGTTACTGTCATTTATGTATTCGTAATATTGTGATACCATTGCAAAAAATATATATTGCAATATATTCTTTTGTTCTTATTTTAAAAATGCCTAACCACCGCAGTAGGTATAAATTCATGATTTAAGGGATATGCAGAGATCACTGGCACACTTAACTTTGTGAAGAGGCTTCCAAAGAAAAGTTGGAAAGAATTATTTTTATTTTTATTTTTTTAACGTACAGTTACTGTCATCTGTTAAAGTTTTTGGTAATAACGGATGTATTTAGTAAAGGTAATTCCGGGAATTTTTTTTCCATTGTTGCAAAATTGGCGTTGACGACATAGATATATCTTGATTAGCATCCGCAAGTCACTCAAATGTGTAGGCTCTTTAAGTATCATTTAAACAAATTAGTGATGACTCTACAACCGTCATTTTAATTAGAGAAAAGTAAAATTTAATATTATTTCGGATAAAAATGTTTACTAAACTTTAGTACCACATAGAAACCGATAAAAAATTAAAATTGGAAAATACGCATATTAAGATAATAATTATCTAAGTTTTTAGTGGCGAAATTATTTGAATCCAAGTCAAGAATAATTAAAAAAAAATGTAATGATCTCTTAACACATTTTTTTTCGTTATCGTTACAGCAACACAGCGAATTTGAACTCTCAAACATATTATATTTTAAGTCAATTTTTCTTTACAACATACTTTTAAGAATTATAGAATGTTCGACTTGAAATTAGACTTCGTACTTACAAAGTTTACTTTGAGTAAAGCTTATTTTTTATTATTTTATTTTATTATTTGAGACTTTTAGAATTTATTTGCTGATTTTGAATCATGTAATATGTGTATATTTTTTTTAATATTTTAATTTTTTTTCTACCTGTTGACAATCCATTAGATTTTCAAAGATGAAATCTTATGAAGTCCCATTGGCTTTTACGTTGTAAATAAAAAATGACTTAAAATGAATATATACAGCTTTTTTTTTAATATTTCATTTCGATTGACTGCTTGACCAAATTGACATTACAATTTGATGTACTTACAACACTAAAAACTATAGTATATCATATTATATATCATATATCATATAAATATCTTCCTAACGATATGTCTCTCATGTTTGACTACATGCATCTTTAAATAAAAAAATAAAAGATCGCTAAACAACATAAAAATCTCTACACAGAACCGAGTATTTTTATATATATATATATATAAGTAATATATATAAAATATATTTTTTTTATAAAATATTATCGATTTGCGTACACATGTTAGTCATTAAAAAAGTTTCAAAAAAGGTCTCAGTAGTAAACACTACCTTATTTTATACATAATTATTATGTACATTGAGATACACTATATAGGATAAAAACACGAAACTAAATAATAATAATAAATAATCAGTGCAGCCATTCAACTAATTAAAAAGGCCTGTTGTTTTGTTTTTGCTTATTTTAGACATATGTTTCAGCATATGCTGAAACACTAGAAGACTAAATTAAACGCAGAACAGGTTAAATTTAAATTCTTATATTTTATAGTCAATACTGGAATTTCCAAGACAGCCTACTTATTGATGACTAGCTGGTGCTCGCGACTTCGTCCACGTAGAAAATTATAAACGCCATCTACCGTATTTTGGATAGATGTCGCTATCTCCCGGGCCAAGCCGCTAGTATTTACTTTTATTTTAGATTTCCCGTACGAATGAAGCATTTTCCCACGGTAAAAAGTAGCCTATGTTCATCACGGATAATGTCGGCTTCTAATGGTAAAAGAATTTTTCAAATCGGTCCAGTAGTTTCGGAGCATATTCTATACAAACAAACAAACAATCGAATCTTTCCTCTTTATAAATTAGTATAGATAAGTGGCTAAAATCGCGTAAGGCTAGCAACACTTGATAACATGTCAATGAAGCTCACAAGAATTATTTTCGTCTCTTTTGACGAGTCTCATACTTTGATTAGAATCTGAATTTTGCCTTTGTACCTGAGTTATGGATGTTTGTATTTATAATATGTATGTATTTACAAAAAAAAGTAATGCATGTAGTATATAAACTGTCTGGTATCCATAATGAATAAGCATTAGTTGCTTAGTGTGGTACTAGATGGTGCTGTGTGGAATGTGTAAAGATATTTATTTATATATTTATTTATAGGGTGGCAACATTTAATTGAGTTAGTTGCTAATCATCACGTATTCTGTTTAATATAAAAATGTTAAATTTTATAAACAGTACCAGGAATGGGAGATTAGTTGAATGACTCTGGTAACATATAATTTGTGGTTCAAAAAAGGGTCTGTTTGGATGTGTTTTTCTATATTGCGATCTCAATGTAAAATTACATATAATAATGTATATATTTTTCAACATTACTCGCCCCTCAACTCAAGGGTATTCGCGAAAACAACTACACATTTCTAAATAAATAAAAAATACTACAACAAACGATACGTTGAAAACTCGGCGTAGAAATTCATTTAAAAAAATACACCATAGAGAGAAAAAAATAACAAAAAACAGACATACTTCTAAACACAGAACACATTCCATTTGCCCTTTCGTTTTTGTCTATGACTGAATACACCTTAAATTCTATTGTAATAAATATCTTTCTTTCTTAACTATTTTTTTTTTTAATAAATAAATCTAATATTTTCACTACACATTTTCGGTATCTTTTCTCGAATGTTGAATCATTTAAATGCAAGTACATTTAGACACAACCATTTTGTTTATATAGTAGAAATTCCCCAAAACAATGACACATTAGATTTCTTTGAGTGCGCATTAAAAGATCAAGTTTGACACATCCAAGCGCACAGATAATGTTGCAATATTCAAAAACTTTTTTCCCCACAATATTTACCTACTTTTGCTCATCTTGAAACATATTCTTGGAATACTCTCTAGAAAATGTTTCCATCTGTCTAATATGTTATTGTTTTAATCAGAATATTTATATTTTTTTATGATCCTTCGTTCGCGGTCAGAATTTGGCATTGACATGGCTATCGGAAAGAATATTATTACATATTACGTAAAACGTATTTGTGTAGCGGGGAAACGATATAATGTTAAAGGATAATCCGCAAAGCAAACAATTACAGACTTAATGTCTGGATTTAGTCTCTCATAATACACTTGTTGGTTTGTCACGATTTCTTCTGTAAGTAGATGAGCTGCACGGTTGGGAGTTATTTTCACTTACTTCAAAATCAAATGTTTCAATGTATTCCAAATATGTTTACTTGATCTCATATGATAGTTATTATTGTATATTTGTGTGTGACGTTACCACGACGACGTAACATGCATTTACAACACTGAAATAAAGTCACTTACGGCCGAAAGTGCACTCATCAAGTGAGAGGCACGTTTTTCAGCATATGCTGAAATCTTTTGTTTCGCATGCGTAAAAATATGTCTTCAGCATCATCGTTTCCCCATTACATGAATTAATAATATGTTTAAAATGTTTTGTAGAGCAATATTTCGTTTAATAATAAATACTAATCGAATATTGACGCATACGCGGTAGACTCCCTGTCTACAAGCTTACGCGGTAGACTCCTTGTCTACATGTCTTTTCTACAAGCCTAGATCAGATCTAGCATGAAGGGCCCGTAACTTAAAAACAGTGAAAAAAAAAATTCAATTAAATACGCATAGTTTAAATATAAAACATAAACATAATCTTCCTTTGCTTATTAACACAAGAAGAAGCGATAGGAGAATAGGCTCTGGTGTGCCTTATACTCATTCGTCGAAACACATATTATGTGTGGTCACTGCTGCCAGACGAGATTATGACTTCGGAATGCATTGTAATCTCCACTAAGAATGTGTTTCTCATAACCGATAATATAAAACAATTAAAAAAAAAAATCGATGTCAGACAATATAAATAAAATATTTGAAGAAACTGTACACATATTTGTAATAGTTATTGATGCGTATGGTATGTTTCACGCCATGCGTATGCGTTGGTATGACCAGTTCCAAGTAAATTACACTTACAGATCTCAATACTGTTCGGAATAGTAGCCGAGGAAATATGGAGTGTAATTGAAATTTGAAATTCACACTGCGTATGCATCAATATCCCCTCTTTCCTTTATGCGTAATATAAAATTTTTCTAAAATGTGCAGGACCGAGGGATACCGTGAAAACGCGCGGCGAAATTTCGATTCGATTCTGATGACGTCACCGTTGCATCTGATGACGTCACGCGAAACGTTTCTGCACAGTACCTCTCCACCCTAATCTCACTCTCTGATCTCACCCGTCTTTCTATTCTACAATCCTACTTAAACATTTCTCGAAAAATCTACGTTTCATACTACACTTACTTATAAAACTTGTGCATTTTGATGTTTTTTTTGGTGCTATGCTCTCCAATTATGGACTGAAATTGTGCGACTTTATCGTGTTTTTTAATCGTCTCTCATATTGTATCATTTAAAAAAAATCAAACGGGAAAACATTTCATTTGCACGAATAACATTAGCCACTAGATAACACAAAATAACACTAGCAGTCGAGTTAAGGATGAAACAACTACAGATCGCCTTAACACAGTATGTTGGAGTTTATCTCTCAAAATATGCGTTACTTTTAATCTGTTACTGATTAATCCTGAAAAGGAAATCCCCAAAAATACTGACATATGCATAATTATTTGTTCCGACTCGCACGGTTTGTAAAATTAATCTCGCAATTTTGGATCGCGATTTTGGAGTAAGTATATCGGAAAAAAGAATTATGTCAGTGTCACTGGAAGGATTTTGCATTTTGCTGAGCGTTGATAGGATATTTAAATAATAAAGACTTTAAAAGAAACGCTATGCTTAGCGATGATGGGATATTACAATAATAAAGACTTTAAAAAAATGCTATGCTTAGCGATGATGGGATATTACAATAATAAAGACTTAAAAAAAAAACGCTATGCTTAGCGATGATGGGATATTTTAATAATAAAGACTTTAAAAAATAGCGGTGATGGGATATTTCAATAATAAAGACTAAAAAACAACGCTATGCTTAGCGATGATGGGATATTACAATAATAAAAGACTTTAAAAAGCTATTCATAGCGATGATGGGATATTTTAATAATAAAGACTTTAAAAAAATAGCGATGATGGGATATTTCAATAATAAAGACTAAAAAAAACGCTATGCTTAGCGATGATGGGGTATTTCAATAATATTGACTAAAAAACGCATAATTCTTGAGATTTCTCCATAAAAAATTCTCACAAAAACGTTACTATAATTAATAATTAATAAAAAGTTTTCCCATTCAAAATTTTTACAATAACAAACGTGCCCAAAATCCACTGCTTGTCTTTTAAAAAAGTCACACAATTGCCAGTCCAAATTGAATCTTAAAAAATCAACCCTTTTTGGCCCGCGTGTGTAAAATCCTTATACACTAAACTTAAGTATAGTCACTTACATATTATAATTTAGATTTAGACTATTTCATTAAAATTAACACTTCATTTTATCATCGCAATCATAAGCGGGATGTAGAAACTATTTTTCGATAAATCTTGACTCACATTACTCATTAATATCCTCAAACGTCCCTCAATACTCCCTCAGTGAGGTGTACCTCAAATGTTCTTCAAGTACCTATCGCTCAAGAGTCCCTCACGAGGGGCTCACGAGTTAAGTCTCTCGCACGAGTTAAATCTTAATATATTATAATAATATCTTATATCAGAGTCAAATATATATTTTTACTCACCGCACTCGAACGCCCGCTGCTTTCTGAATAGCTTAGATATATATAATAACTATATGTAATTTAATTATATACATACTCGTATATGTATAGTTATGTTTTTCAAAACAATTGTTCAAACGAATTTAAACCTTAAAACGTAAGAGAGAAGGTTCATTTTTAAATGACAATTTAATGTGATTTCAATTTAATGTGCTACACTCATACGCAGCAACGGTGTTAGATAACTCAGTTGATTAGCGTTTAACCAACAGTTAGAGTTAACCATAGTTATGGCAAACTGTTGATTAACGGCTAACAGCTAATAATGTTGCTCTAAACACTGAACGATAAGAAAATCGATGGATGTCAATGAACTAACGAGGCGTCTTTTGAATTTTGAATTGAGAATTCGTTCATTGAATAACTCGCCAACAGAGAGCGCTGCTTTTGAATTTTTAAAATTTCTTTACCATATTTCGCTCAGGATTTTATTTTTATTTATTTATTTATTTGCATTTCCTGCAATTATTCATACTATATTTTTTTACAATCTTAATTTCAAAATGAGTAAAATAATAAATATTAATAAATTCATTTCAAATAATATTAAATTTTTGACTGTCAAAACATGCATTTACTAGCGAAATTGCCTTTTGCGATCTAAACTTACGCTTTTATTGTTATATTAATATATTATTGCAAATTCGGTTAGACTGCTTTAACTTTGGTTAAAGCGAAAAACACAAACTGTCAAAAATTACAGCGACATCTGTTGACGAGTTACTAATCTCGCCTGATAATGTATTCTCATACATTGTTAATGACGACGCTTCCTTACTTTATTAACATGTGTCGATAAAAATGTGAAAAAAATCATCATAGAATAACAATATACATATTTATGGATAGTATTAAAATTTAAATAAATATACGAGATTTGTTTTTTTAATATAGTTTTGGTTGTTTCTCTTAAATCCATTCTTTACGGCATACGCAACAAGATTCGGGCGGGGCGGTGTGTTGTCCTCACACTAATAAACTGGGTGTTAGCCATTCGTCTTCACCGATCTGAAATTGTATGAATGTTTATTTTATTTATTTATTTACTAGCTGGCCCCAGTGACTTCGTCCGCGTTGAAAGAGAAAAAAAATATCCTATCCTGTGTCTCGTACGTCTAAATGTTTATCTACCAAGTTCAATGAAAATTAGTCAATTCGTTTAGGAGTTATGGAGGAACATACATTACATACAATACCTACACTTATAGATTTACAGACAATAACAGAAAATAAGACTTTAAACCGTTTTCTCACGGATGTCATTGTCAGAACTGGACCAAATTAAAATAGGACCAAACTGGAAACACCAGCTTTCAAATAAAAAAATAATCATGGCAGGGTGGGGCAAGCGCCCCATCCTGCCCCACCGTGGCTACGCCCATGTAGACTTCCTATTGAGCTCAAACACGCTATATCTGCTGTAAGTTGCTGAGGAGTTGGGTATCCCGCAGACTACTTGATTGCAGCATAAGGTCAAGGTTACCATGTCATGGAAATAACACCTATATAACAACAGTATATCAAATTTTACATCAGTCGAACATGTGGAAGTTAGTGAAATCCCATCGTCAAAAACCTGTTAACTTGAACAGGTGTCGGTTACGGTAACAGTGTCGCGAGTCACAAGAAATTTTACAAGACGCATCACATGATCGACACTGAAGCGTCACACAAAATTCGAGCTTGAAATTTTACTTTCATTTAATTTCACTTAAAAATGTTATGAACCCCTGAAACTTTGCCTCGAACTCCATAAGGTCTTGCTTTAGAAGTATACTTACGGGTTGTACTTGAAAGTGCTGTACCGGGTAGTGCAGGACTTGTGGGGGTTGAGACATAGCCGCTACCCCTCCCACCCCGCTCACCCCTCCGACCCCACTCACCCCTCCTACTCCTCCACCGAGGGTCCACGGCACTTGCATACCACCCATACTGTTCAACAAGTGACATATAATATATGCATGATTTTGACGACATGTTTGCTCTAATGGCTAGTAAGCCTAGCTGTTAACCAAATGTGGCTGCGAGTGTCATTAAATAAGATAGATAAATATATGTATAATTGTATATGTACGTGCTTGTGTGTGTATGTGTATGTATAATATACATAATTACATATGAACATTTGTGTGTATTATTTCTTTTGTATCATTTTGTAATCAACACTGTTTTGTTTGGACATGCTGTGTACACAGTCATGTTTAGGGCCTCTGTCTAGTTCATTTCGTTGTATTGTATATTTTAATGTATTTAATGTCAGTGTCCCGAAATGTTCGCCGCAAATGTTTATGTGTTAACATTTTACCTTTTTACCTGATTCATGGATGTTTTGTATTTATAATATGTATGTATTTACAAAAAAAGGAATCTATGTAGTATATCAACTGTATGGTATCCACAATACAAGCATTTAGTTGCTTATTGTGGAACTGGATGGTGGTGTGTGGAATGTGTAATTTTTTTTTTTTTAATTTATGGACGGGAAAAATTATAGTATTTGAGTGTGGTCAAATAATAAGTATATCATACAACTTTGTTTTATCGGCAACTTTCTGAATTTCTTATACTTGATACCCGGGTTCGATTGATTGATACCCCGGAACGGCAAAGTTGGCTCTGGTCCAGTTTTGGGACCACTCTGACCTAACAGCATATTATGCTACGATTCCACAGACACACAAAAACACACCATCGGCCTAATTCATTAACCTGCTAAGTCCAATTTTGGGCAATTTCACTTTTTATACTTTTCGACAAGTTTAGCCAATTTATCTACCGTTTGGTGAAGGAATAACGACGATTATCAAACTAAACTAAAACTGCTTTTTTACTAATAGCAAAAGAAAACTCATTTCACATGCCCGATGCGACTCCCAACATATTGTCATTTAATTTTTTCTTCCTCCTGAAAACTATGTAAAACGTGACTTAGCACGTAACTAGTTAGGCCGACGACACGTCAAACTTATATCACCCTAACCAGTTTTTGCGTCGGACTTTAAAAAATTTACTTAACACTTACCCCATGTACTGTTGTTGGTACCCAGCGAATTGTCCCGCGTAAGAGTAGCCCTGCATCCCTTGGACTCCTTGGAGGAACCCTCCAAGCTGTTGCGGATAGGTGTTGTACCAGTAGGAGGTTGGCGGCACTCCACCGGCTGTGTAAGCCGCTCCGAACGGACTATACGCTGCACCCCCCAACTATAACAATATCGTATTATATGTAAGTTTGTACAGGAGCGTAGCCAGCCATGGGTTCAGGGTGGGGCAGCAGTCTAAAATAATATTATGTAACTAGCAAACTATACCCGCGGTCAGCGGGTTACCGACAGCAGCGCCACCTATCGGGTCCAATTGTATTTATTTTTAAATCATCCAGGAAATCATCGAATTAGCCATATAAAATTTCAACCCAATCGGTTCAGCCGTTTAGAAGTTATATGTGAAAAAGATAAGTACGGAAGGATAATTGTTACTACCCGTTGTCCTATTACCCGTTTTCCCGTAGGAATTAAGCATTTTCCGGCGGTAAAAAGTAGCCTATGTTCATCACGGATAATGTCGGCTTCTAATGGTAAAAGAATTTTTCAAATCGGTCCACTAGTTTCGGAGCCTATTCAATACAAACAAACAATCAAATCTTTCCTCTTTATAATATTAGTATAGATAGACTCATACAAATATTTACAAGCCGTGGTACAAATGGACATTTCAAAAGAATACAACAAAAAAGGGTGTTACGAGAGACCCTATTCTATACAAACAAACAAACAATGAATCAAATCTTTCCTCTTTATAATAGTATAGATTAGATATGTAGTGATTGTAATATTTTCTCAGGCATTGAAATTTTATTAACATACTTGTCCTTGAGCTTGGGCGTTGTTGGGATCACCGGATTCCTTCCCCCAGGAACACTTGACGGGTTGCCCATTGACGTCTGTGTTGTGAACGGCCACAATAGCGTGCGTTGCGCTTTCCTTAGTTGAAAATCTGAAACGTTGGCAACATTGTCATTACAGTACCCAAAAATGTCGACCAAAAACTTTGATAAAGGATACGGATACTTTAATAAGGATAAGGTATTAGCACTTTTTTTTGTACTTATAAACTTTAAGATGACTAATCTATTTTATGTATATGTTAAATATTAAATGCTCTATGGTTAGCTGTTAAATAAATAAATGAAAAATAAATACACTGGATTCAGGGTCTCAAACGAAATCACTGGATTTACATGCCATCAATTTCTCTCGTTAATTTTTGATAAAATGATGATAAATTAAGCAATAACTACAAAAGTATGGTCAGTACAGAAAAAAGTTTTAGACAAAAGTTGTAGATTATTTAATAATCTATAAGTTTGATAATTAGTAAAAATCAATACAAGTGAAAGGTTACTGAGATAAAAGCGAAAAATAAGCGTAAATAGAGTTTGTGCATTTCGAACGACATAACTCTAAATTTCTCGACATCTCTCTATAGGAAATTCAATTCACAAGGTGTGATATTTTTTTTCATAAAACGAACCTTCCTCGCAAGGATATTTGATTGGTCTCGCTGCGCTCGACTAGATACAGCCGCCGTACTTGAAAAATGCGGCAACAAATACTACGCCGAATTCGGCGTACCCGAGCTAGTCACGCTGCAAAATGTCTGTGATTATGTACAGTCGGCCGCAAAAGTCGATTAACACATTCAAAAGTACAAAACGACTGAACACTCAACGCGCCATAGGTCGTTGTCACGACTACAGAACAAAATGAACTTCACGTACAAACGATCATAAAAAGTTTCAGTAAATTAGTAAGTAAGTAAGTAAATTGAGTGTTCAGTTGTTTGGCACTTTTGAATGTGTTAATCGATTTATGCCGTCGACTGTACGTTCCGATAGTTTATTAAATTGTATTAATTAAACTGTATAAAAAGTGATAAACAGTGACTATGTTTTACACACACTGCAATAAAAAATTGGCGCATCCACGGAGCGTATCTAGTCGCTTTTAGGTAGGGCCGTATCTAGTCTAGCGTAGCGAGATCAATCATTTATCTATGATTTCTCGAGATATTGAATGAAACGTGTTTTTAGCTACAGTGGCGCCACCCGTCAGCGGCTTCAGAGTAGGAAATGCCCAAATATTAGACCCACAAAGTAGACCCTCAGTTTACCTGATGAAGGCATATCCCTTATCCTTGAAGACGCGTATCTCCTGTATAGTACCGAACGGCTGGAAGGTCTTCTGCATCAGCTCCTCGGTGAGTCCGGTGGTGAGTCCTCCGCAGTAGACGGTGCAGTTGGTCGGAGAACTCTGGTTGTATACCTCGTCAAATGTCAAAGGCTTTGAGTTCACTGAAATTTAGACAGAAAATACTTTTAAGACAAGTACTAACCTCAGTCCTTCAGACCTAACAGGATTTTGACCAAAATGGGGACAACGAAACCTTATCTTTACATACAGGGTGGAATTTTGTGATGACACCTGGAGGGAAAGCACTCTTAATACTGTAGATAGAAAGTTTTACTCAAAAGAAACATTCCTTTATTTTTGAATATAAAGAAAACTGCATTCAAAGATTTTCGAAAATTCTCTCGCCACACCCGGGAATCGAACCGGCTAAAATCTATAAAAGTTGCAGCCTGTACTTTTATTGTATCGATCGTTACGGTAAATTATAAGGATGAAATCTCTCTAACAAACTTGATAAATTAAATGAAAGGAAAACCATCTATACTAATATTATAGGTATCTATTAATTATCTATAATACATATTACATATATCAATCAAATCAATCAATCAAATAAATCTGTAAGTATGTATATTCCTCCATAATTTACGCGGACGAAGTCGCAGGCTCTAGCGTATTGATTGATTGATTAGATCTTTTAAACTACGCAACGGATTTCAATGCGGTTTTTGCTAATGGAACTAAGGAGGAAGCTTTTTACGGAAAAAAATATCTGTCTTGTAAACTGCGAAACGCACAGTATGTCAATTTTCAAAATTGACTCTGGTCTGGATTTGAAAAGTAGTGGTAGTGGAGTTTCGCAGTCATTTGGGCAGCCCGTCTGGCGGCAGTAACCACCACCTTACAGAATACCACCGTGAAATAGCAGCATTATGTGCTGTTGTGTTTCGGTGAGTGAGTGAGCAATGCCAGAGCCTATTACCCCATCCTTCCCTCATCCCTTATCCTTAATCCTTCTATGGTCGGCAGCGCACTTATAGCACTTATGGCGTTTCTTGTGTTATAGGCGACGGTAGCCACCTACCATCAAGTGGACCGTCAGCCTGCCTGTCGACCTTAACATAAAAAGAAAAGAAAATGGAATTGAGTAATAATAACAATTAAAAAAACCGTAACTTTACGGAAAACCGGAAAGAATCGTCTGTGTAATGTAACACCTGTCACTATCAAAGTGTCGGATTTTTCGCCCGCCAAAAAGAGGGGAAAAAGTGAAATGACAACCGTCAATTGTTTTTGAGTGGGAAAAAGGCCAACTCGCGCCAAACGCGTATTGTTCGAAGTTTGAAATGTTCCGTTGCAGACTCCTTTTTGGATTTTAAACATCGAATTTTGTGCTCAGTTATAGTGACGCTTGCTGGACGATGAGGGGTTGAATCATATTCAATATTTTACATAGTACATAGGTGTTGCACGCGACTTCTCCGGCGTAACTTTATAAAATACTAGCTGGTGCTCGCGACTTCGTCCGCGTAGAAAAGTATAAAACACCATCTACCGTATTTTGGATAGATGGCGCTATCTCCCGGGCCAAGCCGCTAGTATTTACTATTATTTTAGATTTCCCGTAGGAATGAAGCATTTTCCCGCGGTAAAAAGTATCCTATGTTCATCACGGATAATGTCGGCTTCTAATGGTAAAAGAATTTTTCAATTCGGTCCACTAGTTTCGGAGCTTATTCAATACAAACCGGCCTAGGTACTGGGTACACGCCTCTTGACAAAGAGCTATGCAATCCCACCTTTACATGACCTATCTATTAGGTACGTTTTCTATGTACGTACATTTTTATAAAACGAAACTTCGACGGGCGGGACATACCCCCAGAGAGCGAGGGATTCAATTTGGCACAAGTAATGTAGTCCTTTTGAATCTCCCACCGAATTAGGTTACGCGAACGTAAAAATGCCTTCACTACAACTTGCAGACAGCGTATAAACAGAACATATCTTAATGTATGTCTGTTTGAAGCGTGCTGTAATCCTGTAAGTAATATGAATAGAAAAAAAATAATTAAATGCCTGTATCCTGCAAAAAATAAAATAAATAATCGACTTAAAGTTCCATTAAGAGGCCAATTGTTCTATACTACGTACGTAATTCCAAGATTACTAATTTCATTAGTTATTGGTCGTAGGAATACATTAAAAAAAAACATGTCAGTCGTTGGAGTGCACGTCAGCTTTACAATATTACATTACATGACAGTGCAGTAAATTAATATCAGCTACATCAATGGTTACATTACACGACAGTGTCGCGAGTTCAATGGTTTTTTCCCCATCTCAAAAATTGTGCTTTTTAAAATTATTTTAAATTAATATCAGCTACATCAATGGTTACATTACATGACAGTGTCGCGAGTTCAATGGTTTTTCCCATCTCAAAAAAGCCCAACACGCCTAAAGCGGGTTTCACTTCAACCAAACAATTTCTGAGACACAATATGAAGGTATGCTATTAATTAAATTACGAGTATGTTTGTATTTATAATATGTATGTATTTACAAAAGTATATCAACTGTCTGGTATCCATAATACAAGCATTTAGTTGCTAAGTGTGGAACTAGATGGCGCTGTGTGGAGATTATATAACTAGATTATGCTTTGCAGTAAGTAAGAGGTATCAGAGCTCATTTCCCCATTCCTTCCTCATTTCTTGTCCTCAATCCTTCGCACATTTGCAATACCGGTGGCGTTGCTTGTGTTAAAGGCGACGGTAGCCACTTACCATCGTGTGGACCGTCAGCCTAGTTAGTCTTGCGACCTTTACCTTAAAAATAAACTCTGAAAACAAGTACTAAGTAAGGTCCATTAATGTAAGATGTCAAAGTTAGCATAGATTTAAGGAAAACTAATTTACAACGAAGTAGCTTATTGCGAAATGTTATTTTTTTTCGTATTAAAAAGGTTTTAAGAATTTCGCGGAACTTCCAAGTAAAGTCGTACGGTCAAAGTAAAAAATAAGTTGAAATATTATTAAAAAAAATAATGTATTTCTCTCGCTTAGGTAAGTTATGATCGGCTTTGTAAGTTTCGTTTCGTATTTTCATATTTCATTTTCACACTAGCGATCCGTTCCATGCTTTGCTTGGATGCAAATTTTAATTTTTACTGCAAATTTGCGTATACACACTTTCATTGTTTATTATAGCCCTTTTTAATATCTTAACACATTCCACACAGCGCCATCTAGTTCCACACTGAGCAACTAAATGCTTGTATTATGGATACCAGACAGTTGATAAGTACATTGCTTTTTTTGTAAATACAGTTAGTCTTTATTTCATATTAACAAAAAATAAAACTGCCGAAAAAACTGAAAAGCATAAAATAATCTTATTATTTTACCTAAGTAATTTTGAGTCGCCGCCGCGCATCACTCTTTACGTAATTTTTGCTTGTTTGGCGCCGACTCAAAATTACTTAGGTAAAATAATAAGATTATTTTATACTTTTCAGTTTTTCCGGCGCTTTTATTTTTTGTTAAAAAGTTTTATTTTATATATTTTTGTGGCTATAATCTAATATTTACTACATATATCCACTCTTAGGGTAGGAGTTTTTTTTCCAAATTTATACGAGACCAACTTCGAGGTATACCCTATCCATTAAAAAAGAATTATCAAAATCGGACTACTCTGTAAAAAGTTATGCGTGGTTATACGCTACAATCGGTGAGTGAACAATCAATCACCCCCTGTTTTCCTACCCTTAGGGTTGGAATTTTTTTTCCAAATTAAAATGGGACCTCCTTGGGGGTGCACCCTTTCAAATAAAAAAATAATTATCAAAATCGGACCACCCTGTCAAAAGTTATGCGTGATCATACATAGAAATATATATATATATACGCGTCGAATTGAGTACCTCCTCCGTTTTTGTTTTTTCGTTTTCGTAGGTTGAAAAGCTAGGTCAGGTACTTTTGAAGATATTGAAGATTTTCTAACCGACCTTTTTTTGCGGTCCAGTGTATTATGGAAACTCTAAAAACGGTCATTAGCCATTAACATAAGATATAGATATAGATGTATATATAAAGATATAGATTTGTATGACACTTTGGTAGGAGATGCATCATGCATATTCATGCCTTTAAGTAATTTGTAGTGGTATTAATTGATATAAATGCAATAATTAATGTGAAGCACTCGTGTCGCCGATTGTACTTTCTCATCGGCAATAACGCCAATTATTGGCGTTTCGCGTACAATATATACGATTTTTATATCTTAAGATAAACATAATATGTATTTACTATGGATTATCTCTTCAAGGCGACAATCATATTTTTTTCCGTCGAGAAATAGTGATTATCACACACTATTGCTTAAATTATCACACACTATTGCTAACTTTATTCAAATTGAGGCAGGTCATGATATGAATTCAGATCATTCGCCAATAATACTAACTCTCAATGAAATGCCGGTACAAAAAGAGAACATTCCCACCTTAGTGAATATATACACTGACTGGGAAAATTTCAAATTAGATTTAGATACAGCCATCGATCTGAAAGGATCATTGAAAACTTCAGAACAAGTTGACCTAAACGTAAGCCAATTTATAACAAATATTCAACGGTGTGCCTGGAATAATACACCAGTCTTTAAAAAAATTGCTAGAAATAATCAGTACCCAATACAAATAAGAAATCTCGTTGCTCTAAAAAGAAAACAGCGACAAAAATGGCAACAAACCAGATATCCACAAGATAAAAGACTGTTGAACAATCTTACAAAAAAGCTTAAAAATTTAATCCAGCAACATCGAGAAGAAAGTATCAATACTTATCTCAGTAGTTTAACGAATGATCGTACAACAAATTACTCATTGTGGAAAACTATTAAAAACATAAAAAAGCCAATAATGCACACTCCACCAATAAAAATGAATAATGGACGGTGGGCTAGAAGTAATGAGCAAAAAGCAATGCAGTTCGCTGAATACTTAGAGCGAATTTTTCAGCCTAATGAAGAAGCTGTGAATGATACTACAGTAAGTGAAACTTCTAATGACAGTGTAGACATAAGATTCGTTACACCAAAAGAAGTACAAAATGAGATTAAACGTCTAAGTCTAAAGAAAACTCCTGGTTACGATCTTATTACAGGAGAAGTTCTAAGAAACCTCCCACGCAAAGCAATAGTAAAGCTCACCAATATTATCAATGCCACTTTCAGACTCAAATATGTACCAGATATGTGGAAAGTTGCGGAAATTATAATGATTCCAAAGCCTGGAAAACCGCTCCACGAAACAACGTCATATAGACCTATTTCCCTGCTGCCAATCATTTCAAAAGTATGGGAGAAATTACTTCTAAAACGGTTGAAACCGATTATAGAAGACAGAAAATTAATTCCCGACTATCAGTTTGGTTTTAGAGAAAAACATTCCACGATAGACCAAATACACAGAATCACCACTGTTATAGAAAAAACATTAGAAGAAAATAGGGTTTGTTCTACAGTCTTCCTAGATGTATCACAAGCATTCGATAAGGTTTGGCATAAAGGCCTTGTATTAAAACTAAGAAATTTGGTACCGAAGCAGTTTGCAGATATTTTAGAGTCTTACCTATCGAATAGAACATTCAGGGTAAGACAGGATAGCTCATATTCAGAGCTTAAAGAAATAAGAGCTGGAGTCCCACAGGGTAGTGTACTAGGTCCGCTTCTGTACTTACTATACACCTGCGATATTCCAGAGTTAGAAAATAATACAATTGCAACCTTCGCAGACGACACAGCCATAATGGCCACTGGTGATAATCACAAACAAGCAGTGGAAAAAGTTCAAGAAGCTGTGAACATCATCTTTGATTGGACAAAAAAATGGCGAGTCAAACTGAATGAGGCGAAATCTATTCACATAGATTTCACAAACAAGCCCCACAGTATCATCCGGTATACGTTAACAATCATGCGATACCGTACGAGAATACAGCCAAATACTTAGGCATGACATTGGACGCTAAGCTTCGCTGGAAAGCTCACGTAAAAAAAAACCGCGACGAGTTAGAAATTCGCTATAGGAAAATGTACTGGCTATTAGGAAAGTATTCTTCGTTGTCAGTACATAATAAAATATTGTTGTATAAACAAGTTCTCGTGCCGGTGTGGACTTATGGGATACAGCTATGGGGCTGTACCAAACATAGCAACATTCTGATGATCCAACGATTTCAGAATAAAGTACTAAGATGCATTGTAAATGCACCCTGGTATATCCGCAACGACGACCTTCATAGGGATCTCAAGATAGACCCCGTGATTACAGTCATCCAGAAATATGCAGAGGCTCATCAAAAAAGACTTCATCATCATGTGAATGTCGAAGCTATTCAGCTTCTCGATATCACAAATATAGTTAGACGTTTGAAAAGGACAAAACCTTTTGAACTAGTGTAGTGTTAAAACAGTGATATTCACAAAGATCACAATAACAAAGTGTCTTTTGAATTAGTGCAGTGACAAGCTAGTGATATGTAGTGAAGTTAGTGCTACTTGCAAAGAACACAATAACAAAGTGTTCACCCCTTAATAGAGACAATAAGAATCGTGTTAATGGACATTATTCTTAGTAAATATTACAGTTAGTAGTTTAGGTTATATTAAAATTACTCATTAGTCTTAAGACTAGATTGTAATCTTATAAGGATGCACTTTTCCAAGTACACCCTTAAAAAAAAAAATTAAAAAGAAAAAAAAAAAAATTATTGCTTAAATAAATATTTTTCACAATCTTAATTTTTTAAATTATTGTTGATATTTCTATATTAAGATAATACAAGTCAGTTTTCCTCCATACAAACGTAGAATGTTAATTACTCCGTTGTTTTATATTTAATTTACAAAAGTAAGCATGATACCGATTTATCTTGTCGTTAACTAGGTTTCTGCAAAGTACAACTTAAAAATAATGGTATTAATTTAAAAGATATGATCCTTGAAAAATTAATATTTTAACACAAATTTTAAAGCAAGCAACTTTGAAGGTGAATATGTCACTCTAGTGTACAAAAACTCCAAAATACTTTGCATACAAACATTGATTAGTTATTCAAGAGTTCAAATAACTTTACACGAAAAAGATATATGCAGTAGTTTTGTCAGAAAAGGCGTTGGCCCAAGGGTCTGTTTGTGATTTAATTTTTGGTATGAATGATTGTGCGTCTCAGTCGAGTGCTCTTCCCGCGCTTTGTGCTGTGTGAGACAGGACGCATTTTAGACATGAGACCGATGAGTTCGGGCTGCCGACTTGTTTCACCTTAAGTGTCTTTTTTCAAATGGATTGCAAATTAAATATTATTATTATCATTATTATAAGTTTAGGGTCGCTCAGCATGCTTTGGAGCGTGGTATTTAGATTTATTTAGTTTTTTAAGGCCCATTTTTCGATTACGTAACGAAATAACATTATATATCATCGTTTAGATACGTCATGATTACTGAAACACTTGTGTCGACGACTGTAGGTACTTTCTCATCGGCTCTGTACAAACAAAGCGAGGCCCGATCCAAATTAGTTCGCCAAATTCATAATGTAGAATCAACCGGCCCCCTCTTTTATCTTTTGCTTTATGAATGTTTAATTCCACCTTCCCTGTCTCTGTGTTTGCAGATAATTCGAAATACTCTCCGGCCTGTATCCACAAATTGAGGTCTGAATATTGCCTAGCTATATTTTATAGGCAACACTATATATAGCGATCAGTCTAAACTTCGTTGTAACAAGCCTCTAGAAATATGAATTATTTGTGGTCTGAAATTTGATTACTGCCTCGTGAAAGATTATTTATTTTTATTTATTTACTTGCTGATTCGGGCGACTTCGTCCGCGTAACTTTATAAAACACTAGCCGTTGCCCGCGACTTCGTCTGCGTTGAAAAGTATAAAATTATAACATCTATCGATGGCGTTATCAAGATACCGTGGAGCAGATCGCTAAAAATATCACCAAGCCAGTTCTACCCAAATCCGATAGATGGCGCTATCAAGTGCATCCCGGGCCAAGCCGCTAATATTTACTTTTATTTTAGATTTTCCGTAGGAATGAAGCATTTTCCCGCGGTAAAAAGTAGCCTATGTTCATCACGGATAATGTCGGCTTCTAACGGTGAAAGAATTTTTCAAATCGGTCTAGTAGTTTTCGAGCCTATTCAATACAAACAAACAAATAATCAAATTTTTCCTCTTTATTTTAGAATTTTTTTCTGTATGTATGTGTATGTTCCTCCATAACTCTTAAGGTGGCGCTGGACGAGCGTGGGAACTCAGTAATAGGTATTTGGGAGATATTGTTGTCTCAACTTATGCTAATAACCTAAGACAAAATGCGAAGCAACACATTCGCGCACTTAATCAACTAGCGAAACATACGCCAGCAATTCCAATATTTTAGAAAAACATTTACAGATGGTAACTATTGACATTCCAATTTTTAATGTACACTATGGCTAGGATGTTTTCATTGGAAAACATTATTGGCTTTCAATCAATAATTACGAGATCTCAACCAGCGAAAATGTGACAAATTCTGCACATTTTAGAAATTAATTATACTAGATTTAAAACAAATTTCAGTTTTGTGTTTCGATGCAAACCTTCATATTAATGTCTGAGAAATGTCACGTTTTTTCATGTGTTACTACGACCTATAACTAATGAGTAATCATTGAATTACGTAGTATGGAATTGGTAAGCCGCTCGAGTTGGAAAGTGGCCTCATAAACGAGTCTATTAACTCTTAACGAAGTCGCGGGCTTCGTTAAAAATATAAAAATCTATCTTGTCTCTTTATAATATTAGTATATATCGATAATATTAATTAGGATTTAATTCTTTGTATCGTTAAAAGAACTATGTAATCATATAATAGCAAGTACATGGGCCCGTGACGAATACTTAACAATTATTGATACGATTTTGACAATACAAACATGGGACGGACAAGTTGTACCAAGCGGCGGTAAGACCGGACGTGTTGTCGTCTACAGGGCCGGAAACGCGGGAAAATATTACCACTAAGCCGGAAATTGAAATTTACTTGAAATTACATAGAGTTGTTACTTGTTACACCTCTTGATGTTTTCATTAAAATTTTTGACTTCCTTTTTTTTATTTTTGTATAGTTTGTTTTTAATTTTACCTTTATACTTTTTTTTTGTATTTTTTCTATATATTTTTTTCTGATTGCGTCAAAAAAAAAATAAAAAAAAAAAAAATATTTTAGCACGTTTTTATTTAATTTTTAAACCATGCCATAGACCAGGTATCACTTATGTAATACATCTATACTAATATTATAAAGAGGAAAGATTTGTTTGTTTGCTTGTATTGAATTGGCTCCGAAACTAGTGGACCGATTTGAAAAATTCTTTCACCATTAGAAGCCGACATTATCCGTGATGAACATAGGATACTTTTTATCGCGGGAAAATGCTTCATTCCTACGGGAAATCTAAAATAAAAGTAAATACTAGCGGCTTGGCCCATATATTAGTATAGATATAGATTTCTATTTTATTTAAGGGGCCTCTTAATAGAATTTGCTACGGGCATTCTTAATTAGGCACTGAAAATAACTCACTATTTATAAGTCTCTCAAGTTTAGTCCAACATGCAGTGTAGAATTTTTTTTTTAATTTATTCACATCTATATTACTTTCAGAAGAAGCGACTCTATATAATTACGAAGCGGTCGGATCGTTTGATCCACAAGCCAAATTGCCTCCGACGTAACATCAAAGCGGTGCCGATAACGGTTAAAAGTTAGCGGCTTTAACTTAAAAAACAGACAATGTTTCCTTTCAAGAATACCGTAGTTTTCTTTAATATCATTTTTATTTATCATTTTAACAATTTTAGGGCTAATCATTAATATCTATATAATCTTAACTTGTAACATTAACAAAAAAAACAACATTATAATGATGCTATAATATATTAAAAAAAATCATTGTTTCACTTTTACTAGAATCATCATCAAAACCTTCCTCATTTATCACTCTTTCCATTAGTGAAAACCGCATTAAAATGGACTTACTACATAAGACGCACTAAGACTTAGAGCGCTACCTCACCGGTACGCCACGGCCACGTCGCTGGCGACGTAGATTGGCTACCCACGGTCGCCAAATTGAGTGGCCAGTGACGTCTTGGCTACCGTCTGTCAGTCAGTTCTGTCAGTTTTCGTATAGAGAATGGACGCCTTTGTATTTAAACAATGAACCTCCGCTATCGAAACTCATTCTTTTTAACTATAGAATCACACAAAATTTCAAACATTTTAAATGTAGAACACGCGTGGTCACCGGTTTGGACACTGAGTGAGTGAGACGCAGTTTACTCGCATACATTTTAGTGGCGACGTCGCGTCGTCGCGTTGCCAGAGTCTCCATTCTACACGCAAAGCGCCGACGTTTGTGGCCACGCTTCCAAACTAGCGACGCTTCCAAGCCGTCGCCAAGTGCGTTATATGTCATAGATGTCAATACAAATCGTTGGTCACGTCGCCGGCCGCGTGGCCTTGGCGTCCCGGTGGGGTAGGGCGCTTATAAATACCACAATGTAAATATATTGCTACGCCGTAGCGTTTCTACGATTCTATGGCGCGGCGTAGAGCTTCTACCGTAGAGCTACCGACAAGCTCTACGGCGTAGACCTTAAGCCGTGTTAAAGTGCTACAGATTGTAATGTAGCTACAATTTTTGAAGTGAAAACTTCTATAGCCGCGTTATACGACTTTGTGTAAGGAGAAAATGTACGAGTTCGCGTCAGCAACATGCTAATGCTAATGCGCGCGCAGCTGTCTACGCTACGTATGCGATTACGCCAACACATTGCATATACCCGATTGTATGTGTGTGCATTGGACGCTCAGTTTTAGTCCTCATTCTGACAGTACCTATGCTATGTGTAAATAGAGTTGAAAGTTCTTTAGCAATGAAATATTATTTACTTACATTCGTTTTTTGGCGCTGGAGGTTTCCTGGTCGCCCAATTAGTCCGGATCGAACGGGATCCGAGCCATTGTCCATTCATCGCTGTTATAGCCGACTCGGCCTCCTGTCGGATAAAGAATAAGCTCCGCTAACGAATCTACTTTTTAAAGTTTAATAATAATAGTTGTGTTCGTTGAAAAAATCGTGTTAATTAATTTTTAACATTGGAAATGTCTTTTAGTTCGCTTCACTATAGTAATAGGCCCCGATTTCACGAAAAAGTGCGATCCCCTTATATCTTGGAGAGTTGTAAAGATATGATATTCAAAAAGGGCTCAAAAGACGCGTATTTACGAGAGCTTTAAGGTGTAAAAAGAATTTTTCGAAAAAGTAAAAAACGACAAAGTTATGGCCGAAATAGTGAAAAAAAATTGAAATTTTTTCCGAATTTTTGATTTTGGCGCTGGATATTTTTGAAACGAAGAATGATATCAAAAATTTGAGAAAAAATCCTCTGGACACTTTAGTCAGCTACAATTTGAGACTAAAATAAAGACGATCGGGTTAAGGGTTTGCCCTGTAGCTTAACCTTTTTGAAAGAAGTCAACTAGTCAGAACAACATAATTTCGAATTCCGTAGATTCATTTCCAATGTGCTCGATAGTCGTGTGAGCCAGATGAGACCGGCTGTTGGCGTGGTGAACGCCAATATTTGGTCAAACTTTGATCAAACTTTGGCCAACAATTTAGTGGAACTCGATCTCACTTCCATCGCACTTCGTTTACCTATAGCGTTGGTTGATCTTAGAGATCTTAGATTTAATGCATATTTTCATGCAGTGTGCCCGACGGGTAACTACTTCAAAAATCCATACCAGATTGAAAAGTTAATTTCTAAAGTTGACCCCGCCGGGAATCGAACCCGGTACCCCTGAGACGTTAGGCAGGTGAAATTCTAAAGATAGTTAGACTATTATTAATAATGAAAATGAAGTTTCATTTTACTTACAGATTTCTTCAGGAATGAAACGAATCCATATCCCTTCGATTTCAATGTTTGCGGGTCTCTAACCACTCGACAGTCTCTGAAAGCAATAAATTTGGAAAATTTAAAACAACTTTCTATTGAACACTAGTAATCTGCCTATGGCTTCGTACGGATGCAATTTTTTTCTGCGAATTTTATGCAAAAACCTGCCTCGTTTGTCGCTCTTTCCATTTTGTATTACTGTATCATTATTGATTACTTTTTATCTGATGGACGTGACATGTAATGTAACAATAATACTATATATATATTTTAATTATTAATTCTCACTTTATAGATTTATAGATTTATGAGATAGATTATATTAGATTAGATTTAGGTAGTAGGTACATGGGATGTTGCTTGTAGCTTTTATTGGTGCAATAAATAAATAAATAAAATACATAAATGAAATCCGTTGGATTATTTTAGTCGAGAAACAGACCACAGAGGCGTACAGCGAATTTATTTTAAGACTAGCTGGAGCCTGTGACTTCGTCCGCGTTGAAAAAGGAAAAGTAGTCTATGCTATGTCCTGTACGTCTAAATATTTATCTACGAAGTTTCATGAAAATCAATTAATTCGTTTAAGAGTTATGGAGGAACATACATACATACAATAGCCACACTTACGTACAGATTTATTATTAGTATTAGTATATAATATTTATATAACTAGCTGGTGCCTGCGACTTCGTACGCGATGATAATTTAAAAATATAAAAGCAATTACAACGCGCGCTTGACAACTTGTTGCTATAACACATTGGCCAGTCGTTAGTTACAGTTTTATATTTTAGGTAATCCCTCGGGAACATTACCTTTTTCTTGGATGAAAGGTATCCTATGTCCTTTCTGGTGTCCCAGACAACTTGTATGCAAAATTTCATGGTGATAGGTTCAGTAGTTTTGGCGTGAAAGCGAGACAGACAGACAGAGTTACTTTCGCATTTATAATATTAATTAAGAGGAAAGTATAGCTTTGCGATTCTAACGAAATAGGTATTTAGGAAAACACATGCTATCGCTTGTGCAGTGGTGTGATAGAGAGCGTTGCAGCTTGCGACTGACAATAGTACTTATTTTGATGAAATTTCATTTCGGGAGAAAACAGTTTCCACTAACTAAACCATAACAAATCACTTTGATTTTCATGTCGATCGTTTCAGCATAATATATTCTAGGTTTATGGGTTTCACTTTTTATAAAAAATTAGATAGTTT
Source organism: Synanthedon vespiformis (assembly GCA_918317495.1). Classification (NCBI taxonomy): domain Eukaryota; kingdom Metazoa; phylum Arthropoda; class Insecta; order Lepidoptera; family Sesiidae; genus Synanthedon; species Synanthedon vespiformis. The sequence goes on along the minus strand of OU906975.1, from coordinate 1,806,143 downwards.
TTATAAAACAAACGTTTTAATTCGACATACTACGAACATCTGGTGCTCAGTTTACTAGTTTTTGTTATCCAGGAGCAAATTTTATACAAATTGTTGATCGTATTATAAGCATGAAGTATACTCCGGATACTACACTGGTAATTTTCATTGGGAGAAGGGGAAATGCAAATTCAAGGCATATAAAGAAATACTTTGACAAATTGTTAAATCTAAATGTTAAAAATATAATTATGTTTGCCTTTCCCTACAGTAAATTATTGACATCTAATGAAAACAATTACAGACATAAGTGCAATTTAAAATTACACACTTTGTCTGTTTATAATAATAAATGTAGAATAATTGACAGTAACGCATTCAGTTACAGCAAATTTTTCAATTTTTCAATAAATAATTTTAACATTTCTGATTATTACAGACGTAATATAGCTAGTTCGCTACTATATTGTATTAAAAACGATACCATTCCTGTGGAACGGTATAATGTGGACTTAATTTCAACTATTGCTGCTTCTATTGAACAGCCATATGTTGACTTAAGTCAACCTTTAACCATGGCAGTTTCTATTGAACAGCCATGTATTGACAGGACTGTCTCTATTAGACAGTCAAATATAATAAATTGTAATACAAATACATGTAGCTCCGATCCGCTTAATTTAAATTAACATCTCAGACAATGGAGGAACCCTCTTGCAGTCTTTCTCTAGTTCACCAGAACATACAAGGCTTAACAGGAAAAGAACTCGAGGTAGATATATTTATGAATCATTATAATGTTGATATTTTGTGCATTACAGAGCATTGGTTGAAAAATCATCAGTACATGTACGGTTTCAGTAAACACAAGGTTGTAAGCTCTTTTAATAGAATAAATATGATGAGAGGAGGTTCTTTGATTATTACTAAGAAGCAGTTTAAATGTAAGGAAAGGAAAGATATTCTGCATCTATCTGTTGAAGGAGTTGCTGAGCTGTCATGTATTGAATTTGAACAGACTATAGTAGTTTGCGCATACAGACCTCCAAGCGCACCTTTTGATAACTTTTTAAACATAATGGAAAGTGTATTGTTAAGGGTATGCACATCCCATAAAGGTCTCGTAATTTGTGGAGATTTTAATGTCAACATTTTAGATGCTTCTACAATTACAACTGATTTTGTAAATCTGTTTAGGTCCTTTAACTTGTACAACGTTTTCTTTGAACCGACAAGGATAACTGCCACAAGTGGCACCTGTATTGATAACATATTTTGTAATGTAAAATTATATAAAAGATCAGTTCTAGATGTCCTAGACTCTGACCACTGTGGTTTGCTTGTGTCATTTCATTCAAATATAAGTCGGTATCAACGAAAGCACATTAATTTTGTTCCAATTACTCAGAATCGCATTCAACAATTTAGGGCTAATATAATTAATAAATTACCTAGGTTGCCATATTTTGATAGTCTTAACGAAATGTATGGTTCTTTATTTAAATTAATTAGTGATGAATTCGGTAAGGTCTTTACGATAAGGTCGCGTTTAGTTGGTAACTTTATGTTATTTAATGAATGGGCAACTCATGGCATCTACACAAGTAGAAATAAGCTTTATGAGTTGTATGGCCAGAAACAGTACAATCATAATTTGGACTTTAGAGAATATGTTAAGAAATATTCAAAATTGTTTAAAAAAGTCTGTTTTATGGCCAAATCCATTCATGTAAAGAACAGAATTAAGAATGCCGCAAATAAAATTCAAACTACATGGCGCATCATTAACGAAGAAACTGGAAGGGGGCGGGCTCGGGATGGCGGCTTTAGTTTGAAGATAGATGGTCGGGACCTTGAGTCGGATGTGGATGTGGCGGCGGAGTTTGAGAGTTTCTTTTCCAGTGTTCCGGTTAACCTCACTCGGTCACTGGACTCGTCGTCGGTTGCTGCTGAAAGTCTGCTCAAGAAGAGTGTAAAGGAGTGTGATGCGCCATTTGAATTTGCATTTGTTGGCCCAGATGATATTCTGAGTTTCTTTAAGACTATTGAAATAAAAAAAACTGCTGATCTCTGGGGCATGTCGGTGAAAACAGTTGCCTCTGTAATAAATATAATTGCACCTCATTTGGCAACTGTGTTCAATTGCTGTGTTACATGTGGTGAATTTCCTAATCTAATGAAAATTAGTAGGGTTGTGCCTTTATTTAAGTCGGATGATAAAACTAATCCCGCGAATTATAGACCAATTTCAGTACTTCCGACCCTTAGTAAAATATTTGAAAAAATTATTTTGAGTCAACTACTTAAACACTTTAATAATCATAATTTACTTTTTAATAAGCAGTTTGGTTTCACGAAAGGGCGCTCTACTACGGACGCTGGTGTGGAACTATTGAAAAATATTTTTGAGGCATGGGAGAACTCGCAGGACGCTCTGGGTGTTTTTTGCGATTTGTCTAAAGCCTTTGACTGCGTCCAGCATGACACTCTAATAAGGAAATTATGCCACTATGGAATTAGGAACAAGGCTCTCGATCTTTTAACTTCTTATCTCAGCCATAGAATTCAGAGGGTCGATGTTAATGGTAAGAAATCTCCGGGTTCTCTAGTTAAAATGGGCGTCCCTCAAGGCTCGATTCTCGGTCCGTTTTTGTTCCTGGTTTATATTAATGATTTACCTCATTCTGTGAGTAATCATAATATTGTATTGTTTGCTGATGACACATCATTAATATTTAAGATTAAAAGACAACTTGGATGCTATAATGAGGTAAATTATGCACTTTCTAACATAGTACATTGGTTTAGTGTAAATAATCTTCTTTTAAATGCCACCAAAACTAAACTTGTTAAATTCAGTACCCCTAATGTTAAAAATATTGGAACGAATGTGATTTTGGGTAGTGAAAAATTGGAACCCGTGGAATCGACCGTATTTTTAGGTATTACCATAGATTCTAAATTACAATGGGGTCCACATATTGAGAAACTAAGTAAAAGGCTTAGCTCTGCGGCTTATGCAGTTAAGCAGATTAGACGCCTAACAGACGTAGATACAGCTAGGATTGTCTATTTTAGTTATTTCCACAGTATAATGTGTTATGGGATTCTTCTTTGGGGTAGCGCTGCGGACATAAATACTATTTTTATTTTACAAAAAAGGGCCATTAGAGCCATCTATCAACTAGATCCGCAGTCTTCCCTCAGAGAAAAGTTCAAAGAAATAAAGATTTTGACTGTTGCATGTCAATATATTTATGAAAATTTAATTTATGTGCACAAAAATATTAGTCAATTTAATAAAAAATGTGATGTACACAATATCAATACTAGGTCCAAAAGTGATTTAAATCTTCATAAAACACGACTACATAAGATAAGTAATTCTTTTATGGGTCAAAGTGTCCGGTTTTATAATAAACTGCCTCAAATAATCAGAGCCTTATCTATAAATAAATTTAAATGTGTCATTAAAACTAAACTCCTCTCGAAAGGCTATTATAAAATCACTGATTATTTGAGCGACAAAGAAGCCTGGATTTAAGCTATTCGGAGTTCGTACTATGTTTTGTATTGTAAAACTATAATTTGTATATATATACTTTAAGTTTGTTAGTGTTAAGTGATGTGTATTGTACTATTTTACATTTTAATGATGACAAAAAGAATAGTATCCTGAGTTTCTTTCGGGGTTTCTTCTCAGGATCGTCATCTTGGTTTTTTTTTTCCGAAACCCTGGTAAATTTAAACTTATAATGACGATCAAAAGAGTTTCTTGTAGAAACCTAATTGATAAATAAATATTTTGATTTTGATTTGATTTTTGATTTTGACAATGTTTTAATCACAAAAATTAAGCTATTTGAGGTTAAATAAGTTTGAATCTATTGAAAATTTTGAAAAAAGGAAAACCTTTAAACTTAGTCTTTGATTGTGTCAATAACATACAAAAAAATCATGCAGATTGGAAAATATTTAGAAGTGGAAAAACATTTTCTCTTTTTGTATGGACGAGTGCGTGCTATTCTTCCCTCTTAAGTAAGGATATATAGATGTGGAATACATACATTGTAGACAAATAATTTCTTTCTTTCTTAATTTTTTTATGAAACTAGTTAGATATACTAAACGTAGGTAACATTGAATAATTCCATTGTCTAAGTCTAGATTAATGGGTTAGCAAATACCTAGAGGTGCTTTTGAAGTTTTCCGTCCATTATATCTAAATTGGTTATTATAAGCTAGCTTTGTGGCTATCGATTGGACTAGGAAATAGGAACCGACCCACTACAATTTGGCACCAACGTTCAATGATTCATTAGAGTATTCAATATTGAATTATAGGAATAAAATATGGTCCAGAATAATGTGAGATGTCAAATCTATTTGCTGGAGGGTCGCCAGGGCGGGGTGTGGTCTCAGTGATAGCGGTTTTTGCGGCCTACATTCATATCATAAATACTAATAATAAATGTGTAGTGGTCGGTCATGGTGTAATTTGCTTTGTTTTCAGAAATATCGTGTATATAGCCTCTATGCATGATACTGAAACTAAATTGGCGATTTTTAGAATTTTTTTCTGTATGTATGTTATGTATGTTCCTCCATCACTCTTAAACTAATTGACTGATTTTCATGAAACTTGGTAGATTAACATTTAGAAGTAAGGGACACGTGATAGGCTACTTTTTATCTTTTTTAACGCAAACGAAGTCGCGGCCAACAGCTAGTAGTGACTATATATTAGCTAATCTCAGTCTTACTCGTCTCCTTTACATAGCTTCCCGCCCTGTCTGTCCCTATGTATATGAACTTAGATCTGTATGTAAACTAAACAACGAATTTTATGCGGTTTTCACTGGAAGGAACGTTAAACGGAGAAGGTTCCTATAATTATATAATTTTTGGTTTTAAATAGAAAAAAAAAGTAATTTTGTATTTACATTTTATCTGTATTATCTATACTAATATTATAAAGAGGAAAGCTTTGTTTGTTTGTTTGTATAGAATAGGCTCCGAAACTAGTGGACCGATTTGAAAAATTCTTTTACCATTAAAAGCCGACATTATCCGTGATGATTTGATGAACATAGGATACTTTTTACCGCGGGAAAATGCTCATAGGAAGAATTTCCCGTAGATAGCGCCCGCGAGATAGCGCCATCTATCCAAAATACGGTAGATGGCATTTTATACTTTTCTACGCGGGCGAGCACCATCTAGTTATTATATAAACCTGAAGAGTTTCTTTGTTTGGTTGTGCGCGTTAATCTCAGAAACTACTGGTTCGAATTGATAAAGTCTATTTGTATTCGATAGTCCATTTATCGAGGAAGGCTATAGGCTATAGAGAAAGCGGGCGAAGTAGCGGGCACCAGCTAGTATAACATAAAGCTACTAGGCAGATTCTTAAGTATGCTGGTTGCATTACTCGTTGTATGGCCAATGCTAATCTGTTGACCGAGGTAATAGCCAGCTCTAGAATCGCCGGTTATGTCCACCAAACGTTGTGACAAAATAATTTGTAGAAAAATATTGCATTGCACACATGCGAAGCCGGGAGTAAATGCTATGTAAATATTTTTAAATAGTAGTGTATAAACTCCATCCATCCAGTAGCATCCGGAAACACTTCTTTACAAAATACTCTTGTGAAATAATAATTCTACGTTCCTTATTCTATCAAAATCAAGCACAAATAATACACAAATTGAGGTCACGGCTTTGTTAAAACGCTACCTCCTAAGCTTCCGCCATTACTGTGACAACGCCCTTCGGCTCTACTTCAGAAATGGTACACAACCGAACTGGGGCGAATGCATACCCATTCCGTTGATTGAAACTTTTGGAACATTTTATAATTTTTTTTTTATAAATTCGCCATTGAACAACTATCGGAAATAACCTTCTAGTATATAAAAGCTTATATATATATATATATATATATATATATATATATATTGTAGTCATATAATTTTTATTTATTTTTTATGAATTATTTTATGTTCATATTAAGAAGTGCGTCTGATTTTAGTTAAATATATTATGGTCTAAGTATATTTAACGCTTTTTTGACATTGGAAAAACGTCTCTTCGTTCACTTCAGTATAGGCCCCGATTTCACGAAAAAGTGCGATCCCCTTATATCTCGGAGAGTTGTAAAGATATGATATTCAAAAAGAACTCAAAAGATGCGTATTCACGAGAGCTGTAAGGTGCAAAAAGGATTTTTCGAAAAATTCAAAAACAAAAAAGTTATGGTAGAAATAGTGAAAATATTTTGATTTCTTTTCCGAATGCTTGATTTTGGCGCTCGATATTTTGGAAACGAAGAATGACAAATTTGGTAGATAAACATTTAGACGTACAGGACACATAGGCCACTTTTTTCTTTTTCAAAGCAGACGAAGTCGCAGGCTCCAGCTAGTCTATACTTAATATTATAAAGAGGAAATATTTGTTTGTTTGTATTGAATAGGCCCCGAAACTAGTGGACCGATTTGAAAAATTCTTTTACCATTAGAAGCCGACATTATCCGTGATGAACATAGGATACTTTTTACCGCGGGAAAATGCTTCATTCCTACCGGAAAACGGGTAATAGGACAACTGGTAGTAAGAATTATGTTTTTTCGTTTTCGTCTGTTGAAAATTACAACAATTATCTATACTAATATTATAAAGAGGAAAGACTTGATTGATTGTTTGTTTGTTTGTATTGAATAGGCTCTGAAACTAGTGGACCGATTTGAAAAATTCTTTTACCATTAGAAGCCGACATTATCCGTGATGAACATAGGCTACTTTTACACTTGATAGCGCCATCTATCGGATTTGGGTAGAACTGCTTGGTGGTATTTTTAGCGATCCGCTCCACGACATCTACCGGTGTTATAATTTTATACTTTTCAAAGCGGACGAAGTCGCGAGCACCATCTAGTTTTAAAATATGGTCGCTGTGTACTTACGATATTTCTCCAAACGGTGCGAAAGCTTCCCGCAAACTCTGAGTCTCTATTTCTGGACTCAAATCACCGACAAAGATGTGGTAATGTTCTGTAACAAAAGATACAAAAAAATATTAACCAACAATTAATTTTATTAGCAGATCGTCTAACGAGCTTCATATATCGCACCTTTGCGGAAAGACTGTGATATGTCGAGAAAGTCGGTTTTTTTTTTATTGCAAATTTGAAACCGCCGTGTCGAGTTCTATTATCTCCAAAAACGTGGCTTCGTTTGTATGACAAACGGCTGCGTAATGAAAGAAAGAGACAAAATATCACACTGTAGCGTTGTCTCGTTCCGCGATCTAGTTGGCTGCGACACTGTGACAGTTCAGTCACAACCTGTTGTTCTAAGATTGAAGTGCTCCTGCTTTTGGGAAAAAATGTGATATCACGACTATAACACGTTTTATGAGAAAAAGGTAAGTTATTTTAATCATAATATTATTTCTGAAAAAATGTAGCACGCCATAGATGACACACTATTTAAGTTAAAAATATGATATTTCATTTGTGATCCGTTCATGATGTCACATTGTTTTTGTAAAAAACAATTTTTTTTGCAGGGACATCTTAATACGTCACGTTGTAGGTGATATATTTTTTTACAGAATTTTTTTTTAATGTGGGCTATCTTTACGATGTTTCATTATTTCAGTAATTATTTGCTTTTATAAAGAGATAGTTCTGACTTGACACGTTGTATGCGTTAACCTGTTTTTCATAATGTGTTTTGATTTGGCAGATGGGGTCACGATCTAAGCGAATTATAGAACTGGCGAAGAATAAAAACTGTGTTAAAGGGGCTCCAAGGCTCCAACAATTAACCTACGTAATGAACAGTCTTCTGAACATAGGATTCAACCATGCAAAGTGCAAAATGAGCTGTCCGTGAATATTACGCAATCAAACAATCATTCTAATATCATAGAATATCATAGAAATATTATAGCAATACTTACCGTGATATCATTCTAATATCACGGTAAGTATTTCCGAATGGCTATATTTTGTTTCGTAATTATGTTTTTTAGTTTTTATTTGTACTTAAAGAAGAAAATAATATTTTCAGTCTCTTCAGGCCCTAGTTCACTGAACCTACGTAAGCGTACTTTTTCTGCAAGTTCGACTTCGTCTAGTAGCTCCTCCAGTAGCAGCAGTTCATCCACTAGTACATCTTCATCTTCATCAGAAGGTAATAAGCACTGAATCTTTATCTTACCGTATTCTCTCATTCAGAACTTAACGATACGAATTATTTATTTCAGATAGTGATGACTTAGTAAAAGACCCAAATTATGAAATAATAAAGGAAAAACCCAAACGAACGTTCTCGCCGACTGAATTCGCCACTATTACGAATTTTCAAATTAATACTTTAGATATTGATCACAAAATAGGCACGACAATTACTGAGTATGAGTCTATTGAACCAGAACCAGAGCGCGCTCTAGAGAGGGTAGAAGAAGTTAAAGAACCTGCAGAAATTTATCAAAATTACATAGATAATAGCCCAACGAAAAAAGGAAAGAAAAGAAAAGAAGAAATCATTCTAAAAATTCCTTCCTTCATCGTTCCAAGTATCATTACAATAAAGTTTTAAATGATATCGACATATTCTCAAACAATTTGAATTTGTATAAAAAGAAAATTGGCGAATTACTTTTAAATAATTTATTTCTTTTTTTTTTCAAATAGAATATTCTATTCTTTTTCTTTTTTGCTTTATATTAATTTGTTTTTTAAATTAATAGATAAATGTAATATATTTTTATGGTTATTTAGGCCTATTTGTATTTATTCCCAAATTGCCTGAAATGTCAATACGCCTGAATCCCAAATAGACTGAAGTTTAAATCGACTGAATCCTAAATCTCTAATTAATTTTTAATTACTAACGTAAGCCGCACATTTTTTAAATTCTTATGTTAAGGTCGACAGACAGACGGACAGATCGGTGGGGATATGGTTCGTAGATTTTCCCGCGCAAAAAATAAGAAAAAAATGGGTAAACTGCAAATAAACTTTTTTTGCAATTGCAACTTTGCAAATAACAAAATTGGCTCTGGTAAACATGCATAATATCTAATAATATTTTCAAATTTTTAGGCAATTTGGTACTAAGGCATTTTGGATTTCAGGCGAAATGGGAATCAGGCAATTTGAGATTTGGTTGTAATGGGAAAGGCAATTTGCATTTCAGGCGAAATGGGAATCAGGCAATTTGGGAATTGGTTGTAATGGACCGGACGCGCTGTGATTATTACTAATTGATAACTTTTGGAGTAATGTAATAGATTTAACAAACCTTTAAAGACTGGTGGTTACCCATGGGATCTCTTTATTTTTTAATAGAGATTTATTTTTTTGAGATTAAAGGAGGCTAAGTAAGTCCGTCTCTACTCTAAGATGTCAATTAAATTTAATAAAAAAATGCCATATTTTTTTAACGTGTTTTATATATAAGATATCCCAATACTTATCCCAATAAGATGCAAAAAATATTATCATCTTCAACGTTACATCATAAGATAACGAACATGAAATTGCTTCTTTTTGCAAGAACAATGTGATAAATCTTCCATTTATTTTTCAAACTTTAGTTTTATGTTGTTAGATATGGTTATAGTAAAAAATAACCTTATGTAACACTAGTTTAATAGTTAAAAAACAAAAGTTTCATACAAATGTAAGCGCTAACTTCAATATTTTGAAAGTCACTGCAATTTAAAAGTTTGAAAGTAGTCTCCTGTAAAATCGCTCATTACGAGATATCACAGTCTTTCCGCGAAGGTGCGATATATTTATTACTAATATTATAAAGAGGAAAGATTTGTTTGTTTGTATTGATTAGGCTCCGAAACTAGTGGACCGATTTGAAAAATTCTTTTACCATTAGAAGCCGACATTATCCGCGATGAACATAGGCTACTTTTTACCGCGGGAAAATGCTTCATTCCTACGGGAAATCTAAAATAAAGGGTAAATACTAGCGGCTTGGCCCGGGAGATAGCGCTATCTATCCAAATCTGGTGAAGCGACTAACATGACAACTGCTTGGTGATATTTTTAGCGATCCGCTCCATGGTAGATGGCGTTTTATACTTTTCAACGTGGACGAAGTCGCGAGCACCAGCTAGTACGTACTAAAATTATAAATGCAAAAGTTTGTATGGATGCTTGTTATTCTTTCACGCTAAAACTACTGAACCGATCACCATGAAATTTTGCATACACGTTTTCTGAGACACCAGAAAGGACATAGGCATAGGGTACAGTCGGCCGCATAAGTCGATTAACACATTCAAAAGTGCAAAACAATTGAACACTCAACGCGCCATAAATCGTTGTCACGACTAGAGTACAAAATAAACTTCACGTACAAACTGTAAAAAGCAAATAAGCAAATAACTGTAAGTAAGTAAATAAGAAAGTAAGTTGAGTGTTCAATCGTTTTGCACTTTTGATTGTGTTAATCGACTTATGCGGCCGACTGTACCTTTCATCGTTCAAAGCGGACGAAGTCGCGAGTACAAGCTAGTAATATAGTAATGGGAAAGTTTGTTTGGATGTATTTATTTATTTAATAGCTAACCATACAGCATTTAATATTTAACAAATACATAAAATTACAAGATGTTTTTAAGATGTTTTTAAGATGTTTTTAAGATGTTTTATTATGGATGTTTTTTAATCTTTCAAACAAAACTACTGAATGGATTTCAACGAAACTTTACAATAAATGTAGCTTATACATCAGAATAAGACATAGGCTATATAAGACATAAAACGCGGACGAAGTCGCGGGCACCATCTAGTTACTAATACTATAAATGCAAAAGATGTTTGCTACTCTTTCACGTACAAACTACCGAATAGATCTAGATGAAATTTGGTATACAGATAGCTTATTACATGGATTCAAATATGGGATACTTCTTAACCTAGAAAAATGTTAGGTCCCTAGGGATCTTCTTAACCGCTTGCTTTTGTAGGAGTAGTCGTCGTATACTAGTGGGGCCTGACTCGTATTTTTTTTTAGAGAAAGCAACTCAATTATTTAAAAATAAACATTATACGAGTAGAGGAATTTGTCGTAGCGAATTAATCCGACTCTGGCGGTTAAAGTGTTACAATATAGAACAATTGGCGCCACTGTCGCCTTGGCGGTGAGATGTCAGATATTTTCTGTAGTTATTTTTCAATGTAAACGAAGTCGCGAGCACTAGGTAGTAAAAAATCAATATCAATACTAATAGTAAATCTGTAAGTGCAGGTATTATATGTATGTATGTATGTATGTTCCTCCATAACTCTCAAACGAATTAATTGATTTTCATGAAACTTGCTAGATAAACATTTAGACGTACTGGTCCGTAAGCCAGGCACTAATTTCGTCAATGATTTCCTCTCATTCCATAATTTGTAAAATGCCTGAGAGAGTTGTATCACGATGCGTTGTGAACGTCAGCTGCGGCTCCGATGGTGGGTTGAGCAGTGGTAGCCCGTTACACTTTCAGAGCATCAGCTGACAAGCATTCCACCAAGATATAGCCAGCTGACTTTTTTATTTATTAACAGTAATACATAAACTATCATCTGATAAATTTTCTATTGGGAGGTAATCACTGAACACGTCTATATTCGTGTGACCTGCAGACGCATAATCCACCATTTTATAAATAGCTGACAATTTTGTTTCTTTAAAATATTAGGCTAACTATAATTTCATGAATTTTTAATCGGAAATAAATGATTAAATTTTTTTTTATTATGTGCGTGGGCGGCTACCACTCTACTGCTCAACCCACCATCGGAGCCGCAGCTGACGTTCACAACGCTTCATGATACAACTCTCTCAGTCATTTTACGAGTTATCGACTGGGAAGAAATTGGTCATGAAAATCTGTCGCTGGCTCATGGACCATACAGGGCATAGGCTACAGACGAAGTCGCGGGCGCCAGCTAGTAAATAAATAACACCAACCAACCAATTCTTCAATTAGTTTTTTTGGCGAATTCTATTACATTTGGTTCGTAAAGCAAAATGTATAATAACATAGCTAACAAAATGGGTTGTTCAATTGATTCTATTGTTGTGAACAAGAAAGAAATTTTTGCTGATTGTATGTTAGGCTTAGTAATTGATTTCACTTAAGGCCCCACACACGCCATTGCCTCATGCTTCGTTGGAGTTGGTTATCGTCACGCCTTAATAAAAAAAATTTCTTCAGACATTCCATACAGCGCCATCTAGTTCCACACAAAGAACTAATGCTTGTATTATGGATACCATACAGTTGATTTGATATACTATATACATAGTTTTTTTTTGTAAATATACATTTTAAATACTAGATGGTACTCGCGACTTCGTCCGCGTAGAAAAGTATAAAACGCCATCTACCGTATTTTGGATAGATGGCGCTATCTCCCGGGTCGAGCTGCTAGTATTTACTTTTATTTTAGATTTCCCGTAGGAATGAAGTTTTTTCCCAAGGTAAAAAGTAGCCTATGTTCATCACGGATAATGTCGGCTTCTAATGGCAAAAGAATGTTTCAAATCGGTCCAGTAGTTTCGGAGCTTATTCTATACAAACAAACAAACAAATCTTTCCTCTTTATAATATTAGTATAGATAGACAAACATACATGACTCAGGTGCAAAGGTAAAATGTTAACACATAAACATTTTGCCCCTAGCGGGATTCGAACCTGCGACCGCTTGGTTAAGGTTAGCCTTCTAGGACGACACATTTGGTTTAGTGACTAACTAAACCAAATGTGTCGTCCTAGAAGGCTTTTGATAATTTTTTGAAGGCACAATCTTTTCATTAAGGCCCCCCACACACGCCATTGCCTCATGCTTCTCTCTCTCTTCTCATGCTGTCTCTCTACCTTAACATTTTCTTTTATGTTAAGGTTGACAGACAGGCTGACAGTCCACTTGACGGTAGGTGGCTACCGTCGCCTATGACACAAGCAACGCCATAAGTGCTACAAGTGCACTGCCGACCATAGAAGGATTAAGGATAAGGGATAAGGGAGGGATGGGGTAATAGGCTCTGGCATTGCTCACTCACTCACCGAAACACAACAGCACATAATGCTGTTATTTCACGGTGGTATTCTGTAAGGTGGTGGTTACTGCCGCCAGACGGGCTGCTCAAATGACTGCAAAACGCAGTGTGCCCTACCACCACTACATATCACATCAAACCTATGGAATTTAGTGAAATCCTTTTGTCTCATGTAGGAAATCTATTGAGGAATCTTCAGACGAGCCCGTTGAACGAGTGGCAAGGGTGCCTGCCTAACGTTTCAGGGGCCCCGAGTTCGATTCCCGGCGAGATCAACTTTGAAAATTTTAATATAATTCTCAAAATTGACTGGTCTGGATTTGGAAAGTAGTGGTAGGGCACAGTGCATTTCGCAGTCATTTGGATAGCCCGTCTGGTGGCAGTAACCACCACCTTACAGAATACCACCGCGAAATAACAGCATTATGTGCTGTTGTGTTTTGGTGAGTGAGTGAGCGATGCCAGAGCCCATTACCCCATCCCTCCCTTATCCCTTACCCTTAATCCTTCTATGGTCGGCAGCGCACTTGTAGCACTTATGGCGTTGCTTGTATTAAAGGCGACGGTAGCCACCTACCATCAACTGGACCGTCAGCCTGTCTGTCGACCTTAACATAAAAGAAAAAATTACTTGCCTGGTTAGGTATATCTCAAGTATATTCACAAATTTTTGTTACCTTTGAAATGTTACAGATTTAAATATAATAATAATATGTGTGTTACGGACGAAGTATGCATAATAATATGTAATATGAAATAATAATAAAAAAAAAACATTTGCTAGAACACCCAACTCATAAATCACCATTTAAAACGGTGTCGCGTGATACCGCCTCATTTTTTAATTAGCGCGGGTCATTCGAGGTCAAATTACGTGAACAACCCACAAAAAAATGTAATAGGTGGCGCGAAATATTTTTCACATTACACCTACTATGCAGCGTTTTTTTTTTTTTTTTTTTTTTTTTATTTATTAGGAAGCCAACACAATATACAACAATCCATACACTTATTCACATTTAAACACCTTTTACAATATTGTATACTCCAGTTATAGGCTAACTCAACATGCATTAAAAACTAACACAAAAGACATTTTCTGATTATTTTTTTTAGAAAATGAAACTAATAAAAACTAATAAAAAGAAAACAAAGAACCAAACCATAAAAAATAAAAGAACAAAAGAGAATAGTGTACTTAACTTTAACTTTAAAAATAACTTTAACTTAGCAATAAAATAGTACAAAAAATAAATAAAAAAAATTTGTATAACTTTAAAAGAAAACTTTAACACACACTTCAAAAACGACTATCTAGCAGTACCCAGTGATAAAAACTTTCTAATTTCTCTTTTAAAGGTTGCAGCGGAATGTTGAAAAATATCTATGCTAGCACCCCCAATCAGTCTATTATAGGCTACAACTATTCTGCGCAATGGAGCTGCTCCACCTAGGTTAGTTTTAATGGTTCTAGGTCTGAATGTTAGCCTGTTCTTAATGTGTGACCTAGCATTACACTTCGGTACCGCTAATCGCACCCTGCTCAACAAATTTGAGCAATCGATCCCTGCATCTATAATACTCTTCAGGAAAGAGAGATCGATAAGGTCTCTGCGATCGGACAGGGACAACACATTGTATAATTTCAGGAGATCAGTGTAGTTGTCGACTTTTTTTAATACTTTGTCCCTGTATCCTAGGTGTCGTAAAAATTTCTTCTGCACTCTCTCTATCCTGTTCTTATGTATTTGATAATATGGACTCCATGCAATAGAACAGTATTCAAGTCTGCTTCGTATTAACGAGTTAAAGAGTACTACTTTAGTAGAAGAATTTTTAAAGTTATTTGTATTTCTAATGATGAAACCCAACAATTTTAATGATTTTTTGGTTAAATTATCAATATGTGGTATAAAACTCAATTTACAATCTAAAATTACGCCAAGATCCTTTATTTGGTTTACATTCTCCAACGCATTGTTGTTAATACTATAATTGAAGTCAACGTTTTTTATTTTTCTACTGAAAGTGATACTATAACATTTTGAGTGGTTTAGTTTTAAATTATTACTATCACACCATACAACAAGCCTATCCAGATCGCTTTGCATATTGATGGAGTCATTAGTATCACTAATCCTGCTATACATCTTAAGGTCGTCTGCATATAGTTGGAACTGACAATGCTGGAAACATTCGGCTACATCATTAATAAATATTACAAATAGTGCAGGACCAAGAATAGACCCCTGTGGCACTCCTGATGTCGCTATAAATGTGTGCGACCGATAACCTCCAATAACCACATTCATTTCACGGTTAGTTAAGTATGATTCGAACCAATTTACGAGATTCCTACAGATACCATATCTCCTGAGTTTCTCCAACAAAATATAATGATCTACGACATCAAATGCCTTTGCAAAATCTGTGTAAACACAATCTACCTGAGCATTATCGTCCAGAGCTATTGCTAAGTCATCCACAAACAAGGCCAAATTTGACATAGTAGATCTTTTTTGAATGAATCCGTGCTGATTTTCTAATATCGCCGGTTTCATGTACCATGCTATAACTGGACAAA
This sequence comes from Synanthedon vespiformis, assembly GCA_918317495.1. Lineage (NCBI taxonomy): Eukaryota > Metazoa > Arthropoda > Insecta > Lepidoptera > Sesiidae > Synanthedon > Synanthedon vespiformis. The sequence goes on along the minus strand of OU906975.1, from coordinate 1,790,493 downwards.
TTAACGACTCAAAAACCTTAGAAAATACTGATAAAATACATATTGGCCTGTACTTTGTTATATCTTTTCTATCTCCACTCTTGAATACAGGGACTACTCTAGCTTTTTTCCAAATACTTGGGAATTCGCCATCACACAACGATTTGTTATATATCAAATATAACGGTTCCGCCAGTAGAGCAGCACAATGTTTAACAAATATAGGTGGTATGTCATCCGGTCCTGCCCCCTTATCTACATCTAGGCATTTTAATTGTTTTATAACATCGTTTTTAGATATTTTGATGTTATTTAGTTGTGAATTATCTAATGAATTTGTTTTAATACAAAGTTTCGTACTTATTATTTTGTTGGACATTATATACATACGCGAGAAATGATTGGCGAATTGGTTACAAATATCTGAGCCGTCCGTGAATGAAGAGCCACTAAGAGTCATCAGAGCAGGATAGTCACATTTATTATTACGAATTTGTTTTAAATATGAATGGAAAAATTTCGGATTTATTTTAATATTATCTTCTACCATTTCTAAATATTTCTTATAATCTAATTTAATAATGATTTCACATCTATCTCTTAATAATTTAAACTCAATTTCATCCATTGGATTACGATATTTTTTGTACAATTTTCTATACTTATTCTTTTCTGCCAATCTTTTAATTAAGTTTTTTGAGTACCAAACAGGATGAGAAGCTTTGTTTTTTGTTTTTTTCTTTGGTACATATTTTTCAATTACTTTGCGTAGCTCTATATAGAATAACTTTATCATATCATTTACACCCCTACACTCACCAAACAGAGTTACCCAGTTCAACCCCTCAAGATATTTATTTATATCTTCATACGGAGCTCTTTTAAAGTTATATTTTATTATTGTATTAGGAGACAAATAAGCCTCTTTGTCATCTATTTCAAAATTAATTTCAAGAGGTGGATGATATTTATCTATTGGGCAAGCAGAAAAGTTACTTTTTATTGTTTCAACATTGTTAAAGGTGCAGAAAACAAGATCTAATATTTTATTATAGGCGTTACATATGCTATTACACTGAGAGAGACTCGTTAGTGCCATGAAATCATTAATAAGAGTCACTACTGGACCACCATTGGAAGGGGTCATCTTTCTGATATGCCCATCTTTGCAGGTCCATTTTATGGATGGAATATTAAAATCACCTATCACTATTGTTGGTAATTGCTCATTGATAATAATACGTTCTACATTCTGCGTAAAACCTTCAAGTGTACTATATTTAAGAGGTGAAGGGATATACACTGCGCATATTGAAATAGTTTTTGAATGTAAAACTACATTAACCCAGAGGTCTTCATGATTAGTTTCCCATGAATCTACTCTGTAACACTTATATTTTTTAGAAACAGCAATTAAAACTCCCCCACCATCCAATTTAGATGACTCGCTAGACTCACGATCTTGACGGAATACGGTATATCTATCATCAATTATCTCATTATTCAACACTCCGCTGTTAAGCCAGGTTTCTGTAAATACTATGACGTCAAAGTCTGAACTAAGTACTGCAAGATATATTTCGTTTGTTTTAGTTCTTATTCCTCTAACATTTTGATAAAAGAAATTTAAAGATTTAACCATTAACTATAGTTAAAATTTTGATACCTAACAAGATAAAACCTATATTACAAAAAAAGAAAAAAAGCAGTAGTAGTTATAAAATACAAAAACGCAAATAAATTAGGGTATTTATTTTAAGGTATCCAAAAAGTCCTTTGATTTCACTAAGATTACGTCACTTGATATAGTTTTCCGTAAGAAAATATTACCGTTACGCGACCAGACGAAACAGTACTGTTTATCCTTGGCAAAAATACGTGCAGCGGCGTATATATCTTTAGCTGTGGAAGACAAGTGTTCCGAAACATAAACCGGCTTCTTATCACCAGATATACCCAGATGCGCCGTATTTAGCTTATCGTCCTTGTTAGACTTATTGAACTTTATTACACCACCCAAAAATTTATCTCTTATCAAGGATGAGCCAAACTTAACAATAACGGATCTAGGTCGCGAAGAATCCTTGTTTATTTTAGCGACGCGGGTGCACTTAACTACATTCCCTTCAGATATCGGAGTGTTTATCACTCTTCCGATCTGTTCTACCGTTTTAACTAAGTTCTCGCCCCTATGCTCCGGAATACAGTGCACCTCAACGTTGGCGGCTCTTGCCTCCCGATCCAATATATTTAGAGTATTCGAGTGACTATGTATAATATCTCGAAGTTTAATATTTTCTTTCTTCAAGGTCGATATTTCCGACCTTGCCTCATCTAACTCTTTCTTTACGGTATCAAAAATGCCTGATAAATAGTCTATTGAAGACTTTATATTCTGTAAACCAGCCAACTCCTCACGAATTTTTTTCAATTCGACACTTACGGTTCGTGTAATAATTTCCTGCACTTCGTTCCTTATAGCCAATAGACAATCGCTACTTGGATCAATCGTAACGTCTGTTGATATACCTTCTAGCGACAATGTTGATGAAGACGAACTCTTGCAGGCCGGACAAGTCCACTGGCCCCGGGGTACAGGCGATTTATTCCCAGACGGCACGATACATTCAAAGTGGTACAACGCCTGACATTTTGTGCATTTTATTCTTTTCTGTGTAACCAGCACATTCAATTTGCAAATATTACATTCATTTGTCATTATGAAAATAATAATTTGAAAAAAATTCAAAGAGTAATATTTTTGTACGCGGCGAGATTTGAACCAACGACTCAAAGATTCCAATCTAGCGCTCGAACCGCTACACCAACAAAGCGTGCTATGTGATTACGAATTTTGTAGTCTGTATCATAAGAACGACTTAACAAATTACATATCGCTTCTATTAAATATGAGGGTAGTATAATTAAACTACTAGCACTTCAGAACTTTGTTATTGTTTTTTTTACACTTTTGCTGATTTAAATCCTCACAATTCAATGCATAAACACTGCTATCGTTCACAAACTTTACTTAGATGACCTATTCACATAATTATGTACTTTAAACTACCAAAAAATATATTTGAATATGGAGCAAAACAAAAAACGTCTTGTCTTGTTAACTGTCTGTTGTGTTAGCGTTCGGGAAGCTCCGAGACATCTTCTCTTCCAAAATTCCTCAGTGTCTTAAGACAAAAGTGTTCGACCAATGTGTGTTGCCAGTGATGACATATGGCGCTGAAACGTGGTCTCTAACTATGGGCCTCGTAAGGAAGCTCAATGTCGCTCAACGAGCTATGGAAAGGGCTATGCTCGGGGTTACACTGCGAGATCGAATCAGAAATGAGGAGATCCGTAGACGTACGAAAGTTACCGACATAAGCCGTCGGATCAGTAAGTTGAAGTGGCAGTGGGCAGGGCACATAGTACGAAGAGCCGACGGCCGCTGGGGCCCGAAGATTCTCGAGTGGAGGCCACGGACCAGCAAGCGCATCGTTCCTACGACCTCGTCCACCCACAAGGTGGAAGGACGACCTAATAAGGGCCGCGGGTCGACGGTGGATCCAGGCTGCTTCTGGCCGGTCCAATTGGAAAATTTTGGGGGAGGCCTATGTCCAGCAGTGGACGTCCTACGGCTGAGATGATGATGATGATGATGACACCTACTATAGCTCTTGGAGGCGACTTCGTCCGTATCCATACTTTACTTAATATTATAAAGAAAGAAAGAAAGAAAGTTATGACGTAGATGGCGCACTATCTCTGAAACTTCAGAGATATTCTAAAATATTTATAAACTACTAGGCCAGGGGTGGCCAAGTTCCTTGATAGTCCGAGAGCCATTTTTCAAAATATAAAATTTTTCGCGAGCCGCAATTAAATACGAATTTTGCATACCTTTTAAGTAATGCACAAAAAGGTATTAAAAAAAATTTTACATGTCAAGCAGCCTTTTTTATTTCAGAATGAACCTGAAACTAAATTGACCATTTTTACAATTTTTTTCTGTATGTATGTATGTATGTTTCTCCATAACTCTTAAACGAATTAACTAAACTTCATGAAACTTGGTAGATAAACATTTAGACGTACGGGACACAGGATAGACTACTTTTTTCTTTTTCAAAGCAGACGAAGTCGCGGGCGCCAGCTAGTATTTTATAAAGTTACGCGGACTGGGTCGCGTGCAACAGCTAGTATACAAGGGAAAATAAGATATACCTAAGTATACTTAGAGAGAAAAGCAGAGAGATTCTAAAACGTAAATGTATTCGATGAATACCGAATTGAATCCTCAGATAGTACTGAAAACAATCAAATTGATTGCTTCAGATTACTGCTTGCGGATTTGATGGATTTCAAAAACCTTTTTTTGGAATTCACACTTCGGTCACAGTTTCGGTTATTTATTTCGTGCATTTAAAACATTCATCATAAATATTCATTTATTTAAACTTTTCTCAAGTGTAATATAATAAAATCAATCAATCCATACTATAATATTATAAATGCGAAAGTAACTCTGTCTGTCTGTCTCGCTTTCACGCAAAAACTACTGAACCGATCACCATGAAATTTTGCATACACGTTGTCTGGAACACCAGAAAGGACAAAGGGTACCTTTCATCCAGAAAAAAAGGACTAAGTATTCCCGAGGGATCATATCCATACTATATACATACTATAATATTATAAATGCGAAAGTAACTCTGTCCGTCTGTCTCGCTTTCACGCAAAAACTACTGAACCGATCACCATGAAATTTTGCATACACGTTGTCTGGGACACCAGAAAGGACATAGGGTACCTTTCATCCAGAAAAAAAGGACTAAGTATTCCCGAGGGATCATATAAGAACATAAATAATTGGGCCCTACTGTCGCATGGCGGCGCCATCGTCGTCACAGCGATATAAGATGACATGAGATGACATTACATTAGATGACATTAGATTTTGGTTTTGCAATATTCGTGAAAGTCCAGGGAAGGTTAAAACGGTGACAAACATAAATAATAAGTAACGGAAAATACTAAAAACGACAACTTAATTTTCCAATATAAAATGTTCGTAGCTGTGAAACATTATTGATGTATTTTGTCTAAAATTGTCACTTGGTTGTCAAATATTTATAGGTGCGTTCAGAATTTTGTTGTAGTATGAGGTTCGATCTCTAAGACCGATTTTTAAGATTTTTTTTTCGGTAGGTAAGTGATAGTTGCAAAATAACGTTTGCCCGGGTCAAGCTAGCATATATTTTCTTTTTCAACGCGAACGAAGTCGCAACGCACCCACTATGGTCCATGAGCCAGCGACAGATTTTCATGACCAATTTCTTCCCAGTCGATAACTCGTAAAATGACTGAGAGAATTGTATCATGAAGCGTTATGAACGTCAGCTGCGGCTCCGATGGTGGGTTGAGCAGTAGAGTGGTAGCCGCCCACGCACATAATAAAAAAAAATTTTAATCATTTATTTCCGATTAAAAATTTATCAAATTACAGTTAGCCTAATATTTTGAAGAAACAAAATTGTCAGCTATTTGTAAAATGGTGGATTATGCGTCTGCAGGTCACACGAATATATACGTGTTCAGTGATTACCTCCCAATAGAAAATTTATCAGATGATAGTTTATGTATTACTGTTAATAAATTAAAAAGTCAGCTGACTATATGGTGGAATGCTTGTCAGCTGATGCTCTGAAAGTGTAACGGGCTACCACTGCTCAACCCACCATCGGAGCCGCAGCTGACGTTCACAACGCATCATGATACAACTCTCTCAGGCATTTTACAAATTATGGAATGAGAGGAAATCATTGACGAAATTAGTGCCTGGCTTACGGACCACTAGTTAAAAATATATTTAAAAACACGCTTTTGATACAATTAAAATTCTAAATAATAATAAAAAAATATTAATAACAATACCTATAAAACTTACCATTATACTAATCACAGATACTAATAAACTATAGGAAAAATAAATGAAGACGGACACCATTTTGGTGCACTTTTTATACCAATACTACAGCTGCTGCCCGTGACTTCGCCCGTGTAACTTTGTAAATTATATCCTAAAACCTCCCTCGAGAACCACTCTATCCATTGGTGAAAATAACATGAAAATCGGTGCAGTAGTTTTTGAGTTTATCGCGAACAGACAGACAGACGCGGCGGAGGGCTTTGTTTTATAAAATGTAAATGTATTTAGAATATATCAACCAAACATTTTTCTTTCTTTCTTTCTAGGATACTTTTCGTCCTGGAATAATGTAGGATCCTGTAGGATTTTTAAAAAACGAACTACGGCAAGCCGTACAATTTAATTTAATTTAATTTAATTTAATTTAATTTAATTTAATTTAGTTTAGTTTAGTTTAGTTTAGTTTAGTTTAGTTTAGTTTAGTTTAGTTTAGTTTAGTTTAGTTTAGTCTAGTCTAGTCTAGTCTAGTCTAGTCTAGTCTAGTCTAGTCTAGTCTAGTCTAGTCTAGTCTAGTCTAGTCTAGTCTAGTCTAGTCTAGTCTAGTCTAGTCTAGTCTAGTCTAGTCTAGTCTAGTCTAGTCTAGTCTAGTCTAGTCTAGTCTAATCTAGTCTAATCTAATCTAATCTAATCTAATCTAATCTAATCTAATCTAATCTAATCTAATCTAATCTAATCTAATCTAATCTAATCTAATCTAATCTAATCTAATCTAATCTAATTTAATTTAATTTAATTTAATTTAATTTCGTACAAGTACGAAATCGCAGACGCTAGAAGAGCTATCTATAAAAAAAAGTTACTGTAAGCCTGTCTGTCTGTCTGTCTGTTTCTCAGCTAAATACTTCTAAATCATTTAAAAAGTAGTTCAGATATAATTTGCAAAAAAAATGTGAATTCATAACAAGTTTCCAAGCTACCAATTAAACCTACATATTTTAAAATGTCCCACTTTTTAGTCTTTATTTGAAGTAATCAAACATTTAGATATTTAAGTTCAACTCGAAAAAGAAATGTTAAATTTTCCAAAAAAAAAAAATCTGCACTGGCGCACTTGAATGCGAAAACAATGGAAAAGTAAAAGAAATAATAGTTCACGTAACAATGACACCTTTCACTATGCGAATAGAGTTCATATTTCCATAAACTCGTGAACGAATGTTACTCCCCTACAGTAGCGTGAAGAAATCAGGCTTTACGCTTTACGAAATTAGACTCAAACGCTTGGCAATAAGACTTAGGTTCGCTTGTAAACGGGAACTTTGTCGGTGAAATAAAGATGCCCCTCTTTTTTTTTCAAGAACAATAGGCGAAGCTTTGTAAATTCTGTTTTTATTTCAAATTACACAAAGAGCAGTCTACACAACTGTTATTTTTTTTGTGTAACAATTATACAATGGGTTTTCCTGATATATTTTTTCATGTACAACTTTCTAAATGGGTTTTATTGCTAACTGCGTGTCTATTGATGTGGAATTTCCCAATAAACCTTAAATTGTGCAATTGTGCATAAATACATACATACATACATACATACAGAGATGCATAATACAGAGATGGTAGACATTTTCGGGTAAGTATTTGAGGTAAGCTGAAAACTTGTTCTATAACTCTTCTATGGTACCTAGGTACCCTAATACAGAACTACAGACCTGGCTGCAACCCTTAGACTTCATATACGCGATACTTTGCCCGAGTAACTTTAAAAATACTAACTGGCATGGGCGTAGCCACGGTGGGGCAGGGTGGGGCGCTTGCCCCAATCTGGCTCTGACCTGTAAGGTACCTAACCAAACCTAAAAAACTTAATTATCTATGTAGATACTATAACTATAGACTAAGACTTCTCGACAAATGTGCGCAGAATTCTATTCTAGTCTCGAGTCTCTTGGGTACTGTTGCGTACAGATTGTTTTATCGTATTAGTAAATACGTCATGGTGAATAAATGCCTAAAAGAAACGTTCTTCTTCGACATCGCACGATGATTTTATGGAAGGAATATCAACACTGCCCGTAATGTTAAGTTAGTGAGGTGAAAAATTACGAAATAAGAAAAAAAAATGTAATTTTTCTTAGCAATTTTGTGCGCAATTTGTGCGAACATGCGCCGATTCCCCCACAAGTGTCGCCTTCAAACCTTAATATAATAATTCATCTATACAATACTTAATATCCGTAAGAAAGTTCGCACTCGACAGTCGTCAGTCGATATTTTTGGATGGAAGATTTCGTGGTGTAGGTAGGTGAGCAATAAGAAAGTGTTTTAGATAATTCGAATTTTACATACAAATACAGGGTGCTATAGGTTGTGGGCGTAACTTTTTTGTATGAAAAAATTAAACGGGGTAAGACCGCGGGTATAGTTTGCTATTACATATTATTTTAAACTGCCCATGGCTGGCTATGCTCCTGTTAACTGGTGTTCGCGACTTCGTCCGCGTTGAAAAGTATAAAACGGCATAGTATAAACGTGGAGCGGACCGCTAAAAATATGACCAAGCAGTTGTCATGTTAGTCGCTTCACCTGATTCTGGATAGATGGCGCTGTCAAGTGTATCCCGGGCCAAGCCGCTAGTATTTACTTTTATTTTAGAATTCCCGTAGGAATGAAGCATTTTCCCGCTACAAAAAGTAGCCTATGTTCATCACGGATAATGTCGGCTTCTAATGGTAAAAGAATTTTTCAAATCGGTCCACTAGTTTCGGAGCCTATTCAATACAAACAAACAAATAAAGAATCAAATCTCTCCTCTTTATAATATTAGTATAGATTATTACACTTATCGACGAGTAATTTCTTAATTTTCTTCTTAATTTATTCAAAATTAAATAATAATAATAATAACAAAAAAAAAATAAACGACTTTCCATAATGTAACTTTTTTTAGGGTGTAAAAAAATAAAATACATTTTGAGAGACTACTGTGAAATTAAGACTCTATGACTTGCTGAATAGAATTCAATTTTCCTCAGCAGGTTTACATCAAAGACATTCCCCACACTGGGTCAGCATATTCGGTAAGGTTTTTTTGTAAGTAAAATTGCCAAGTCCACCATGAAATTTCCCGCCGGTGTATCCAATTATGCGATTGGTTAGTTCGAGAGCCGATTTTCTTCTATTGATTCTTTATTGACTCGACATATTGTGACAAAAAAAATCTATTATGGCTTTTCTCTTCTTCTTCTTCCACTCTTTTAATGTCATGGCTCCATCGGACCGTCTCCGAGTCCGATGATTTTGCCAGTGTCAAAAATTTTGAAATAAAAAAAAGGCAAAATTGAAATTAAAATCAAAAGTAGCAGATCCCGAGACTAGTCAGTTAAGTCAAGTCTATAATTTTTCGGGTGCGTTGCACCGTAGTGGTTATTGTTACGTTTAAAGTTAACTTTAGCGGTAACCGTAACTTTAACGGTGACAGTTGAAATTAACAATCGCATGTTAGACTTGTTAGACGGGGTATTCTTTTTTATAATTGTTTGATATTTTAGGTTTAATGTTAGATTTATTTTTATAATGTTTTATTTGTATATATATAATTAATATTTCAGTTCGTTAGTTTAGATTTAGACTTGAATTTTGTAAAATTTTTCGATGTAAATAAAAATTGTAATTTAGAAAAAAACTCGCATGTTGCACCATGATATTGTTCGTCACTGTCAAAGTTAAAGGTGTTGCCATTATAAATTATAACAATATATAATTTTCCTAACAATTATGTTCATAGTAATATATTTTTTTAATATGGCAACATTCAAAATCACCTGTCTCAAAACTGTCACAGTTGACTTAACCGAAACAATAACATTGACCGGCCAATGTCGAGCGGTTATTGTTATCGTTAAGTTATGACATCATTTTAACCGTTGTAAAAATTTAACGGCTGGATTGGATATGGTTACCGTTAATTTTTTTTCAAAAATTATTTATTTATTCATGAATATCTATTTTGTCCCCTTAAAAGTAATTTTAGATTCGTGACAACGTATTTTCTGGTCCTCGAATCACTTCAAAAAATCATATTTTGTTATCTTGTTGTCAGTAATTAATAATTCAAAATATTATAAAACGAGCATGCGATATTTAATTATACTTTTATAACAATTCCATTTAAAAAAAAATACCTAAAAAGAATTTTCTCTAAGATTGGCAGATCTATTTTTAGACCTAAAAAACCCCTGACCCTAGATTTTCGTCAAAATCGTTAGAGCCGTTTACGAGATCGTCGTGGCATACAATAATTCCTCGTTTAGTATTATAAGATACTAGCTGTTGCACGTGACTTCGTCCGCGTAACTTTATAAAATATAATACATTCGTGTCTGTGAAACCATCGAAATACACATACATAATTTCAACACAGTCGGTCAAGCCGTTTAGTAGTTGACATACCGACAGCAGCGCCACCTACCGAGTCCAATTGTATTTTTAAATCATCCAGGAAACCATCGAAATAGCCATATAAAATTTCAACCCAATCGGTTCAGCCGTTTAGAAGTTATATGTAAAAAAGATAAGTACGGAAGGTCCTACTTAACTATTCGTTGTCCTATTACCCGTTTTCCCGTAGTAAAGAAGCATTTTACCGCAGTAAAAAGTAGCCTATGTTCATCACGGATAATGTCGGCTTCTAATGGTGCAAAAATTTTTCAAATCGGTCCACTAGTTTCGGAGCATATTCAATACAAACAAACAAACAATCAAATTTTTCCTCTTTATAATATTAGTATGGATAAAATGGGAGACCACATGTTTGGTTCCACCGTATGGAGATCAGTTCATGCATTATTCAATGTCACGACACACCAGCTTGACGACCTGAATACATTTTTACTGTGGCTAAATATTGGTGTCAAAACTTTGTGGCGAGTACTTAGTAAATGAATAATATTACTGACTAGTGACCCGCTTCTGGCTTCGCCCGGGATTGTTTTATACATAGTATATACTTACTAATATAATAAAGAGGAAAGATTTGATTGTTTGTTTGTTTGTTTGTATAGAATAGGCTCCGAAACTACTGGACCGATTTGAAAAATTCTTTCACCATTAGAAGCCGACATTATCCGTGATGAACATTGGCTACTTTTTACCGCGGGAAAATGCTTCTTTACTACGGGAAAACGGGTAATAGGACAACGAGTAGTAAGAATTATCCTTCCGTACTTATCTTTTTCACATATAACTTCTAAACGGCTAAACCGATTGGGTTGAAATTTTAAATAGCTATTTCGATGATTTCCTGGATGATTTAAAAATACAATTGGACCCGGTAGGTGGCGCTGCTGTCGGTATGTCAACTACTAAACGGCTTGACCGATTGGGTTGAAATTTTGTATGTGTATTTCCATAGTTTCACAGACACGAATGTATTATATTTTATAAAGTTACGCGGACGAAGTCGCGTGCAACAGCTAGTCTACTATATAGTGAAGATGTAGATAAAATGTGGGTTAATAAAATAATGTGATTATCTTTATATATTATTTTCTTTACAATGGTTAATGTGGTTTTTTACGTATCTATGTCTACCTCGTCAATGACACTAACAAAAGGGATAATCTTGCATAATCAGCTAAAGGTAATTTCTATATCAATAAAACGAATTAATTCGGATTTCGGTTTGCTACGCGACCCTTAAAATTATAAGCGGATTTAACACCCTATATCTATATATGGCGCGGCCCTTTTTGGTCCCTGTCTCTCTATGTGGGCCATAATTAAATTATACAGTAACCATATTTATTTTAAACTAATAGGTAATAATATAGTACAAAACTAATTATTATTATTATTATTATTAATTACCAAACTGACCGATAAAAAAATATGTGTCAGCTTTAACATACGACTGGAGTTTACTCCTTAAGGTTTTACAAGTCAGTTTTCCTCCATACAAACGTAGAACCCTAATTACTCCGCTGTTTTATGTCTAATTTACAAAAGTAAGCATGATACCGATTTATCTTGTCGTTAACTAGGTTCCTGCAAAGTACAACTTAAAAAATAAATATTAATTTAAAAGTCATCTGGAAAAATCCATATTTTAACACAAGTTTTAATGCAACTTTGAGGTTGAATAGGTCACTCTAGTTTACAAAAACTCCAAAATACTTTACATATAAACATTGATTAGTTATTCAAGAGTACAAATAACTTTACACGAAATAGATATATCCAGTAGTTTTGTCAAAAAAAGGCGTTGGCCCAAGGGTCTGTTTGTGATTTTATTTTTGGTATGAATGATTGTGCATGTAAGTCGAGTGCTCTTCCCGCGCTTTGTGCTGTGTGAGACAGGACGCATTTTAGATATAAGACCGATGAGTTCGGGCCGCCGACTTGTTTCATCTTAATACGAACGATTATTATTACAATAAAATTTAATTTTGGCATAACCCCTGGGGAAACTAAAAAAAAAAAAACATAACGCCATAGATAAATAAATGATTGGTCTCGCTGCGCTCGACTAGATACGGCCCTGCTTAAAAGCAATACAGCTCCGTGAATGCGGGAAATTTTTATTGTAGTGTGTGCTTATATCGTCACTATTTATTACTTTTTACACAGTTTCACTAAGTAAATTGGCATATTATCATGCTTAAAATTTAATGAAACATTCGGAACGTACATATCACAGACACTTTGCAGTGTAACCAGCTCGGGTACGCCGAATTTGGTGTAGTATTTGTTGCCGCATTTTTCAAGTACGGCGGCTGTATCTAGTCGTGAGACCAATCAAATATCTTTACATAACGCATTCGTGTGACAATTCTGATTCTACTCCCATAAATTTTCATACCACGAAACTCCAACATCCACTCGAATATAATGGTAGGGCGTTTCGCAGTCATTTGGGCAGCCCGTCTGGCAGCAGTAACCACCACCTTACAGAATACCACCGTGAAATAACAGCATTATGTGCTGTTGTGTTTCGGTGAGTGAGTGAGCGATGCCAGAGCCCATTACCCCATCCCTCCCTTATCCCTCACCCTTAATCCTTCTATGGTCGGCAGCGCACTTGTAGCACTTATGGCGTTGCTTGTGTTATAGGCGACGGTAGCCACCTACCATCAAGTGGACCGTCAGCCTGTCTGTCGACCTTAACATTAAAAAAATAAACAAAATGTAGCTGAAAGACTTAAAGTGAGTCACTTTCGCGAAGTTTCGATTGTTACCAACTTTAGATATTTCAATTTGTGTTTTTTTGGGTAAAGGCATTTGAGTTAGACCCTTGTAACGTGTGGTACAAGTTATGAAAGTGGCGCTCAACTGTTAAGGTATAAAATGCCTTAAATTATATCATACTAGCTGCTGCACGCGACTTCGCATACACACATCGCCTTTATTATTGTATAGTTTATTTTTAAAATTTATATATTATGTCTTTCTTCTCATTATGTTTTATAATTCCCATTGTACAAATGAAGAGGTGAGTAGATGAAGGTGGTATGTCGCATAATTCCAGTTTTGAATAAATCGAGGTTAAAGTTTTACTTTCAATTTTTGAGATAAATAAGTCGGCACGGAACTGATTTTTGTACTAAATTGTGATGAAAAGTTGTGTAAACAACCTAAAATATTAATGGTATGATAGCAATTAAACACTTCTATCATTTAATTAAAAAAAAGTGAATATAGCTCCCTCTTCCGTTGACAAAAGTAAACTTATTGCACTCTTTGCTTTTTAAAATTAATCGTACATAACAAACACCCTTTACAACCTTTTAAAAATGTCTTAAATCGACTATCTTAAGGTTTGTAATCATTCGTAAGGACATATTATTACGTTCATTAACACAAAAAAACGAAAAAACCCAAAAATGCTACATAACACCTTCATCCACTCACGTCTTCAAATATAAAACCCCGTAATTGGTTGTTATGTATTTTTTTTGTTTTTGTCTGTAAATTTTATGTTGAGCGATGTGGACTTTGAGATTAAAAAATCGCTACCGCTTATGAATTTGCACCATGAAGGGCAGCGAAGCATATCCAAGATTCTTGTTCACTTTTTTAACAGTTTTGTTTTAACAGTCTTCTGTGGATTCTTTTATGTTCTATGTCATTTATTGTATAACTTCGGTTTTTCTTTTATTTATTCCCCGCTTCTAGACTCGCTACTGTGACCAACTTTGTTTGAGTTATAATATAATATTATAGTACAACTTTTATATATTATACTAGCTGGTGCTCGCGACTTCGTCTGCGTAGAAAAGTATAAAACGCCATCTACCGTATGTATGTATGTATGTATGTATGTATGTATGTATGTATGTATGTATGTATGTATGTATGTATGTATGTATGTATGTATGTATGTATGTATGTATGTATGTATGTATGTGTGTATGTGTGTATGTATGTATGTATGTATGTATGTATGTATGTATGTATGTATATGTGTGTATGTGTATGTGTGTGTGTGTATGTAAGTATGTATGTATTCGACGCGGACGAAGTCGCGGGCGCCAGCTACTAATATTACTAATATTATAAATGTGAATGTGAGTTTGTTTTTTATGCTTTCACGCAAAAACTACTGAACCAATCACCATGAAATTTTGCATACACGTTTTGTGCGACACCAGAAAGGACATAGGGTACATTTCATCCAAGAAAAAAGTACTGTTCCAGAGGGATTATCTAAAATATAAAACTGTAACTAACGCCTCGCCAATGTGTTATAGCAACAAGGCGTCAAGCGTTACAATTGCTTTTATATTTTTAACTAGCTGTTGCGCGCGACTTCGTCCGCGTTAAGAAAGGTAAAAATAGCCTATCACGTGTCCCGTACTTCTAAACGTTTATCTACCAAGTTTCATGGAAATCAGATAATTCGTTTAGGAGTGATGGAGGAACATACATACATACAGAAAAAAATTGTAAACATGGTCAATTTAGTTTCAGTATCATGTATAGAGCCTATATACACGATATTTCTTAAAACAAAGTAAATTACTCCATGACCGACCCCTACAGATTTGTTATTAGTATTGATATTGATAGGATTTGTCTTCGCGTTTGAAGTCGCGGGCACCAGCTAGTGGAATATACATATAATAAGTAAATTCTCCACATACTTCAGTTTGAATGATGCTTAGACGCGATTGTGACGATAAAGAAGAACTATTAAACCGAGCAAACGTCTTAAATCAAAGACATCTCGCAAAAGCGTATGTGTGGATAAAGAAAAAGGAAAAGAGAAAGGAGGCGGGAAAAATAACACTTCCGTTTCCGCTTGAAGCGTTCCCTTTTCGAATTAGCCAATGAGGGAGCGAGAACATTGACAAAATGGCCGTCGATTTAGTAAATGGTGCGACCCTTGCGTGAATATTTTTTTGCTTAACAATACTCGTAGCTAAGTTTGTTTATTTTGGATTTATTGTTTTCCTTTTCGTGCAATTGTCTATTGTTTTGTAATCTATGCTTATACAATTAAAAAATATATACTAACCCCCAATTTTCTATTGAGTTTAGGGCCACTTTCACCAACCAACAAGTAAAGTGTTGATAAGTTACTGTTAGAAATAATTTTATCTTTTACTACCTTGTGCTCGCGATTTCGTCTGAGTTGAAAAGTATAAAACGCCATCTACCGTGGAGCGGATCGCTAAAAATATCACCAAGCAGTTGTCATGTTAGTCGCTTCACCTGATTCTGGATAGATGGCGCTGTCAAGTGTATCCCGGGCCAAGCCGCTAGTATTTACTTTTATCTTAGATTTTCCGTAGGAATGAAGCATTTTCCCGCGATAAAAAGTAGCCTATGTTCATCACGGATAATGTCGGCTTCTAATGGTAAAAGAATTTTTCAAATCGGTCCACTAGTTTCGGAGCCTATTCAATACAAACAAACAAACAATCAAATCTTTCCTCTTTATAACATTAGTAAGTATAGAAGATTAAATTATGCACTCGGTTTAGTGCATCCTTCGATAGGCGTTTTTTTTATGATTATTTTCTTTTTAATGTTTGGGACTTTTGCCGTACAAATTTTATTATTCCCGGTGATAGATGACTTTAAATGACGGTTAGTCTACTTGGCAGATGGTGAAAGAGGCCCTTAAACTCGCTATATCTGGTGTAAATTGCTGACGAGTTGGGTGACCCGCAGACTACTCGATGCTGCAGCATCAGGTCAAGGTTAAGACGACGCATTGGAAATTTTGGTGGCAGGGATTTAGATTTTTCTCAGCAATGACAAAACATATGAGAGTGATGTTTGGTAATCTGTTTCTTCGTGTTATTGACTTCATTTTTACGGTTAGATTTCACGATTAATAAACTTTTATAAGATAGAAAAAAAATTCAAAGAAACCTCTTTTAATACACAGGGACCAATTTATACATCCAAATTTTCTATGTACATTAGTATAAACATACACTTTAATATATCGGTTGGATTTATTAAAATACATTATAGTTTTTTATTTAAACGATAAAAATGGTATTGTCGCATAAGACCTTACGGCATAAGTAACGTTTATGTATGAAATCACAGCCCCCACCCAAGCAACACAGAATGGCTGAATATTCTTTGAATAAATGCATTTATACAGCCGTTATTCAAGCAATTTGGGCACAAAATAAATTGCTTTAAGCTGTATAGTAGCAACATAATAGCTGAATAGTAGCTGAATAAGCAACAAGAAGCCCATAATAGTCCATAGTGTTATAATAGCCCAAAAATCATTCAATACAGCATTTGCCTATCTTGCCAGCTCTAATACCCTTATAATAAAGCTTTAAACTGAATAATTTGTGAATTTCATACTGTTATCTGGCCTATGTGTTGCCTGAGCAGTCTCTCCTCATATTTTAGATTAATTGTTTACCGCTGCGTCGCCTTAACATGTTAAGGAAATACGATCGAAATAGTAGTATATCAAATTTCACATCAATCGAACAAGTTAATTTTCCTAATTAGGAAATTGTCTTTCATTCAATTTCAAACGCCTGAACTTCATAAACTGTAGCTTTTTTAATAGTATTACATATAGTATATACCATCTCTAACGTTCGAGTTTTTAATTAAATCAATAAACTTGCAAATATCAAACACTTCTTAATTCCTGAAACCATCTAAAGATAAATAACTTCACAATTGCCAAGTCCGGACAAAGTTCGATGACCTAAGTTTTGTTCCACATAAGTACAAATAATTGACAACCCTATTGCGTTGGGTTAAGAATCAAAATATTACGTGCAGACGCGAGGTTCATTCTACAGCGAAACGATATTAAATGTTATTCAACAGTAAGCGTTTGGCCCTAAAGTAGATATTTGCTTGTACTTGTCCCGTGTTACGTGAATATGAACGCTATATGTATACACGCAAAGTCCATTTTGCTTAATCGCCCACAATTTTCCGGATCAATTTCGGTTTTAGCATACATACAGGATGTTTTGAATTATTAATCTTGATGCGGACTTTGCTTGGTTATTTGCTATTAAATTATTTATGTATTGTTATTACTATTACAAAATGACTTCGTCAAAATAACTACACTGACTTGCTTTGTTTACATAAATACATGAATTTAGTAAAATTTTTACCATAAAATCACATCTAGTTGGCGATTTTATGGCATTTAATGAGGAAGCAACTCAAGTATGTAAAATGTAGAAATAAGCTTTAAGTATGAGTTGTATGGTCAGAAACTATATAATTACAATAAAGACTTTAAAAAATATATAAATATATGTATATTAAAAATTGTTTAAAATTGTTATTTCTTAATGTTAAGGTCGACAGCCAGGCTGACGGTCCACTTGATGGTAGGTGGCTACCGTCGCCTATAACACAAGCAACGCCATAAGTGCTACAAGTGCGCTGCCGACCATAGAAGGATTAAGGGTGAGGGATAAGGAAGGGATGGGGTAATAGGCTCTGGCATCGCTCACTCACTCACCGAAACACAACAGCACATAATGCTGTAATGTCACGGTGGTATTCTGTAACGTGGTGGTTACTGCCGCCTACCGGATCCAATTGTAATTTTAAATCATCCAAGAAACCATCGAAATACCCATATAAAATTTCAACCCAATCGGTTCAGCCGTTTAGAAGTTATGTGAAGATAAGTACGGAAGGATAATTCTTACTACCCGTTGTCCTATTACCCGTTTTCCCGTAGGATTGAAGCATTTTCCCGCGGTAAAAAGTAGCCTATGTTCATCACGGATAATGTCGGCTTCTAATGGTAAAAGAATTTTTCAAATCGGTCCACTAGTTTCGGAGCCTATTCAATACAAACAAACAAACAAACAATCAAATCTTTCCTCTTTATAATATTAGTATAAAGAACCCAAGAACCCAGGTGACATATGTAGTAAAGTTCTTTAAGAAAACCGAACTTTGAGACATGTCTGTGAAAACAGGTTGCCTCTGTAATAAATATAATTGCACTCTACTTATATTAGCAACTGTATTCAAATTATTATTGTTTTGTTACTTGTGGTGAATTTTTTAATGTAATGGTTTGCCCTTATATTTAAGTCGAATGGTACAACTAATCCGTCTTGTAAAGAACACAATAACAAAGTGTTCTCCCCTTAATAGAGACAATAAGAATCGTGTTAATGGACATTATTCTCAGTAAATATTACAGTTAGTAGTTTTTAGGTTATATTAAAATTAGTCATTAGACTTAGACTAGATTGTAATCTTATAAGGATGTACTTTTCCAGGTACACCCGTAAAAAAAAAAAAAAAAAGAAAAAAAACCAAATCCGCCTAATTGTAGACCGCATTCAATACTTCAGACTCGTTGAGAACTTTCTCAAAGAAGTAAAATCTTTGAGAAAGTTGTTTTGAATTTTTGAGAAAAACATTTGAATGATCATAATTTAATTTTCCCACCCTTAGGGTAGAAATTTTTTTTTCAAATTTATACAAGACCAACTTCGATGTATACCCTATGCATTAAAGAAAGAATTCTCAAAATCGGACTACTCTGTAAAAAGTTATGCGTGGTTATACGCTACAATCGGTGAGTGGACAATCAATCATCCCCTGTTTTCCTACCCTTAGGGTTGGAATTTTTTTCCAAATTAAAATGGGACCCCCTTGGGGGACCCCCCTTTTAAATAAAAAAAGAATTATCAAAATCGGACTAACCTGTCAAAAGTTATGCGTGATCATACATAAAAATAAAATATATATATACGCGTCAAATTGATTACGTAATCAGATGATACATAATAAGAAAATGGTACAACTATGGAATTAGGAAAGAGACTCTTAATATTCTCACTTCTTATCCGAGCCATTAGGATTGTTCATGGTCGAATTACGTCCACTGGGCGACCTCTAGTATCTTTAACTAAGTGAACAATTGTGCCGAAGCTGTGATTATCCGACATTAATTACATTAAACATTCAACTTGGACCACACACATATGTGTAGATACTACTCGAACAAGTTAACTAGATACTCGACACCGATGACGTCATTTTAACACGCTCCATAAGACGAGCGGGGAGATGTGAGCGGGGTTGTGGGGGGCGGGGGTCGCATTCCTATGAAGTGTCAGTAGAACCAGGTATGGTAATATTATAAAGAGGAAAGATTTGATTGATTGTTTGTTTGTTTGTATAGAATAGGCTCCGAAACTACTGGACCGATTTGACAAATTATTTTACCATTAAAAGCCGACATTATCCGTGATGAACATAGGCTACTTTTTACCGCGGGAAAATGCTTCTACTACTAGCGGCTTGGCCCGGGATACACTTGATAGCGCCATCTATCCAAATCAGGTGAAGCGACTAACATGACAACTGCTTGGTGATATTTTTAAGCGATCCGCTACGGAAGATGGCGTTTTATACTTTTCAACGCGGACGAAGTCGCTAGCACCAGATAGTTTTTAATAAATTTAGGCCCACAATATCTATATCTAAGCCTCGCATATGAAACTAGTCGGTGACTGTAACTTCGTTGTTGGATTTTGAAAATACATTCTGAGAGACTTAATCTCAAAATTACTGTCCTAGTGAAGTCAGTAGTGAAAACTGCGTCATCTGTTAACATAAAGTTAAGCTTATTATGAACCTAAAAGTACGTAGAAATTCGGCTAGATGGTGCTTTTTTCATACAGTCAAACGTCACTGAGGGTGTCGCTTACAGAGCGATAAAGTTCACTCTTTTTCCCTTAGAGTATACATAAGCAAGCTATAGAGTGCGAGTAAAACAACAGCGCGCGTGATATTTCGTGACTAATGCCGTCGCCATTACAATTTTGATACTGTTCATATCCGTGCTTACAGTTCATATACGTTTATGTTCCCTCTATAGCTTGCTTATGTATACTCGAAGCTTTTTCCACATAGTAAAAGTGTTCCATGCGCCTAAAGTAAGAATTAACTTTAAAAATCCGCATAAACATCAGCCTGTATGTATGTAAATTATGGCATCAGACGTCTCTCGGTTCGTTAAGCGATCCTTTTATGTTGGGAATGGCTCAATTCATAAGAGTCAGCGATTGTAACATTAGAAATCTTTCCTCAAGTCTTCATTTCACTGAGTAATTCTTTTAACTACGATGTAGCTATCTTGACTTTTGAGGATTTTTCTTAATAAGGTAAAGTTAGTCAGGCAAGCTGACGTTCTTCTGAATTATTATTATTATTTATTTATTTACAATTTTAAGGGCTAATATATAAGATAACATTTAAATGATAATACTAAAAACCATTGAGGTTTAGACTCTTGTTATCATTACATTAATAGATACTAATATTAATTACAATTAAAAAAATAGGTAGATAAAAATACATAAAAATGGTAGGTCACTTATAAATTAATAATTAATATAAATATTCACACATGCAACACAGCGCCATCTAGTTCCACACTAAGTAACTAATGCTTGTATTATGGTTACCAGACAAGATGGTTGTATTATTATATTACTTTTGTGTTTTGTAAATACATAAATCATCATCAAACTAATAATAAATATGTAGGGGTCGGTCGTGGAGTAATTTACTTTGTTTTAAGAAATATCGTGTATATAGGCTCTATACATGATACTGAAACTAAATTGACCATTTTTACAATTTTTTTCTGTATGTATGTATGTTCCTCCGTCACTCTTAAACGAATTGACTGATTTTCATGAAACTTGGTAGATAAACATTTAGAAGTACGGGACACGCGATAGGCTACTTTTATCTTTTTTAACGCGGACGAAGTCGCGGACAACAGCTAGTGCCCAATTGTATACATTTATCCAATTTTTACGACACTTTTGGTTTGAACTTCGGGTTCGAATCCCGCTAGGCAAATGTTTATGTGTTAATATTGACCCTTGTACCTGGGTCATGGATGTTTTGAATTTATAATATGTATGTATCTATACTAATATTATAAAGAGGAAATATTTAATTTTTTGTTTGTTTGTATTGAATAGGCTCCGAAACTAGTGGACCGATTTGAAAAAATCTTTTACCATTAGAAGCCGACATTATCCGTGATGAACATAGGCTACTTTTTATCGCGGGAAAATGCTTCATTCCAACGGGAAATCTAAAATAAAAGTAAACACTAGCGGCTTGGCCCGGGAGATAGCGCCATCTATCCAAAATACGGTAGATTTCGTTTTATACTTTACTACGCGGACGAAGTCGCGAGCACCGGCTAGTTTACATTAAAAAAGTAATGTATGTAGTATATCAACTGTCTGGTATTCATAATACATGTATTAGTTGCTTAGTGTGGAACTAGATGGTGTTGTGTGGAATGTGTGTCATATTTATTTATTTATTTATTTATTTATCTTCTGGGTTCGAGTGAATAGGCATCTTCTGGGTTTGAGTGAATAGGCATCTTCTGGGTTTGAGTGAATAGGCATCTTCTGGGTTTGAGTGAATAGGCATCTTCTGGGTTTGAGTGAATAGGCATCTTCTGGGTTTGAGTGAATAGGCATCTTCTGGGTTTGAGTAAATAGGCATCTTCTGGGTTTGAGTGAATAGGCATCTTCTGGGTTCGAGTGAATAGGCATCTTCTGGGTTTGAGTGAATAGGCATCTTCTGGGTTTGAGTGAATAGGCATCTTCTGGGTTTGAGTGAATAGGCATCTTCTGGGTTTGAGTGAATAGGCATCTTCTGGGTTTGAGTGAATAGGCATCTTCTGGGTTTGAATGAATAGGCATCTTCTGGGTTTGAGTGAATAGGCATCTTCTGGGTTCGAGTGAACAGGCATCTTCTGGGTTCGAGTGAATAGGCATCTTCTGGGTTTGAGTGAATAGGCATCTTCTGGGTTTGAGTGAATAGGCATCTTCTGGGTTCGAGTGAATAGGCATCTTCTGGGTTTGAGTGAATAGGCATCTTCTGGGTTTGAGTGAATAGGCATCTTCTGGGTTTGAATGAATAGGCATCTTCTGGGTTTGAGTGAATAGGCATCTTCTGGGTTCGAGTGAATAGGCATCTTCTGGGTTCGAGTGAATAGGCGTCTCCTAGGTTCGAGTGAATGGACGTGAAGATATTTATTAATATTTATAGCATTATCCAATCAGAAAGGTTAACAAACAACTAAGAGTATATCCCCAATAATAAACTTCGCATTTTCCATATTAGTAAGATTAGTAGGGATTAGTAGCATACCTACGTGATCCCGTAACAAGTTTGGCTAAGCTCCCAAATCTATATTATGTTGTTGTTGTACTGTACATTGTAAAGTTGTCAGTTTTCCCATCATACTTTAATACCTCCAACCCTTCCTCCAATTCAATGATTTTAAAATAAAACTTTATACAACTAGAACAGAAACTATTCAGCTTTATCTACACTAATAACGTAATATTATAAAGAGGAAAGATTTGTTTGTTTGTATTGAATAGGCATCTTCTGGGTTTGAGTGAATAGGCATCTTCTGGGTTTGAGTGAATAGGCATCTTCTGGGTTTGAGTGAATAGGCATCTTCTGGGTTTGAATGAATAGGCATCTTCTGGGTTTGAGTGAATAGGCATCTTCTGGGTTCGAGTGAACAGGCATCTTCTGGGTTCGAGTGAATAGGCATCTTCTGGGTTTGAGTGAATAGGCATCTTCTGGGTTTGAGTGAATAGGCATCTTCTGGGTTCGAGTGAATAGGCATCTTCTGGGTTTGAGTGAATAGGCATCTTCTGGGTTTGAGTGAATAGGCATCTTCTGGGTTTGAATGAATAGGCATCTTCTGGGTTTGAGTGAATAGGCATCTTCTGGGTTCGAGTGAATAGGCATCTTCTGGGTTCGAGTGAATAGGCGTCTCCTAGGTTCGAGTGAATGGACGTGAAGATATTTATTAATATTTATAGCATTATCCAATCAGAAAGGTTAACAAACAACTAAGAGTATATCCCCAATAATAAACTTCGCATTTTCCATATTAGTAAGATTAGTAGGGATTAGTAGCATACCTACGTGATCCCGTAACAAGTTTGGCTAAGCTCCCAAATCTATATTATGTTGTTGTTGTACTGTACATTGTAAAGTTGTCAGTTTTCCCATCATACTTTAATACCTCCAACCCTTCCTCCAATTCAATGATTTTAAAATAAAACTTTATACAACTAGAACAGAAACTATTCAGCTTTATCTACACTAATAACGTAATATTATAAAGAGGAAAGATTTGTTTGTTTGTATTGAATAGGCTCTGAAACTACTGGACCGATATGAAAAATTCTTTTACCATTAGAAGCCGACATTATCCGTGATGAACATAGACTACTTTTTACCGCGGGAAAAGGCTTCATTCCTACGGGAAAACGGGTAATAGGATAACGGGTAGTAAGAATTATCCTTCCATACTTATCTTCACATAACTTCTAAACGGCTAAACCGATTGTGTTGAAATTTTATATGAGTATTTCGATGTTTTCCTGGATGATTTAAAAATACAATTGGACCCGGTAGGTGGCGCTGCTGTCGGTATGTCAACTAATAAACGGCTTGACCGATTGGGTTGAAATTTTGTATGTGTATTTCCATAGTTTCACAGACACGAATGTATATTTTATAAAGTTACGCGGACGAAGTCGCGTGCAACAGCAAGTTAGGCTATATAAGACATTAATAAAAAGGTGGACGAAGTCGCCGGCACCAACTATTACTAAATAATTATATGATATCCCATCTACAGCCATAGATAATGAGCAATGAGCAAGCACACAGCCCAGGATAATAATTAATTTTTTGACATATAACAATTGTACACGTTATGGCTGGTGGCGTGTGGCCGCTCCTTCCTATATGTTCACTTTTAATTTAACCCACATGAGTGGGTGATTCTCAAACAACTTGTCTCGTTAAAATTAATTTTAATTAATATATAATGCTTAAGGCACAATATAGTAAATTTTAAAAGAAATTATTTCAAGATTCATTTAACTTTTATATCTTACTAGCTGGTGCTCGCGACTTCGTCCGCGTTGAAAAGTATAAAACGCCATCTACCGTGGAATATCACCAAGCAGTTGTTATGTTAGTCGTTTCACTCATCGAAATAATATATCTCTGCGAGGTTTCACCTGATTTGGATAGATGGCGCTATCTATACCGGGCCAAGCCGCTAGTATTTACTTTTATTTTAGATTTGCCGTAGGAATTAAGCATTTATCCGCGGTAAAAAGTAGCCTATGTTCATCACGGATAATGTCGGCTTCTAATGGTAAAAGATTTTTTCAAATCGGTCCACTAGTTTCGGAGCCTATTCTATACAAACAAACAAACAATCAAATCTTTCCTCTTTATAATATTATAGTATAGATTTACACACAAAAAACAATAGATGATGATACACAGTTAAGGTGTACTATAAACTCAGTTTAGTTTCTAGCGTATACATAATTACAAACATAACAACAGAAACAGAAATTCAAGAACACAAATTAAAAC
Source organism: Synanthedon vespiformis (assembly GCA_918317495.1). Lineage (NCBI taxonomy): Eukaryota > Metazoa > Arthropoda > Insecta > Lepidoptera > Sesiidae > Synanthedon > Synanthedon vespiformis. The sequence goes on along the minus strand of OU906975.1, from coordinate 1,765,652 downwards.
TTTCTACAGGATGATTCAAAATCAATACTTCAGCAAATTCATAAATAATTTCAAGATTCATTTAACTTTTATTCACTGTACTTATAAACACTCGAAGTGAAGGGAACAAAAGCGAGAGAAAAATCATAGGCTCTATTATCTTGGCTTTGAAGTAATTATAATAACGTATTATTTTCAAATTTTGTGGTTTAAGTTTGTACATATGTAGGTTAGTCTACAAATTTTTCAATTTGTGGTGGGAAAGTATGTGTATTTTTATTATTCACAATTATTCATAATTATTCATAATTATTCATAATTATTCATAATTATTCATAATTGGCGGAATAATTGCATAACAAATACACACACAAAAAAAATTATGTTGAACTGTATGCAGTCGAATTGAGAAACTCCTTCATTTATGAAGACGGTTGAAAAGGCGTATCGATTGATTTCCTTATAAATAAATTTTAATATTTTTAATTTTCATAATAAATTATTTTTATTATTAATATATTTTAGAATAAACCATCTGTCTAGGTGTTTGTATGTGGGTCGCGGCGCTCCATTTATAATTAGTTAAATTTATGACGTGGACGCTCCCTGTGGGACGCCGGGGGTGTGGGAGGGAAGCGTTAGGGGGGAGGGGGTGCGTCGAGCTGCGTCGACATGTGACGGCTTGTAACGTATTATAGAGTGCTAGATTAGTTTGGAGATCGCTTTCCAAATTGTCAGACGATGAAAGAGGCTTGCGATTTATGTAACCTTTTTCTCAATGTTGAAATATCCTCTTGCATACCATTGAGATACACGACGTACTAGAGAAACTATCTCAAGCAAAAGTCTTAGTGCACTTGCAAAAGCAAAAGTGTGTACTTGCAGGTAAGATGCTGTATTTGTATTTCCTGAGTTGTTTAAACAGTACCACAGCACACATAAATGCATATTTAATTAAAATGAAACTTAGATAGAACACAGAACATAAGTGTCGTCCCAAACTAATGTAGTTGGAGCGAGCTGGCTCTAACGCGTGTTGCAAACAATCTGGTTGCCATGTCTTCTCTAGTATGTTATTATCTCTATTATGGTATGCAACATATTATCTCAATGTTGCATACCCGGCAGTGTAGGTGACCCTACTGAGCGAATTAGCTAAAATGCACGATGCCACTGCTGCATAACTACCTAAAACTATGACATGACATCGGTGCCTCGCCACGGCTATAAAACGCAGGGAGGGGTAAGCGCCCTGTCTTGGCCTTGGCGTACCCGGAAGTGGAGGTACGCCAGCCATTTCAGGGAACCTCACGACGGTTGGTGGCTGTCCTATGTCCGCCATGTTCCCAGTCAATATGTCCTAGCACTTCATGTGACCCATTAATGTACAATTTTTTTAACGTTGGGAAATCCTCTTAGATACCCGGCAGTGTAGGGGACACTGCGGGGTTATGCCGAACTCGTACCGACTCAAACCCAACGACTTTGTAGCGCGGGTGTTGATGGGTGGGGTCGGTTGGACGCTATGACTCGACCCCGCCACGGCTATAAAGCGCGGGGAGGGGTACGCGCCCTGTCGGAACCTAGGCGTACCCGGAAGTGAAGGTACGCCAGCCATTTCGGGGGACCTCACGACGGTCGGTGGCTGGCCTATGTCCGCCATGTTCCCAGTCAATATGTCCTAGCATTTCATTTGACCCATTAATGTACCATTTTTTTAACGTTGGGAAATTATCTTAGATACTCTTAGATAAATATAAAGACGTGTTCACATATAATCAAAATTTTAACAAAAAAAATCGAAAAAAAAAAAAAAAAACAAATTGGCATTCTGCCGAGATTCGAACCCTGGACACCTGAGTCCGCGAGCGCTAAAGACACGACCAAAAGGGTTTGCCAAAAATATCTTTTCCGGACATTTATTTCAATAATACAAAACTTGACACTCTCATTCGCCGTTGATCACGTCTTGTGAATTTAATATTCCCATCCAGATCTTTGACTCAATGACACTGACGTAATTCCAGGGGGAAACAAAATGGCCGCCATAAAATAAATTAGCATCGATTCCAGTGTTTTAATTAACACCCGAAAATAAGGGTATCAAATACGCCATTACCCTGGACTGGTATCAAATTTTCAAATGCTAAATTGAAATATTATATTAAAATACTACCGAACCGCTCCCGGCTTCGCATGGGTGCAATTTTTTTTAAACAAAAATATTCCTTGCTTATTCCAAATTAGAATTATGCGACATCACCTTCATCCATGTCTTCAAATGGAAAAAAAGAACTCTACGATGCTAGGAGGGCCTAGTGCGAGTTTTAATCGATCAAACGCGTCGAAAAGTTAAGGAGACGGAGTCTCAAAGTGTGTGTGGACTTGTTGAAATCGTTTGAGAGAAGATCGCTTTCCGCATTAGTCGAGGACTGCACTTCATAAAACGTGACTTCTCGTGCACTTCTCCTATATACAGGCTGAGTCAGTTCTTTTTTTATTAAAACTATATTTTAAAGATATTTTGTTTAATCTTATTTGACTGCACTTCATAAAACGTGACTTCTCGTGCACTTCTCCTATATAAAGGCTGAATCAGTTCTTTTTTTATTAAAACTATATTTTAAAGATATTTTGTTTAATCTTATTTGACTGCACTTCATAAAGCGTGACTTCTCTATATACAGGGTGAGTCAGTTCATGTTTTCTTAGTGTTTTTTTTTTACTAAAACTATTTAAAGATATTTACTGTTTAATCTTATTTGACTGCACTTCATAAAGCGTGACTTCTCTATATACAGGATGAGTCAGTTCATGTTTTCGTATGTTTTTCTTTATTAAATCTATTTAAAGATATTTATTGTTTAATCTTATTTGACTGCACTTCATAAAGCGTGACTTCTCGTGCACTTCTATATACAGGATGAGTCAGTTCATGTTTTCTTATGTTTTTCTTTATTAAATCTATTTAGAGATATTTATTATTTAATCTTATTTGACTGCACTTCATAAAGCGTGACTTCTCGTACACTTCTCTATATACAGGATGAGTCAGTTTATGTTTTCTTAGTGTTTTTTTTATTAAAACTATTTAAAGATATTTACTGTTTAATCTTATTTGACTGCACTTCATAAAGCGTGACGTCTCGTGCACTTCTCTATATACAGGATGAGTGAGTTTATGTTTTCTTAGTGTTTCTTTTAATTAAAATTTTCATCAGAAATGTTCAAAGATATTTTTGTTTAATCCTTCAAACGAAGAAGGATGTTTGTGTAAGTTTTATAATTTCAGAAAAAAATGCATCCTTGCGAAGTCGGGGGCGAGTTCTTAGTCTATACTCTATAATACAAAGAGGAAAGTTTTGTTTGAAGTGAATGGGCTCCGAAACAGGTATCAATACTAATAACAAATCTGTCAGTGTAGGTATTGTATGTAAGTATGTATGTTCCTCCATAACTCTTAAACGAATTGACTGATTTTCATGAAACTTGGTAGATAAACATTTAGATGTACAGGACACAGGATACGCCCCTTTTTTCTTTTTCAATGCGGACGAAGTCGCGGGCGTCAGCTAGTTGTATAATAAATAATTAAACAGATTCTACATCCGACTTTTATATCTTTAAGTACCTATCTATCTTGCCTGTTCTTAAACTGATTTAAAGTCTGTACTGGATATTAAATCCCTGGAGAGCTCGTTCCATAATTTAACAACCCGATTAGAGAGAAAATGGAAAAATGGATAACATGACTGCCCTTTATATGTCTTTTTTTTTTTTTTATGTTAAGGTCGACAGACAGGCTGACGGTCCACTTGATGGTAGGTGGCTACCGTCGCCTGTAACACAAGCAACGCCATAAGTGCTACAAGTGCGCTGCAGACCATACAAGGATTAAGGATAAGGGATAAGGAAGGGATAGGGTAACGGGCTCTGGCATTGCTCACTCACTCACCGAAACACAACAGCACATAATGCTGTTATTTCACGGTGGTATTCTGTAAGGTGGTGGTTACTGCCGCCAGACGGGCTGCCCAAATGACTGCGAAACGCAGTGTGCCCTACCACTACTAATTAAGTAATTAATTAATTAATTAATTAATTACTGTCTCGATTTAAGTCGTACTAATATAATAAGCATTTATCTATCTATACTAATATTATAAACTAACTGCTGCACGCGACTTCGCCCGCGTAACTTTGTAAATTATATACTACTAGCTGTTGCACGCGACTTCGTCCGCGTAACTTTATAAAATAAAATACATCCGTGTCTGTAAAAACATGGAAATACAAATACAAAATTTCAATGCAATCGGTCAAGCCGTTTAGTAATTGACATGCCGACAGCAGCGCCACCTAACGGGTCCAATTGTATTTTTAAATCATCCAGAAAACAATCGAAATACCCATATAAAATTTCAACCCAATCGGTTCAGCCGTTTACAAGTTATGTGAAAAAGATAAGTGAAGGATAATTCTTTCTACTCGTTGTCCTATTACCCGTTTTCCCGTAGGAATGAAGCATTTTCCCGCCGTGAAAAGTAGCCTATGTTCATCACGGATAACGTCGGCTTCTAATGGTAAAATAATTTTTCAAATCAGTCCAGTAGTTTCGGAGCCTATTCTATATAAACAAACAAACAAACAATGAAATCTTTCCTCTTTATAATATTAGTATAGATAGAGTATAGATGGTGCCTGAGACTGACGGAAGAAGTCGCGGGCGCCAGCTAGTCAATTAATCAATACTAATAATAAATCTGTAGGGGTCGGTCATGGAGTAATTTAATTTGTTTTCAGAAATATCGTGTATATAGGCTCTATACATGATACTGAAACTAAATTTACCATTTTTACAATTTTTTTCTGTATGTATGTATTTTCCTCCATAACTCTTAGACGAATTGACTGATTTTCATGAAACTTGGTAGATAAACATTTAGAAGTACGGGACACGTGATAGGCTACTTTTTATCTTTTTAACGCGGACGAAGTCGCGGGCACTAGCTAGTATTTTAAAAAGTTACGTTCACGAAGTCGCGTGCAACCGACATAGATGGTTGAAGGTCGTTTCCCACTCGGATCTTAGACTATAAGCAAAGTAATGTAGTGAAGCTAATTAGCCGCCATGTTCTCTCATTAAACATTAATGTTGACATAACGAGTCTTGTTTATGTGCGCTGTGAATAGATGTCGCTAGCTGTTCTTAATTTATAATTAATCACTGCTATGTGCTCGGAGAACTAATTCAACGGTTACGTAGTAAATACTGAGGGCCTCTTTCACCAACTGTCAAGTAGGCTAACTGCCATTTAAAGTCACCGGTAAACGGGGATAATTGAGCTGATATACGAATAGCTTTGTTTGTACGGTAAAAGTCCGAAACATTGAAAAGAAAATAATAATAAAAAAAAATCGCCTATCGAATGATTCAGTAAACCGAGTGCATCTATACTAATATTATAAAGAGGAAAGATTTGATTGTTTGTTTGTTTGTATTGAATAGGCTCCGAAACTACTGGACCGATTTAAAAAATTCTTTTACCATTAGAAGCCGACATTATCCGTGATGAACATAGGCTACTTTTTACCGCGAGAAAATGCTTCATTCCTACGGAAAATCTAAAATAAAAGTAAACACTAGCGGCTTGGCCCGGAATACACTTGACAGCGCCATCTATCCAGAATCAGGTGAAGCGACTAACATGACAACTGCTTGGTGATATTTTTAGCGATCCGCTTCACGGTAGATGGCGTTTTATACTTTTCAACGCGGACGAAGCTAGTACACAATAAATCTGGAGCGGACAAAATTAATTCGCCTTATTGATAAATCTACGACAGTACTGCAAACATTTGATTAAATATGCGTCCATAAATCGTCTACCTGCAAAGATGTAAGCGCGTGATTTATATTTATGGGATACCTATATGTAATTTTTTTTTTCTAAGCGCCCTACCTCACCGTGACGCCAAGGCCACGTGGCCGGCGACGTGGCCAATAATTCGACGGCAACATAGAACAAAAATATATCTTTATTTTACCGAAATTCACTTTTTTACATAAATGAATAAAGAATTCTTTATTAAACCTAGTAATATTTTTTTTTCCTAAAAGATCTCATTTTTTATGAGTATTTTGTGGCGTAAATAAATACATCTATACCATTTTTTACAAAGTAACGAAGTACACACGCACATCTAGCAGGGCCCTTAGCCGAGAGCACAATGCAAACGGGAGCGTTACGCTTATTAACCCGTTACGAAAATAAAGCCCGGTGATTGGTTGTTGTAACGCCCACATAAAATTTTGACCAATCATCGGGCTTTATTTTCTGTCGTTTCGTTAATCTATGCTCCCGTTTGCACTGGGTGCTCTTGGCTAAGGGCCCTGGTATCAGTCACATGATCGCTTCGTAGAAAGTCCAATGTAGAAGCGAATATATGGCACTTGACTCGGTTAGTTATTTTGTTTTTACAAAGTAGAAAAAGTCATCTGCCGTATTTCGAAAATAAAATAAAAATCTGTTAAATGATCTTTACTATTTTGTTCAGAATGCCATATTAATTAACTGTTTCAAATTTGAAGAAGCTAGCTTTGTTCGTTAGTTTTTAAAAACGCTCTCCTGAAAACTAGTGATTTTGTAGATAGCCGTTTGTTCTTTGTTGCCGTCGAATTAATATTGACATATAATATGACAGATAACGCACTTGGCGACGGCTTGGAAGCGTCGCTAGTTTGGAAGCGTGGCCACGAACGTCGGCGCTCTGCGTGAAGACTGGAGACTCTAGCGACGCGACGACGTCGCCAGTAAAATGTATGCGAGTAAACTGTGTCTCACTCACTCAGTGTCCAAACCGGTACCCACGCGTGTTCCAAATTTAAAATGTTTAAATTTTGTGTGATTTTATAGTAAAAGGAATGAGTTTCGATAGCGGAGGTTCATTGTTGAAATACAAAAGCGTCCATTCTCTATACGAAAACTGACAGAACTGACTGACAGACGGTAGCCAAGACGTCACTGGCTACTCAATTTGGCGACCGTGGGTAGCCAACCTACATCGCCATAAAATATTAATATTTATAACTTTTTTTATTATTTTTTATTGTGTTTTATAAACAGTATTGCGTTTTAAATGCTTAGCGTCGCGTGTACATTAAAAAAAAGTCAAGTATGATAATTTCAAATTATTGTTTAGTTAGCGGCGAGACGGCGGTTGCTACGCGAAAATGACGCAATAGCGTCACATAACACACCCTACGTTTTGTAAATGCCGAATCTAAATTAATTGTCTTGATATTACGTCACTAGCTGTTGCCCGCGACTTCGTCCGCGTTCAAAATGTCACATAGCCTTAAAGCCCTCCTCGATGAATGGCCTTTTTGGGAGGGATGAGATTACTAACAGCTGACTTATTTCTGCAGCTTAGTAAGCATTTGTATAATAAAATGGCCGCATAGTCCTACAAATAGAGTGGTACGTTTTCCCAGTCCTACGCTTGGAGGTTTTTTACGGCTAAAAAGGTGGACGTCTCGGCAAACAGAAAGCATGTTAGTAATCAGAAAAAAATCCAGGTGAAGGATACTGGACTAATACTATTATATACGAACATAGATAAAAAATACCTAAAAAAATATGTGAAAGAACGTCAGCACTTTGGTGGTAAGGGAGATTTATTTTGACACGTTGGCAACACTGGTGGGCAGTGTAAAATTTTATGCTTTTGTCTTTGGGCGATGATAACCAAAAGCAAGTGGACAGTACTGCCTGTCAGTCTGTCTGTACTATAAAAAATTCACAGATTTCGTGCCTCACACAACTATCGAGCACATTGGAAATGAATCTATGGAATTCGAAATTATGTTGTTCTGAATTGTTGACTTCTTTCAAAAAGGTTAAGCTACAGGGCAAACCCTTAACCCAATCGTCTTTATTTTAGGCTCAAATTGTAGCTGACTAAATTGTCCAGAGGAGTTTTTCCTCAAATTTTTGATATAATTCTTCGTTTCCAAAATATCGAGCGCCAAAATAAAAAAATCGGAAAATAGTTTAATTTTTTTTTACTATTTCGGCCATAACTTTTTCGTTTTTGACCTTTTTGAAAAATTCTCTTTGCACCTTACAGCTCTCGTGAATACGCGACTTTTGAGCTCTTTTTGAATATCATATCTTTACAACTCTCTGAGATATAAGGGGATCGCACTTTTTCGTGAAATCGGGGCCTATACTGAAGCGAACGGAAAGACATTTCCAAGTCAAAAGTTCATAGTGAAGTTACCTTCTAGCTATAAAACAGAATTAAAAAGTGTAAAAATATACAATCACCTGCTGAGGCTCTTTTAGCTAAAGCTTTTAAATAGCTACACAATAAAGCGCCATACAGACAGACTAAACAAAAAGATAACAATAGAGCTCGTTCCGAAGCACATTATCTTTAATGTTATTTTCATGCTGAGATCGTCTGAAATATTTTGTTTTACATATTATTATCAATGGTGATTCTCACTTGGATACATATGGACTTTATTCCATCTCATCACTTACAAATCTCTTAACGTTTGCATAAATCAGCATTTTATTAATTAATATTTGATTTGGTTTATTATTTTTTAATGTATACTAGTAGGCGCCAGCGACTTTGTCCGCGTTGAAAAGTATAAGTTTATTTTAGATTTCCCGTAGGAATGAAGCATTTTCCCGCAGTAAAAAGTAGCCTATGATCATCACGGATAATGTCGGCTTCTAATTGTAAAAGAATTTTTCAAATCGGTCCAGTAGTTTCGGAGCCTATTCTATACAAACAAACAAACAATCAAATCTTTCCTCTTTATAATATTAGTATAGATAAGTTTGCTCCTGGCTAGCAACTAGCCGTGTAGCTTCTATGATGGAGCGGGCTCACCCAGAAAATGTCTATTCACTCGAACTTAGAAAAGATTTGGGTTAAGTATATGAGCTTGGAAGTACAGACTTACGGTAAGAAGTTTCAATCCTTGGCAGTGCGCTAAATAAAGGACGTTTTAAAGCGCTTGGTCCAATAACTCTTTTGATAAAAAATAAACCGACTTCTAACCGTCTTATGGTCTTCTTATGGATGCCATTGTCAGAACTGGACCAAATTGAAATGGGACCACATGGGAAGCATCAGATTTCAAATAAAAAAAGAATCATCAAAATCGTTTCACCCAGTCGAAAGTTATGAGGTAACAAACATAAAAAATAAACATACACGTCGAATTGAGAACCTCCGCTCCTTTTTTGGAAGTCGGTTGAAAAACAGTGTTGCTTTCACTTACAGGAACAAAAAAAAAGAAAGTATAGCGATATGTGAGATACCGGCTGCAACATACAAAGTGTTGCTACCAGGGGCCCTAGCCAAGAGCAAACTAATGCAAACGGGAGCGTTGCGTATTCACAAAACGATAGAAATAAAGCCCATAGATTTGTCAATAATTTATGTGAGCGTTACAACAACTAATCACCGGGCTTTATTTCTATCGTTTCGTAAATACGCAACGCTCCCGTTTGCATTGTGCTCTTGACTAAGGCCCCTGGGGTTGCTGGGGTGCTACAAGTGTTGCTACCCTAGCCAAGAGCAAACCAATGCAAACGGGAGCGTTGCGTATTCACAAAACGATAGAAATAAGCCAGAGATTGGTTCAAAAATTCATGTGAGCGTTACAACAACCAATCACCGGGCTTTATTTGCATTGGTTTGCTCTTGGCTAGGGTCCCTGTAAAAAGTACTTTTTGTACGTTTCAACAGCTTCTGCTGACGGAAATTATATTTCACGAATTATATTTCGCATGTTTGGGAACAAAAAGAAGTTATTCTTATATTTTGGTCTGATTGTTATCAACATGTAGAGCTATTGTCAATATTATCACTATTAGTTTAGAAAATATCTGACTCACCAAGTTTGCTGTTATTGTGCTGATGCTGATGGTGATGTGGCTGGGCTTGCTGTTGCTGTGGTATCTGCTGCATTAGTGCTGGATGAGGCAGCTGCAGTAACTTCGGTTCCAGCTTGGTTGCAGCTGCTACCGGTATAGGACCAGCGTTTGTCATTGTTGTCATGGTTGCTGCTGGCATCATGAGCGTGGACATGGTGAGCATTTTGATATCAAACACGACTCTTTCTTTCCATTCACATTTCCATTGTTAAAAAGTAGTTTTCACTTTTGGTTAAAACGGTCACAACTTTTGGTTAAAAAGCGTTACAATTTTTGGTTAAAAACCGTCACAACTTTTGGTTAAAACCGTCACAATTTTTGATTAAAACCGTCACAACTTTTGGTTAAAACCGTCACAATTTTTGATTAAAACCGTCACAACTTTTGGTTAAAACCGTCACAATTTTTGGTTAAAACCGTTACAATTTTTGGTTCAAAACCGTTACAACTCTTAGTTAAAACCGGTTTACAACTAAGTTCATACGTTTGACACTTTAACTCTGATCACTTACGTTAATTAACTTATTAATTCTTCACTTTAAGTCTATCTATTTATTGCTATAATTAATATTTTTTTTCACTTAATTTTCTTGTAAATATATATTATATATGTGTTAGTTTTTAAACTATTTTTTACATATATTATAATTATATAAAGTTTTGGTGTTTAATATTTCACTTTTTTATAAATCACATACATGTCGCGATGTTTCGTAGTAGCTTGAGTATTTTTTCATTTTTTTTTTCTTTGATATAACAAATGTTTAAATGAAATTATATACTAATCTATGGGGCGTCTGTAAAGTAACAAAATTGTCGTTATTATTTTGGTTTTAAGATCATTTTGCGCTTGGATCCTGGTTTGACTTTCTCGAATATATATTTGATTGAAAAAACCCAATTTCTATATATTCTAAAGTGCATAATATACTTCGTAGTGCTTTTTAAGTTTGAAAAAATTACGTTGCTAGTCAGCGCTTTCAAAATTGGGGTTATTAGGGCATAAGGTTATTGTTTGGCTTTTTGTTGTTTGGCCACATTGTTGATTTGCCACACACAAAAAATATGTGTTGTTTTGCCACAGTTCTATTTTTAAGAGGTAAATTTTATAAATTTATTTTTGATTGGTGTTCTTTTGCCACACTAGTTTTTCCTGTACAGACAGCAGAGAAACTAAAACAAGAATCAAAATAACATTTACTTTTTACATTCGCATCATTTAATTTACAGAATGAAATGTACAATAAGAATCAAATCAAGTTTGCAATAGCTTTTAGGCGATGATTGTTATAAGAATTATAGAAAACCCAATATTTTCGAAATATGATAACGTTAGAGTGTATACTAAATTTTGTAGCAAATTTAAATTTTTTGTGTAACATTATTTTAACTTTTTTAAGAAAAAAAGTGGGGTGTGGCAACGCAATGATTTAAAAATAAACATTATACAAGTAGAGAAATTTGTCGTATATACGGCTTGTTGTTATTTCGTCACAATTCTTGATTTGCCACACTTTTGTATTTCCATACATTGAAAGTTATTTTGACACAGCGACTCTGGTGAAATAGACACGAAAATAATTGGCGGATAAATCAATGAGTTTAATAAATGTATAGAAAAGACATGGCAACCAGATTGTTTGCAACACGAGTTTGAGCCAGCCAACTCAAACCATTTTAGTCTACTTAGCGCTACAGGCGACGATACACCTGTGTTCTGTGGTCTGTATAAATTTAATTTACATTAAATATGCCTACATGTGTGCTAAGGTATTGTTTAAACAACTCAGTAAATACAAATAAAGCCCAAGGAATCACCTTTCACCTGTAAGTACATACTATAACAAGCAATTGAATTGAAGTACATATATCGATATAACAAGCAATTGAATAATATTTGGTCAATTAAAGTAGCTGAAAATACGCAGCGGCAGCCATGTTTCAATAAGGCGTAAGCTTATTGGTCGGGAGAAAACAGCACTTTAGAAGCGATCTAGCGCTGCATGTTTGAATCGTATGGTTAGACGGTTAAGGATTGTTGAAGCGCTGCAGCGAAATTTAGTTTTGAATCTTATCAAAAATAGAACACGACATAACTTTTGTTTGAGATGTCTTCTCTATACGTAGTAATAATAACTCAATGGGATAAATCCGACTGTGGCGATTAAAGGGTTAAAGACGTATGGAAGTCAGAATAAAAAAGAGACTGTATAAAATTTTGATTAAACCAATTATACATTATACTATACTATACGGAAGTGAAGGCATTACTATCGCCCACACACACAATTCTACATTAGAGTAGTGAAATCAACTTAATACAAGCGTACCAGTAAAAGCTCTTTGCGAATTAACACCCCGCTGACTTTCACGCTGGACATAATAGGAGTCACAGAGTAAGAAATATATATATTTCACCATTAGTCTGTGTTTTGTTTGCGGTTCACAGATTAATGAACTGTACAATTTTTCGCACAGTCATTTTATATTTTAATATTAATTGGAAGCAAAAATTGTCTCATACTAGGTTACGAAAAAGGTTATGTGTTTTGGGCAGTTACGAAAATGTTGAAAAAAAATAAATATTTATATAGTTACGACAGACATTATTTCTTATGTTATTATGTCCGTCAAATTATTTATATACGAATATTGTAGAGAATTTAATGCAGATTATTTTTGTCATAGATCTCTAATGGTCCATGAGCCAGCGACAGATTTTCTTGACCAATTTCCTCCCAGTCGATAACTCGTAAAATGACTGAGAGAGTTGTATCATGAAGCGTTGTGAACGTCAGCTGCGGCTCCGATGGTGGGTTGAGCAGTAGAGTTGTAGCCGCCCACGCACATAAAAAAAAATTAATCATTTATTTCCGATTAAAAATTCATCAAATTATAGTTAGCCTAATATTTTGAAGAAACAAAATTGTTAGCTATTTATAAAATGGTGGATTTTATGGATATAAAATGGTGGTCAGTGATTACCTCCCAATAGAAAATTTATCAGATGATAGTTTATATATTACTGTTAATAAATAAAAAAGTCAGCTGGCTATATCTTGGTGGAATGCTTGTCAGCTGATGCTCTGAAAGTGTAACGGGCTACCACTGCTCAACCCACCATCGGAGCCGCAGCTGACGTTCACAACGCATCATGATACAACTCTCTCAGGCATTTTACAAATTATGGACTGAGAGGAAATCATTGACGAAATTAGTGCCTGGCTTACGGACCATAATAGATTCCGAATAAAATTGAAAAAACCGCCAATCGGGATATGTATGGGGGGAAAGGGGGGAAGAGAGCGGGGGAGGGGATGTCACTGGGCCAAATCGTGTTCAGCAATTTTGAATTAGTCTAAAAAGGTTCTGAAAAAGTTTCCCTAAATGCCGTTAAACGTGGTTTAACGGCATTTAGGGAAACTTTTTCAGACTATTATGCCATAGCGAGGTATGTGTTAGGGTTGCTATACATATTATTATATAGTACATTCCATTCGGCAATTTTTGTTGAACAACAAAACCGACCCGAAATACCTTCTACATTATCGCTGCTTAAAAACTAAAGAGCCACAAATCAAAATTACTCTTTTTATAGGAGAGGTATATAATCGAAAAAAAAAAAAAAAAAATTTTTTTTTTGTCTATTTTTTTCTTATTTATTAATTACATATCAAATATATACATATCACACATCGTTAGAAGTGTATTTTTAAGTAGCATTACATGTTTTATAGTACTTTTCTAATAAACTGAATACTAGAACAGATATAATAAGCATAAATAATTTACTTTTGAATATTAAAAAAAATCAAAATATACTAAATATTGAATAAAACAACGCTGAAGTCTTTTTGGAAAATACAATATGAAGGATTGAGATTGTATTTTTGCAATAATAAACACCTTTTGATTTTTTCGTTTTATGGCCCTGTAGTTTTTTAATACAGCGACATGTATAGCAACTCTTATGGTGATCATAACCACCTACCATCAAGTAAACCTTAATTTTGCCTATCGACCTTGACATAAAATAAAATAAAAATTCAACCTTCATACATTTATTTTTAAATTTGAATTCGTACGCGATGATAAATTAAAAATATAAAAGCAATTACAACCCTTGACAACTTGCTGCTATAACACATTGACCAAGCGTTAGTCGCAGTTTTATATTTCAGGTAATCACTCGGTAACGTTACTTTTTTGTTGGATGAAAGGTACCCTATGTCCTTTCTGGTGTCCCAGACAACGTGTATGCAAAATTTCATGGTGATCGGTTCAGTTGTTTTGGCGTGAAAGCGAGACAGACAGACAGAGTTGCTTTCGCATTTATAATATTAAATAAGGATACACTAATGGGAACTGGGCACGAGTTATTACAAATTAATGTATATTTCATTTCAAAGAGGCACAAAAACAGTTACCTACGAGCTATGTTAACCTGGTGTAACAAAAAAAAAACATAGGTCTGTTGTAACGCCCGAAGCGTTTCCCGGGAACAAAGGCTTTGTTTTGAGAGTTGGAGTAAAAAAATAAAGTGCATTTATTCGCTGTATTTATCCGCAAGGCTATGGTAACATTACAAATGGCCTCGCTTAGTGCTAAGCGCCAAGCTAGTACGCTTAGTGACTGATCGTAGTGAACAGGAAACCGGGTTTTTTTAAAACTAGATGGTTCTCACGACTTCGTCCGCGTAGAAAAGTATAAAACGCCATCTACCGCATTTTGGATAGATAGCACTATCTCCCGGGCCAAGCCTTTACTTTTATTTTAGATTTCCCGTAGGAATGAAGCACTTTCCCGCCGTAAAAAGTAGTCTATGTTCATCACGGATAATGTCGGCTTCTAATGGTAAAAGAAATTTTCAAATCGGTTTAGTAGTTTCGGAGTATATTCAATACAAACAAACAAACAAACAAACAAACAAACAATACCCGTTTTCCCGTATGAATGAAGAATTTTCCCGCCGTAAAAAGTAGTCTATGTTCATCACGGATAATGTCGGCTTCTAATGGTAAAAGAAATTTTCAAATCGGTTTAGTAGTTTCGGAGTATATTCAATACAAACAAACAAACAAACAAACAATACCCGTTTTCCCGTATGAATGAAGAATTTTCCCGCCGTAAAAAGTAGTCTATGTTCATCACGGATAATGTCGGCTTCTAATGGTAAAAGATTTTTTTAAATCGGTCCACTAGTTTCGGAGCCTATTCTATACAAACAAACAAATCTTTCCTCTTTATAATATTAGTATAGACTAGCTCGCGCCCGCCACTTCGTCCGCGTTGAAAAAGAAAAAAGTCGCCTATCTTGTGTCTTGTACGTCTAAATGTTTATCTACCAAGTTTCATGAAAATCAGAGTTACGAAAGGACATACATACATACATACAAAACCTACACTTACACATTTATTATTAGTATTGATTGATTGATGATTGTGTACGTTGGTTCATCTGTTGGTTTCTGTTTCTGTACGTTTATAAAAGCACCTACTGTTCATATGAATAAGTTTATTTTTTATATAGCAGTGTAACAACAAAAGCTCCCCCGAAATGTGTTTAATTATTTGACTTTAATCTGTGTCGTGTTTAACTCGAAAATGTTCCCCTTGTTTAAGTGACGACGACAGAATATGTATGTAACGTCAACAAAAACGTCAGATGCGGGCAAATATTCGAATGCGGGCGTCTCTTACAAAACGCTTACATTATTATATGTACTATTATTATTATGTTTCATTATTGTTAGGTTATTAGGATACAAATCAAAATCATAATATTTATTTATCAATTAGGTAACTCTTTTCATCGTCATTGTAAAAATGTAAAATAGCACAATACACTTACTTTTCCGCAGATCGCGGGACAAGGATCAAGCTACCTGTAGCTCTAGTAACTCTATCTGTCTATCTGTTTGTTACCTTTTCACGCCTTAATTACTCATAAAGGACATAGGGTCACCTTCATCCAAAACAAAGGAATTGGTCTAAAATAAAATAAAAATCTAATGCCCGACGAAGACAAGCGTTATATTGCTTATTATTTTTAACATGGACGAAGTCGCGGGCACCGGCTAGTCTATACTAATATTATAAAGAGGAAATATTTGATTGTTTGTTTGTTTGTTTGTATAGAATAGGCTCCGAAACTACTGGACCGATTTGAAAAATTCTTTTACCATTAGAAGCCGACATTATCCGTGATGAACATAGGATACTTTTTACCGCGGGAAAATGCTTCATTCCTACGGGAAATCTAAAATAAAAGTAAATAGTAGCGGCTTGGCCCGGGAGATAGCGCCATCTATCCAAAATACGGTAGATGGCGTTTTATACTTTTTTACGCGGACGAAGTCGCGAGCACCAGCTAGTTAGGAATATTATTATACACTTTTTTAATTAATTTATTATTTTTATATAGGGGAAACCCATTTTTTTATTTTTTATGTTAAGGTTGACAGACAGGCTGACAGTCCATTTGATGATAGGTGGCTACCGTCGCCTATAACACAAGCAACGCCACAAGTGCTACAAGTGCGCTGCCGACCATAGAAGGATTAAGGATAAGAGGGCACTTTAAGAAATACGACCATTTATTGTTTCGACCTATTGTTCAGCTCAAATAAAATTTGAAAGTTTAACAATGTTTATATCAGACTGTTTAGTGTTAGCATAGCAATTCTCATAAAGCTAAGATTTATTTATTTTTTGTGGGAACCCAGTTTATGTATGGAATAGTTTTTTTTATTTTTCAGTGAAAAGTTTAGGGTGCCAATAAATCCTTCTGCGAATTCGTAATGTCGCGGAAGGAGGCAGCCGAGAGGGAGCGAGAGGAAGAGGCAGGTCTCGCTTTCCTCAGACGCAGGCGGTTGGGCAGGAGAAGGCGGGCATATCTAGCACGTCTTTAAATGTCCTAGGGGACCTGCGCGTACAGCTGGCTAGCTGTGTGTGCCTGCACAAGGCTCCCCCGTCTGGGGATTGCTCCGGTGTCTCCGGGCTATCCCCCATTGGCGTCAGCCTAGCCAGTAATGGCTAGGCAGCCCTGGGGGTGGATCGGAGTTGTTGCCTCGGCAGAGCCCGGTCCACCCTCGTACAAAGGGCAAGGAGGCACCGGGGAGTTTTAGTGGGTAGTGGCCGGGCCCGCTATGACTAACATAGCGCGGTGCGCCGGCTGACCCCCACATACCCCTACCGTCTAGCCAGCGGTAGGGAATCTATAAACGGATTTCTCGTCGAAGAAAAAAAAAAAAGGGTGCCAATAAATTGGAGGGGTGCCAACATTAGGTGATTTTAACCTAGGTCATAAAAACTAAATTTCCGCAGATAGCGGGACAAGACTCAAGTCTGTCTATCTGTCTGTCTGTTTGTTACCTTTTCACGCCTTAATTACTCATAAAGGACATAGGGTAATCTTCATCTAAAGCAAAGGAACTTTTCTAAAATAAAATAATAATAATAATAATAAATAAAATAAATAATCGAAGTCAAGCGTTATATTGCTTATTATTTTTAACATGGACAAGGTCGCGGGCGTCGGCTAGTATTAAAATAAATAACGATTAATTCTACATATATTGACCTATAAAAAACTTTTTTGTTAACGTTACAGGAGTTCCAATGCAGCCATCTTATCCTAATCCAACACACAAATACGCATTTTTTATGTTACACATTTAGTGACCTTTTGAACCTTTTTTTTTGCTAACAGTACACACGTATACGGTTGTCACGCAAAAGGGGTACTGGGGAACAACATTAAGCTATATTTGCTGAATTTTGTCCGAATCCGTTCCCTTTTCATTTTATCAAGTTTATTGCTACGCCGTAGAGCCGTAGAGGCTCTACGCCGTAGACCTTAGGCCGTGTTGAAGTGCTACGGACTTTTAAAATGTCATTAATGCCTTCCGGGTTCTCTAACGATAAATGAAACTTAATTATTTTACTTTGTTGAGTCGTTATGTATTATTTTATTTATGACTATCTGTTGCACGCGACTTCGTCCGCGTAACTGTTTAGAATATAATTTAAATATACTAGCTGGTGCTCGCGACTTGGTCCGCGTTGAAAAGTATAAAACGCCATCTACCGTGGAATATCACCAAGCAGTTGTCGAATTAATATATTTCTGCGAGGTTTCACCTATAAAACGCCATCTACCGTATTTTAGATAGATGGCGCTATCTCCCGGGCCAAGCGGGAGTATAAAAGTAAATACTAAGTAAATACTTACTTAGTATTTATTTTTATTTTAGTTTTCCCGTAGGAATGAAGCATTTTCCCTATGTTTCCCAAGTAGCCTATGTTCATCAGGGATAATGTCGGCTTCTAATGGTAAAAGAATTTTTCAAATCGGTCCAGTAGTTTCGGAGCCTATTCAATACAAACAAACAAACAATCAAATCTTTCCTCTTTATAATATTAAGTATAGATTTTTGATGTGTAAGGCTACGTTCACACGGCATTGTCCTGCACGTTTTTATTGTATTCGTTTTTTAACGTTCAATCAGCGCGGTGTTCACATGGCAGATTTTCATTCGTGTAAAATACGAATAGCCGCAGTTTTCACACTAGGCAAGCCTGTATCGCGGGGTCCCGTACTGTAAATTACAATTTATGACAATGGAACTTATGAACTAAGCAACAGTGTTTTAAATTTTATTTTATTAGTTTGCGTGGAAGAATGTATTTCAGTATTTGATGGTTAGCAGCTTTTCAGAGATTTATGAGATTTAAGAGTAATGTTAAATCGTATTTAACAAATTACAAGTAGCGACCACGACTTGTATCTAGATGGCGCTAATATGAAAATGTACACGCGAACGTTTCTTTCATTGAGGTTCTTACGAACCTTTTTACGATTTACCTATTTGAACTCCCTGCGTTTTATTTGTGTTCAACCTGGGATCAATTGGTGGTTTTTGGGTGCAAGTTTGTACAAGTAATTTGTGGGGGATATCTACGTTCAGTAGTGGTATAGTAGTAGTAGCCAGTAGTGGAAGTCCTATGACTGAGATGATGTCGTCATAAGGTTTGATTTTTCAATGTTGGCTTACAAATATTTAACAGTTTTAACGTGATTTTGAACATTAACTAAAAAACAAGCTATGTTTTAAAATTAAAAATTTCTATTGAGCCCAAACACGCCATATGTATCTGCACTAATTTGCCAAGGAGTTGGGTATCCCGCACACTACTGGATGCTGCAGCATCAGGTCAAGGTTACCATGTCAAGGAAATACCACTGAAGTAACAGTATACCACACACACACACACACACACACACACACACACACACACACACACACACGTACACACGCGCGCGCGCACAGCGACAGTACATAGTATACATTGTTACTAGCTTTTATGGAAAAGCGAAGGATCCTGCCACAGGCTTCCGCTTAAAAGGAGTTTTCAATCATGGCTATTATTGTAAACGATTTTTCTAACTGTTAATAAACACTTTTATTGTTTATTATTATTATTATTATTACTATTATTACTATACCAAATTTAACATCAATCGGACACGTGGAAGTTAGTGAAATGCCTTCGTCAACTAGGAAACGAAGTGAAGGTCTTTAAACGTCTGGACGTATCATAAATTATTACATATAAACTTTCAAACAAAGAAAAATTGTACAAAATAGGTCCATCAATTTGGGAGCTACGATGCCACTGACTGATAAATAGATGGACAGCTACATAGACACCACTCGTCAAACTTATAAAACCCCGTTTTTGCGTCTGGCGTCGTGGTTTAATAAGCCCTGGATGCTCTTTTGTCTATTCAGATGAGATGTTCGGGCAGTTTTCTTTGTATAAACATGTGATTTATACAGTATGTTAAGCTTGATAAGTGATAACATATTCAAAAAAGGTTGCCTCACACGGGTTCGTAACGGTTTTTCGCATGTCAGCGAGAGCTAAGTTAGTGCGGAGGAGGATTCTCTCATTTGACAAGGTAACCGTGAACATTAGGACGGAAAAAGACTGAATAGATTGGACTGACATTATATATACCTAACTTATATTATACTAGATTATACTGCACTCGACTTCGTTCGCACAACTTAAAAATAATCATAAATTAAAATAAAATTCATTTATTTTCAGACAACTGCACCCGTATGTTACATTATTATACACTAGCTTTTGCACGCAA
The DNA here is from genome assembly GCA_918317495.1 of Synanthedon vespiformis. Classification (NCBI taxonomy): domain Eukaryota; kingdom Metazoa; phylum Arthropoda; class Insecta; order Lepidoptera; family Sesiidae; genus Synanthedon; species Synanthedon vespiformis. Next base: position 1,745,549 of record OU906975.1, on the reverse strand, counting down.
CTTCGCCCTCGCAACTTGTTGAAATATAGCCTATGTTACTCGCTGATAATGTAGCTTTCTATAGGTAAAAGAATTTTTAAAAGCAGCCCAGTAGTTTTTGAGTTTGTTCATTACAAATAAATACAAATATAATGTTTATAATGTTAGTATGGATAAAATATAATACTAACGACCCGGCCTCGGTCTCAGTGGTAAATGAGAAAAGTTTGTGTACATAATTTGCAAAAAAATGACATCCGAGCGAAGCTGGGGTGAGTCGCTAAGAATATTATTTTTAAAATAATGTCACTGTCACTTTTATCTACTTTTTCACTAACATCTTCTAAACTACATCACGGACTTGACCTGAATGCTTTGGACTTGACGGACCTGTTTTGGAATACTAACAAGAGAAAATTATTAGACTTGACTGACTTGACTTGACTGACTAGACTTGAGTTTGCTACTTTTGATTTTGATTTCAATAAAAAAAAAGAGGCTATTACAAATTGCTATTTTAACTTGACACTGGCAGATAATGGCCATTTTAAAATGAGCCGCATTGCCATTTAACCTAAAAAGAAGAAGAAACTACATCACATATTATGATAGGGTTTTTCACTAATGGAAATAGTGATAAACTACGAAATTTTGCATTTGTGTGTATAATTTGCAGAAAAAAATACTTCGGTGGGAAAACGTGTAGCTAGGTCACTTTAAAACCCAAAACAAATATAAAAGCTCACTCCATACTAAGATGCATTAAATATTCTCTTTACAGGGACCTTTCGCGCCATACCTATACAGCCAGTTTTTATAATAGAGCAAGCACCCATTTACAGATATGTATGTATGTATATGAAAGAGGCTTTCATGGATATCTGTATTTGTATCAGCCTATATAAAATTTATTTATATTCCCTCATACATGCCTTTAAATTTTTTTTTTATATTTAGACGACCCATATGATGATAAATAATATGTTGCTACCGTTGCCTATAAAAAGCAAAATGTATGGCGTATGCTTCCAAACGATCAAAAATGGTATCTAGTCTACTAGCGCAGCGAGACCAATCAAATATCTTTGTTAGTAAGTATATAGATAAAACTAGGTGGCGCTCGCGACTTCGTCCGCGTAGAAAAGCATAAAACGCCATCTACCGTATTTTGGATAGATGGCGCTATCTCCCGGGCCAAGCCGCTAGTGTTTACTTCTATTTTAGATTTCCCGTAGGAATGAAGCATTTTCCCGCGGTAAAAAGTAGCCTATGTTCATCACGGATAATGTCGGCTTCTAATGGTAAAAGAATTTTTCAAATCGGTCCAGTAGTTTCGGAGCATATTCTATACAAACAAACAAATCTTTCCTCTTTATAATATTAGTATAGATAGCCTATGTTACTCGCTGATAATGTAGCTTCCCAACAATGAAAGAATTTTTCAAATCGGTCCAGTAGTTTCGGAGCCTATTCTATACAAACAAACAAACAATCAAATCTTTCCTCTTTATAATATTAGTATAGATTAGGTGAAGGTACATCATGAGGACTGGCAGGTTGTCTCATACCTTCCCCGTCAAAATTAATGGCCAAAATAATTTAAAATTTTAAGCATTTTTTGTTTTCCTTTTCATCTACTTAAATTACTTTTTCTTAAGTGCTTTCAAACTCAGAGGCTTCTTTATACATTGTATAAGTATAAGTATGTCTACACTTCAATATGTATACATAACAAATTAAATTCAGCCGTCCATATTTGTGTTTACATTCTATGAAAATTTAATTACATAAACAGTGTCCCCAAACTCACTAATTTGAGGTTAAATAGTGATGTGACATTGTTTTATCGATATGTTGAAAAATAAAATAAGCAGTGAAACGAGCAATACCGGAAAGAGGGTGTATGTAAATTTTATAAATCAATTAAAAGCGGGTGAAACCGCGGGAAACAGTTAGTTTCTATATAAAATTCAAATAATTTTTGTATACGAATGTTTATTCTATAAAAGTATATGCCAATTGTTGTATCTATATGTCCTATATATATAGAATTAATGGAAATTTACCTAACGGGATTCGAACCCGCGACTATTTGTCAAACGTGTCATTCAATATATATACAGGGTGGAATTTGGTAATGCCACCTGAAGGGAAAGTATTCTTAATACTGTAGATAGAAAATTTTACTCAAAGAAAGCATTCCTTTATTTTTGAATAGAAAGAAAACTGCATTCAAAGATTTTCGAAAATTCGCTTGCCACACCCGGGAATCGAACCGGCTAAAATCTGTAAAAGTTACACCCATTACTTTTATTGCATCGATCGTTAGCGTCAATTATAAGGATGAAATCTCTCTAACAAACTAGATAAATTAAAATTAACTATTTATCGACTTTATCGATATCCAGAAAGCTGTGTGGTACACAACACTATTAATTCTCATTCGTTACGCTTGGTAACAAGTGCAAATTTCCTAATGAACGTTTTGTTACTACACGAAATTCGAACTTGACAGACGGGAAACCGATTCCAGTGGGTCCAGACTACGTCCTTTTCGCCAGTAAGACTTTGTGAGTATATTGTATACTAGCTGGTGCCCGCGACTTCGTACGCGATGATAAAATAAAAACGTAAAAGCAATTACAACGCTTGACAACTTGTTGCTATAACACATTGACCAAGCGTTAGTTACAGTTTTATATTTCAGGTAATCCCTCGGGAACATTACCTTTTTCTTGGATGAAAGGTACCCTATGTCCTTTCTGGTGTCCCAGACAACGTGTATGCAAAATTTCATGGTGATCGGTTCAGTAGTGTTTGCGTGAAAGCGTAACAAACAAACAAATTCACATTCACATTTATAATATTAGTAAAGATTATGTAAAGTCGGAGTACGAAAACCTTCGTCGGTTTTCAAACTCATTCCTTTATCAAGACTTAAGATGAAACAAGTCGGCGGCCCGAACTCATCGGTCTCATGTCTAAAATGCGTCCTGTCTCACACAGCACAAAGCGCGGGAAGAGCACTCGACTGAGACGCACAATCATTCATACCAAAAATTAAATCACAAACAGACCCTTGGGCCAACGCCTTTTCTGACAAAACTACTGCATATATCTATTTCGTGTAAAGTTATTTGTACTCTTGAATAACTAATCAATGTTTATATGTAAAGTATTTTGGAGTTTTTGTAAACTGGAGTGACCTATTCACCCTCAAAGTTGCATTAAAACTTGTGTTAAAATATGGATTTTTCAAAGATCATATCTTTTAAATTTATACTTTTTTTTAAAGTTGTACTTTGCAGGAACCTAGTTAACGACAAGATAAATCGGTATCATGCTTACTTTTGTAAATTAGACATAAAACAGCGGCGTATTTTGGGGATCTACGTTTGTATGGAGGAAAACTGACTTAGTACGCTTTGAAACTAAAGCACTAATCGAGATTTGTCACCTATAATATAGATCGAAATTTAGGATTAAGTTTCACTAAAAGAAACATGACATTTATTAACCTGATTCCTTGTTCCCTTTTGCAATGGCTGTACAGTTATCTGAAACAATAATAAACGAATTAATTAATAAATGCAACATTGAACTTTAATCAGATGAGGGACTTTTGTACGCGGAAGTCAATAATCTTCGAAGTGTGGAGAAAAGGCCAACGCAGATGTAGAACTTTTGTAATATTTGTAATATTACTATAAATACAGGGTCTATAATACTGGTCTTTATTTTTATATAGTAGGCCAAGCTACCTAGGTTTTCATATAATAGTTTCATATGATATACAGACATGTTTTTCACTCGTGTTTATTATTTATAACCATTTTATGGAAAAAATTACGGTTTTTTTACAGTTTTTTGCTTATAAAATTGAAACTATCAGGATAATCACGATGATGTTGCCAGACAATTTATAGAGAATGAAAATACGAAGAAAATGAGAGGTCGAATGACTAGATCGGGTTGTTAGTTAAGGAGAAAATTGGAAAAAACCGGCCAAATTGCAGTTTTTTTCAAAACTTCATAACTCGGTTATTTTTTTAATTGCAGCGTAGATATTCCGGCCAGTATTAGTTATCAATATAAGCTTTATATGTGCAAAAAGTAGGCACTGTCCGATGCATAGTTTTTGATCTGTGACCATATAAATTTTTTACTATGCAATTTTCTAGCAGGCCTGTATGCGACAGGTATGGTCTGATTTCAATTTACAAAAACAATTTCGAAAGTAGAATTTTCATTCTTCAAAACGTATATATTGGTTTTGCATTAAAACGCTGAGAAGTATGTTAAAAATGAAGCTGAACATCACGAGAAACGGTCGAGCGCGCGACTATAGGGTGAAGGAATATAACATTGTATGTATTTGCGGTGTTTTTCAGGGTTGTCTTTTGTAAGGGGATGTCGAAATGACTACAAAACGTCAAAACGACTACAGGTATACTTTGCCACTACTTGAAACTGTACTTGAAACTGTACAAAAACAGTTGAAATTTTTAAAAATAAATTTATCTCAACCAACCAACAGAACGTCAACAAATGAATTCTCTTAACAATAGAAATATGAATGCCACACATGAGAAATTCAGCTCGGGAAATATTAAATATTCAGAAAATACTGAAACACAATATTTGCAGTGTTGAAACAAAAGAATATAAATAATGTATAAAACGTCCAAGTTTAGATGAAATATATATTTTTTTATGTGAAAGTCGTCCGACAGTACCTGATGAATACGTGATGGTAGAAGGCTACCGTCTTAATTAAGGTAGAAAAGGAGAAATACTAAATATCCCAAGCAACACAGAATGGCTGAATATTCTTTGAATAAATGCATTTATACAGCCGTTATTCAAGCAATTTGGGCACAAAATAAATTGCTTTAAGCTGTATAATAGTAACATAATAGCTGAATAGTGGCTGAATAAGCAACAAGAAGCCCATAATAGTCCATAGTGTTATAATAGCCCAAAAATCATTCAATACAGCATTTGCCTATCTTGTCAGCTCTAATACCCTTGTAGCAACCTCCTTTAACGGACTTTTTGATTTTCTATTTCTTTATTTAAAAGAATCAAAACCAAGACAGATCAGTGCACATCTGACGCAGCTACAGAAAGCACGCGCTTTCTCGCCAATGTCTTAATTTGTAAATACATGCACTCGCCTTTGTACATAATGTAAATTGTTATATAACGTTATATGTATAAATGTACAAACTTAAAATGTGGTATATATTTCATTCAATATTCTTCCCACACCCTTATAACAAAGCTTTAAACTGAATAATTTGTGAATTTCATACTGTTATCTGGCCTATGTGTTGTCTGGGATATATAGACATTGTTTAATGAAGAATTTACAAGAAATAGACATGGCCTGGATTTAAGCGTTTCAGGGCTCATATTATGTTTAGTATTGTACATATTATACTTTCAACTTTGATTTGTTTATATAATAACTAGATGTTGCACGCGAATTCGTCCGCGTAACTTTATAAAATATAATACTTTCGTGTCTGTGAAACTATGGAAATACACATACAAAATTTCAATCCGATCGGTCAAGCCGTTTAGTAAAGACGAAAGATTTGATTGTTTGTTTGTTTGTATAGAGTAGGCTCTTATGTATGTATGAATAGGTCCAGTAGTTTATACTACTGGACCGATTTGAAAAATTATTTTACCATTAGAAGCCGACATTATCCGTGATGAACATAGGCTACTTTTTACCGCGGGAAAATGCTTCATTCCTACGGGAAAACGGGTTAATAGGACAACGGGTAGTAAGAATAATTAAATTATCCTTCCGTATTTATCTTTTTCACATATAACTTCTAAACGGCTGAACCGATTGGGTTGAAATTTTATATGGGTATATCGATGGTTTCCTGGATGATTTAAAAATACAATTGGACCCGGTAGGTGGCGCTGCTGTCGGTATGTCAACTACAAAACGGCTTGACCGATTGGGTTGAAATTTTGTATGTGTATTTCCATAGTTTCACAGACACGAATGTATATATTTTATAAAGTTACGCGGACGAAGTCGCGTGCAACAGCTAGTATTATATAAATACAAAACATCCGATACTCGGGTACAAAAGGTAACACATTAACACATAAACATTCGTCCCTAGCGGGATTTGAACTCGCGACCGTTAGGTTACTAGCCACTAGACCAAACGTGTCGTCAAAATCTATAAACGAGGAAGCTTAGTGTGTCATAATTTGCAGAAAAAAATCATATTCGGACGAAATAAACTCATGAAAAGTCAGTGACTAAATATATATATAGTATATACTTAGGTTGGCATAAGGATCAGTGAATGTTGGCCACAATTTTCTGTAATTCTCGCAATTATCTAATTTGCGTCTGGTGTTCCTCAGGGGACACATCTCGGACCCGTTCTCCTTTATATGTTTTTTTGCAGTTGTTTGCGAACATTTATACAATTAGATGTCCGGGAAAACCAATCCAGATGTTCATAGCTACAAGTAGAAGTTACGAGTAAAGTGTTGATTAGTTACTTTTAGAAAAAAAAATCTGTTTTATTGAATTATGCACTCGGTTTACTGCATTATTCGATAGGCGATTTTTTTTATTATTATTAAAAAACTTAAATGACAGTTAGCCTACTTGACAGATGGTGAAAGAGGCACTAAGATGCAGTAAACCGAGTGCATCAATCAATAATAAATCTGTAGGGGTCGGTCATGGAGTAATTTACTTTGTTTTCAGAAATATCGTGTATATAGGCTCTATACATGATACTGAAACTAAATTGACCATTTTTACAATTTTGTTCTGTATGTATGTATGTTCCTCCGTCACTCTTAAACGAATTGACTGATTTTCATGAAACTTGGTAGATAAACACTTAGAAGTATGGGACACGTGATAGGTTACTTTTTATAATTTTTAACGCGGACGAAGTCGCGGGCAACAGCTAGTAATATCTAAAGAGATTTGTATGTTGGTAATGAGTAAAATCAAAAACTACTTTACCGATTTTTACTTTTGTCTATAGAAAGCTACGTTATAATAGGATATATTTTATAAAGTAACGGGGGCGAAGTCGCGTGCAAAAGCTAGTGTATAATAGTGTATAATACGCTTGAAAATAAATAAATTTTAATTTATATTCATTTAATATCTCCCAAATCTTAACAGTACCAGGAGTTCTTTTAAAAATTATACCTAAACTAGCTGGCGCCCGCGACTTCGTCTGCGTTTAGAAATAAAAAGTAGGCTATCTTGTGTCATGTACTTCTAAATGTTTATCTACCAAGTTTCATGAAAATCACGTAATTCGTTTAAGAGTTATGAAGAAACATATATACTTTGGCAGTTGCATTATTAGTATTGACTGATTGATAAGTAAATGCATTTTTAGTGAATAGAATCGCAGGCCTTTGAGTTTTAGAGCGAGTCAAAAATGAAGGATTAAATAGAGACCCACAAAAATATATAGTTTACGTATGCTGTCCTGCAGGGAAACAAAGAAGTGGTCACTGCGCACGCGCGAAAGAAAGAGACAGAGCAACCGGTCGAACCCAATTTGAACGTACGCGTTAGAGCGAGACAGCATGCGCTATAAATTTAAACGACATAACCATAACATTTGGATGTGAGTATCACCGAGACTCTAATATAATTATTTTGTGTTTAAGAAACTGAAGGAACTCAAAAACTGGAAATTTTCCACGTTTCAAAAGTATAGAGGGCCATTCAATTTTTGACTTAAATAAGTGTCTATAGTTTTGTATTGTATGAGATGTCAGGCAATTTTTGTTTTAAAATTTCGAAACTTGTACAGTCGGCCGCATAAGTCGATTAACAAATTCATTAACAAAAAATAAAACCGCCGAAAAAACTGAAAACCATAAAATAATCTTATTATTTTAACCTAAGTAATTTTGAGTCGCCGCCGCGCATCACTCTTTACGTAATTTTTGCTTGTTTGGCGCCGACTCAAAATTACTTAGGTAAAATAATAAAATTATTTTATGTTTTACAGTATTTTCGGCTGTTTTATTTAATATTTTATATTTTTTTGTGGCTATAATGTAATATTTACTACATGCTTAATTTTTCATTTTCCCACCCCCATTTTTCCACCCTTCGGGTAGGATTTTTTTTTTTCAAATTTATACGAGCCCAACTTCGAGGTATACCCTATCCATTAAAAAAAGAATTATCAAAATCGGACTACTCTGTAAAAAGTTATGCGTGGTTATACGCTACTAGAGAACAAAATAAACTTCACGTACAAACGATCGTAAAAAGCTTCAGTAAATAAGTAAGTAAATTGAGCGTTCAGTTGTTTTGCACTTTTGAATGTGTTAATCGACTTATGCGGCCGACTGTACCATCGAGTAGGTAAATTAAGAAATTATATTTAGATTTTACTGGGGAAATGTCGTGTTATTTTGTATGTGGGTGTAATACTTTTAATAATTTTCACTGGTGCAGGATTGTGACTCCATTATTGTTTTTTTTTTAATTTTTATTTTATTTTATTGAAACATAGTCACACAGCACTCATATGACAATAATATAAGAGTAAATACATATGTATACTTAAAACCTACTGCCAATAACGGACTACATTTTTTAACATTAGAAAACTATGAACGCATAAAAAAATAATTAAACTATGAATCCGTCAGTGCACTTTTTTCAACAAAAAACAGAAACTCGACATAACGACCGATTTCGTGGTTGCACTGCAACATGACATCCCATTCATAACACGACTGGCTGTGTTCCAAGTTTGACACACTACTCCCCTTTTTTTCATACCTGAAAGCGAGGACTGATTAAAACTCTTGTGAACTACCTACCCGCTATATAAGCCAAAGAAACAGAAAGATGAAACGGGGCTCTTAAGGGCGCGCACACACGACTCAATGGCGGATAAATGCGGCGGGCCTTTTATGACCTTACGCTCTCTGTTTCAAAAGAAAACATATTCTATTTGGGTTTAAATTTTTTTAATGCACTTCTTCTAATGAGAGACGTTGCATACTTTCCACCTAATAATAGTTATGCTTCCTGAAACGGGACGGGAAATGCTTAAAAATTAAGCATATAGTGAATAGTAGATTATAGCCACAAAAACTGATAAAATAAAGTAAAGAGTGATATAAAATTATTTTTTGCTTTTCAGTTTTTTCGGCGGTTTAATTATAATATTAGTATGCTAAAGTTTGCTCTTGGCTAGCATATAGCCGTGCTGCAACTACTATACAGGTGGAATTTTTTAATGCCACCTGGAGGGAAAGTACTCTTAATACTGTAGATAGAAAGTTTTACTCAAAGAAAACATTCTTTTATTTTTGAATAGAAAGAGAACTGCATTCAAAGATTTTCGAAAATTCGCTTGCCACACCCGGGAATCGAACCGACTAAAATCTATAAAATTTGCAGCCTGTACTTTTATTGTATAGATCGTTAGGGTAAATTATAAGGATGACATCTCTCTAACAAACTTGATAAATTAAATGAAAGGAAAGGAAGGAAATGAGTAAAATTTTCTATCTACAGTACTCAAGAGTATATACTTTCTCTTCAGGTGGTATTTCAAAATACCACCCTGTATACTAGGCTATTTTTTTGGCTTAGCGTGCAAAGTTAGAGCAAGCTATTCTATTTTTTTGATGTCAAAAGGGGGTTAGTGCCCAGGCAACACATAGGCCACATAACAGTATGAAATTCACAAATTATTCAGTTTAAAGCTTTGTTATAAGGGTATTAGAGTTGACAAGATAGGCAAATGCTGTATTGAATGATTTTTGGGCTATTATAACACTATGGGCTATTATGGGCTTCTTGTTGCTTATTTAGCTACTATTCAGCTATTATGTTGCTACTATACAGTTTAAAGCAATTTATTTTGTGCCCAAATTGCTTGAATAACCCCATTTATTCAAAGAATATTCAGCCATTCTGTGTTGCTTGGGTGTAAAGTTAAATCCAAGTTCAATATATATTACAACACATTCCTATACAAATGTACGGTACATAGTTTCCTCTTACACGGGGGGTCGTAAACCCAAAGGTCAACATTAAACAGAGCCCAAGTCGTAGAAATTAAATTCAACTTCCGAGCCAGAGGTTTACGATCCCTGCCCTAGCAGTTTCGCTCTAATTATCATTAGGACTTTAATGGATATATTGTGGATCTATTATCATTTATAAATTACTAACGTGAGCCGATAACATATTGGTGCAATTAACTAAAATGCACATTTAATCTACGTTAAACTAACGGTCGCCCTGGCTTTGCGTGGATGCAATTTTAAAGTGAAAACTTTAAGGCGGAAATCTTGTATGAAGAGTGTAGTTCGTGTTGAGGAACGAAACGATAGCGCGTTATAATCTGCTGGCGCAACGACATCAGTCGTCAAAAAAATAAATTATCATCAAATACTTATAATAAATCTGTAAGTGTATGTATGTATGTATGTATGTATGTATGTATGTATGTATGTATGTATGTATGAATGTTCCTCCATGACTAACGAATTAACTGATTTTCATGAAAATTGGTATATAAAACATTTAGACTACTGTTTTTTTTCAACGCGGACGAAGTCGCGGGCGCCAGCTAGTGCGAAAATAAAAATCTTGTATGAAAAGTGTAGTTCGTGTTGAGGAACGAAACAATAGCGCGTCTTCTTTCCCTATATATCCCTTCTTAATCGCTATTATTAATTATACTATGGTTGTGTGTGTTATAGGCGACAGTGGCCAGGAAGTGAATATAAAAAAAAATACAGAATACTTGTCAAAAATTTAACTTCACGCGAGTGAAGCTACAAGAAAGGGACATTACTATTATTACGTTGATTCAGAATATTTATATTTCAATTTAAACCAATGTACCTGAAGCCTCTTTAGTTAACGAATGTTAACTTATTCAAAGTTAACAATATTCGAGAAATAAGACGCCAACTTAGTTAAAACTTAACACCGAACCAAATATCGGATCAACAGAGTATATCAAGTGTCAACAGACCCTACACCGGTAGCTTCACATAAATATCTTTTGGGGTAAACTACCGAATATTCGACCCGAGGGTCGAATTGCTTACGAATCTCGACCTTGTCAGACATCTTAACTCGAGAAAAGTTTTACCGAACTATGCATGAATTAAAAGTTATTGAATATACTAATGACCTATTATTTACTAGCTTTTGTAAGCAAAATAATAGCCTATGTTACTCCCTGACAAAGTAGCTTCCCAAAAGTGAAGTGACATTTTTCAAATCGGTCCATATTCTGAGCAAACAAACAAACAAATCTTTCCTCTTTATAATATTAGTGTAAGTATATATTACTAGCGACCTGTTCCCGGCTTTGCCCGGGGCTTTTTTCTGCAAATTATATATAGAAACCTTCCTCGTTTAACGGTCTTCCCAATAGTGCAAAATTGCATGAAAATGCGTTCGATACTTTTTGAGATTATCGCAAACATACAGACAGACAACCGCGGCTGGGGTCTTTGTTATATAATGCGTAAGGAATCTTTTACTGGCGAGCCCCTTGATTGAGTAGTTCTATACTAATATTATAAGGAGGAAAGATTTGATTGCTTGTTTGTTTGTTTGTATTGAATAGGCTCCGAAAATACTGGACCGATTTGAAAAATTCTTTTACCATTAGAAGCCGACATTATCCGTGATGATCATAGGCTACTTTTTAACGCGGGAAAATGTTTCATTCCTGCGGGAAACCTAAAATAAAAGTAAATACTAGCGACTTGGCCCGGGATACACTTGACAGCGCCATCTATCCAGAATCAGGTAAAGCGACTAACATGACAACTGCTTGGTGGTATTTTTAGCGATCCATCCCACGGTAGATGGCGTTTTATACTTTTCAACGCGGACGAAGTCGCGAGCACTAGCTAGTATTTTATAAAGTTTCTCGGGCGAACTCGCGTGCAACAGCTAGTAAATAAATGAAGCTAAAATATGGGGTTGTTCAAGAGAGCGCTATATTCAATTTTCTGTTGCATTAGTCTTGCTTGTGCCTTTAGGGCCTAAGGCATGGTAAGTCGTTACCACATACCATCGTGTGGAACATAAGCCTGCTTGCCGCCCATTATATTATAAAAAAAAATAAAAAACGAAGGCAGTCATGAGGACTGCCGGCAGAAGTGAAAAACTTAAAACTGAGCGTCCAACGCACACACATACAATCGGGTATATGCAATGTGTTGGCGTGAAAGCGTACGTAGACAGCTGCGCACGCGCACAGCTGTGAGCATTAGCATGTTGCTGACGCGAACCCATACATTTTTTCCCTACCCAAAGTCGTATAACGCGGCTATAGAAGTTTTCACATCAAAAAACCCCGTAACTAAATAAGGTCTCAACTATTTTATTTCCTGTAAAATTTAGCCATCAAAGCCTGCCTAGATGATCAAGCTATAACAGGCATATCCGTTGATAAGTGGCTAGCTGATTTCCATACTCGTTTCGTTTTATTCAGTTTGCGGACGTAATATGGAAGGGATACACGCAATCCGCACTAATAACTTATTAGGTGGGAGTTCCACTTAAAGATATTAGCGATTCTAAAATATTTGCTGTTTCAATATATCGTCACCAAAACATGGGCATAAAATCCGAAGTTTAAAATTAGAAAGCTAAGCAACTAATAGTCCAAGATCCCTCAAAGGATTTTTTTTCTGATTACTAACAGGCTGAATCTTCGTGAGTAGCTTTAGATCAGTTTGTCGAGACGAACAACTTTTTCCTCTGCGAAAATTCTCTATAGACGGTAGCTAAAGGAGTTAGCAGCCGTAAAAAACTTCCAAGCGTAGGACTGGGAAAACGTAGCACTCAATTTGTAGGACTATGCGGCCATTTTATTATACAAATGTTTACTAAGCTGCAGACAAAAAAGCAGCTTGTTAGTATTACATTAGAGTCATTGTTTTACATTAAAGCCATTTAAAGTTATTTGCTTTGCATTCAATATCGTATTCTTCTGAGTATATTGCGTTTAAAGCCACTAGCCATAGACAAAACGTGTCGTCAAACCATTGTAGGAGCATAGCCGGTAGAACACACAAAAAGAGACTACATCTCTTCTTATTAGACACGTTTGGTCTTTCTTATTCGACATTACTACCTGTTAACCAAACGGTCGCGGGTTCGAATCCCGCTAGGGCTTATGTGCTAACATTTTACCTTTGTACCTGAGTCATGGATGTTTTGTATTTATAATATGTTATGTATGTAGTTTATCAACTGTCTGGTACCCATAATCCAAGCATTTTTTGCTTACTTTGAAACTAGATGGTGCTGTGTGGACTGTGTGAACATTTTTTTTTTATTCTAAGGATTTCTGACAACTGCCGTGTGAGCAATAGATTGAAGTAATATTTTTTGGTAAAAAGTACTCTGTGTCCGCGGTCACGACCCACAATAATGAGGTTAGCGATGCTAGGAGGAAATAATAATAATGTGGTAAACGTGCGGTCACTCCAATGCAGACAAAAGGCGGATTTCACCTTGGTACAGTCGAGTGTAATAATATAGGCATATAGGCATATGAATACATATTTTTACACTTCACTGTACATTGACATTGTATTTTGACGAGCCCGTTGGACGAGTGGCAAAGGTGCTTGCCTAACGTTTCAGAAGCCCGGGTTCGATTCCCGGCGTGGTCAACTTTGGAAATATTAATATAATTTTCAAAATTGACTCTGGTCTTTATTTGAAAAGTAGTGGTAGGGCACACTTCGTTTCGCAGTCATTTGGGCAGCCCGCAATGGCGGCAGTAACCACCACCTTACAGAATACCACCGTGAAATAACAGCATTATGTGCTGTTGTGTTTCGGTGAGTGAGTGAGCGATGCCAAAGCCCATTACCCCATCCCTTCCTTATCCCTCATCCTTAATCCTTCTATGGTCAGCAGCGCACTTGTAGCACTTGTGGCATTGCTTGTATTATAGGCGACGGTAGCCACCTACTATCAAGTGGACCGTCAGCCTGTCTGTCGACCTTTACATTAACAAACATAATTCCGTTCGATCCGTATGTTACCATGATTTTCAATCTATTCTTACTAATATTATAAAGTGAGTTTGTATATTTGTAATGAACTCAAAAACTATTGGACCTATCTTGAAAATTCTTTCACCTATAGAAAGCTACATTATCAGCGAGTAACATAGGCTATATTTTATAAAGTGACGCGGGCAAAGTCGCGTGCAACAGCTAGTATTATAAAGAGGGAAGATTTGTATGTTTGTAATGAAAAAACTCAAAAACTATTGGACCGATTTTGAAAATTCTTTCACCTATTTCTATAGATGTTTCTATACCTATTTCTATAGCTACATTTTCAGCGAAACTATACATAGGCTATCTATACTAATATTATAAAGAGGAAAGATTTGATTGTTTGTTTGTATTGAATAGGCTCCGAAACTAGTGGACCGATTTGAAAAATTCTTTTACCATTAGAAGCCGACATTATCCGTGATGAACATAGGCTACTTTTTACCGCGGGAAAATGCTTCATTCCTACGGGAAATCTAAAATAAAAGTAAATACTAGCGGATTGGCCCGGGAGATAGCGCCATCTATCCAAAATACGGTAGATGGCGTTTTATACTTTTCAACACGCACGAAGTCGCGAGCACCAGCTAGTATTTTATAAAGTGACACGGGCAAAGTCGCGTGCAAAGCTATTGTTATAAAGAGAGAAGATTTGTATGTTTGTAATGAATAAACTCAAAAACTATTGGACCGATTTTGAAAATTCTTTCACCTATAGAAAGCTACATTATCAGCGAGTAACATAGGATATATTTTATAAAGTGACGCGGGCAAAGTCGCTTACAACAGCTAGTAATATAATAAAGCTGAAAAGTTAGTAAACTATCTACTTTAGTGCCAAATTTAATCCAAAATCAGTTCACTCATTTTTGCGTTTTTGAGGAACAAAAATCGTACAAACTCGCATTCACAATATTATTAAGATATCTTTTAGTGGTTCACAATCTTTATAAGTGTGTAGCAATGACACGCAAACTTCGTCACGGAATATAGTTTTATACGTCCCCCACCCATGTGTGTGTACGCGTATAATTAATGTGTGTATGTGTGTGTGTGTGTTTGACGACATAATCACATAATCAGGAAAAACTGTGAAAGTCCACAATCGATTTCCTAGCGGAAAATGTTTTGTCGCCACGTAATTTATACGTGGTGTGAAAAATAGAGTTACTATATAATTTTTATTTTATATTATAGTATGGGATAGCGATGAAATCGCAGAGTTTGTTTGTTTGTTTGTTTGTTTGTACGCGCTAATCTCAGGAACTACTGGTTAGAATTGAAATATTATTTTTCCATTTATCGAGGAAGACTATAGACGGGCGAAGTCATAGGCCTATAGGCCAGCTAGTATGTATGTATTTATATGTAATACTAGCTGTTACACGCGACTTCGTCCGCGTAACTTTATAAAATGTAATACATTCGTGTCTGTGAAACCATCGAAATACACATACAACATTTCAACCCAATTTATTTTTAGTAGATAGATAGCCGTCCGCGACTTCGCCCGCGTGACTTTGTAAATTACATACTAAAACCTTCCTCTTGAATCACTTTATCTATCAAAAGAAACCGCATCAAAATCCGTTGCGTATTTTTAAAGATTTAAGCATACATAGGAACAGACAGACGGGAAGCGACTTTGTTTTATACTGTGTAGTGATAATGACAAAAACAACGAAGTAATAATGTGGTTTCACTTGTCATTAATGACATTTTAAAAGTCCGTAGCACTTTTATAACCGGCCTAAGGTCTACGCCGTAGAGCCGTAGAGTCGTAGAAGCGCTACGGCGTAGCAAATATCTTTACGCAGTATAAAGAAAAGTAGCTTGTATACAACCGTCTCTGTCCCTCTTTATGTACACATACGCTTAGATCTTTTGAACTGATTTTAATGTGGCTTTCACTTGTTTGTCTGTCTGTATGTTCCCTGTTCGCGCCTTATCTACTCAACCGATCGTTACAAAAATATTATAGTCAGATATACTGGAAAGGACGTACCTTTCTATCTTATCTTATCTTCAATCTTTATATTCAATACCTTTCATCCAGAAAAAGCACTGTTCCCGAGGGAACATCTAAAATTAAGAAAACTAACGCCTGACAAAGTGTAGCAATGCGGATGTCAGGCGTTATATTTTAATACTAATGGTATATATTTTATATTTTAACGCGAACCAAGTCGCGGGCACCATCTAGTCTTATTATGTAACGATATCTCTTTCAGTTTCCTATATACAGTTTAAATGTAATATATCAAGCTCGTTTGACCTGTTGAACGTAGCGACCGGTTCCAAGATGGCGGGCTGTCAGTTTGACAAGTTACAAATGTACGTTTCGCAACTGACCAATTTAGCTTGAACTCTTGAGTGGCGCAAGTGTTTGTTTTTACAATTTATAGCTGTAATAATATTATAATAATATATATTGCTTCTATATGTATTGTAAAAAAATTAAAATTATGTAATAAAATAAATAATATAAATTCTCCAATAACTTTCCAAAAAAGAAACAAATACAACACTAGAAATAGAAATAAAATTGAATTGCCTAAAATTAGAACACAATATGGTAAAAAAAACATATTGGAGGACATATATGAGGGAGCACAGATATACAATGCATTACCTCTGAGTGTAACAAATTGTAGTACTATGTCTAACTTTAAACACAAATTAAAAGAATACATACAGACCAACGTCAGAAATTAGCTTAATTATCTCCGATGTATTAATTGCATAAATGTAGTTATTAAGTTCTCATAGATTTAAGTGAACAAATTGTTCTTTTATGAGAATAAAATTCTTTAAAGCGAAGTAAATAATAATAATAGGTTCCGCACTCTGGACCCCTAACCACCGGTAGCTTGGGCCTTGTCCCGCCAATTTTATTGTACTTATAATATGTATGTAAATAAAAATTAACAATAAGTGAAAAAATAAAATAAAATGCCCGAATAATAAAATGGCAGTACCAATTTTTGTTACCGCTAATACGTAACATAAATGGGATATCTACACATACGTGTGGCTGCCTATCTCGTTACTGGATGTGCGTGAGTGAGTTACGTCACGAAATTGATAAGATATTTATTCTGTCAATTCTATATTGAGAAGAACTTTAACTGAATGATTTTATTAGACTGTTGCTATTACTATTAATTGTAGTAAATCATATTAATTCATTTACTTAATAAAATTATAGGCAATGACTAGCTTCGGTTTTAAGGATATCCATTAATTACAGAACAGCTTATACATTTGTTAATATATTATTTATATTACTAGCTGATAGTAGATAAATAATAACAATTTATGACTAAATGTACGTCCCCTTACCAAAATTCTTAAATAGCTAGAAGTATACTTAACTCTCAATATGTTTATCAAAATACTAGAATACAGATATCAATTTATTGTCATGTGCTAGATACTTGGTCTTTAAAATATGTAGTCTGTGGTCTAATAAACATTTCAGCTCAGAAATTTTTTTAAAAATTAAAACGCAAGTGGAATCGCGGGCAATATGCTTGTTTGTGTTCGGCGCGAGCAAACAGAAGCGTTTGCCAATATTTCTAATTTTTAAAACCAACCCCTATACACGCAGGCGAGGGGTCTCGATAAATTGGACACGTCTATCAGTATCCGAGAGAAAGTATTGCATTTTAAAAGCGACTGACACTTTTAATTTAGTTTCTAACTCTCGCGTGGCATACATACTTATATATTCTAGTTATATATATGGACGTGTTACGGTACGTTTGAAAATTTTTCTCTCTTAACTACTTATTAATTTATAAGTCAGACTGATACTGATCTGATCCGGTTGTGGCAATTAAACTACCATTATGATATAAGTTTTGTCACTCGTTTTGTCATTGGAATTTTGTTATTATAAGCCTATAGCTATAGCAATTTGCGAATGCTCTTGGCCGCCATTTTGATGACGTAATCTCGTGACACACTCAGTACTCAGTCAGCTGTTGTTAGCAACAATCACCGGCCAGTGCCTATTGAGGATGACGTCACAAAAGCTTCCTGTGCTTTAGAAATTTGCAGGAATTAAATAAATTATTTAGGAAAATAAATAATAATAATATATCTATACTAATATTATAAAGAGGAAAGATTTGTTTGTTTGTATAGAATAGGCTCCGAAACTAGTGGACCGATTTGAAAAATTCTTTTACCATTAGAAGCCGACATTATCTGTGATGAACATAGGATACTTTTTACCGCGGGAAAATGCTTCATTCCTACGGGAAATCTAAAATAAAAGTAAATACTAGCCGCTTGGCCCGGGAGATAGCGCCATCTATTCAAAATACGGTAGATGGCGTTTTATACTTGTACGCGGACGAAGTCGCGAGCACCAGCTAGTTTTTAATAATAAAAAAAATAATACTAATAAATTTATATCTGACACAAATTTATGTTTGATTAAAGTCATGCTCAGGAAACTTTGTCGATTTCCGACAGGAGAACTCTATCGGGAATCCGAATCCCTGACGAATGCCAGTCTACGAGTAGGTATAGGTATATGAATAAAATTTAGCTTCCATATGTTTGTGCTAGCAAAACTCAAAAACTAGCAGATGGAATAAATTGAAATTTTTACACAAAATTGCATTTTAACTGAAGAATGTTTCTGTATACTTTTTATTGCAAATTTTTAACGGATATGAAAAAACAAATGACATAATCGAGCAACAACGAAGCGTGGCCGGGTTCAGCCAGTCCTATACTAATATTCTTATCTTATGATCTTCAAATTCAAATTCAAATTCAAATATTTTATTGCAAACCATAATGTATAAACGATGTTACAATATAAAAATTTATCTTAATATGACCGTCATTATAAATTTAAATTTAGCAGGGTTTCGGAAAAAAGCCAAGACCGTCGTCGTCTGAGAAGAAACCCTGAAAGAAACTCAGTATGTGTACATAAATAT
Source organism: Synanthedon vespiformis (assembly GCA_918317495.1). NCBI lineage: Eukaryota > Metazoa > Arthropoda > Insecta > Lepidoptera > Sesiidae > Synanthedon > Synanthedon vespiformis. Next base: position 1,726,515 of record OU906975.1, on the reverse strand, counting down.
ATCAATCTATAAATACTAATAATAAATGTGTAGGGGTCGATCGTGGAGTAATTTACTTTGTTTTAAGAAATATCGTGTATATAGGCTCTATACAAATGATACTGAAACTAAATTGACCATTTTTACAATTTTGTTCTGTATGTATGTATGTTCCTCCGTCACTCTTAAACGAATTGACTGATTTTCATGAAACTTGGTAGATAAACATTTGGAAGTACGGGACACGTGATAGGATACTTTTTGTCTTTTTTAATGGGGACGAAGTCGCGGGCAACGGCTAGTTTTAAATATTAAAGAAAATCGCGCGACAAAATTAGCGGATTTTATTAACCTATCCGAAAAGCGGTAGGACGCCTCACAACGCGTCTAAACGCGGTCTCTCAGGCCGACATAATTACAAAACGACAACAAAGGGTTAGAATGACACGGCCTCGAATACCCCCGCAGCATGTTGAATCGTCCAAGTCATCGCTCTTTAGCGTTTACCGTTGGTCCAATGCATGAGCGAGAGCGTTTTAGAAATTCTTATACAAACGCGGATATACTATAAATTATCTCTATAGTCGGATTTTTAATCGATTCTAGCCTAGCTGTCATTTTAGTCCATCAATAAGGTGGACGACGAGTTCCATCATTTTGTTCTCTTCTATAACGTGATCTATACAACTCGACCATAAATCGTGATCTATCGAACTCGCTTATAAATGAGTCATACTACAACACTACGCTTCATGCTTGCAACATTTAAAAAAATAAAGGTCGTCAGCTGTCATTTTAGTCCATCTAATTAAAAAACCGATTATAGTAATAGTAGAGTAGACGAACGCGTTGGACGAGTGGCAAGGGTGCTTGCCTAAAGTTTTAGGGGCCCCGGGTTCGATTCCCGGCGGGGTAAACTTTGGAAATTTTAATATAATTTTCAAAATTTGACTCTGGTCTGGATTTGAAAAGTAGTGGTAGGACACACTGCGTTTCGCAGTCATTTGGGCAGCCCGTCTGGCGGCAGTAACCACCACCTTACAGAATACCACCGTGAAATAACAGCATTATGTACTGTTGTGTTTCGGTGAGTGAGTGAGCGATGCCAGAGCCCATTACTCCATCCCTTCCTTATCCCTTATCCTTAATCTTTCTATGATCGGCAGCGCACTTGTAGCACTTATGGCGTTGTTTGTGGCGTAAAACAGCTATTCGAAAATTCAAATACACGTGCTGTTATTTTACGGTAGCTTCTGTAAGGACCTCCTTACTCCTGGTTTAATTATTACAACTCCTCGTCCTATTATGACGTCATACAACATGTAATCTATTTTTTGACTACAAGTTGATACAAGTTCAATGGCCAGCCTTCAGGTCTAAAACGACACTGTCAGAAAGAGAGCGTTCAAATGTAGATCAAAACTACCCCTCAGATTAAGCTAATGCATGTTAGCATATCTGAGGTATTTTTCTAGTTAACAATAAACGTTTGGTTATCATACTTTTTAATAATTAATTGAGCAATAGTTTTGCTAAATGTAGTTAATAAATTTAGTAATTATTTAGTTTGCTAATATCCCTAAATTTGAAATAGTCTCATATGGTTTAAAACGCAGATGGTCTATGGTAGCAACTCGTCTAAAAATCATTTAGTCTAACGTTGCTTTTATCAAGACGTCTTAATTTGTATTTTGTGTATTTAGTAGTCAAATTGCGTTTGAGAGTGAATTTTTTATAACATATTTATCTTTGAGAGAAAAATCGCTACCGCCTATGAAAAGGGCCACAATTTTTTCCTTTGTCCTGGACCCTTTGATGTATCCATGAATAGTGAATTTTGTTGAACACTTAGGCAAAATTTAAACTTCGGTGTTGTTTTTGGAAAGTTTTTCTTCGTGAAGCACTTTGCCAATTAGAGTATAATATGACTCTTTGAGATTGAACGAGTATCTTAATTATTATGATCCAACTCGATTGTCCTAAAGTGCTATTAATGAGTATAAAGAATATAGTTCAGGCCAATTTTTGATATAAGTTCTAGAATATTAATAGAATGAATAGAATTCAAATGTAGTCAGATTCTGTTATAGTCCAAGACCAACCCGTTTTTTTTTTGACATTGATAAGTCTTTTCATACGCTTCAGTATAGACCCCAATTTCACGAAAAAGTGCGATCCCCTCATATCTCAGAGAGTTGTAAAGATATGATATTCAAAATAGGCTCAAAAGACGCGTATTCACAAGAGCTGTAAGGTGCAAAAAGAATTTTTCGAAAAAGTCAAAAACGAAAAATGTTATGGCTGAAATAGTAAAAAAAAAATTGAATTTTTTTTCGAATTTTTGATTTTAGCGCCCGATATTTTGTAAACGAAGAATGTTATAAAAAATTTGAGAAAATCTCAATTTGAGCCTAAAATAAAGACGATCGGGTTAAGGGTTTGCCCTGTAGCCTAACCTTTTTGAAAGAAGTCAACAAGTCAGAACGACATAATTTCGAATTCCGTATGACTCTTTGAGATTGAACGAGTATCTTAATTATTATGATCCAACTCGATTGTCCTAAAGTGCTATTAATGAGTATAAAGAATATAGTTCAGGCCAATTTTTGATATAAGTTCTAGAATATTAATAGAATGAATAGAATTCAAATGTAGTCAGATTCTGTTATAGTCCAAGACCAACCCGTTTTTTTTTGACATTGATAAGTCTTTTCATACGCTTCAGTATAGACCCCAATTTCACGAAAAAGTGCGATCCCCTCATATCTCAGAGAGTTGTAAAGATATGATATTCAAAATAGGCTCAAAAGACGCGTATTCACAAGAGCTGTAAGGTGCAAAAAGAATTTTTCGAAAAAGTCAAAAACGAAAAATGTTATGGCTGAAATAGTAAAAAAAAATTGAATTTTTTTTTGAATTTTTGATTTTAGCGCCCGATATTTTGTAAACGAAGAATGTTATAAAAAATTTGAGAAAATCTCCTCTGGACAATTTAGTCAGCTACAATTTGAGCCTAAAATAAAGACGATCGGGTTAAGGGTTTGCCCTGTAGCCTAACCTTTTTGAAAGAAGTCAACAAGTCAGAACGACATAATTTCGAATTCCGTAGATTCATTTCCAATGTGCTCGATAGTCGTGTGAGGCACGAAATCTGTGAATTTTTGTTATATAGTCTTCATACTCATTTGGTCGACTTGTTTCCATGTCATCCTAATTCTCTCCAATGTTTACCTAGCGGTCACACGTTGAATACTAAACAGGTCCTGTCACACAGATAACGGAGGGTTTTCGGAGGTCCGCGCGAACGTACAGAAAACCATTGGAGCCATTATATTGTTTTAGGTACGCTTAATTAAATATCCCTATGGTTGGCACCTTTGAAACTAATGAGAGAAAACTTGGTTTCAAAATGGAGTTATAAACTTGATATAATTTTATTAAATTATGCCGGAATATTTAAGTATACTTAACTAGCGATTAGCGACCGGTTTCTCACTGGTGCTATGTTTTTCTATACCAATCTATACTACTAATATTATAAAGAGGAAAATTTGATTGTTTGTTTGTTTGTTTGTATAGAATAGGCTCCGAAACTATTGGACCGATTTGAAAAATTCTTTTACCATTAGAAGCAGACATTGTCCGTGATGAATATAGGCTACTTTTTACCGCGGGAAAATGCTTCGTTCCTACGGGAAAACGGGTAATAGGACAACGGGTAGTAAGAATTATCCTTCCGTACTTACTTTTTCACATAACTTCTAAACGGCTGAACCGATTGGGTTGAAATTTTATATCCATATATTCGATGATTTCCTGGATAATTTAAAAATACAATTGGACCCGGTAGGTGGCGCTGCTGTCGGTATGTCAACTACTAAACGGCTTGACCGATTGGGTTGAAATGCTGTATGTGTATTACCATGGTTTCACAGACACGAATGTATTATATTTTATAAAGTTAGGCGGACGAAGTCGCGTGCAACAGCCAGTATTTTATAAGGCAGCGCACAAGAAGTATACCGTGCGAACAGACTTGACGTTAACGTATTATTATAATACAAATCTGTATTTTGTGGAGTATGATACGTGTATATGTACATTTTATAGTATTGCACCTACACAATACAGTATTGTACAACTCCAGGTCATTCAACGGTGTAATATTACAAGTGGCGGCGAGATCAAAGCGGCACAAAGGCGGTTACATCAAAGGAGTCCGGTTGCCTCTCGTTCTACTCCCAAGTAAGTAATAGTTTGATTTTAAGAACCATATATTTTACTACTACATATATATATATATAGTGAGTGACTCGCCTCAACTAAGGAAGGTTGCAATGATTTTCGACCGACGAAAACGAAAAAACAAAAACGGAGGAGGTACTCAATTCGACGCGTATGTTTTTTTTTATGTATGATCACGCATAACTTTTGACAGGGTAGTCCGATTTTGATAATTCTTTTTTTATTTGAAAGGGTGCACCCCCAAGGGAGTCCTATTTAATTTAGAAAAAAAATTTCAAACCTAAGGGTAGGAAAACAGGGGGTGATTGATTGTTCACTGACCGATTGTAGCGTATAACCACGCATAACTTTTTACAGAGTAGTCCGATTTTGATAATTCTTTTTTTTAATGGATAGGGTATACCTCGAAGTTGGTCTCGTATAAATTTTGAAAAAAAAATCCTACCCTAAGGGTGGGAAAATGGGGATGGGAAAATTAAAAATTAAGCATGTAGTAAATATTAGATTATAGAACATTTTAACACAAAACTTTAAATAAAACTTTTTAACAAAAAATAAAACCGCCGTAAAAACTGAAAAGCATAAAATAATCATATTACTTTACCTAAGTAATTTTGAGTCGGCGCCAAACTAGCAAAAATTACGTAAAGAGTGAAGCGCGGCGGCGACTCAAAATTTTGTATGTGTATTTCCATGGTTACACAGACACGAATGTATTATATTTAATAAAGTAACGCAAACGAAGTCGCGTGCAACAGCTAGTATAACAATAATACGCTTGGAAGCAGAGTCTTTAACATAGTACAAGAGAGCAATCTCCAATCCGTTTCATGTTTGAACCGTTCTCTATTGTGGAGTCAAAGTCTCAAAGATAAGTTTAATAGATTAGTTCAAATTGTAGGCGAGCAACGACACTGAGCTGACGACAGATCAAAGGTAGTCATTGTGTGGCCACTAAACCGGCGATTCGTCAGCATTGCAATATTCAACTGAGTAGCATTTAATTAAATATAATGAACGACGACTATATATATATGCTAGACGATTTATTCTTTTTGGCAAATTAGTATCCTTCACCACCCTGCCTTCCAAGCCTGCACGTGGTATAATTCAATTTTCATGTAAATATTTAAATTATTTTTATGTATTTTATTTTTATGTAAATTTTTTTATGTAAATTTAGTTTAGCCTAGACTTCCCTGGACTTTCACGAATATTGCAAAACCAAAATCTCTTGTAATGTCATCTCATGTCATCTCATATCGCTGTGACGACGATGGCGCCGCCATGCGACAGTGGCCCTCAATTATTTATATTTTTATATGATCCCTCGGGAATAGTCCTTTTTTCTGGATGAAAGGTACCCTATGTCCTTTCTGGTGTTCCAGACAATGAGTATGCAAAATTTCATGGTGATCGGGTTCAGTAGTTTTTGCGTGAAAGCGAGACAAACAGACAGAGTTACTTCCGCATTTATAATACTAATATTAAACTAAATTAATATAGATAACTTAAACACAATAAATTTAACTTCAAGTTCTTTAAAAAAAAATGAACAGAATGTAATGAAATGAAGAAGCTTTAGTTAGATGATACTCAGACCAAATAAGAACTATAGACAGAATTCGTGCGTAGGCCGTTAACTATTGTGTTCCAATTTTTAACCTCCATTTTTTATTTTATTTTTAATAAAAAAATTGGTTTTCAAGTTTACTTACGTGTGAAATGTGATTCCATTCTAGTTTTTATCTTTAGAACCATGTTTTGACACTTTTTTATTATGCAATTTGACATGTTTACTCCTAGTTTGATTGCATTTGTGTGCGTGTAATCGTGTGTACGAAAGGTGGAATGGAAAAGAGAAGGAATGAGGAAATAAGAACCAGACAAGTGGAGTAAACTAATAACTCACTGTACCCTTTTTTTTAAAGTTGGGATCTCTTGGATACCCGGCAGTGTAGGGAACACTGCGGGAACACCATAAAATATGAGATAGGCAAATGATTTAAAAAAAAAAGCACGATACATGTGGCCAAAAAAAAATAGAAACAAGAGAGAATGGAACGTACAATAGATAGATTAAAAAATAATAAATAAACGAGTCCCACCGCGTTTTTAATGGCCCCAACATAAAATCATAGAGTCCCTTTTATCTTCCAATAGCAAAGTGAATACCGAACAACCCCGACTTTACAAGCAGATTCTGTTGTGATTATTGGAAAGTAATGGGTCGAAATCTATCCTTATAATATCTACTAAAAAATGAATTAATTTAATTTATGGAAAACTAACTATCAGACCCGGATTCTCACGGGTGTATTTGCATAGACCATCAATGTACTACAACTATGGATTTCGCATGCCATACAAAAACACTACACTACGAATTTCATAAAACATTAATTTAAAAGTGACATAATAATATGTGTACAGCATAAACTCTGATAATAATAATTGTATGTCATTAAAAGAAAATGTGACTTCACGCCAACACATTGGAGTTTAAGATCAATAGTAGAACTTGGTCGTTACTACCTTTTACCATCATCGCGCGAAGGCAAGATTCCGCTATGATTTCGTTACAGGCCTATTTTTTATATGACACTTTGGAATTTGTGACGCAAATTCCATTTCCCGCGGTAAAAAGTAGCCTATGTTCATCACGGATAATGTCAGCGTCTAATGGTAAAAGAATTTTTCAAATCGGTCCAGTAGTTTCGGAGCCTATTCTATACAAACCAACAAACAAACAATCGAATCTTTCCTCTTTATAATATTAGTATAGATTATTATACTATATATACTTACTATTATATAGTACATATAATAGATAAATACTGGTTCTAAACAAGTATAGGTGAAGTATTTTTATACTTTCCTTACTTACACAAAAATAGAACGCCCACGTTTTTTAAATGCTTCAGTAAAGGCATGGGCGAGTAAAACAAGTGTTTCGACGATACAAAATGTCTATCTAAAAATATTTTCAAATATCAAGTGCGTCTATATCCGCATCATTCCAATTTAATTACGAAAAATCTTAAATATAGTGGTCTCAGCACCGAATATACTTTTGTACCGTTCGGCGTTTAGACACTCGGTCCGTGGGGCCCTGCAGCAATGGGCCTCTTCAAAGATATTTCGAAGGGGCTTATTGATGCGACGGGGGACCGAAGATCTGGCGCTTTCCTCGGCCAACAAATTAGTTAGGCCATTGCAACGAGGAAATGCTGTCAGCGTCCTTGGTACAGTCGGCCGCATAAGTCGATTAACACATTCAAAAGTAACCGTTAACACTCAACGCGCCATAAGTCGTTGTCAGGACTAAAGAACAAAATAAATTTCACGTATTAAACGAACTTAAAAAGCTTCAGTAAGTAAGTATGTAAATAAGGAAATTGAGTATTTAGTTGTTTTGCACATTAGAATGTGTTAATCGACTTATGCGGCCGACTGTACAATGCCGCAGAGTCCATTTTTATATTGAGTTTTAGTTTTAGGTAAGTATTTAGTGTACATTGTTTAATATTTAAAGTTTACTATAAGTTCGTTTAATTTATGTTAATTTTGTATTATGAAGAATTGGTTATAAATATTTTTTACGTTTTATTATAATTAAAGTAGTCTGTCATAATAATAAAATCATTACGAAAACATTTCATTTAAGGGATTCACATAGGCCAATGACGTTGACGATTTGACCTTTAAAATGACTATGTATCAAACTAATTCCGCAAGACGGTTTGAAGTCTGTTTATTTTTGTTAAAAAGAGTTATAATTAGCTTTAAAAACAGAGACTAGCTTTAAAAAAAGAGAAAGAGATTGTCTTGAAACACAAAACCTAAACAATGCGTAACCAGTATGTGTACTTACTGGTTTTGAGTAAACGGTAACACATCGTGGGTTTATCGTTTGTTCCACCCAGACAACCAAGTTGGATAACTGGTTAACTAGACGCATTATTTCTTCTGCGGAGATAACCAGTTATGTGGGTGGAAGTCTATTTCCATATTCTTAACCGAGTTTAACTACTAGTTGTCTAGGGGAAAGTATCTTCCGCGAAGAAAACTAGTTATCTTAGTGGAATTATTCTTCCACGTTCGTAACCGAGTCGGATAAGTTGTCTAGGGGGAAAGTATCTTCCGCGAAGAAAACTAGTTATCTGAGTGGAATTATTCTTCCACGTTCGTAACCGAGTCTGATAAGTTGTCCAGGGGGAAAGTAACTTCCGCGAAGAAAACCAGTTATCTGAGTGGAATTATTCTTCCACGTTCGTAACCGAGTCGGATAAGTTGTCTAGGGGGAAAGTATCTTCCGCGAAGAAAACTAGTTATCTGAGTGGAATTATTCTTCCACGTTTGTAACCGAGTCTGATAAGTTGTCCAGGGGGAAAGTAACTTCCGCGAAGAAAACCAGTTATCTGAGTGGAATTATTCTTCCACGTTCGTAACCGAGTCGGATAAGTTGTCTAGGGGGAAAGTATCTTCCGCGAAGAAAACTAGTTATCTGAGTGGAATTATTCTTCCACGTTTGTAACCGAGTCTGATAAGTTGTCCAGGGGGAAAGTATTTTCCGCGTAAAAAACTGGTTAACAACATGGACTAAGATGTCCTTAAACTTAACCGACAACAAACCAAAACCTGAAGCATTAGCTACGTTACCGAATTTAGTACCTAGGTAAAGATACATGTGGCATAGTAGGAACATATCGATGCTATACCTCAACCAACTCAACCTCGCATATGCAACAATGATTTGATAGAAATGTCACTTTTCTTACACTCGGAATACGGGTGTTTTTGCCATCTTAGTCTATGTTTTGACGAGCACGTTGGACGAGTGGCAAGGGTGCTCGCCTAACCTTTCAGGTGCCCCGGGTTCGATTCCCGGCGGGGACAACTTTGGAAATTTTAATATAATTTTCAAAAGTTGACTCTGGTCTGAAAAATATTTGAAAAGTAGTGGTAGGGCACACTGCGTTTCGCAGTCATTTGGGCAGCCCGTCTGGCGGCAGTAACCACCACCTTACAGAATACCACCGTGAAATAACAGCATTATTATGTGCTGTTGTGTTTCGGTGAGTGAGTGAGCGATGCCAGAGCCCGTTACCCTATCCCTTCCTTATCCCTTATCCTTAATCCTTCCATGGTCGGCAGCGCACTTGTAGCACTTATGGCGTTGCTTGTGTTATAGGCGACGGTGGCATCCTACCATCAAGTGGACCGTCAGCCTGTCTGTCAACCTTAACATAAAAAAAAAAGTTGTTAACCAGGCCAGACAGAATTTTGAAAAATTACCAAAGTTAACCTTGTCAGGAACCGAACCTAGGACCCTTGAGACAGAGCCTAAACCTGAACTCCAATGAACTCGTCAAAGCAGTAAGGTTAGCAGGACTATAGGTTATGTTATTCTATTTTAAGTCATTCTGTTATCGGTCCATTACAACCAATTCCCAAATTGCCTGATTCCCATTTCGCCTGAAATGCAAATTGTCTTTCCCATTACAACCGAATCTCAAATTGCCTGATTCCCATTTCGCCTGAAATGCAAATTGTCTTTCCCATTACAACCGAATCTCAAATTGCCTGATTCCCATTTCGCCTGAAATGCAAATTGTCTTTCCCATTACAACCGAATCTCAAATTGCCTGATTCCCATTTCGCCTGAAATGCAAATTGTCTTTCCCATTGCAACCGAATCTCAAATTGCCTGATTCCCATTTCGCCTGAAATGCAAATTGTCTTTCCCATTACAACCGAATCTCAAATTGCCTGATTCCCATTTCGCCTGAAATGCAAATTGTCTTTCCCATTACAACCGAATCTCAAATTGCCTGATTCCCATTTTGCCTGAAATGCAAATTGCCTTTCCCATTACAACCAAATCTCAAATTGCCTGATTCCCATTTCGCCTGAAATGCAAATTGTCTTTCCCATTACAACCGAATCTCAAATTGCCTGATTCCCATTTCGCCTGAAATGCAAATTGTCTTTCCCATTACAACCGAATCTCAAATTGCCTGATTCCCATTTCGCCTGAAATGCAAATTGTCTTTCCCATTACAACCGAATCTCAAATTGCCTGATTCCCATTTCGCCTGAAATGCAAATTGTCTTTCCCATTACAACCGAATCTCAAATTGCCTGATTCCCATTTCGCCTGAAATGCAAATTGTCTTTCCCATTACAACCGAATCTCAAATTGCCTGATTCCCATTTCGCCTGAAATCCGAAAAGCCTTCGTACCACTATCTGTCATGAAGTTTTAAAACTTATTTGAATGTTAAAGCCGTTAGAATACCAATAAAAGGAAACCACATACATAGCCGAGTAATTTTTCTATATTTCAGTCGGCCATTTTGTTAATAAAATTAATCCAAAGCTGGCTCGGCGCCATCGACTAAACTCGTTCGTTCTGCCACAGTCCTCATTTCAATAGTTAACAGATCGGCGTACTGTCGCGTTACTATCAAAATTCGAAGATTGACGTGAAATAGTAACTTTGTAAGTCGAATTGGACCATCCAGGAAACCATCGAAATAGCCATATAGAATTTCAACCCAATCGGTTCAGCCGTTTAGATGTTATGTGAAAAAGATAAATACGGAAGGATAATTCTTACTACCCGTTGTTCTATTACCCGTTTCCCGTAGGAATGAAGCATTTTCCCGCAGTAAAAGGTAGCCAATGTTCATCACGGATAATGTCGGCTTTTAATGGTAAAAGAATTTTTCACATTGGTCCAGTAGTTTCGGAGCCTATTCAATACAAACAAACATACAATCAAATCTTTCCTCTTTATAATATTATAGTATAGACTAGCTGGTGTCCGCGACTTCGTCCGCGTTGAAAAAGAAAAAATTATAGGTTATCCTGTGCCCTGCACGTCTAAATGTTTATCTACCAAGTTTCTTGAAAATCAGTTGAGTAATTCGTTTAAGAGTTATGGAGGAACATACATACATACATACAGAAAAAAATTCTAAAAATGGTCAATTTAGTTTCAGTAACATGTATAGAGCCTATATACACGATATTTCTGAAAACAAACTAACTTACTCCCTGACAGATTTATCAATAATTATATAATTATAATTATATAATTAGATTTATAATTGTATCCAGAATCCCGATAGACACCTATGTTAGGTAGGGATTGGTATCTGTTATCTAATCGAGTTTCCATGATAGTTGCCAACTTTAAAATTTGCTTTCAAATGCAACTCAAACTAGATCTCAACTGGCACATATTTTGCTACATCTAGCATTAGTTGTTTATTGACACAGTTGTATGATATATTTCCCGCCTTCGCACAGCGGGTTTACAAAATCGAAGTCAGTTGTTGGAAGTCTACATATTAAATATGTCGTGGCCATATCACAGAGTTGATTACTTCATGAAATGACTACCTAAAACGGGCCATAATGAAGAATGTTCACTAATTTTAATTTTAACTCTTCGTATTCCCTATTGAAAATAATAAATGCCTGTGAAAAAATTATTTTGATACATCGTTTAGTTTCTGAGATATGGCGTTTTAAAAATTAGATCGCGACGACGCGACGGGCCTGCGCTCGTTGCGGTGACGTCATAATCCAACGGTCTCGGTCAGTTCGCGCGCTCCCATATTGGAGCGAACCGACGCGACCGTTGGAACGTGACGTCACGCCCAGCGCCTGCTAGAAGTTTCGATATTTAAATGTCTGTAAAATCACAACTACTGGGTCTTTTTGAGAAAAACAAAAAGTAGTGTGTTTGTATACATTAAGCTTTAGTTTAGACGATTTTGCACACCTATTAACATTCTCCATTATCATTAACCAGTTGGTGTTCGCGTTATATAGCCTAGTCTTTCTCTATAAATGGATTATCCAACACAAAAAAGTATTATATTAGTTAGGATAGATTAAAACCAAAAGCAATTTTTAATTTTCTAACAAGACAAAGTCGCGGACATCAGCTAGTACCTAATATTTTACATTAATCATTTAATAATCCATAAAGTCTACAACTAATATATTTCCATAAATAAGATAAATACTATTGCAAAACCAACCTTGCACCGTCGTTTTAAGGTACAATTTCATATAATAATACGTTTGGAATCAAGAATAAATTCCCGTGACTGTTAAGTGATGGGAAATGTTCGAGGGCTCAATGAGAGTTACTCATGTGTGCGACAAAAATTTGGATGTTGGTTCATATGTGTATAAATCCATACTAATATACTAATATATACTAATTATACTAATATACTAATATATACAAATACTAATATACTAATTACTAATATTACTAATTACTAATCCATACTATATTAATATTATAAATGCGAATGTAACTGCGTTTGTCTGTCTCGCTTTCACGCAAAAACTACTGAACCGATCACCATGAAGTCGCGGACGGCAGCTAGTTATTAATAACTTCTTTTCGCTCTCACACGCCTCACATGCCTCAATATCAAATGAGTCGTTCCAGCCCTACTCGGAACACGCAGTACTTATTTGAATTGCAAAATTGGAACTTTTTAACGACGCGAAAGCCGCAACTTAAAAAATTCAGTTTTCTTAAAGAGCTGCTCGAGCTAAACCTCTTTATTATAAGCTATTGTAAATCAATATTATAATAGTTATATGAAGGTAGGCCTCGGTTTGATTTTAACTTACTTAAATTGAACTGAATTTTTTTTGAGTTAGGATCTTTCAATAACTACAAGACAAGTAAAGTGTTGATTAGTTACTTTTATGAATAACTAGCAAGTGCTCGCGACTTCGTCCGCGTTGAAAAGTATAAAACGCCATCTACACAAAGCCGTTGTCATATTAGTCGCTTCACCTGATTCTGGATAGATGGCGCTGTCAAGTGTATCCCGGGCCAAGCCGCTAGTATTTACTTTTATTTTAGAATTCCCGTAGGAATGAAGCATTTTCCCGCGGTAAAAAGTAGTCTATGTTCATCACGGATAATGTCGGCTTCTAATTGTAAAATAATTTTTCAAATCGGTCCACTAGTTTCGGAGCCTATTCTATACAAACAAACAAACAATCGAATGAATCTTTTCTCTATATAATATTAGTATAGATGTACCGGGTCCAATTGTATTTTTAAATCATCCAGGAAACCATCGAAATATCCATATAAAATTTCAACCCAATCGGTTCAGCCGTTTATATGTTATATGTGAAAAAGATAAGTACGAAAGGATAATTCTTACTACCCGTTGTCCTATTAGCCGTTTTCCCGTAGGAATGAAGCATTTTCCCGCGGTAAAAAGTAGCCTATGTTCATCACGGATAATGTCGGCTTCTAATTGTAAAATAATTTTTCAAATCGGTCCAGTAGTTTCGGAGCCTATTCTATACAAACAAACAAACAAATATTTCCTCTTTATAATATTAGTATGACTCACACACACACACATTCCACACCGCACCATCTAGTTCCACACTAAGCAAATAATGCTTGTATTATGGACACCATACAGTTGATATCATTTACAATTGGTTTAGAATCGGGTTATACTTTTTATTAATATTGGTGAATTTGCTGCTATTATTATCTACTATTACTATTATTGCATTATAAGTTGTTATATTGTTTATCTATGTATTTAATTATCAAGTTATAGATATAATATCTATGTAAATTGTATAATGTATCTGTATTGCGTTCGCGTGAGTCACACGGTGCTGGCTGAAAATCAGCGCTGCAGATGCTTGTCTTGTCCTTCGTGCAGTGAATAAATGTCTTTCTTTCTTTCTTTCTTTCTAAGTATAGATGTGTCATACCTAGAGTCAGTGAAACTGGCACAAAAAAAAACCTTAAACGCATCACTTTTCAATGTGGTATCAGCACAAACGGGACACATTACGAAATTGGGTCAACAGTGTCCCATTTATGTGCACAATCATTGTACAGATTTGTAGTTGCCGGGAACGCCAAGTGCAAATCTGATAAAAACGGTATTGTGCTTCATCACACATACAAACTTAGCCTCTTTGTAATCTACTACTTAGATGTTGCACGTGATTTCGTTCGCGTAACTTTATAAAATACTGGCTGACGCCCGCGACTTCGTCCGCGTAGAAAAATATAAAACGCCATCTCTCCAGGAGCGGATCGCTAAAAATATCACCAAGCAGTTCTCATGTTAGTCGCTTCACCTGATTTTGGATAGATGGCGCTGTCAAGTGTATCCCGGGCTAAGCCGCTAGTATATATTTTTATTTTTGATTTCCCGTAGGAATGAAGCATTTTCCCGCGGAAAAAAGTAGCCTATGTTCATCAGGGATAATGTCAGCTTCTAATGGTAAAAGGATTTTTCAAATCGGTCCAGTAGTTTCGGAGCCTATTCAATACAAACAATCAAATCTTTCCTCTTTATAATATTAGTATAGAAGTAAAGACTATCTGACGCCCGCGACTTTGTCGCATCTATATCTATAGAGCAGTATCTATAAATGCGTCCTGTCTCACACATCACAAAGCGCGGGAAGAGCACTCGACTGAGAAGCACAATGATTCATACCAAAAATAAAACCATAAACCGACCCTTGGGCGTATACTCTTTTTGACAAAACTACTGCATATATCTATTTCGTGTAAAGTTATTTGAACTCTTGAATAACTAATCAATGTTTGTATGCAAAGTATTTTGGAGTTTTTGTACACTGGATTGACCTAATCACCCTCAAAGTGGCATTAAAACTTGTGTTAAAATATGGATTTTTCAATGGTCATATCTTTTAAATTAATATTTATTTTTAAGTTGTACTTTGCAGGAACCTAGTTAACATTACC
The DNA here is from genome assembly GCA_918317495.1 of Synanthedon vespiformis. Lineage (NCBI taxonomy): Eukaryota > Metazoa > Arthropoda > Insecta > Lepidoptera > Sesiidae > Synanthedon > Synanthedon vespiformis. The sequence continues at coordinate 1,711,490 of OU906975.1, read as the reverse complement.
TAGTCCTAGGAACCTAGTCAACCTAGTAAATTAGACATAAAACAGCGGAGTAATAATCATTCTACGTTTGTATGGAGGAAAGCCGACTTGTATTACCTTAACGGAGTTAGGTAACAATACGCATACCACTGCGTGAAGGTAATCCAGAGAAATGTCAGTGTAATCGCTGACAAACGGCAAACAATCAAGCTATTAACGTGGCAGTCGCTTGATCAATTCATATTGATCAATCCTGCATTCCTGATTGATTGATGTTTCTCCCTCAATATATCAATCTTATCGCGACGTTTGCACGGACTGTGTCAAACAAAACAACGAATTTATACCCTAAATAATCATTATCTATAATAATCTATACTGTCTGTCTGTTAACTTTTCACGCCTTAACTATTAGACCTATTGTCATGAAATTTTGCATACACGTTGTCAGGATAACTAAGCGGACATTAGAAATATACAAGTTAAGTCGAAATAAAACTCTTAAATGAATAATAAATTATTAAATGAATAATATTAGTTAATATAATTAGATAAAAAAAAAAAAATAAAAAAAAAATTGTTATGATTTTTTTGTCGACGGTACTATGATGTGATACTCGGATCATGTGAAGTTTGCAGCAAGTGCGCTCCTATTCTTATTTGAAACGCATAGCAGTTGTAGTTGCTACATTCGTAGCACCTGCTACGAAAATACAGCACCTTATAAGTATTTTCGTAGCAGTGCTACGATTTTGTAACCGAGCTACGCATGATAACAATTTGTTAAAATAGGATTGTAACTATTAAATACCCCAGAAACAACACAATGTCATTCAGTAAACAATTTTCATGGTAATTCCGGCCATCAAATTTTATGACCGAGATACCCAACCTTTATCTTTTCTTAGCCTCCCTCTGCTATAATATTTTTTAAGAGAAATTAAAAACGTAATGCAACTCACACAGCTCCTTTGTGACATTGAAATAACAACCTTATCTCTTCTCTATTAGAGCTTCTAATAATATCTTGTGAGTTGAGTCCTTAGTCCTTAGGAGGATACGGATTGGAGTGGTCTTCTGTAAGGAAATGTTTACTGTCGCTATGAGGGATTGCGAAACACAGTGTGTCATACAACTCTGTATGTCCGTCTGTAACCTTTTCACGCCTTAACTACTCAAGCAATCGTCATGAAATCTAGCATACATGTTGTCAGGGATAAAGGAAAGTCCTTAGCAAACTCAAAAATGGACGGTTCCCTAGTGATCTTTCGCACATCCTTTACTAATATTATAAATGTGAAAGTAACTATGTCTGTTACAAACCTTTTATCGCCTTAACTACTCAAGCAATCATCATGAAATTTAGCATACATGTTGTCAGGGATAAAAGAAAGGCCATAGGGTACCTAAAAAGGACGGTTCCCTATTTTTCTTTCACACATCCTTACTAACATTATAAATGTGAAAGTAACTATGTCTGTTCGTTACCTTTTAACGCCTTAACTACTCAAGCAATCATCATGAAATTTAGCATACATGTTGTCAGGGATAAAGAAAAGGCCATAGGGTACCTAAAAAGGACGGTTCCCGAGTGATCTTTCACACTATCCTTACTAACATTATAAATGTGAAAGTTACTATGTCTGTTTGTTACCTTTTAACGCCTTAACTACTCAAGCAATAATCATGAAATGTAGCATACATGTTGTCAGGGATAAAGGAAAGTCCTTAGCGTACCCAAAAATGGACGGTTCCCTAGTGATCTTTCGCACATCCTTTACTAATATTATAAATGTGAAAGTAACTATGTCTGTTCGTTACCTTTTAACGCCTTAACTACTCAAGCAATCATCATGAAATTTAGCATACATGTTGTCAGGGATAAAAGAAAGGCCATAGGGTACCTAAAAAGGACGGTTCTCTATTGTTCTTTCACACATCCTTACTAACATTATAAATATGAAAGTAACTATGTCTGTTTGTTACCTTTTAACGCCTTAACTACACAAGCAATCATCATGAAATGTAGCATACATGTTTTCAGGGATAAAGGAAAGGCCATAGGGTACCTAAAAAGGACGGTTCCCGAGTGATCTTTCACACTATCCTTACTAACAATATAAATGTGAAAGTAACTATGTCAGTTTGTTACCTTTTAACGCCTTAACTACTCAAGCAATCATAATTAAATTTAGCATACACGTTGTCAGGGATAAAGGAAAGTCCATAGGGTACCTAAAAAGGACGGTTCCCGAGTAATCTTTCACACTAACCTTACTAACATTATAAATGTGAAAGTAACTATGTCAGTTTGTTACCTTTTAACGCCTTAACTACTCAAGCAATCATCATTAAATTTAGCATACACGTTGTCAGGGATAAGGGAAAGGACCTTGCGTCCAGAAAAAAGTAAAATCATTTCAAATAAAATGAAAAAATTACATCTGGCCAAAGTGTTGCAGCAACAAGAGGTCGAGGGTTATATTGCTTAAAAAAATTATTATTATTTATTTTTAAACGCAGACGAAGTCGCGGGCTCCAGTTAATATAAATATAAGCAACGCTGGGAAACATTTAATGCTTCACCAACCATAAGAAGACATAATACAAAGGAAGGGGACGACTAACAATATACCAGTTACTCAAGTTACCAAGCTCATTAAATAGAGTGTGGGTCAGTTGAATATTTTATAACATCAACAAGAAATGCACAATTTTCATTATTCGATCAATTAAATAACCACACATAATATATACTCTATATTATTATACATATACGTGTGTATAGCCGTCCGACATCGCGTTTCTCATGCATAAGTACACGCCCCTGGATTCAGTAACGGCGTAAAAACTCGAGTTAAACATTGGACATGTTACCTTTTTCTTTTGTACAGCCTCCGTCACGATACAAGTGGGTACGTTGCAGTAGGAACAAAGGATGTACGATGCAGCCCTCCTCCCCTCGCTGCCTCCCCGGACAAGCGAAAATTTGTTTTATAACAATTAAAATGGTTAAGCCGACACGCCAAATACTTGAAGCACTTTTATTCACGCAAAAAAAAAGAACTCACTAGAAAAACGCACTGGTTATATATTTTTTTATTGAGCTTTTTTTGTCTGCCAGGATCCAAGCGCGCTTTTGTCTAAACCTTTCGTTTTTTGTACGGTTTTAAGGCGCGTATGAACATTCCGTGTAACGCTAATACGTTTTAGTTTTAAATTGTTGATTTTTTTTTAATTTTTCGTGGTTTTTTTTTGCAGGTTTTTGTTGTGTTTTATTAAGGAAACGCGTTACAGTACCGCCTCGACTGAAGACTACCGACACACTGAAAGCTCTGCAGGCTTCAGGGATGGTCGTATGCATTGATTGGAGGTAGCTCGCGACCGTATAGCCGTCTCGCTCTAACGCGCTACTAATCCGTCTCGCTCGCACAACATCCGGCCGTTAGCACGGAGAAATTTTGGCTTTGCGAATGCTCTGCGCTTCTCAAACGTTTGCGAATTTAATTATTTACGGTTTTTTTTTGTAATCAATACGCGCGTTGCTTAGATTTTAGATCGTCGTTTTAGACTATCGTTCTTTGTACATACATGTTTGTAACCCCCGACGCAAAAGCGATGTGTTGTGTCACCGTAGCTCCAAAAGGATGGACCGATTTTGATCAGGTTTAATTAACTCTTCTTAGCTATAATTTATGAATCCAATGGTGACAGTATATACGCACCACGAGTTTACCAGCAGAGACAAACAAAGAAGTTTTGCGTCAAGTGAAAAGGATAATAGAAGTGTGGACGATAAAGGAGAGGAAGCTGCAATGTTTTAGGCACGTGATGAAGGGATATACCATATTCTTCAACTAGTGATGCAAAAAAAAAAAAACACAGGGCAGAGGCAGGAAAAAAATACCGGTTGAAGAATTTAAGAGAATATTTTAATATTAGGAATCGCCTCCTCTTTCGTGCAACAGCTTCCAATGTTAAGATAGCTCACCAACCTTTTTAGAGAAGTGGCACCATAAGAAGAAGTAGATCGGTAGATAGTATAAGGGGCTATTATTACTGAAGTGATAGGGGAGATGGACTTTAAATCCCTTACCACTTACCAAAATAAAGCAGCGAGGGCATTGTTGTTTCTTGTTTGCCTTCTATAAGGGATCTAAAACTGGGCGTTTTCTTTTTTCTTTAGCTAAAAAAATCATTTGGGTTCATTCCTCTTCATTTGTGTTTCGCCCACAGTCAGATAGGAGGCAATAGGAGGCGTCATCTCTACGGCGTAGCGCTGCGCTTTATGAAACGTATCGCCTCTACGACAACGTAGCGCTTCGCTTTGTGAGACGCGTCACCTCTACAGAGGCGTAGCGCGCAGTTGGTTCGAAATTTAAACTTTGAGAGCCAGTGTTCTACGCATTGATGCAGCAAAACATATTTTAATGGAGTGTCCGTTGGTCCTGACAGATATAGGGAAGGCCATTCCATGATATTTATGGTCAACCTAGACAAAACTACAATTGAATTTTGGTGCAGAACCTATTAGTGATATACATACTAATAAATATTCTTTGTGGCCACCATTGTTGGCCGATTGCTTAGAAACTTGTGGAAAAAAAAAATTTATTGCATGTTTATCTTAGTTCTCGTACCCCTTTTCACTCACCACTGAATGAAAACAAAAAATATTTTCTAAAATTTATATTCGTCTATCTGTTGCGGCTGACGGGACGTTCACGACAGATAGCTAATATAAGGAGTACTTAAGCTACTTTTATTTTAGAAAAATAAATTAAATATAGTCATATAAGTGTCCAGTACCGCGCGAGCCCCACGCGCACTCCGCAGAGAAGTGTAGACTGATTTGCTAGTTTTAGGTAGCTGTTGCACCCGACTTTGTCCGCGTAAATTTATAAAATATAGCCCATATTACTCGCTGATAATATAGCTTCCCAACAGTGAAAGAATTTTTCAAATCGGTCCTTTAGTTTCAAACAAACAATCAAATATATTTCCTCGTTATATGTATACTCCACTGAAAAGTTACATTTGGGGTTGCGTTTGTCAGAGGACGCAATTTTATTTTTTAGATATGAAGGGGGGTTGGTGTAAAGTTAAATCCAAATTTGTGGGGGTTGCAACCCTTTTTTGGGACAAGACCTATAGTTTGGCAGATAACCATTTACCATAAAAACCATAAATACCATAAATACCATAAAAACCATTTAACCCTTTTTTCCAAGATGGCGGCCGTGGGACAAGGGTTGCAACCCCACAAATTTGGATTTAACTTTACACCAACCCCCCTTCATATCTAAAAAATAAAATTGCGTCCTCTGACAAACGCAAGGTAAGACCGTAAAAAATGTAACATTTCAATGGGTCTATAATAGTAGTATAGATATACGATTCCATGACATTCTATGTTTTTAATTTCTCTTAATTATGTTGGCAAAAAAACTTAAAAATAATATACAAATGGAAATAAAACAAAAAAATATATAAAAAATTAAACCGGGGCTTAGTCCTCTTAGACGGATTTTATTTTAGCCTTGGCCTCTTAGCTGGATAAGAGGATTCAGTACCTCTCAAAACCTTAGTAAAATTGAAACTACTGCTAACGCCATATTGAGTCGCGTACACTAATGGAAAAGCTACCTTCAGTAAAGCCCCATAAGGTTTTTATTCAATTGGCAAGTGTCCTTATCATTAATCCTGTATAGGCAGCGAACTACTTGCAGAACTTGTGGTGATGCTTGTGTTATAAGCTAAACTATCAATTAATGTGTGTGTGTGTGTGTTGTGTGTGTTTTTGTGTAAGTTTGATATATTATTATTTTTATACTTACGAGTAGCCAATGATCATTGATACCAAATTACAAATTCAAATTCAAAATAATTTTATGCTGAAACGAGTATACTTTTATACTAATATTATAAAGAGGAAAGATTTGATTGTTTGTTTGTTTGTATTGAATAGGCTCTGAAACAACTGAACCGATTTAAAAAATTCTTTTACCATTAGAACCCGACATTATCCCTGATGAACATAGGCTACTTTTTACCGCGGGAAAATGCTTCATTCCTACGGGAAAACGGGTAATAGGACAACGGGTAGTAAGAAGCGAAGAAAACCATATTTAATAAAAATTCTTACATAGTATAGATAAATTGAAGGTGCCCGCGTCTGTCCAAACTCGACCCAGCGACAAGCCCGTTGGATGAGCGGTAAGAGAGCTCGCCTAACGTCTCAGGGGCCCCGGGTTCTATTCCCGGAGGGGTCAACTTTGAAAATGAACTTTTCAGTTAAAGTTTTCCAAGTTTGTGGTCTGGATTTTGAAACTAGTGTTAGTACTAAGTAAGGGTTTAAGTAGGCGGACGTGTCGTTAATTTCTTACGAGCTACGTTTTTTTTTTATGTAATCAAGGCAGCGCTTGGCTGCGATCTCACTTGGTGTTAGGTGCAGATGCGGCCAAAGATGGACCACGCTTACCTAGTAAGTGCCCATTTACCCTAGACTTGAAGACCCCGAGGTTGTAATTTTGGGGAAACACGGACGCAGGCAATGAGTTCCACTCCTTAGCAGTTCGGACAAGGAAGGTGGAACTATAACGCTTCGTGAGTGACCGGGGAACCACGAAGGGATGAAACCCCCGCCCGCGCCTCGTGTTCCGTAAGTGGAACGGCTCTGGCCGGATCAGTAGCACTACCATGAGTTTATGACGACCGAAATCGCTAGCCAGAGATGAGCGAGAACGTAAAATATTTGTATGAAAAATTGTACAGCGCCTCTAGCGGTCGCTCAAAGAACTAAAACCGGTAACATGAGTTGCATAAGTGAAAAACCTATCGAATGTAGTCGCTAGCGACTATTAGCGACTAACGTTTAACTTGACATTTCTATACAAAATCGGTACCATGAGTTACAAATTTGACTGATGCTTTCGAGAAATACCGTAACGTTAGTAGTTAAATTATTCACTAGCACATTGAAGGGTGAAAGGTTCGTTATCGACAGAAGTAAACTAACGTAAGATTTCGATAGCAACTCATGGTAGTGCTACTGATCCCATAGGATGGACGTGATACGATTTAGTGTGATATTGCACAATTTTTTCGCATTTTTCGCCTGTCGCTCAGCAGACGCATTTATATACAGATCGCGCGGCGAGAGTTTGGCTTTGACCGTTATTGCGCAGAAATCAGAAATTGGGTATCAACGGGCAATTAGCGGGGTGCGGGGCGGGTGTGTAGGCGCACGCGGTGCTCTGATTGGCGCTCCAGTCGTTCCCTGCCTCTCGCATCGATACGACGTACCGCGCACTCCTGTTGTACAATCACGTTCACAAGTGAATTGCTATTTTCGTTAATTGTTTATTGTTGTCGATTGTTATTATTTGTTGAGTTTGTTTGTTTAAGTTTGTCAGTTAAGTTTTTTTTGTTAAATATTAAAAAGTGATTTGAAAATGCGTAAAAAAAACATTGTTTTAAAAAGGCAAGCACGGAAAATATTGGAAGTATTGTGTGCGTGACAGTACCCATGCGCAGTAATCCCCTCCACCCGAAGGTCAAAGCCAAACTCTCGCCGCGCGATCTGTAATAAGTCTGCCGATTTCCGTATGTTGCATACGGGGCGCCCCCTGACGGCAAAATGATATAATTTAAGCACGAGTACCGAGTTTTTGAGCTGAACAAATAAATGTATGTCATGCCGCATGTCATCCGTATTAATTAGTGAGATGTTTTTTGAAATGGTATTCGAATTCACTAGGCAAGCAGACACATACAGGATGTTCAATAATATTTCTTTGTTTTAGATTTTAGTTTATTTTTATTTAGAATTAATAATTGTATTTCTACGTAATTTGTAATTGTGCCAAGACATTATAGTAGTAATGTTGCGACATATTGTTAATTGACTTTAAATTGTAAAGATTCAAGACTCAATTTTCTTTGTGTATCTAATTTAATATTCAATACTAATAATAAATCTGTAGGTAAGGGTTGGACAGGGAGTAAGTTATTTTGTTTTCAGAGATATCGTGTATATAGGCTCTATCCATGATACTGAAACTAAATTGACCATTTTTAGTTTAGTTTAGTTTTTACCTGAGTTGGAGCCAGTTTTTGGTGGGGGACGTTTGTGTTTAGCCTTTATATATTATGTTACTTATGTATGCTCTTAAATGTCCTTTACCACAAATAAAACATTCTAATCTATACTAATATTATAAAGAGGAAAGATTTGCTTGTTTGTATAGAATAGGCTCCAAAACTACTGGACCGATTTGAAAAATTCTTTTACCATTAGAAGTCGACATTATCCGTGATGAACATAGGCTACTTTTTACCGCGGGAAAATGCTTCATTCCTACGGGAAAACTAAAATAAAAGTAAATACTAGCGGCTTGGCTCGGGAGATAGCGCCATCTATCCAAAATACGGTAGATGGCGTTTTATACTTTAAGCGGACGAAATCGCGAGCACCATATATAATAAATAATTATTACATTAGTCTAGGTCTAGTTGCCAGAAAATAAATCGTCACAGCTATAAAGATGTTGAGCCTTTGTGTTGAGCGTTATAATACCTACTCATATATTTTACTAGGGGTCATTCTTTCATTTTCCTACGCGGACGAAGTCGCGGGTATCAGCTAGTAAGTCATAAGTGATTTTGGTAAAAAATCTTAAACCCCCTGTATATAGAAGTGCACGAGATGTCACGCTTTATGAAGTGCAGTCAAATAAGATTAAACAAGATATCTTTAAATAGTTTTAATTAAAAAAAAACACTAAGAAAACATGAACTGACTCATCCTGTATATAGAGAAGTCACGCTTTATGAAGTGCAGTCAAATAAGATGAAACAGTAAATATCTTTAAATAGATTTAATAAAGAAAAACATAAGAAAACATGAACTGACTCATCCTGTATATAGAAGTGCACGAGAAGTCACGTTTTATGAAGTGCAGTCCTCGACTAATGCGGAAAGCGATCTTCTCTCAAACGATTTCAACAAGTCCTTTGACTTGTTGAAATCGTACTTTGAACACATACTTGAAACACATACTTTGAGACTTCGTCTCCTAACTCTTCAGCGTTCACTCTCAAATGTTTCAGTCTTTAACGGCATCGCAGAGCTGCTTGGTGAAAATTCTACTTTTTCTTATATAAACAAACAAACAAACAAACAAACAATCAAATCTTTCCTCTTTATAATATTAGTATAGATTAATGTTTAGGGACGACTTGACCCAACTGCTTTGGACTTGACGGACCTGTTTTGGAAAATTAAGAAAAATTATAGACTTGACTTGACTGACTGACTTTTGATTTTTAATTTCAATTTTGCCTTTTTTATTTAAAAAAAAATAGGCTATTACAAATTGCTATTTTCACTAATGACACTGGCAAAATCATCGGAGAAGATCTGATGGAGCCAACACATTAAAAGAGAAGAAGACTTATAGTGGTTTCAATTTTCAACTAATGTAACCGAAGTAGAGAACGATAGTAAAATGTATGAATAGAAGACGATTTAATATTGATTACATCCGAAGTCACGTGACACCATTTGTGTATACTTATGGCGGAATGTGTATTCATGTCCCATGGCACTCTCTGAAGCATGGCTATGTGCTTAATAATGAACAAACAGACAGATTGTCACGAAGCCTCGTCGAGTGCGTACAGATAGCAACGGAAGTAAGATGGGTATGAAAATGACTTCTTACGCGTTGAAAATTAAAATATATATATAAACAAATACAACACCTGACATTTATTTTCTTTATTTTTTTTATACACTTTGCCCAGACGTTAGTTTTTTTTTATTTTATTTTAGACTAGCTGCTGCCCGCGACTTCGCTCGCGTAACTTTGTAAATTATATACTACTAGCTGGCGCTCGCGACTTCGTCCGCGTAAAAAAGTATAAAACGCCATCTACCGTGGAATATCAGCAAGCAGTTGTCATGTCAGTCGTTTCACCCATCGAAATAATATATCTCTGCGAGGTTTCACCTGATTTGGATAGATGGCGCTATCTCCCGGGCCAAGCCGCTAGCATTTACTTTTATTTTAGATTTCCCGTAGTAATGAAGCATTTTCCCGCGGTAAAAAGTAGCCTATGTTCATCACGGATAATGTCGGCTTCTAATGGTAAAAGAATTTTTCAAATCGGTCCAGTAGTTTCGGAGCCTATTCTATACAAACAAACAAATAATCAATCAAATCTTTCCTCTTTATAATAATAGTATAGATAGATCTACTTCAAGCTTTTTGGTCTGCCATAAACGATTGGGAGAATGTACCCATTTGATGGCACTATAAACGAGTCAAAATGCATGCGTCTTTTTTGTTTCTTTTGTTCATAAGAAATCTTTACCCTCTATTTGGGTTTCACCACAGTCCTTTGACAAAATTTCATATAGGACCAATTTAGGGAAAGATGCGCCACTGCTGATTGATATTAAAAAATGTTATATACTAGCTGTTGCACGCGACTTCGTCCGCGTATCATTATAAAATATAATACATTCGTGCAATCAAAATTTCGATGCAATCGGTCAAGCCGTTTAGTAGTTGACATACCTACAGCAGCGCCACCTATCGGGTCCAATTGTATTTTTAAATCATCCAGGAAATCATCGAAATAGCCATATAAAATTTCAACCCAATCGATCAATCCGTTTATAAGTTATATGTGAAAAAGATAAGTACGGAAGGATAATTCTTACTACCCGTTGTCCTATTACCCGTTTTCCCGTAGGAATGAAGTATTTTCTCGCGGTGAAAAGTATCCTATGTTCATCAGGGATAATGTCGGCTTCTAATGGTAAAAGAATTTTTCAAATCGGTCCAGTAGTTTCGGAGCCTATTATATACAAACAAACAAACAATCAAATCTTTCCTCTTTATAGCAGCTAATAGTATAATATATACACTGTTTTTGCTGACGCTACGCGTAGGGCTCGAGAGCTCCTATAATGTGCTTTATTTATGGCCGTACAGGGACTTCGGCACTATTGTAATTTTTTTATATTTGCTCCAGTCCTCTTTCGTCTCTTGCCACATAAACACGCTGTCATTGGTTTGATTATTTAGTAATTTATTCGGCAAAAGATTCTATCGAGATTTTGTGGAGGCTATCTATTGGTCGAGTGGCTAATGTCTTAACGGTGTCTTACAGAGGGACCAGTAGCACTACCATGAGTTTATGACGACCGAAATCGCTAGCGAGAGATGAGCGAGAACGTAAAATATTTGTATGAAAAATTGTACAGCGCCTCTAGCAGTCACTCAAAGAACTTAAACCGGTAAGATGAGTTGTATAAGTGAAAAACCTATCGAATGTAGTCGCTAGCGACCATTGACTTGACTTCTATACAAAATCGTACCATGAGTTACAAATTTCTATACAAAAACTAAGTTCTAAGTTGGTTAACTTGACATTTCTATACAAAATCGTACCATGAGTTACAAATTTCTATACAAAATCTAAGTTCTAAGTTGGTTAACTTGACATTTCTATACAAAATCGTACCATGAGTTACAAATTTCTATACAAAATCTAAGTTCTAAGTTGGTTAACTTGACATTTCTATACAAAATCGTACCATGAGTTACAAATTTCTATACAAAAACTAAGTTCTAAGTTGGTTAACTTGACATTTCTTACAATTTGACGTTACAAATTTGACTGAGACTCGAGAAATACCGTAACGTTAGTAGTTAAATCATTCACTAGCACATTGAAAGGTCGAATTTTCTTTATCGATAGAAGTAAACTAACGTAAGATTTCGATAGCAACTCATGGTAGTGCTACAGGTCCCACATTTCACTAATCCCTATACACCTATAGCCCTAACACCAAGCGTTGCTTGTTTTATATGCGACGGCTAGCACCTATTTGTTTGCTTTACAGGCGACGACAAGTAGACCTGCCATCAAGTGGATCGACAGGCTATCTATGAAGCAAGCACAAAACAAGTGATCGTCTATAACACAAGCGCTACAGGTGTTCCAAGAAAAAAATCCATGTTCATAGCTGAATATGAAAATGTAGTTATAAGTTTTGGGCAATAAGCATCACCCCTTTATACTGGGTGTCTCAAGACTATGCGACATGGAAATTACCTTAAATATCGTAGATCAAGGCTGTCCAAACCGCGGCCCGCGGGCCGCATGCGGCCCTCGGTTTATGTTTGTGCTGCCCGCGACGTGTTTTTTATCTACCTATCAAAAATACTAAATATTTGGTAAATTATTTCGCTTTTGTGGTATCCCAAATAAATAAAAATGCGTTTTCTATTATGAATTCTATAACTCAAAAACTACTGCACAGCTTTTCATGCTGTTTTCACCAGTGGATAGAGTGGTTCTCGAGGAAGGTTTTAGTATATAATTTTCAAAGTCAGACGGGCCAAGTCGCGCGCAACAGCTAGTACAAGATAAGTTTTTTTCTTAATTTTTTTAAAGTACCTAGTTGTATCGGCGGCCCTCCAATCCATTTAGTACGTCTAATCGGCCCGTGTTCGTATCCTGTTTGGACAGCCCTGTCGTAGATTATGAAAATCTGACGCGGTCGAGAATTTCAAAATGGCAATCGCCAAAAATATTTTTGCATTTTCAAAAGGCCGATCTTGCCTTATATCCGAGTCGTTTGTATTTTAAATGGGAGCTTAGTTTGGGTTAACTATTATTATTATTATACGCTTAGTGGCTATTTCTGTCTGCTAGAGAACCAGTATCACTTCGTCCATTTCTGAAATATTGTGATCGCCACGTAAACTAAAGCTCTCTACCTAAGTATACCTACCACGTTGAGAAACTGTAGTACTTTTTTGATAGAAGCATTCTTCACATCTTCACAAGCCATTGTGTGGCTTCCTAGGATGTGACTGCGCTTGTGCATTAAGGGGCCACACTCGCACAGGATATGCTTTGGTGTTTCTTCTGCCTCATGACAGAAGCGACACTCTCCCGTACTAATGAGACCCATTACTTTAAGGTGCTTATTGAGGCGGCAATGCCCCGTTAGTGCCCTAGTTATAATACACAAATTGCTCCTACTAAGCGACATAGCCTGGTTAGTCACGTATCGACTATAGGCTTTTATGAGCGCTTTGGAATGGTTCAGCCCTGGCAAGTTAGTAAAGCGGTTGTAAGATTTAGTTGGGTTAACTAAGCTAAACATAAATAAATAATAAATAAATATCTTCACACATTCCACACAGCACCATCTAGTTCCACAGTAAGCAACCAATGGTTGTATTATGGATACTAGACAGTTGATATACCTTTTTTTTAAATACAAAACATCCATGACTCGGGTACAAAGGTAAAATGTTAACACATAAACATTCGCCCCTAGCGGGATTCGAACCTGCGACCGTATGGTTAACAGCTCTAAAAATTTGACGCGTTCGTCAGATTTTCAGAGTTTGCACTACTAAACTACTGATTTTCTCGCGACCGTCCTTGTTTAGGCCAGTTTGACCAAGACAGTACATACCTACTATAGCGTAGCTATGTTAAGTATAATTGTAGCCTTTGTGGCGGACTTTTAGCTGCCTGTTTAGAATCGTTCCATGCTGTAAGTAACCAAGTTTTTTTTAAAAATATTTTCATGAATTTAACGAGCCCTTTGAATTAGCGGTTCCTGTACTTGCCTTAAGGTGGCACTGGACGAGCGTGGGAACTCAGTTATAGGTATTTGGGAGAATTTGTTGTCTCAACTTACTATAATGCTAATAACCTAAGACAAAATGCGAAGCCACACAACACGCGCACTTATTTAACTCACGAAACATGTACACTTTCAGTCAATAATTACGAGATCTCAACCAGCGAAAATGTGACAAATTCTGCATAAGTGTAGGTATTGCATAAGTGTAGGTGTATGTATGTTCTTCCATAACTTCCTTCCCGGCAGGGTCAACATTAGAAATGAACTTGGATGGAAATGACGAGTGAGTGAGAGATGCAAGAATCCATTTTTCTCAAATGCCTATTATTATCATTCTAAGGGCATCCTATCTTTCAACACATGGTCTATACGCGCGTAAAGTATTATCATATAGATTACATCAATCGTCTTTACAAGCTTTAGTGTTTAAAAGTATCACCATAGATTTTAAAATTACTGGACAGTCTCTCATGAAACCGTCCAATCCACGCCAAAGTTATATGCCGCTGGCTATTCATTTGGGAAATCAAGGTGTGTACACAACACTCACACATACAAAGGGTGCCCGTAAACGCCTTTGTTTTTGGTCCAAGTTATAGGAAAATGCGTTTTTACATTGCAAACTTTCTTCATGTCATACTTATCCATAAAAGCAAGAAATATTTAATGATTCACCAGAATATTTTGGTAAATCATTAAATATTAATATCCTTTATTAAATACTAGCTGCTGCACGCGACTTCGTCCGCGTAACTTTATAAAATATAATACATTCGTGTCTGTGAAACCATGGAAATAAACATACAAAATTTCAACCCAATCGGTCAAGCCGTTTAGTAGTTTTATACCGACAGCAGCGCCACCTAACGGGTCCAATTATATTTTTAAATCATCCAGGAAACCATCGAAATACCCATATAAAATTTCAACCCAATCGGTTCAGCCAAGTTTAGAAGTTATGTGAAAAAGATAAGTACGGAAGGATAATTCTTACTACCCGTTGTCCTCCGGAATGAAGCATTTTCCCGCGGTAAAAAGTAGCCTATGTTCATCAGGGATAATGTCGGCTTAAAGAATTTTTCAAATCGTTTTTCAAATCAAATTCAAATAACATATTAGTGTACACATATTAAAATCTTTCGTATACTAAACTTTAACCATTAAAATCTTATTACTTAGACCAAATTTCACACACACATTCAACTCTAAACCGCGCTGTGAAATAATTCATGACTTACGAATTAAATGGAAGCGGTAGGGTTAAAAACGGGGAATGAGAGGGGCTAGAGGGGGGAAGGTGAAATAGAGAGAGCAAGAGATAAGGGGAGTACCCGTGATAATGGACTGAAGACGCTGTGGATTTGAAGAAACGGTGAGGAGAATGATAAAACTTGCGCCTTGAAAGCAGTAAGTTCAGTAGAACGGCTGCTTGGTCGTTGGACACGACGGATGGAGTTCGAATCCCACAGTATTTTTTCAACGTTAGGAAATCTTCTTGGATAACCGACATTGCCGTTGGGTTTTAGCCGGATTTGTACCGGCTAAAACCCAACAACTTTCGTCGATGGGCGAGGTCGCGCTGACGTAATGACACGACTTCGGTGCCCCGCCACGGCTATCCAGCGCGGGGAGGCTGTAAGGTCCCCGAGATAGCCGGCGTACCTCCATTTTCGGGTACGCCGAGGTTCCGACTCCGCTGGATAGCTGAAGCGAGGTTGCGAGGTCGCGGCGTACCTGTCGGCTTACTGCGTACAGCTGCGCTAGAAAGTCGTTGGGTTTTAGGCGGTAATAAGAGTCCGGCATAACCTCGCAGCGTCTCCTATCACTGCCAACGTTAAACGTAGTTCCCAATGTTAAAAAGCAACGTCACAATTGCTGCCTTGCCTGTTTGTTCCTGTTTATTGCAATACAAGCAGAGTGTATCTATACTCTATACTAATATTAACAAGAGGAAAGATAAAGAGGAAAGTCATATTATAAAAAGGAAAGATTTGTTTGTTTGTATAGAATAGGCTCCAAAACTACTGGACCGATTTGAAAAATTCTTTTACCATTAGAAGCCGACATTATCCGTGATGAACATAGGCTACTTTCTACTGCAGGAAAATGCTTCATTCCTACGGGAAAACGGGTAATAGGACAACGGGTAGTAAGAATTATCCTTCCGTACTTATCTTTTTCACTTATAACTTCTAAACGGCTAAACCGATTGGGTTGAAATTTCATATGGGTATGTCGATGGTTTCCTGGGTGATTTAAAAATACAATTGGACCCGGTAGGTGGCGCTGCTGTCGGTATATCAACTACTAAACGTCTTGACTTAAAAAAAATTATTATTTAAAAAAATTTTTTTTTGCTAAAATTAAAATTAACAGTGTTTAGATCCAGTTTTTATTATTTAAAAAATTTAAGAAATTCAAATTAATAACCTAACTATTTTTTTTTTAATTATTAATTTTAAATTAATCCGAACACAATTTTTTTTTTAATTTAGCAAGACAAGCTCTTCAACCAACTGATGACCTGTTACTGGCCTGTTGTTAAATATACACTTGTTATCAAATGTTATTTTAGGATTTCCATTGTTTATAATTAATTAAAATTTCTCTACATTTCTTTAAAATAATAAAATGTTTTTTAACGAACCACCCGTTAATTAACGGATTCCCTTGCGTGTTATTTCAACCAAATTGAAAGTCTATTGCAAATAAACCTACAAAGGGAAACTTTTGTTTTACTGAAAATTTTCCTTGCTACTCAGCTGGTTGTTGGCCAAGAGCAAACCCATCTCTAATAAAAAATTTAAAAAAAATGAGGTATGTGAAAGAAATGCGTTAATTGCAACACTAACTGTATTTATAAAACACTAACTGTATTTATAAAACAGTAACTGTATTTATAAAACCGTAACTGTATTTATAAAACACTAACTGTATTTATAAAACCGTAACTGTATTTATAAAACACTAACTGTATTTATAAAACAGTAACTGTATTTATAAAACACTAACTGTATTTATAAAACACTAACTGTATTTATAAAACACTAACTGTATTTATAAAACACTAACTGTATTTATAAAACACTAACTGTATTTATAAAACACTAACTGTATTTATAAAACACTAACTGTATTTATAAAACACTAACTGTATTTATAAAACACTAACTGTATTTATAAAACACTAACTGTATTTATAAAACACTAACTGTATTTATAAAACACTAACTGTATTTATAAAACACTAACTGTATTTATAAAACACTAACTGTATTTATATAACACTAACTGTATTTATAGAACACTAACTGTATTTATAGAACACTAACTGTATTTATAAAACACTAACTGTATTTATAAAACACTAACTGTATTTATAAAACACTAACTGTATTTATAAAACACTAACTGTATTTATAAAACACTAACTGTATTTATAAAACACTAACTGTATTTATAAAACACTAACTGTATTTATAAAACACTAACTGTATTTATAAAACACTAACTGTATTTATAAAACACTAACTGTATTTATAAAACACTAACTGTATTTATAAAACACTAACTGTATTTATAAAACACTAACTGTATTTATAAAACACTAACTGTATTTATAAAACACTAACTGTATTTATAAAACACTAACTGTATTTATAAAACACTAACTGTATTTATAAAACACTAACTGTATTTATAAAACACTAACTGTATTTATAAAACACTAACTGTATTTATAAAACACTAACTGGTGCTCGCGACTTGGTCCGCGTAGAAAAATATAAAACGCCATCTACCGTATTTTGGATAGATGGCGCTATCTCCCAGGCCAAGCCGCTAGTATTTACTTTTATTTTAGATTTCCCGTAGGAATTAAACGTTTTACCGCGGTAAAAAGTAGCCTATGTTCATCTCGGATAATGTCGGCTTCTAATGGTAAAAGAATTTTTCAAATCGGTCCACTAGTTTCGGAGCCAATTCAATACAAACAAACAAACAAACAATCAAATCTTTCCTCTTTATAGTATTAGTATAGATTTAAAAGTGACATATTAATATCATCGAAATAATATATCTCATTTAATATGCGTAGAGCAACAACTCTTAGCATCTGTCATTTAAAACCAACCAAACGTCTGTCCAACCAAACCAATTTTATCTTTAATAGGTGTAGGTGTGTACCTTTTCCAGGTGCAGCAGTAACGTTGCTCTGATGATTGGACACCATCACCGGTAGCACAGGAGTCATCTGGAAAGTTATACCACATTTCTATAATCTATACTAATAATAAATCTGTAGGGGTCGGTCATGGAGTTTGTTTTCAGAAATATCGTGTATATAGGCTCTATATACGTGATACTGAAACTAAATTTACCATTTTTACAATTTTTTTCTGTATGTATGTATGTATATAAAGAGAGAAGACCGATTTTATAAATTCCTTC
Organism: Synanthedon vespiformis; assembly: GCA_918317495.1. Classification (NCBI taxonomy): domain Eukaryota; kingdom Metazoa; phylum Arthropoda; class Insecta; order Lepidoptera; family Sesiidae; genus Synanthedon; species Synanthedon vespiformis. The sequence goes on along the minus strand of OU906975.1, from coordinate 1,693,381 downwards.
ACCTGTAGAAATTATCAGAGAGTAAGACTAATTTTAGACTAGCTGGCGCCCGCGACTTCGTCCTCGTTGAAAAATAAAAAGTAGTCTATCTTGTGTCCTGTACTTCTAAATGTTTATCTACCAAGTTTTATGAAAATTAGTTCAGTCGTTTAAGAGTTATTGGGGAACATACATACGTCATACATACATACAATACCTACACATACAGATTTATTATTAGCATTTATGATCGCTCGGCAACAATAGCTTTTTCTTGAGTAAAGATACACCATGTCCTTTCATGTATCCCTGACAACTTGTATACAAAATTTCATTACGATCGGTTGAGTAGTTAAGGCGTGACAAGGTAACTGAGGCTACTTTCACATTTTGACATTGGAAATGTCTTTTCGTTCGCTTCAGTATAGGCCCCGATTTCAAGAAAAAGTGCGATCCCTTATATCTCGGAGAGTTGTGAAGATATGATATTCAAAAAGGCCTCAAAAGACGCGTATTTAAGAGACCTGTTAGGTGCAAAAATATTTTTTCGAAAAAGTCAAAAACGAAAAAAGTTATGACCGAAATAGTAAAAAAAAATTGATTTTTTTCCCGAATTTTTGATTTTGGCGCTCGATATTTTGGAAACGAAGAATGATATCAAAAATTTGAGAAAAACTCCTCTAGACAATTTAGTCAGCTACAATTTGAGCCTAAAATAAAGACGATCGGGTTAAGGGTTTAACCTGTAGCTTAACCTTTTTGAAAGAAGTCAACAAGTCGGGATAATTTCTCGATAGTCGTATGAGTCACGAAATCTGTAAATTTTTGGAGTGTAAACTTATTGAACCCGTGACACTGTTACCGTAACCGACACCTCTGTTGCAATTATAAAAAAAAAAACAGAGTAATTTCTATGTAACTTGTTTCTATGTAACTGGGTTTTTTTTTTTCTGGTAAATATCCTGTACGAAATGGTTTTATTAGCGGCATAATATTAGAAGTCATGTAGCCCTCGGGCAAAGCGTGTTTCCATTTTCAAATTTGAAAATAGTCGACGTGAATTATTATTTCCAACAGACGAACACGAAAGAACAAAAACAGAGGAGGTACTCAATTCGACGCGTATATTTCTTTTTATTTTTTTTTATATATGATCACGCATAACTTTTGACAGGGTGGTCCGATTTTGTTAATCCTTTTTTTTATTTGAAAGGGTGCACTTCAAAAAGAATTTCCAACTCTAAGGATAGGAAAACAGGGAATGATTGATTTTTCACTCACCGATTGTAGCGTATAACCACGCATAACTTTTTACAGAGTAGTCCGATTTTGATAATTCTTTCTTTAATGGATAGGGTATACCTCGAAGTTGGTCTTGTATAAATTTGGAAAAAAAAATCCTACCCTAAGGGTGGGAAAATGGGGGTGGGAAAATTAAAAATTAAGCATGTAGATAAATGTATAATTAGATTATAGCCACAAAAAAATTTAAAATAAAACTTTTTAACAAAAAATAAAACCGCCGAAAAAACTGAAAAGCATAAAATAATCTTATTATTTTACCTAAGTAATTTTGAGTCGGCGCCAAACAAGTAAAAATTACGTAAAGAGTACAGCACACTTCAGGACGGTATAATTTCAGCAACGGTATAATATGTGGGTGGCAGTGACGTCACTATGTAGTATAATAGCATGTAATATCTTCTTATATAAATAACTAGCCGTTGCTCGCGACTTCGTCCGCATTGAAATGTATAAAACGCCATCTACCGTGGAATATTACCAGGCAGATGTCGTGTTAATCGTTTCACCCATCGAAATAATCCCTGCGAGGTTTCACCTGATTTGGATAGATTACGCTATCTCCCGGGCCAAGCCGCTAGTATTTACTTTTATTTTAGATTTCCCGTAGTAATGAAGCATTTTCCCGCGGTAAAAAGTAGCCTATGTTCATCACGGATAATGTCGGCTTCTAATGGTAAAAGAATTTCTCAAATCGGTCCAGTAGTTTTAGAGCCTATGCAATACAAACAAACAAACAATCAAATCTTTCCTCTTTATAATATCAGTATAGATTTTTCAACGCATACAAAATCGCGGATCGCGGGCAAGATATTAATTCTAGTAACGTCTAACAATGGACACGTACACCGTACCTTACAATGTCCGTTTCTAATTAGTACTATGTTACCTCGAGGCAGTATTACAAACATTCTCAGCACTGTACATTATAATTTAACTTAGACCTGTGTTTGGGTAGTTCTAACATGGCCGCGCCGCGGTCTAACTAAGCTAGACCTGAAGCTTTTCCATTACGTTAATTAGTATTTATTATGTAGGTAAATATTTTTTAAGAACATTTTCTTGCAACCTAGACCTCGTCCATTTTTCTTAGGCGTTACTTTATTCAATCATTATTCAATATCGTTCCACGGTTGTCATAATCTACGGTCAACGAAATCGATTTCTGTTCATATTTTGGGGACAAAAAAGGTTAGGACTAACCTTTTGAACAAATTCATTTGAAATTCATTTGAACAACTAATGTTCAAATGAATTCAATTAATTCCTCTGTTCAAATGAAATTCTAAAAATTTCTTGTCAATCCGTCGGCTAGTTTTCGAGTTTTTGAAACATATAGAAATCAACATAACTGTTTATATAGTGTGTAACAAACATCTAAACATAACAGCACATGTGCTGTTGTGTTTCGATGAGTGAGTAAGTAAGAGATAATATAGAAATTAATTTTGCGTCATAGAGTAAACATCCAAATATAACAGCGCATGTGCTGTTTTGTTTCGATGAGTGAGTGAGTAAGGGATAAGTATAGAAATTCATTTTTTCTTCATTGAGTAACCATCCAAATATAACAGCACATGTGCTGTTGTGTAACATAACTGTTTATATAGTGTGTAACAAACGTCTAAACATAACAGCACATGTGCTGTTGTGTTTCGATGTGTGAGTGAGTGAGTAAGGGACATAGAAATTTATTTTTGTGTCATTGAGTAAACATCCAAATATAACAGCACATGTGCTGTTGTGTTTCGATGTGTGAGTAAGTGAGGGATATAGAAATTCATTTTTGCGTCATTGAGTAACCATCCAAATATAACAGCACATGTGCTGTTGTCTCAGAGATAACGATTTTGATTTTGATTTGATTGATAATTTCTCTTTCAGCGCGAACGAAGTCGTGCGCACCAACTAGTCTTTATATCTATGTAAGGTCTGACTGACGACCTTTATGTAGAAAAATAACGAGTTTTTCTCACTGTAAATACATACACTGATAAATAACTGAAGTACTGATTCTTCCGATACGAATTTTATTATTGAAACAATATTAACTTTGAAATATTTTTTCAGTACCTGAATGTCAAATTCAATAAACATGGATTGTGTTTTTATGCTTAGATATTTTTTGTTCTCGCCATTTTTGTCCTACTATATTTCTTTTAAATATACACAAAGAGAAATCTCAATATGATTTTTGAACAGTTAATTTGTTTGTCAGTCTATCTGTTACCTTTTCACGCCTGTTAAGATGAAACAAGTCGGCGCGGCGGCTCGAACTCATCTGTCTCATGGCAAGAATGCGTCCTGTCTCACACAGCACAAAGCGCGGGAAGAGCACTCGACTGAGATGCAACAGACCCTTGGGCCAACGCCTTTTTTTGACAAAACTACTGCATATATCTATTTCGTGTAAAGTTATTTGTACTCTTGAATAACTAATCAATGTTTGTATGCAAAGTATTTTCGAGTTTTTGTACACTAGAGTGACCTATTCAACCTCAAAGTTGCATTAAAACTTGTGTTAAAATATGGATTTTTCAAGGAACGTGTCTTTTAATTTTTTTTTTAAGTTGTACTTTGCAAGAACCTAGTTAACGACAAGATAAATCGGCATCGTGCTTACTTTTGTAAATTAAATATAAAACAGCGGAGTAATTAGGGTTCTACGTTTGTATATATGGAGGAAAACTGACTCGTATTACCTTATGGCGTTATCGTTAGATTTTTTATAATGTTGGTTGATGATAATTGATAATGATAAAAACACGATAATCGGTTACAAACGTTGTCAAAGATACAGAAAAGGAAAGGTATCCATAAAAAAGTACTGTTCCCGTGGGATCATCTAAAATAAAAATGAAATGTATTAGCAATGCAAATATCAGACATTATATATAAAAAATTATATTTTTCAACGCGGTCAAGGTCGCGGGCACCAGCTAGTGAATAAAAAAATCCATTATGCACTAATTCCTCAGGATTAGCGCCATCTCTACATTTGAATTGGAACTACGATCATTGTTAGACTTGATACACTTCGTAGTTAAAGAAGAGTTCAACAGATGGAGCCACTATACGTTACAAATTTCATTTTTAAAATTAAATTATTATTTTGCTCTCTACTATAATTATAAAATGTAATAATTAAAATAATATTTATTACACTTTATTATAATATAAATATATTAAAAGTTGCTTTTATGTTAACAGAGTAGTTTTAAATTCAGAAGCTTAACTTGCTAATTAGTTTTTTGTTATCTATAGTTAAGTACTAATATTATAAAGAGAGAAAATTTGTATTTTTGTATGTTTGTGGTTAATAAACTCAAAAACTACTGGGCCGATTTTAAAAATTATTTCCTCTATATATAAATAAATAGCTATATTTTCTTATTTTATATTATTATTAGAGGCTATAATCAATCATCCATCAATCAATACTGATAAATCTGTAAGTGTAGGTATAACTGTATATAGTATGTTCCTTCATAAGATAAATGAATTAACTGATTTTCATGAATCTTGGTGAATAAACATTTAGACGTACAGGACACAGGATAGCCTACTTTTTTCTTTTTAAACGCGGACGAAGTCGCGGGCGCCAGCTAGTACACAATATAAAACAATGTCGGTCTCAACCTGTGTCGGTGTCGCGGTTTCTCTATATTTTGACATTGGAAATGTCTTCGTTCGCTTCAGTATAGGCCCCGATTTCACGATAAAGTGCGATCCCATTATATCTCGGAGAGTTGTGAAGATATGATATTCAAAAAGGCCTCAAAAGACGCGTATTTACGAGACCTGTTAGGTGCAAAAATATTTTTTTGAAAAAGTCAAAAACGAAAAAAGTTATGGCCGAAATAGTGAAAAATTATTGATTATTTTTCCGAATTTTTAATTTTGGCGCTCGATATTTTGGAAACGATGAATGATATCAAAAATTTGTGGAAAAAAAATCCTCTAGACAATTTAGTCAGCTACAATTTGAGCCTAAAAAAAAGACGATCGGGTTAAGGGTTTGCCATGTAGCTTAAACTTTTTGAAAGAAGTCAACAAGTCAGTACAACATAATTACGAATTCCATAGATTCATTTCCAATGTGCTCGATAGTCGTGTGAGGCACGAAATCTATGAATTTTTGTTAAAAAATCTCATACCGTTTTGTTTACAAAACACCTGTGCCATTGTTTCCTAAACGAACTCACCAAGAAACGTCTAATCTCGAACACAATTCAGAACAATGTTCTACAACCTAATATTGTTCCTAACATTCATTAGCACCTGCTATGGTTACGTACCAAAAAACAGTACAGACTTCTTCACAACTCGCACGGGACATTCTGAAGTTAGTTTGAATACTAAACCTATTTTTAAAATTATTGAAACCGAAACTTTTAAAGGCCACACAGTGTCTACAGGAAGTCCTTCGTTGACCACTGTCAAGAAAGAGGGTGGTTCTGACGTTTTGTTTGTTCCTAACGAAAGAAAAGTGGAAGATGGTTATCAGGTATTTTTCACATACTAGTGTGGTTCGCTTTGTGTTGTACGTGATTATCTATACTAATATTATAAAGAGGAAAGATTTGATTGTTTCTTTGTTTGTTTGTATCACCACGCTTCACCTGATTTTGGATAGATGACGCTATCTCTCGAGCCAAGCTAGTATTTACTTTTATTTTAGCTTAGACACATTTCTTATTACAAATATTACCTGGCGCCCGCAACTTTTTTCCAGCGCAAAAATCGGTCCAGTAGTTTCGGAGCCTATTCTATACAAACAATCAAATCTTTCCTCTTTATAATATTAAGTATAGATTAAAAAGTAATTAAATACTTACTGTTTAATTCATAAGTGAACGCACAGTTGACTTTTCTAAAGAAACAAGTATTTAGAAAGAGCCTGTACTTCCGTTTCCCATTTTCAATTTTTACACCGCACACAGATTGCAATGTATTGTTGCAATTCAAATTTTGACAGTCATACTCTTCTGTCACTTTACTCTGTTTCTCTTTGACTCTCTTGTCCTTTTTCTCTTTCTTATCACTCTTTCTCTCCTTAATGTTGTCTTCGTCGTTATTTTTACCGGAAATAAATAAAACAGCTTATTCGGGCGCATCTGAATATATATTTTTGTAAAATACTATTTCATTATGTTACTAGCTGGTGCGCGCGACTTCGTCCGCGTTGAAAAGTATAAAACGCCATCTACCATGGAGGAGCGGATCGCTAAAAATATCACCAAGCAGTTGTCATGTTAGTTGCTTCAACTGATTCTGGATAGATGGCGCTGTCAAATGTATCCCGGGCCTGGCCGCTAGTATTTACTTTTATTTTAGATTTCCCGTAGGAATGAAGCATTTTCCCGCGGTAAAAAGTAGCCTATGTTCATCACGGATAATGTCGGCTTCTAATGGTAAAAGAATTTTTCAAATCAGTCCACTAGTTTCGAAGCCTATTCAATACAAACAAACAAACAAACAAATCTTTCCTCTTTATAACATTAGTATAGAAAACATTCTTCGAGAACGACTCTATCCATTGGTGAAAACAGCATGAAAATCGGTGCAGTAATTTTTGAATTTATCGCGAACAGACAGACAGACAGACGCGGCGGAGGCTTTGTTTTGTAATATGTAAGGATGTAGTGATACATATTTGTGTTTCATTTTTATTTTTCAATCAGACACGGTTCAAAAGTGATGACAATAACTCATACAATCACCAGAAAGTGAAGACCTTAGGCGATATTATGCCGAAGGAAAATGTGAAAACCTTAGATGATGTGATGTCGAATAAAAAAACCATTGTTGCTACTGGTAAGAGATGATTTATAATTGTTATAATTATATAGAAACACTTATTTTGTTGTAGTGATTTTTAAGTATCTATACTAATATTATAAAGAGGAAAGATTTGTTTGTTTGTATTGAATAGGCTCCGAAACTACTGGACCGATTTGAACAATTCTTTTACCATTAGAAGCCGACATTATCCGTGATGAACATAGGCTACTTTTTACTGCGAGAAAATGCTTCATTCCTACTGGAAATCTAAAATAAAAGTAAATACTAGCGGCTTGGCCCGGGATACATTTGACAGCGCCATCTATCCAGAATCAGGTGAAGCGACTAACATGACAACTGCTTGGTGATATTTTTAGCGATCCGCTCTACGGTAGATGGCGTTTTATACTTTTCAACGCGGACGAAGTCGCGGGCAGCAGCTAGTAACATAATGTAATAGTATTTTACAAAAGAATATTTTCAGATGCGCCCGAACAAGCTGTTTTATTTATTTCCGGTAAAAATAACGACGAAGACAACATTAAGGAGAGAAAGAGTGATAAGAAAGAGAAAAAGGACAAGAGAGTCAAAGAGAAACAGAGTAAAGTGACAGAAGAGTATGACTGTCAAAATTTGAATTGCAACAATACATTGCAATCTGTGTGCGGTGTAAAAATTGAAAATGGGAAACGGAAGTACAGGCTCTTTCTAAATACTTGTTTCTTTAGAAAAGTCAACTGTGCGTTCACTTATGAATTAAACAGTAAGTATTTAATTACTTTTTAATCTATACTTAATATTATAAAGAGGAAAGATTTGATTGTTTGTTTGTTTGTTTGTATAGAATAGGCTCCGAACCTACTGGACCGATTTTTGCGCTGGAAAAAAGTTGCGGGCGCCAGGTAATATTTGTAATAAGAAATGTGTCTCCAGGATATACGGAAGTATCACAAGAAAAATGCAAGAACGTGGGCTCCCACGTGTCCCAGAAGCCTTTTGTGTTCCAGTCTTTTAAGCCAAATGACAAGAAAATTGTTGAGGAGGTCCACTATGAAGTCAGAAGATTTAGTTCCAGGCGGTATGTGCAGCCTATACTAATATTATAAGGAGGAAAGATTTGTTTGTTTGTTTGTATTGAATAGGCTCCGAAACTAGTGGACCGATTTGAAAAATTCTTTTACCATCAAACGCCGACATTATCCGTGATGAACAAAGGCTACTTTTTACCGCGGGAAAATGCTTCATTCCTACGGGAAAACGGGTAAAAGGACAACGGGTAGTAAGAATTATCCTTCCGTACTTAACTTCTTTTTCACATAACTTCTAAACGGCTGAACCGATTGGATTGAAATTTTATATGTCTATTTCGATGGTTTCCTGGATGATTTAAAAATACAATTGGACCCGGTAGGTGGCGCTGCTATCGGTATGTCAACTACTAAACGGCTTGACAGATTGGGTTGAATTTTTGTATGTGTATTTCCATGGTTAAAAAATTAAGTTGTATCTAAATAAGTTCTTTCTTTCTTTCTTTCAAAATAAATAAATAATTACTTAATATTCAGGTCATTAAACATGGGTTTAGATGGACGGCTGTGTTCTCACCATTGTCCGGTGACATGTCCCGAGGACTATGTTCCCGAGTGCGCCGTTTCAAATACTGGCCAGCATCGTGTTTTTGTGAATCATTGCAAGCTAGATTATAACAGCTGTTTTTATAATGTTGGTGAGTGTATAAATAAATTAATATCTTCACACATTCCACACAGCACCATTAAGTTCCACGCAGCACCATTTAGTTCCACGCAACACCATATAGTTTCACACAGCACCATATAGTTCCACACAACACCATTTAGTTCCACGCAGCACCACCTAGTTCCACGCAGCACCATTTAGTTCCACGCAGCACAATTTATTTCCACGCAGCACCATTTAGTTCCACGCAACACCATCTAGTTCCACGCAGTACCATTTAGTTCCACGCAGCACCATTTAGTTCCACGCAGCACCATCTAGTTCCACACTAAGCAACTAAAGCTTGTATTACACTACTTTTTTTTTGTAAATACATACATTTTATAAATACAAAGATCCATGACTCAGGTACAAAGGTAAATTTTAACACATAAAAATTTGCCCCTAGCGGGATTCGAACCCGCGACCGTTTGGTTAGCAGCTAAGGTACTACTAGACCAAACGTGTCGTCGAAAAATTTCATCATCTCAGCCGTAGAACGTTCACTGCTGGACATAGGCCTCCCATATAATTTTCCAATAGGACATAGTTCTTTTTTTTTAATGTAGGGAAATCCTCTTGGATACCCGGCAGTGTAAGAGACACAGGGATTTGAAAAATTCTTTCTCTGTTGGGAAGCTATATTATCAGCGAGTAACATGGGCTATATTTTATAAAGTCACAAGTAAGAAGTCGCGTGCAACAGCTATCTATACTAATATTATAAAGAGGAAAGATTTGTTTGTTTGTTTGTTTGTTTGTTTGTATTGAATAGGCTCCGAATCTACTGGACCGATTTGAAAAATTCTTTTACCATTAGAAGCCGACATTATCCGTGATGAACAAAGGCTACTTTTTACCGCGGGAAAATGCTTCATTCCTACGGGAAATCTAAAACAAAAGTAAATACTAGCAGCGGCTTGGCCCGGGATACACTTGATAGCGCCATCTATCCAAAATCAGGTGAAGCGACTAACATGACAACTGCTTAATGATATTTTTAGCGATCCGCTACGGTAGATGGCGTTTTATAGTTTTCAATGCGGACGAAATCGCAGGCACCAGTTAGTATTTTATAAAGTTGGATTTTTTTTTTCTCCTCAGTTTGGCACAAGCGTCCACTCTCCGAGTGTGTTGGAGGTAGGAAGGCGGATATGCAACAGAACAGAGCTTTCATTGGATGGATGCAACGAGTTGGCATTGTCGACGGAAAAGGCAGACTTGTACTATCATAGATTTTATTTATTCAAATAAATCAATTATTTATTTATTAATAACTAGCTGTGCCCGCGACTTCGTCCGCGCTTTTTATTTTACAAATTAGAACATTCTAAAACCGACAATAGTCGTATGTCATCCATGACACTAATCATCTTTCAAAACCCCGAGCGCAAAGAGTTTTCATACAAATGACGATACTTCCATACAAACTTTTATCTCCTTTTTCAACCCCTTACAACCCTTTGTCCGCATTAAAAAGTAGCCTATGTCCTTTCTGAAGTTCTAGACTACATGTGTACCAAATTTCGTTTAAATAGGTTCAGTAGTTTTGGCGTGAAAGCGAGACAGACAGAGTTACTTTCGCATTTATAATATTAGTATAGATTTGGATCAATCCAAGAGCACTTGTAATCAATCACTTGTAAGAGTGGGAGCTGGAGGTGGAATGAAACCCGGAAGTTAATAGATCACTCGCCTAAACAGGCGAATTGTCATTTTTGATTTTACTTATTATTTCAATAGACAACTCGCCCGCAATGGTGAAACATAAAAACTTAAGAGGAAAGTATAGCTTTGCGATTCTAACGAAATAGGTATTTAGGAAAACACATGCTATCGCTTGCTCGCTCTAGCCCTGGTGCAGTGGTGTGAGAGAGCATTGCAGCTTGCGACTGACAATAGGTATTTTTTTTGATGAAATTTCATTTCGGGAGAAAACAGTTTCCACTAACTAAACCATAACAAATCACTTTAATTTTCATGTCGATCATTTCAGCATAATATATTCTAGGTTTATGGGTTCCGCTTTTTATAAAAAATTAGATAGTTTTTATAAAACAAACGTTTTAATTCGACAATGTTTTAATCACAAAAATTAAGCTATTTGAGGTTAAATAAGTTTGAATCTATTGAAAATTTTGAAACAAGGAAACCCTATGAACTTAGTCTTTGATTGTGTCAATAATATACAAAAAAATCATGGAGATTGGAAAATATTTAGAAGTGGAAAAACATTTTCTCTTTTTGTATGGACGAGTGCGTGCTATTCTTCCCTCTTAATAAAATATTAAAGTTAAAACTAGATATGTATGTAATTAAATAGCCCGCAACTTCGTAAGCTCTCTCTCTATATTTTCGTAGCATTGCTACGAGTTTGTAACCGCGCTACGCATGTTAACAATTTCTGCCGAGATTCGTTTTTTGGAAATCCCACAGGAACCTATATTAATATTTCTCCAGCATTAAAAGTAGCCAATAGTTTCATCCAACTAGTCATTAAATACATCAGGGAAAACCACATTCAAATCGGTTCTATCGTTTCTGATTAAAACCTCAGTAACATAAGTACAACGTGTAATATATTTTTTTAAGTCTATAAAAATATAAACCACCATCTACCGTATATTGGTTAGATGGCGCTATCTCCCGGGCCAAGCCGCTAGTATTTACTTTTATTTTAGATTTCCCGTAGGAATGAGGCATTTTCCCGCGGTAAAAAGTAGCCTATGTTCATCACGGATAATGTCGGCATTTAATGGTAAAAGAATTTTTCAAATCGGTCCAGTAGTTTCGGAGCCTATTCTATACAAACAAACAAACAAACAAACAAACAAACAAACAAATCTTTCCTCTTTATAATATTAGTATAGATGTAAATACAGACGTAGCTTGTTTCGTTTATGATTTTATTATATTATGTATAGATAGACGTAGATATTTATATAGATATATGTTAATATAGGAATTTCAGAAATTAGCCCATTAGTCGGTCTCGGGTTTATATGCAAGCCGACCCCTTTCGCACCTTAATCCCGTGGGATTAGGGGACGAAAATTATCTTGTGTAATTAGAATTTAAGATCAAGCCTCCAAATGTAGTTCTATAACACCCTATCGTTAGGTAGCTACAGGCTTGTCCGAGTATAACACGACAACTTGGATGTTAGACTGTGACGCTCATCAATGTACTACAACTATGGATTTCGCACGCCATACAAAACACTACGAAATTTATGGAACATTTAAAAGTGACATAGTGACTTTAAGGCGAAGTTCACATGACCGCGCGGATCAACCAACAGCTCGCTACATGTTCATAGATCTTGTACCGCGCGGTCATGTGAACTTAGCCTAAGGCTTATTACGTCGATCTACTACAACTATGGATTTCACATGCCATACAAAACATTTAAAACTTTATGGAACATTTAAAAGTGACATAGTGACTTTAAGGCTAAGTTAACATGACCGCGCGTACGAGTATCAACAGATCGCTACATGTTTGTAGAACTTGTACCGCGCGGTCATGTGAACATAGTCTTAGGCTTATTTAGTCGATCAACTACAACTAAGTATGGATTTCACACGCCATACAAAACACTACGAACTTTGTGGAACATTTAAAAGTGACATAGTGACTTTAAGGCTAAGTTCACATGACCGCGCGTATCAACAGATCGCTACATGTTTGTAGAACTTGTACCGCGTGGTCATGTGCACTTAGCCTTAGGCTTATTTCGTCGATCTACTACAACTATTTTGTCTGCCTTTGTGTATGTAATCTTGTAACTTATAATATGTTTTAGTAATTTAGTGGAAACTTTGTTGATTTATGTATTGTGTATAATGTGTATCGATTATCGAGATATGGTATGTTTCCCAAATATAAATAAGTAAATAAATTAATTAATTAATTTCATAGTAGTAAGACAGTAGATAAGATAGTAGTGTTTTCATTTTATAAAAATGTTCAAGTCTATAATTGATAGCAAACAATGTTTAATTAAAAAGCTTCTCTAGAGCTTTGAGCAAAAGCTCAAAGCATTCGTACAATCGCTAATTTGTACTCTAAGATTAAACACTCAGTTTATTAATGTTGCTCAATAATAAATCTTTTTATGACATTGCGTACCCCTGCGTACCCGTTGCGTACCTCGTAAGTTTGGAGTTGTTTTGATATTAGCAACTTTTGAGAAGCTAGTAAGAAAGTATTTCGACAAATTGATATGTTTATTAACTAAAATTTGTTAAGCTTCTCTAGAGCTTTGAGCAAAAGCTCAAAGCATTCGTACAATTTGTACTCTAAGATTAAACACTCAGTTTATTAATGTTGCTCAATAATAAATCTTTTTATGACATGGCGTACCCCTGCGTACCTTTTGCGTACCGCCTAAGTTTGGAGTTGTTTTGATATTAGCACCTTTTGTCAAGCTAGTAAAAGTAAGTATTTCGAAAAAATCATAATTATGTTTTTTAACTAAACATTTGTGTTTCAATGCCTTTATTATTTATTTTTTCTTCTCTTTAAAACCGTTAAGAGTTTACAGATAGAATATAAAAGATTCCAAGATCTAGATTGAAAATAAATATTAAAATTAAATCAATCATGTCGGGCTTAAAGAGACAGGCTTTTAGACACCATTAGCACTTGCTGTCTAGCCAAAAATTATATTGTCTAGAGCTATTTTTTACTATAAAAGTTATTTATTGCTAAAAGCTCTTGATGTCACTGAAACTGCTCACTTGAATAAGTTTACAAATTCTTACCAAGTAACTTAAAATATGTGTTAAAGCGAGTCTGTTTGTTTTAGCTTTCATGTGTACTATCATCTATCAAATTTATGATGAGGTCGACAGACAGGCTGACGGTCCACTTGATGGTAGGTGGCTACCGTCGCCTATAATACAAGCAATGCCACAAGTGCTACAAGTGCGCTGCTGACCATAGAAGGATTAAGGATGAGGGATAAGGAAGGGATGGAGTAATGGGCTCTGGCATCGCTCACTCACTCACCGAAACACAACAGCACATAATGCTGCTATTTCACGGTGGTATTCTGTAAGGTGGTGGTTACTGCCGCCAGACGGGCTGCCCAAATGACTGCGAAACGCAGTGTGCCCTGCCAATAGAATTCTTCACTTCAATTGCCACGATTTGAAAAATTCTTTCACTGTTGGGAAGCTATATTATCAGCGAGTAACATAGGCTATATTTTATAAAGTTACGCAAGCGAAGCCGCGTACAACAGTTAGTATTTTATGCATCTATACTAATAAAATAAAAAATAAATAATATATTAATATTTATCTATACTAATATTATAAAGAGGAAAGATTTGATTGCTCGTTTGTTTGTTTGTATAGAATAAGCTCCGAAACTAGTGGACCGATTTGGAAAATTCTTTTACCATTAGAAGCCGACATTATCCGTGATGAACATAGGCTTCTTTTTACCGCGGGAAAATGCTTCATTTCTACGGGAAATCTAAAATAAAAGTAAATACTAGCGGCTTGGCCCGGGAGATAGCGCAATCTGTACAAAATACGGTATATGGCGTTTTATACTTTTCTACGCGGACGAAGTAGCGAGCACCAGCTATATTTAATAAATATAAATAAATACAGAACATTTGTATTTATGTATTTTTGTAATGAATAAATTCAAAAACTAATTTGAATTTTTGGAAATTTTTTCACCTATACAAAGTTTTCAGCGAGTAACAATAGAGTAGGTATATTTTATTTATGAATATAATCATAGGCTTATAATCCTTACTTCCTTACTAATATTATTAATGCGAAAGTAACTCTGTCTGTCTGTCTCGCTTTCACGCTAAAACTACTGAACCGATCACCATGAAATTTTGCATACACGTTGTCTAGGAAACCAGAAAGGACATAGGGTACCTTTCATCCAACAAAAAAGTAATGTTCCCGAGGGATTATCTAAAATATAAAACTGTAACTAACGCCTGGCCAATGTGTTATAGCAACAATTTGTCAAGCGTTGTAATTGCTTTTATACTTTTAATTTAGTCATCGCGTACGAAGTCGCCGGCACCAACTAGTATATTATAAGAAAAGGGTAAACTTTGAAGATTTGTGTATGTTTAAAAAAAATTACACCCCGGACGAAGCCGGAGGCGGGTCGCTAGCGAATGAATGAACTTCAAACCTCTATTTCGTTACTTAATTTCGTTCCGAGATTACGGCTTTCTTTTAATGCGAAATTTTCTACGGTTTTCGCTGATTGGTGGGGGGGGGGGGGGAGAAAGGGGAGGGGGGGTGTTTAAAAACAGTATTAGCGAAGTATAAAATATTCAAGACTCTTTGAATATTCATTACATTGCGTAGCTTTATTCTGTCCGTTCTAATGTCGTTCCTATCTCGTGAATGCTCGTTCGCCCGATACGAAAATCTCACCAAATTCTTAATGAGATGTTTTCAGTTTGTTTATTTTTATAAAATACTAGATTTTATTGAAGTGAAAACTTCTTCTTCTAGTTATACGACTTTGGGTAGGAAAAAAATGTAAGGGTGGGCGTCAGCAACATGCTAATGCTCACAGTTATGCGCGCGCAGCTGTCTACGTACGCGATCACGCCAACACATTGCATATTTTTTGCAGCTGATTTTTTGTCTAGAGCTTAGTAACCATTTATATAATAAAATGGCTCCACAGTCCTACAAATTAAGTGGTACGTTTTCCCAGTCCTACGCTTGGAAATTTTTTACGGCTGCTAATTCCTATCGAGAATTTTCGCAGAGGAAAAATGTGGGCGTCTCGGCAAACCGAAGCTACTCACGGAGTTTCAGTCTGTTAGTAATAAGAAAAAAATCCAGGTGAGGAATACTGAGAAAGTCTTTGAAACATTATAGAAAAAAATTCAAAAATACTTGAATTAGTAATTAATAATTCAAAATGTTATAAAACGAGCAAGCGGTACTACTTTTGTAACCGTTCCATTAAAAAAAAACTACCTAAAACGAATTTTCTCGAAGTTAAGACCCTGATAGATCGATTTCTAGACCTAAAAAACCCCTAGCCCTAGATTTTCGTCAAAATCGTTAGAGCCGTTTGCGAGATCGTTGTGGCATACAAGAATACCTCGTTTAGTAGTCTTTCATTTGTCTATACAAATGTGACGTCTTTCATCGTGACGACACGTTTGGTCTAGTGGCTAGTGAACCTAGCTGTCAACCAAACGGTCGCGGGTTCAAATCACGCTAGGGTCAAATGTTTATGTGCTAAAATTTACCTTTGTACCTGAGTCATGGATGTTTTGTATTTACAATATGTATGTATTTACAAAAAAACTAATCTATGTTGTATATCAACTGTCTCATATCCATAATATAAGGATTAGTTGCTTAGTGTGGAACTAGATGGTGCTGTGTGGAATGTGTGTCATATTTATTTATTTATCTATAGAAACGTTAATAGCGAGTAATATAGGCTATAATTACAAAGTTACTCGAGCTAAGTCACGTGCAACAGCTAGTACCTATGTCATAACTAAATCTCTTACAAGCTTGTTAGTCTAGTAATATAATATATCTATTTATATTATGGTCAAAGATAAAATATGGTGGCTGTTTGAATGGTAAGTGATGAAAACAATGAGCGGTATCCCGCCACAATCGACCCTTTGTCGTTTGTATTAATATTTAAACAAGGTACCTGCCGATTAGTGATGCGACACGCCCATTTAAAATTTATCGATAATTGATAAAATTGATACATAATTCAAATTCAAAATATTTTTTTTTGCTGAATATGGTTTAGTATACGTAAGTTATTGTAGATTTATATATTTGTGTAAGTGTTAAATTAACACAATAGTGTGATGTAACGTGGAAACTAAACTAAACTAAAAATTAACAGGAGGTGAACAATCGCCTTTGTTGACGTTTACGCGTTTGATCGAGTAAATTAGCACTAAAACCTCTGATGTTCTAATTTTTTTTTTAATCCAATAAATTGGATGTCAGAGAAAGAGAAAGGACATAATTGTCTAGAAAAGATTTAAATATTTTTATTTAAGCTTTGCATAGATTTGTTTCTGGAAATTTTATATACACAACATGTTCCTCCTTTAACGGTCTTTCTTCTAGTGAAAACTGCATTAAAATCCGTTGCGTCGTTTAAAAGATCTAAGCGTACATACGGAGGGTCAGACGGCAGAAGCGACTTTATTTTGTACTATGTAAAGAAGATGAAGAGAAAAGAACTTCTACATCCCTAGTGTCAAAAACTGTGTCCCTGGTGTCGAAAAGTGCAATCCAGAGTGTGTAGTGCGATTTTTACTCAATCAAATGCATCGAATGCATAAACACGAATTTGTATGGGAATTAGTGATGTGTCGGCTATCCATATCCATCGGCAGATATCCGAGGGAGAAGAAAAATCCGTATCCGTATCCTTATGCCCGGATATACATTTTTAACGATCCAACACATCACTCATGGGAATCAACCATCTAGTTGCTAAGGTGTGGCGCTGCTTTATTCCCATACAAATTAACATTTACGCGTTAAATGCATTTAATCGAGTGAAATTCGCATTATACACACAGTACGTGTATCGATAAATAAGTGTGTAGTTTATCGAGCACGGTGCATCCCTATTGTACAGCCGTAGGCGACGAGTTCCAATTAGCCAGAACAAACACAGGTTCGGAAGGTACGACTCGACATACAGACGTACTCGTAGTATAAACATTTGCATGTCGTGGTTTGTATAAGTTTAGAATGTTTCTATAAAGGCCCGTTTCCAAAATAATATCGACGGTATCCAATATTTAAATAGTGACAGGGCACAGATCTCTATAATATCATCAATACATAAATATATTGATATATATATATATATCTCTATAAATCGACTTGGAGAATGCTGAATGTTGAAAATGATTCAATGTTGAAAATATGCCGTCGCTAAAACTCGTGATACATTCTATATTATATTATATTCTTTATATTCTAAATTTATTGTGTCATTTACTTTTATATGTACCTTAATTTAGTGTGTATTTAGTAATTTATAATTTGTAATTAATATTTTTATTTCATGAAACACACGATACAGGCTTGCATGCCTAGTGTATGTTTTCATAGCTAATTAACTAAAGTAAAATATGTATGTTATTGTAAATAAATAAATAAATTACGAAATTACATCCCATACATGATATTGTTTCGAACACCGTCATCGTTTTTAAAATTTTGAGAATTATTTATTTTTATTTTAATGGTTTAAAGGCGACTATAATATTTTAACGATTAAGACGACGCATTGGAAATTTTGGTAGCAGGGATTTAGATTTTTCTCAACAATGACAAAACATATGAAAGTGATGTTTGGTAATCTGTTTCTTCATGTTATTAACTTCATTTTTACGGTTGGATTTCACGATTGATAAACTTTTATAAATTAGGAAAAAAATTCAAAGAAACCTCTTTTAAAACACAGATTTATATTACATTTTACAGCCAAACGTGACCAATTTATACCTTCAAATTTTCTATGTACATAAACATATGCTTTAATTTTACGGTTGGATTTATTAAAATACATTATAGTTTTTTATTTAATCGATAAAAATCGTATTGTCGCATACGACCTCACGACAAAGCGACGTATGTATGGAATCGTAGCCTCTGAGTCTCTCCTCAGATTTTAGATTTGTTTATCGCTGCGTCGCCTTAATCCACAAAGTCGATAGTGTATAGATGTAAATAAAGCGACCCGCTGTTGGTTTCGTCTCCAATTAGTTCATACAATTCGGTGTTATCAACGTTCAACGAGATTCAATTCTCCGTCAAATTAGATGTTATTTTTAATTAAACCATTTGCTAGGGTTGCTTCCTATGACTTTTCGACTTCGCTTATAGCTAATACAGTAACAGTAAAGCCACAGCCAGCAAAAATAACTAACTACTTACTAATGTAGCTAATACAGTAAAAATATTACAGTAATAATAGAAATATACAGTAAGAAAAACTATATAGCTACTTATAGCTACTTAGTTAATAATGAAACCTCGTAAATATATATAAATTAGATTTTCAAAATTTCACTTGAAAATTAAACTTAATCAAAGTTTAATGAGTTAACAAAAAATTATGTTTATTTATATGTATATGTAAGTACCTGTGTAAGTTATATAGGCATATAGGTTTCTGTATATATATACTAATATTATAAAGAGGAATATGCTCCGAAACTAGTGGACCGATTTGAAAAATTCTTTTACCATTAGAAGCCGACATTATCCGTGATGAACATAGAATACTTTTTACTGCGGGAAAATGCTTCATTCCTACGGGAAATCTAAAATAAAAGTAAATACTGGCGGAGGCCCGGGAGATAGCGCTATCTATCCAAAGTCTATCTATCGAAGTCGCGAGCACCAGCTAGTTTATAAATAAACTTATACCGTTTACAAGAAAACTCGCCGTTACAAGAAATATTAGTGAAAAAATAAGGTGCAACCCTACTGAATAAGTTTTTAATTAAATATTAAAATTCATGTTACATCTCGCGATAAGAAAGCGCCAGCCCTCGCGGGTATACGCCGACCGAAACGTCTTCATAGTTGAACGAAATATATTTTTTGTCAATACTTACTATTTGGTATCGAGTTATCGACATCTATACATCTTATAAAACAAATAGCTGTCATATTGTTGCATATTATTTTATAATATGTATATGGGTGTATATACTTTATTATGAAACTAGTTGGTGCCTGCGACTTTGGCTTTTTTCCGCTCTTTCGAATTTTCGAAAACTGCATTTTGAAATTCATAATAGTTTTCAAGATATTCGCGAAAAACCAATTTTGGGTGAAATTTTTCCCAATTTTAGGCCACTTTGATGCGGATTTCGAGCGATCATGATTTGAATCCTTATATATTAAGTCAAGGTAGACTAATATACACATCGTAGGGCCAACGGACTAAATAAAGATAAAAAAATAAAAGAAACAAAAAACAACAAAAGATACATTTCAAAAGAAGATATGCGTGTGCAAAAACAAAAGAGAATTCTCACTTTAGCGGTTCAAGTATCAACATCGTCCGGTCCCCACACATGTCGGTAGGGAACGACTGTTAAATCGGGGTGAAATTGCTCATCCGTCCGTTATTCCTGTCAAACAGAGTTGTTCTTGGGAGGGCGTAAGAGGGGCCTATAAGAGATAGCGGCGAACGTGGAAATTTTAAGAAATAAGCGTTGCCTACCTATACTTTACTAATATTATAAAGAGGAAAGATTCGATTGTTTGTTTGTTTGTATTGAATAAGCTCCGAAACTACTGGACCAATTTGTAAAATTATTTTACCATTAAAAGCCGACATTATCCATGATGAACATAGGCTACTTTTTACCGCGGGAAAATGCTTCATTCCTACGGGAAAACGGGTAATAGGACAACGGGTAGTAAGAATTATCTTTCCGTACTTTTCTTTTTCACATAACTTCTAAACGGCTAAACCGATTGGGTTGAAACCGATTGGATTTTATATGGCTATTTCGATGATTTCCTGGATGATTTAAAAATACAATTGGACCCGGTAGGTGGCGCTGCTGTCGGTATGTCAACTACTAAACGGCTTGACCTATTGGGTTGAAATTTTGTATGTATATTTCCATTGTTTCACAGACACGAATGTAGTATATTTTATAAAGTTACGCGGACGAAGTCGCGTGCAACAGATAGTAAAATGATAACACTTAAAACCACGGAGGTTTAATCTCCTGTTATCATTGTAATTATTAATAAATCAAGTATCAAATATACTATTTAAAAATATTGCTTTAACTTGAATTTAATATTTTTAATCTATATACTGTTACATGTATGTAATAGGCCATTAGTAAAAAGACTATTCAGTGAGCTAACCCCTCTGTAATTCAAAACGAGTATGTCAATCCTTCGTGCACTTGGCATTTCAAACCGAAAAGTGATATATGTCCCCATGAAGCTCTTTCGACCATACAAGCTGTCATATCAATGAATTTATGGACCCATTTACAAGTAAGTACCTTTTGCCATTCATGAGAGTACTAATGGTAAGGAAATCTATAAAATAAATCCCCAGAATATCTTTACACATTCCACACAGCACTATCTAGTTCCACAGTAAGTAACTAAGTAACTAATGCATGTATTATGGATATACCATGAGTTACTATCGAAATCTTACGTTAGTTTACTTCTGTCGATAACGAACCTTTCACCCTTCAATGTGCTAGTGAATGATTTAACTACTAACGTTACGGTATTTCTCCGTCAAATTTGTAACTCATGGTACCGATTTTGTATAGAAATGTCAAGTTAAACGTTAGTCGCTAATGGTCGCTAGCGACTACATTCGATAGGTATTTCACTTATGCAACTCATGTTACCGATTTTAGTTCTTTGAGTGACCGTTAGAGGCGCTGTACAATTTTTCTTACAAATATTTTACGTTCTCGCTCATCTCTCGCTAGTGATTTCGATCGTCATAAACTCATGGTAGTGCTACAGACAGTTGATATACTACACCATTTTTGTATTGAAATTGTGGATAATGTAAACAAACACTTTAGTCCTTATTTCTCCATGCGCTACAACACTAGACGATCAAATTTGATTTCCTTCATAAAGGATTAACTTTTTTGTCATTCTTAACACATTCACAAGAAAATATATACATTAAAACTAAATAATTTCACTAAAAACTGAAATGACATGACTTGCGGTTGACATTTGCACCCTAAATATAATATTTTAATCCAAATGATACTTAGGTGTTATTTTACATAACCTCAAAAACTTAAAACTAAAATCTCTTGGTATAATCTGCTTGGTAATAAATTTAAAACCAGTAAATTCAATAATCCAAACCCTATACTTTTGCATATTTTTCATTTACAGATGCGATTTTTCATTTGTAATTTTCAATAGTTTCTGTCACTAATTTTTTCATCCAACCATTCAAAACCATTGACAAAACTAATATACTTAGCGGATTGTTTACATTATCTACAAGTTCAAAGTGGCTGGATTATACATACATATAATAAATTAAATACATCCATGATTCAGGTACAACGGTAAAATGTTAACACGTAAAAATAGCGGGATTCTAACTTGCAACCGTTTAGTTAACAGCTAGTAGTCCGAGAGCCAGCGACACTATCTTTTGACACATTTGCATTTGCGCAACATTTATTATATGGTTTTTGTGTCACATTAGCGCTTGTTCAACATAAAATCGACTCCTGCAACGCTTATTAGCAGATTGTTTAAACAAATGAGTCAATGTCAAAAATGCGCAAAAATGTCATATTGTTTATTGGCAGTCCATTGTGAAAAAAAATCACTTATTGCCACTTCTATTGTCGAACAAAAAACTCCTGCCATTTATGTTAAAAGAAATGAAAATAAAATTTACTAGAAAAAGTAAAAATATATTCAGAAGGCCGAAGGTGTCGTTATTATCTTCGGATATTCTATTTAATTTATTTCTAAAATTATTAGTACAGTCGGCCGCATAAGTCGATTAACACATTCAAAAGTGCAAAACAACTGTACACTCAACTTACTTACTTATTTACTCACATACTGAAGCTTTTTACGATCGTTTGTACGTAAAGTTTATTTTGTTCTCTAGTCGTAAGTAAGTAATTAAGTAAGTTGAGTGTTCAGTTGTTTTGTACTATTGAATGTGTTAATCGACTTATGCGGTCGACTGTACTTTGCAGGTCCTTAATAGACAATGTAATAGACGAAAATTTTTAATTTTAATATAGACGATTCAAATAATTGCATAATCTTTTTTTTAAAATACTTTTTCGCCTCTTAAGACTTTCAATAATTCGATTTTTCGCCATTTTCTCTTCCTGTCTTGCGCTCCTCGAGAAGCCTAAAGCAAAATTAATGAATATAAAATGAGTGTGCAAATTAAAAATAAAACGGTCCGTCTGTCGCAAGGGAAAACCCTTTGCGGAAGGATTCCGCAAAGGTGAAATGCGCAAGTAACATACATATTTCAATGGTACCTACGCAGTCATGTCCAATAGGTATAAAATGAACAAGTTTTTTAAGACTAGCCGCGCCCGCGACTTCGTACGCGCTGTAATTAATTTTTTTTTTAAATCACACAAGAACCAATCTTATCTTAGATAAAAATACCTACAGATAAATCAGACAAACAGACCAAAATTCTAAAAACTATGTTTTTAACCTCTGTAACATATAAGTAGGTACAAAGTGTATATGTACATTTTTTTTACATTTCACGTAAGCTACTCACGGAATTTCAGCCTGTTAGTAATCAGAAAAAAAATCCAGGTAAGGGATACTGGACTAGAACATAATCTCAGGCTTCGTTTGTTGAATTTTCTGATTTCCAAGATAGTTCCAATTCCAAGTTATCCCTAGAGTCCCTAGAGTCGGTTCTAACGGAAGACCAACCAAAGCATGTTTTTGCAACCTGCATTACTGGACTATTTTATTCACAGGGTTATAAATTTTTCATTAAAAAATTGACAATTTAATAAAAAATTGATAATTTAACACTTAAACATTTGCCTCTAGCGGGATCCGAACCCGCGACCGTTTGGTTACTAGCCACTAGTAACCAAACAGCCACAATACGACAAATTTGACGACACCTGTCGTCAAATTTGTCGTATATATCCGGCTCTGACGAAATGGACACGAAAATAATTGTCGGATAAATCCGACTCTGGCGGCTAAAGGGTTAAAGTAAGGCTGAAAACACATTTTAAAATCAATAACAACATGTCGGTCGAAAAAAAAGGGAAAATTGGTAGAGTATAATGGGGAGGAAATGGACAACCAAAATCGCTGACCACTCGTATGCCTTTCGCCCCCAGCCTCCCCTTTTCATCTTTCAATTAACGCTGTGCAGATAGCCATCGCTTTTTTTATTTATAGACCTTTTGTGACGGGAGTTATCGGAATTCAACGAAGCGACCTTATGCTGCATTAACCCCGCAATATTATTCACTAGCTGTTGCCCGCGACTTCGTCCGCGTTAAAAAGGATAAAAAGTAGCCTATCACGTGTTCCGTACTTCTAAATGTTTATCTACCAAGTTTCATGAAAATCACTTCGTTTAAGAGTGATGGAGGAAAATACATACATACAGAAAAAAATCATGTATATACCTTTTGGTTAACAACTAGTGTTACTACCCAAGCAACACAGAATGGCTGAATATTCTTTGAATAAATGCATTTATACAGCCGTTATTCAAGCAATTTGGGCACAAAATAAATTGCTTTAAGCTGTATAATAGCAACATAATAGCTGAATAGTAGCTGAATAAGCAACAAGAAGCCCATAATAGCTCATAGTGTTATAATAGCACAAAAATCATTCAATACAGCATTTACCTATCTTGTCAGCTCTAATACCCTTATAACAAAGCTTTGAACTGAATAATTTGTGAATTTCATACTGTACATCTGGCCTATGTGTTGCCTGGGTAGCCACTAGACCAAACGTGTGTGTGCTTATTATATTCCGAATTTAAGGTATCAGTTTCAGTCACTCTTCGGTTTAAATTTTGTATTTGTAGTTGTATTATAATTAATCTATAATTTCATTATAAATGTGATATTCCAATTTGAACCAGTCCAACTATACGAATTCCGTCCAGTCGGGACGAAAGGTTCTGGAATGTTCATTAACCCGTCGCGCGGAGGCCATACAATTTGTAACCGGGGCCCCGGAGGCCGGTGGTGATTTTTATTGCTAACTCAATTTGGAAGGGTTAAATTGTTGCCTTGGAAGTTCAAGTGTTAAAATTTAATCTCGATTGAATTGTTTCAATTTCAATCCAAATTATTATCCTTACTTTCTTACTATAATATTATAAATGCGAAAATAACTCTGTTTGTCTGTCTCGCTTTCACGCCAAAACTACTGAACCGATTTAAATGAAATTTGGTACACAGGTAGCCTAGAGCCCGAGAAAGGACATAGGCTACTTTTTAATGGGAAAAAAGGGTTGTAAGTGGTTGAAAAGGGAGATAAAAGACTGTATGGAAGTGTCGTCATTTTTAAAGCTAGAAGGTTGAAACTTATTTTTTAACGCGGACGAAGTCGCGGGCAACAGCTAGTATAATATTATATGCGAAATTAACTCTGTCTGTCTGTCTCGCTTTCACGCGAAAACTACTGAACCGATCACTATGAAATTTTGCATACACGTTGTCTGGGACACCAGAAAGGACATAGGATACATTTCATCCAAGAGAAAAGTAATGTTCCTGAGGGATTATGTAAAATATAAAAATATAAAACTGTAACTAACGCCTGGCCAATGTGTTGTAGCAACAAGTTGTCAAGCATTGTAATTGCTTTTATGTTTTTAATTTACCATCGCGTACGAAGTCGCGGGCACCAGCGAATATAAATACACATAGGTACAGTCGGGGTGAGGAAACATTTACTTTCGCTGGGGCCGAATTTACTTTTGAAAATTTCATTTTAAACGACTGTCAGATGTCTGCTTAGTGCTTTAGTTTCAAAAGGTACTAAGACTCTATGACTTGATTAGGAAATGAATTTGAAAAAGCTTTTCGTACCCCGACTGTACAAAGGCGCGTATGGAATTATATATATGAGCTACGCACAGTAGCTACGAATTCAACGTTTAAGAGTTGAGAAAATGCGAGATTTTTTGTTTCTTTTGTGGAAAAATCTTAACCCTCAGTTTCCTTCGAGAAGAGAAGAGAATAGAGAGAGGAAAGGACAAGAGTTAAATACATTGAATTCCATGTAAAATACTATTCACCCATTGAACAGATCCGTGAATCTCATTTGTTATTTGGATTTCTGTATTTATTTATTTAGATAAAATGAAACTTCAGCGCTGCATACTTTTAATTGGTCCGTGACAATTGAGACAGAGAACATCTCTTATTAGAATAAAGTATACGAATGGATCATTTCCACGCCACATAACTTCGTGACAGCGTGCAGAGTTTGCTAATTGACCGTTCGCAGGCCTCTGCGTAATTTTTCCCCCGTCTGTGTCCCAGATGGCTACCATTCCGAATCAATGGGGAAGTCTGCAGCAGGTCTTACAAACCTTTTCAATTTGCGGACCGCTTGAGATTATATTCGTCGCGATTTCTCCCTAATCTTATATGTTTTATTTTAATTATAAGTTTTTCTGAAGTGAAAACTTCTATAGCCGCGTTATACGACTTTGGATAGGGAAAAAATATATCGGTTCGCGTCAGCAACATGCTAATGCTCACATTTAATGCGCGCGCAGCTGTCTACGTACGCGATCACGCCAACACATTGCATATACACGATTGTATGTGTGTGCGTTCAACTCATTGACAGATGTGATCAGTAGGGCAAAAATGCTGAAGTGGCGGTGGACTGGTCACATGATGAGATCGGAAAGAGACAAATGGACGAGAGATGTCACCGAGTGGTATCCCAGAGAAGGAAAGTGTCGAAAGGGCAGACCAGTAAGACGTTGGGAGTACGATTTGCCCAGGGACTGGAGGAGAGATGCTCGGGATAGAGAGTTATGGAAGAGCCTGGAGAAGGCCTATGCCAAGGGACAGCCTGACTTACAGATTGCCGATGTCAGTATTTAAAATTAATGTAAAAAGTATATGTATATATATATGTATGTGTATATGTAAAAAGTATATAAAATGTAATGTCAGTGAATAAAGGCTATTTTTATTTATTTATTTATATGTGTGTGCGTTGGACACTCAGTTTTAAGTTTTCACTTCTGTCGGGAGTCCTCATGACTGCCTCCGTTTGTTTTTTTTTTCTAACGCGAACAGACAGACAGACAGACAGACAGACACGGCTGATGACTTTTTTTAAATATGTAAGAATTTATTGTTGTTCTATTCATTGTAATTAAATTCTATTTGTTACATTCCTTATTCTGAGGCAGTCATTTATTTGCTTGGAAATTTATGGTTTCATTATTTGACGTCAACGGCGTTGCTTTATAGGCGACGGTACCGTCAGTTGGACCGATAGTCTGCTTGTCAACCTTTGCTTTAAAAAACGGAGGCAGTCACGATTACTGCCGACAGAAGAGAAAACTTAAAACTGAGTGTCCAACGCTATGTGCGCTGTATACAATCGGGTATATGCAATGTGTTGGCGCGATCGCGTACGTAGACAGCTGCGCGCGCATAAATGTGAGAATTAGCATGTTGCTGACGCGAACCCATACATTTTTCCCTACCCAAAGACGTATAACGCGGCTATAGAAGTTTTCACTTCAAAAAATATTTAAAAAAGAACTAAGAACTAGCTAATAAAGCGGGCACGAACTAATAACAAATCAAAACCAAAAGCGACCCTCACGTTGATCATAGCTGAGTAAGTACTAGCTAACACTATTACTATTATTAATTTCGTTTATTGTATTAATTTTTTACTTTTTAATATCTAATATATAAAATTCTCGTGTCACAGTGTTAGTTGTCGTTCTTCTCCGAAACGGCTTTACCGATTTTAATGAAATTTGGTGGTACACTTGGTAGGTCTGAGAATAGGTTTTTATCTATTTTTTATATGTATGTATGTATGTATGCATGCATGCATGCATGTATGTATGTATGCATGTATGTATGTATGCATGTATGTATGTATGTATGTATGTATGTATGTATGTATGTATGTATGTATGTATGTATGTATGTATGTATGTATGTATGTATGTATGTATGTATGTATGTATGTATGTATGTATGTATGTATGTATGTATGTATGTATGTATGTATGTATGTATGTATGTATGTATGTATGTATGTATGTATGTATGTATGTATGTATGTATGTATGTATTTATGTATTTATGTATGTATGTATGCATGCATGCTGTATGTATGTATGTATGTATGTATGTATGTATGCATGTATGCATGCATGCTGTATGTATGTATGTATTTATGTATGTATGTATGTATGTATGTATGTATGTATGTATGTATGTATGTATGCATGTATGCATGCATGCTGTATGTATGTATGTATTTATGTATGTATGTATGCATGCATGTATGTATGTATGTATGTATGTATGTATGTATGTATGTATGTATGTATGTATGTATGTATGTATGTATGTATGTATGTATGTATGTATGTATGTATGTATGTATGTATGTATGTATGTATGTATGTATGTATGTATGTATGTATGTATGTATGTATGTATGTATGTATGTATGTATGTACATACAGGTGGGCTATTTATTCAACGCGGACGAAGTCGCTAGCGCGAGGTAGTATTTAAAAAAATGTACTAGAGAATTTTGTAGTTCGTTCTACAGTAAAACATAGAGCCGACGCAAAACTATATACTTAACTGCGATGCGGGTGTAATAATAAAGTGTGTATAGTATAGGGGATGTTATTTTAACAGGAAATCGAATCTGTTACCCCACGTATAAATATAGAGCCGTATGCGGAGGGTGGGGGTGCGCAAAAAAAGATATTAAACTGACACATGTGTTAGAGAAATGTAATATTCAGAACGTAATATATCGCGGTGGAGACCTGTTTGAAAATCATGTTCGAAAAGTATTGTAATGGAATAATAGGTTCCATTTTATGTTATTATTTCCCAAGCAACACAGAATGGCTGAATATTCTTTGAATAAATGCATTTATACAGCCGTTATTCAAGCAATTTGGGCACAAAATAAATTGCTGTAAGCTGTATAGTAGCAACATAATAGCTGAATAGTAGCTGAATAAGCAACAAGAAGCCCATAATAGCCCATAGTGTTATAATAGCCCAAAAATCATTCAATACAGCATTTGCCTATCTTGTCAGCTCTAATACCCTTATAACAAAGCTTTAAACTGAATAATTTGTGAATTTCATTATCTGGCCTATGTGTTGCCTGGGTTGTGCCTTAACTTAGAATTGTATAACACTAGCTGGTGTCCGCGACACCGGCCGCATTTAAAAATAAAAAATATATAATATACCAGCTGTTGCACGCGACTTCGTCCGCGTAACTTTATAACATATAATACATTCGTGTCTGTGAAACTATGGAATGGAAATACACATACAAAATTTCAACCCAATCGGTCAAGCCGTTTAGTAGTTGACATACAGACAGCAACGCCACCTATTGGGTCCAATTGTATTTTTAAATCATCCAGGAAACCATCGAAATAGCCATATAAAATTTCAACCCAATCGGTTCAGCCGTTTAGAAGTTATGTGAAAAAGATAAGTACAGAAGGATAATTCTTACTACCCGTTGTCCTATTACCCATTTTCCCGTAGGAATGAAGCATTTTCCCGCGGTAAAAAGTAGCCTATGTTCATCACGGATAATGTCGGCTTCTAATCGTAAAAGAATTTTTAAAATCGGTCCAGTAGTTTCGGAGCCTATTCAATACAAACAAACAAACAATCAATCAAATCTTTCCTCTTTATAATATTAGTATAGAAGATGTTTCTTTATAATTGGAACAACTCAAAATAAATGGATTTTTATTTTATTTTATTTTAGATGATCCCTTCCGTGTGTCCGTATTATTTTAATTTTAACGTTTGGGACTTTTACCGTACAAACAAATATCAGCACCATTCATTATCCCCGTTGACCGGTGACTTTTTAAACTATAGTTAGATTACATGACAGACGGTGAAAGAGGTCCTAAAACCTATACTTAGTTATCAATTAGTAATATAAAATTAATAGTCATCAAAACATTTCTGTTCATCCACTCTGTCCCATTCCCCTGCATTGTTTTAAGTCCCCTGTCGCACGCGGCTAAAGATCAACACGAGAATTATACGTTACAATGGGTTTAATTTCACGATTCAAATGTTCGATTATGACGCTGGAACTAAGAGGACCTGTACTAAGAACCACGAGTTTACATTGTCAATTTTACATGGTGAAGATACAGTCCTGTATCGTAAAAGTATAAGTAAATCTGCTGCTGAAATATCTTTAAAAGCGCCTACACACGGCCCTAAAATCGGTGGCAATATCGGGGCAGTAGTGGAGAGTCCCCTAGATCGCTCGCTCGATCGCCTCACGTGGAGTCAAATCGTAAACATAATTATAGACGATCTAGAGAGCGATCTAGGGAGCCACAAAAATTCGGCTATATCGGGCACTTGTATTCCCCATTTTTCTGTACGCGTCAGAAACTTGGACCCTGCGCGAAATTGAAAAGAAGAAGATGGTGCTGGAGGAGAATGCTCGGAGTATTGTGGATTGAAATCCGTACCAACGAGTCTATACTTCGAGAACTCGGCATCAAGCAGCGTTTGTCACCTCTGG
Organism: Synanthedon vespiformis; assembly: GCA_918317495.1. Lineage (NCBI taxonomy): Eukaryota > Metazoa > Arthropoda > Insecta > Lepidoptera > Sesiidae > Synanthedon > Synanthedon vespiformis. The sequence continues at coordinate 1,663,247 of OU906975.1, read as the reverse complement.
CACAGTCCCGTATCCTCACCTTCTTGGCCACGTCAGCCACCGAGGGGAGGTGGCTATTGAGAGGTTAGTGGTCCAGGGGGAAAGGTTGAGGGTACCAGGCCACGAGGAAGATCGCCTATGAGATGGACGGATCAAATAAAAGCTGCAGTGAGTGGCTCATCGTCACCGCAGGAATGCACCAGGAGGGCGACCATCAGAGAGAAATGGCGGCGAGTTGTGAAGCTTGCCACCAACACCTGAAATGATGACCACGACCACTCTGTCAAGATTGAAGCCGACAAAGAAGAGGGAGCGATCAAGGGGACACCCCACCACTGCCTCGATATTGCCACCGCTTTTAGAGCAGTGTGTAGGCGCTTTAAGGATGGGGAAATGGACTTAGGCATTCCTTACTCGATTACTACGACTGAAACACAGTAAAACGACAACCATTTCCATTGAACTTGTATAACCGTTTGAAACTCTTTTTCATAAAAAATGTAAGTTTGGTACATTTTTAAATGTGATAATTGTAAATAATTGAAATCATGGTCTTTCACTAAATTTTATAATATTTAAAATAGGTAAGTAATATAATATTTTAAATGTATTTTCGAATCGTAACAGCATCAAATATATTAAAATAACTAATACATTTTAAAAGTACCCACAAAACGCTTGTCTCCGACAAGAAAAAAATTAATAAACCGTCTTATCCACGCTACACAAACGCACATCAAAGAAATAATTTCAAGTGAAAGAATGTTTCAATTCTGTATATTTAAGCCCTACCCTCACCCCCCGTACAACCTCCTTCGCTTTGTTAAGGTCATACGAATCGTGAATTTTAAAATACCCGCTTTGTCTTAACAAAGAAAGATGAAACGGAAAAAAGGTCTTTTGTAAGATTTGTTTGCGATGTATTCTTTTATTTTTCAGTCAGGCGGGGGGCGGTGGACGTTTTTTCTGTGACCGGAAAAAATAAAGACCTGTACACACAGACAGGTAAGGGGAGTAAATTGAAGAGAAAACGCGTGTTGAATAAAAATTCGTGTCACGGTTTAAAACTGGCCTAATTTAAACTTTAAATGATTATCTATATACTAATGTAATACTAGGTGGTACCCGCGACTTCGTCCGCTTTCTCTATAGCCTATAGCCATCCTCGATAAATGGACTATCCAATACAAAAATAATGTTTCAATTCGTGGCTGCCAAAAACATTTAATGAGAAGTTGTCGCTGCTCATTTATTTAAAATTAAAAAATGCCCAAACACGAGACAATAGGACACCAAAAAGTTTTCAAAAAATTTTTTTTTTTATCTAAACCAATAACCATTCTTGTACGAAGGCGGCCATTATCCCCGACTTTGAACAACTTATGAAAGTCTCGCTTATAATTAGAAGTTGGGTCGTATTTTTTTCGTTAATATCCAAGGATTGTGGTGCAAGTTACAAGAATTTACGGTTAAGTTGTCCATGTCACACGTTTAGATAACATAGATAGATATTTTTGGTTCATAGATGAACCAATGAACCAAAAAGGAAGTGCAGTGGGAGAAACCATCGTACTCAAGACTCAAGTACAAGTAGAGGGCTTATAAGTGCGAGTTTTACTCGATCAAACGCGTCGAACGCGTAAACGTCAATTTGTATAGGAAGCAGACCAACACGTTACCATTGAGATAATATCTACTACTTACTAGAGAAGACATGGCAACCAGATTGTTTGCAACACGCGTTAGAGCCAGTTCGCTCCAACTACATTAGTCTGGCTAGCGCTACAGGCGACGACACTTGTATTCTGTGTTCTATCTAAGTTACATTTTAATTAAATATACATTTATGTGTGTTGAGGTACTATTTAAACAACTCAGGAAATACAAATACAGCCCAAGGAATCACCTTTCACCTGCAAGTACACACTTTTGCTTTTTGCAAGTGCACTAAGACTTTTGCTTGAGATAGCTTCTCTAGTATAGGTCGTGCAGCGAATAAAGACTTCTCGGCAAATGTGCGCAGAATCCTATTTTTAGGTCTTTGAGGGGGCAGAGGAAAGTGAGGGGCGGGTACGTGTCGGTGTGCCGACACGTTATTGGTAGACTCAGTCGCTCTTCCCCTCCCGCACTTCGTTCGCGCGTCTCGAGTCTCTTAGGTACTGTTGCGTACAGATTGTTTTATCATATTAGTAAATACGTCATGGTGAATAAATGCCTAAAAAAACGTTCTTCTTCGACATCGCACAATGATTTTATGGAAGGAATATCAACACTGCCTGTAATGTTAAGTTAGTGAGGTGAAAAAATTACGAAATAAGAAATATAAATGTCATTTTTCTTAGCAATTTTGTGCGCAATTGTACACATGCGCCGATTCCCCCACAAGTCCCGCCTTCAAACCTTAATATAATAATTCACCTATACGTATGTATCTCAATGTACGTTACCCACTAGGTGGCGAACTGTGCGCCACTAAAATTCGTGAGTAGATTCTAAAGTTCATAAAATAGACCACACGTCATAAGGAGGGGAAGTTCTAACAGAATGTCCGGGAATCACTAATAAGCATACAAATGGGTGTCTCCTTGTGAAACTTTTCGCTAATCACTGTTTTGTTAAAGGCCAGAGTGAGACAGAAAAAGAGTGGAGGCCATTTTGGAGAAAATATTTTCAAAGGCGTTCTTGTCGGAAACTTTTGATTTTATAGTTATATTTTAGTTGGTTGCGGTTGATATTTTAGATAATGAATATTTACATAGGGAAAATTGACCAACTAATTTGATATGTTATATACAGTTTATTTACACTTTACAAAATTTAAATATTTACAACACTGCATTCACTATAAACACACATAATTAATATTTCACACACCACTTATATAAGTACACAACACACTTAATATATTATATTTTTTATTGAAGAGAAAATGTTTTCTTCTTTGTTTTTCTCTAACACCACACCGCGCATCTCTGCCGGTCAGACAGTCCGCTTTTTTAAGGAGCGCGCGTCTTCATCTGCGCATCCGTTATAACAAGCCTGTTGCCAGGCAACGGGTACGCTACATCACTCCCCTCCAGAGACCGTCCCTACGGGCGATAGTAATCTGGCGGGCGGACGAGACGACCGGTTCTTGTGACCACTGCTTGCTCATCAATGCTTTCTTGAGGAGTGTTGTCTGAGAGTAAGTAGGCAGGTCTGAGTCTGTCTATCGAAACGCTCACCGGTTTACCTTTCACTGTAATCTTGAAAACTTTGTCGGTTCGCCATATCACTGGATGTGGTCCTGTATACGCAGGCTGGAATGGGCTCTTGACTGCGTCTTCTCGCAGGAATACATGGCTTGCGCTCTCAAGATCTTTAAAGATAAAGGTAGGTTTCTGTCCGTGTCTCGAAGCAGGCGTTGGTTTTATTTCCTTTATATATTCAGTCAGACGTGCTGTAAAATCGGTGATGTCGGTTGTTGTAGGCGTAGTTGAATTAAAGAATTCGCCTGGCAATCGTAGACTTTCACCGTAGACAAGTTCTGCCGATGAAGCTCCAATGTCTTCTTTATATGCGCTCCGAATGCCCAGTAATACTAATGGTAACGTCTCCACCCAGTTTTTATTGCTGTGACAGGTTATTGCGGCTTTTAGCTGTCGATGGAATCTTTCCACAAGTCCGTTGCAAGAAGGATGGTAAGCTGTCGTTCTCTTGTGCTCGAATCCCGCGATGATTGACAAGTGCTTGAATAAGGCTGACTCGAACTGGCGTCCGCGATCAGTGACAATGGTTGATGGGCAACCAAATCGTGAAATCCAACCACTTAGCAATGCCTTTGCAACGGTCTCAGCTGTTATGTCCTGGGTTGGAATGACTTCCGGCCATCGGGTGAAACGATCCACTGCTGTCAGGCAGTAACGAAAGCCTTGTGACGGTGGTAATGGTCCAATGAGATCGATATGCACATGTCTGAATCTGGCTTGCGGTAATCTAAATGTTCCTAACGGCGCAGATACGTGACGAGTTATTTTCGACCGTTGACATGGTATGCAAGCTCGGGACCAATCTTTGCAATCCTTGCGCATGCTAGGCCATACGAAACGCTGAGCCACTAATTTTAAAGTTGTTCTAGCGCCTGGATGACTTAGTGAGTGAATTGCGTTGAAAACTTGCCTTCTCAAATCTTTTACGACGTATGGTCGTGGTTCTGCTGTACTGACGTCGCAATACAACTTTTGATGGCTGCCAGGAATGTCGATTTGCTTCAAATTAAGTGATGTTCCGCCTGTAAGAAGTTGTTGCAGTTCAGGATCTTGTGGTTGAGATGTCGCTAGAGTATCGAAGTCCACTTGCTTTTCGAGTTCTTCGATGCGAGATAACGTGTCAGCCACGACGTTCTCTTTTCCTGATATATGACGTATGTCTGTTGTGAACTGTGAGACAAAGTCGAGGTTTCTGAACTGTCTGGGTGAACAATTTTCTTTTCGTGAAGTAAATGCGAATGAAAGTGGTTTGTGATCAGTATATACAGTGAAATGTCTTGCTTCGACCATATGTCTGAAATATTTTATCGCCTCGTAGATTGCTAGGAGTTCTCTGTCATATGGCGAGTACTTCTTCTGTGTCGGGCTGAGCTTGCGAGAGAAGAAAGCTAGCGGTTGCCATGCATCGTTCTTCCATTGCTGCAGAACTGCGCCTATAGCGTTGTCAGAAGCGTCGCACACGACTCCTAGTTTTGCGTTGCAATCTGGATGAGCTAACATTGCTGCTCGAGATAAGCTTTGTTTGCAGTTCTCGAAAGCTTTTTGGCTGATGTCATCCCAGTTGACGGGGTGTGATCCTTTGGTAGAACCTGTTAACAAACTGTTGAGAGGAGCTTGAAAATTGGCGGCACCGGGAATGAACCTCCGGTAAAAATTGAGCATGCCTAAGAATCGTCTCAACTCTTTGACAGTTTTAGGGATCGGGAAGGAATCAATGGCTGTAACCTTGGATTTAATAGGTTTGGTTCCATCTTTTGATATATGGTAACCCAGAAATTCTATTTCAGAAGTACCAAATTCACATTTTGCTACGTTAATGACGATGCCGTACTTTTTGAGTCTGGTGAAAAGTTGATTTAAATGGTCTTCGTGGGACGTTTCGTCAGGGGAATAGACTAGGAAATCGTCGATATAAGGGTATACGAAGTCTAGTCCTCGAGTTACTTCGTCTACGAAACGTTGAAAAGTTTGACCTGCATTACGTAGGCCAAATGTCATGTACGGGAATTCATAAAGACCAAATGGAGTGGTAATGGCAGTTTTGGGAATGTCCTCTGGACTGACAGGAATTTGGTTGTAAGCTTTTACGAGATCAATTTTGGAGAATATTTTGCAACCAGATATATTGTGAGCAAAGTCATGAATATGACGAACGGGATATTTGTCTGGAATGGTTCGGGCATTTAGCATGCGATAATCACCACATGGACGCCACCCGTTGTCTTTCTTGGCAGCAAGATGAAGAGGGGATGCCCAAGGGCTATCTGATGGGCGAGTTGTTCCACATTTCATCATCGACTCGAACTCTTGACGGGCAATCTGTAGTTTGTCCGGAGCTAAACGTCGAGGAGAGCAGGCGATAGGTGGTCCGGGAGTAGTGCGTATGTGGTGCACAGTATTATGTTTCAGTACGCTATGATTCCCAGGTGGCCTTGTAATCTCTGGAAAACGACGTAATACTTCCAGGTATCTCGAAGATCCGCTGAGAGTTTTCACAGATGCTATTGTGTTCTTCGTTGAATCGAGAGTTGCGCGTGTCGTCAAAGATGTGTTGTTATCGACGAGTCTTTTGTTCCGACAGTCTACTGCCAAGTTGTAGAACGATAAGAAATCAGCTCCTATGATAGCTTTGGGGACATCCGCTACTATGAATCGCCATGAAAAGTCTCTTCTCAAGTTTAAATTCAAGTTCAAGTGGATGTATCCGTACGTGCGTATCGGTGTGCCGTTGGCGGCATACAGTTGATACGTTGACAATTGGCGGCGTTGCTTGACCGCTGTGCATGGAAAAACACAAAGTTCGCTTCCTGTGTCCACGAGAAATTGTGTCTTCGATTTTGCGTCACGTACGAATAAGCGACCAGAAAGTGTCATTTGTGGGCAGTCGGCGGTCGCCGTTACCAACGGCCCTGAGAGTTTCCCGACTTGAAGTTGCAAGGATGGATGCATTTCTTTGCTTTGTCGCCGAATTTGTGATGGTACCAGCAGGTTGGGAATCGTCGGACCGCTGCAGAAGGCTGCGACGAGTGTGACCGGCTACGTTGTTGTCGTCTTCCAGGTTGACTTGGCTGTGAGCTGTGACTAAGTCTGGCTGTAAGGTTGCGCAAGCCTTTCCTTAATTCGGCAACTTCGGAAGCTAAGGCGTCGTAAGAAGTGGCGTGTGGTGCGGAAGCGGAAGACGCAGAAACGACTGTTACTTGCGGTGTCGTCGGTGCGATCTCCATTACCCTGTCGGCTAAATCAGCAAGTATCTCCCCTGATGCGCTTGGTTGTCCGGCTATTACCGTCTGAATGTTTTGCGGCAAACGGCTAGTCCACAGAGTGAGCAGGATGTCTTCGGGAAAGTTGTCGCCGGCAAGACCCTTTAGATGTCGTAGGAACTGCGATGGCTTTCTATCACCCAACTCTTCGTGCATCACTAGCTGCTTGATCTTTTGTTGCTTCGTAGCGGACAATCGTTTAATCAACTCCGATTTTAGCTTATCATATTTACCATCCCTCGGTGGTGATACGATGATGTCCTTGACTTCAATTGAGAACCGTTGATCGAGTTGTCCAATGACATAATAAAACTTTGTCGTATCGGAGGTAATGTTGGAGATTGTGAATTGTCCCTCTATTTGCGCAAACCAAATTTCTGGCTCATCGGGCCAGAACGGGGGTACTCGTACGCCGACTCGGAAAACTTCAGGTGGTGCGGTATCTGTATTTTGCTCTGCAGTGCTGGCTCCCTGTTGCTCCATGTTGATGCGTACTCGGTTGAGGGGTCACCAGTTTAGTTGGTTGCGGTTGATATTTTAGATAATGAATATTTACATAGGGAAAATTGACCAACTAATTTGATATGTTATATACAGTTTATTTACACTTTACAAAATTTAAATATTTACAACACTGCATTCACTATAAACACACATAATTAATATTTCACACACCACTTATATAAGTACACAACACACTTAATATATTATATTTTTTATTGAAGAGAAAATGTTTTCTTCTTTGTTTTTCTCTAACACCACACCGCGCATCTCTGCCGGTCAGACAGTCCGCTTTTTTAAGGAGCGCGCGTCTTCATCTGCGCATCCGTTATAACAAGCCTGTTGCCAGGCAACGGGTACGCTACAATATTTTTCAAAACGACTTCCAATTATTTTTATACAAAAACAAAATGTTACATTACAAATGAAATAAAACGAATTATCGTCTAGTGTCAGGTTATCGCTGTCGGGTTATATGTATTTTTTTAATTTGCCTATGTTGGAGCGAACCTAGAAAACCTAGATTTGGGTTATTATATACTAGCTGGTGCTCGCGACTTCGTCCGCGTAGAAAAGTATAAAACGCCATCTACCGTATTTTGGATAGATGGCGCTATTTCCCGGGCCAAGCCGCTAGTATTTACATTTATTTTAGATTTCCCGTAGGAATGAAGCATTTTCCTGCGATAAAAAGTAGCCTATGTTCATCACGGATAATGTCGGCTTCTAATGGTAAAAGAAACATACATACATACATACATACATACATACATACATACATACATACATACATACATACATACATACATACAATTACTATTAGTACATAAATTTTCAGTACCTAAGAAACTCAGGTGAAATGGAAAATAAGAAATGAATGCGAGGACCGTAAATGGATTCCGGTTAAGTACATTAAGTATATCCTAAAAAATAATATTTTCTTAAGTTAGCTGCGGCCAGCAGATAGCATTCCGTGAGGGTCGCCGCTTATTTGTTAGCGGTACAGTCGGTAACGAAATACTCTTACTTTTTCAATGCCTACATATTTTGTCGGATACTCGATTAAAATATAGGACACTTATTTTGGATGTTAGGGTCCTGCCTGAGGGCTTTTCAAGAGAACAAACTACAGCACGTACAAATTCGTGCCTCACACGACTATCGAGCACATTGGAAATGAATCTACCTAATTCGAAATTATGTTGTTCTGACTTGTTGACTTCTTTCAAAAAGGTTAAGCTACAGGGCAAACCCTTAACCCGATCGTCTTTATTTTAGGCTCAAATTGTAGCTGACTAAATTGTCCAGAGGAGATTTTCTCAAATTTTTGATATCATTCTTCTTTTCCAAAATATCGAGCGCCAAAATCAAAAATACGGAAAACATTAGATTTTTTTTTTCACTATTTCGGCCATAACTTGCACCTTACAGCTCTGGTGAATACGCGTCTTTTGAGCTCTTTTTGTATATTATATCCTTACAACTCTCCGAGATATAAGGGATCGCACTTTTTCGTGAAATCGGGGCCTATTACTATACTGAAGCGAACGAAAAGACATTTCCAATGTCAAAACATATAGATCCCAATTGCTATTGACGACACGTTTGGTCTAGTGGTTAATAACCCTAGTTGTTAACCAAACGGTCGCGGGTTCGAATCCCGCTAGGGACAAATGTCAGCAAGTACCGCCTTCTGTATCCGTATCCGTATCCGCGGATATCCGAGGGAGAAGAAAGATCCGTATCCGCGGAAACACATTTTTAACGAGCCAAGTACCTATTTGCTAAGCCTGTCTTTTTCGGCTCTCACTATACATTATTAACTTTACACATATCTAGGTCATTCTAAAAGACTAAATTTTATATAAATTTAAAAGAATTCATTTTGAAATTACACTTAAATACAGAAAAATAAAAATGGTTATAACATTTCTGTTGGCGACAGTACTTTTTGAAGGCATGTTATGTTAGGGTGGCCTGCTTGACCGCTGATAAAGATATAAGAAATTGAATGGTTCTTCGATCGATCATAGACGAACCAAAATTGTTTTGTACCAATATAATACCGTTTTGTATTGTATGAATTTTCTACTCTTCTATGTCCATTCTAAGTGTATCTATTATATATCCTTACATAGTATAAACTTAAGTTGCTCTGTACCTACATATATCCTAAACGTCGGATACTCAACGGGTTTTAATGCGGTTTTCACCATCAGTTAGTAGTAAACTTTCTAGGAAGGTTTGTATACTAACCAAAATAAATATGTCATGAATCAATCACACGGGATCATCCTTACTAATATTATAAATGCGAAAGTAACTCTGTCTTTCTGTCTCGCTTTCACGCCAAAACTACTGAACCGATCACCATGAAATTTCGCATACACGTTGTCTGGAACACCAGATAGGACATAGGGTACCTTTTATCCAAGAAAAAAGTAATGTTCCCGAGGGATTATCTAAAATATAAAACTGTAACTGACGTCTGGCCAATGTGTTATAGCGACAAGTTGTTAAGTGTTGTAATTGCTTCTATATTTTTAATTTATCAACGCGGACGAAGTCGCGGGCATAAGCTGTGTTACGTATAATACAAAGTTCTTACAATACTGTTTCAATACAAGATCATTTTAACAAAAGTCTCAAGCTATGGTTTTTGTGTAGGTATACGTTAAAGTTACGCAAAAAAGAAACTATTTCCTTGAAATGTGGATTTTATGAAGTTATGATATTGCGTTTTATATTCGTATCACGTTGCTTTACACATAAAGGATGTTCATTCGATGTTAAACTTTCACACCTCTATATACAGGATGTTTAAGAAAGCGTTCGCGAAGAGAGTTCCTCGTCGTATGTCCGTGCATCTTACAGTTGAAATTAGTGATGTGCCGGATATCCGTATCCGTATCCGTATCCATTACTTTTTGGCGGATAGTTTTGTGGATATTTTCCCTTATAAAATTTTTTTAATGACTAGATGGTGCCCGCGACTTCGTACGCGATGATAAACGGATATCCGTATCCGTATCCGTATCCGTATCCGTATCCGTATCCATTACTTTTTGGCGGATAGTTTTGTGGATATTTTCCCTTATATATTTTTTTAATGACTAGATCGTACGCGATGATAAATTAAAAATATAAAAGCAATGATAACGCTTTTTTGCTATAACACATTGGCCAGGCGTTAGTTGCATTTTTATATTTTAGATAATCCCTCGGGAACAGGTTTTTCTTGGATGAAAGGTACCCTATCTCCTTTCTGGTGTCGCAAAAAACGTGTATGCAAAATTTCATGGTAATCGGTTCTGTATTAGTTTCCATTCGGTTTAATTGGCAAATAAATCTATCAATATCAATCAATAGTAATAACAAATCTTGTAAGTGTAGGTATTGTATGTAAGTATATTCAACCATTACTTTTAAACGAATTAAGAGGGAAGAATAGCACGCACTCGTCCATACAAAAAGAGAAAATGTTTTTCCACTTCTAAATATTTTCCAATCTCCATGATTTTTTTGTATGTTATTGACACAATCAAAGACTAAGTTCATAGGTATTCCTTTTTTCAAAATTTTCAATAGATTCAAACTTATTTAACCTCAAATAGCTTAATTTTTGTGATTAAAACATTGTCGAATTAAACCGTTTGTTTTATAGAAACTATCTAATTTTTTATAAAAAACGAAACCCATAAACCTAGAATATATTATGCTGAAACGATCGACATGAAAATCAAAGTGATTTGTTATGGTTTAGTTAGTGGAAACTGTTTTCTCCCGAAATGAAATTTCATCAAAATAAGTACTATTGTCAGTCGCAAGCTGCAACGCTCTCCCATCTGTGTTTCCCTCATACTGTGTTCCTTCAGCATGTGTTTCCCTAAATACCTATTTCGTTAGAATCGCAAAGCTATACTTTCCTCTTAACTGATTTTCATGAAACTTGACGTACCGGGACACAGGATAGGAAACTTTTTTCTTTTTCAACGCGGACGAAGTCGCAGGCGCCAGCTAGTAAATAAACGAAACAAAGTGAAAGTTCTATTCTGAACAACCTGTACATGTTTTCAGAATGCGCGGTTAAACTCAAGCCCCATAATAAAGTAACTTTTGACTTACTTTATAGCTTTTACGTGACGTGTTGAATTATAGACTCGGAGGTCATGTTGTGAATTATTTAGTGCCAGTTAAGATGTTTTCAAATAACAGAAAGGCGTAACATGAAGGCTTTTTTTAACTTATTAGATATAAGAGACTGCTGTATCTATATCTATACTAATATTATATAAAATTTTATTGTTTGTTTGTTTGTATTGAATAGGCTCCGAAACTAATGGACCGATTTGAAAAATTCTCTCACCATTAGAAGCCGACATTATCTGTGATGAACATAGGCTATGATGAACATAGGCTATGATGAACATAGGAAAATGCTTCATTCCTACAGGAAATCTAAAATAAAACTAGCGGCTTGGCCCGGGATACACTTGATGGCGCCATCTATCGGATTCGGGTAGAACTGCTGGGTGATATTTTTAGCGATCCGCTCCACGGTATATACCGGTATCTTGATAACGCCATCCAAAATTCTTTTTGTATTGGATAGTCCATTTATCGAGGAAGGCTATAGGCTATAAAGAACGCGAACGAAGTCGCTGACACCAACTAGTATAATATAAAGCATCGGTCCCTTTGGCAGGGTTGTATACCTCGTTGTATGGCAACACTAATCTGTTTTGACCGAGGTTTAGAATCGTTAATGTTTATTTAGATGTGTTAGTAGGTTCATTTATTTTTACCATCAGTGTTTTAATTGGACGGTCCTCAATTGATATATTCCAAGTCCAAAACTGTTTCTTTGCTCTATGGTTTTGCGAGAGCTACACAGTGGGTTTTTTGGAAGGATGGCAATCCGGCGGCCAGAGGTCGCTCTCTTGCTTCTCTTACGTGGCCGACGACGGATCGAATTGTTGGAAAAGGGGATATATGAATTGAGAGACCAGTAGCACTACCATGACTTGCTATCGAAATCTTACGTTAGTTTACTTCTGTCGATAACGAACCTTTCACCCTTCAATGTGCTAGTGAATGATTTAACTACTAACGTTACGGTATTTCTCGAGAGCATCAGTCAAATTTGTAACTCATTGTACCGATTTTGTATAGAAATGTCAAGTTAAACGTCAGTCGCTAATGTTCGCTAGCGACTACATTCGATAGGTTTTTCACTTATACAACTCATGTTACCGGTTTTAGTTCTTTGCGTGACCGCTAGAGGCGCTGTACAATTTTTCATACAAATATTTTACGTTCTCGTTCATCTCTCGCTAGCGATTTCGGTAGACATAAACTCATGGTAGTGCTACAGAGTGCGATAAAAGTATGGTTTCATGTACGACAATTAATGTATTGAGTGTAAGAAGTGACAACATTGAGTTGAGAAGTTTACTCCTGCATTTCATTGAGAACCCAACCTGGCAGAAGGAATGCTACAAATGTCATTGCTTAAAAACTAAAAGGTCACAAATAAAAAAAAATCCAAAAAAATTTTTATTGCAAGGATACAATCACAATCCTTCATATTGTATATTGCAAGAAGACTTTACGGTTGTTATATTCAATATTCAGTATATTTAGATATATATTTTTTTTAATTCAAAAGTGACATAAAATATGCTTATATCTCCTCTACTATTCAGTTCATTATAAACTACTTAAAAATACGCTTCTAACGATGTATAATACCTATGCATAATTTGATTTATATCTAACTGGCTGGTGCTCGCGACTTCGTCCGCGCATAATACGGTGTAATTATGTGATAATATTTTTAGATGACCCCCTTTCGTCAGCGAAAGCAATATAATCTTTCTTCCTCTTTATAATATAATATCTTTTAAATAAACAAATCTTTCCTCTTTATAATATTAGTATAGACTAGCTGGCGCCCGCGACTTCGTGCGCGTTTAAAAAGACAAAAGTAGCCTATCACGTGTCCCGTACATCTAAATGTTTATCTACCAAGTTTCATGAAAATTAGTCAATTCGTTTAAGAGTGACGGAGGAAAATACATACATACAGAAAAAAATTGTAAAAATGGTAAATTTAGTTTCAGTATCACGTATAGAGCCTATATACACGATATTTCTTAAAACAAAGTAAATTACTCCATGACTAAGCCTTACAGATTTATTATTAACTAGCTGTTGCCCGCGACTTCGTCCGAGTATAATAATAATACCCCTTTCGTCGGCGAAAGCAATATAAACGCATGATGTATTGTTGCTATAACGCTTTCGCCAGGCGTTAGTTTTTTTATTTTATTATTCTTGATCCCTCGGGAACAGTACCTACTTTTTTTCTGGATGAAAAGTACCCTATGCCCTTTCCCAGGGTCTAGACTACTTGTATACCAAATTTCATTTGAATCGGTTCAGTATTTTTGGCGTGAAAGCGAGACAGACAGACAGAGTTACTTTCGCATTTATAATATTACTTAGTAAGGATAGTAAGGATAAGGATAATTTTGATTTATGTCCCTTTAGTATTTAAGCAGCGATATGTTTATTTAAATGTGAATTTAAACATAAAATGTCAGTAGGCCCGTATTCTCTAAGTGTGGTTCTGCTGTGGTTATCGACTCGATGCGGTTATAGACTCGACAATTGTCTACTTTGCTATTCACTAAGCATATAGTGCTGTCAAAATGTCTACGACGTTTTTTCCATAGTTATACATGTCAATGAAGTTATTGGCGCGTTATTGTGTGGTTTTTAGTTTGACAAAGTACTATTTCTTATTTAATGTCGACTTTGAAGTCGACACGTTTTTAAAAACCACAGATAGAGAATAGGCCCGCAGGAGTATAGATTGTATAGTGAGCAGTTATCGGTAAAGCAAACCCTTGAATGCGTTAAATAAAACTCGCCCCTAACCGGAGGGGATGATCATAAATCTATCAGGAACAGGAAGCTACACCGTTCACCACTTAGCCAGATACCACGAGCACTTCAATCAAACGATATAACATTGATCTGGGGTCAGCCATACAACGATGGGTAGGTGTTTTGTATGGAGATTTTTATTAATACTTAAGTATTTAATTTTTGGAGTTTCCATGGTTGAGAAAAAATGACCCATTTATAATAATATGTAGAGATCAGACCTAATACGAGTAAGAACTAAGTATAGATAGAATTTTGCGGACAACATACTGAGCTGATTTTACCAACATTTTATTTCTTTATTTATATTTTACTCACTCACTTACTTACTAATGCGAAAGTGTAGCATTATTATCAGTTCGCGTAACTATATTCGTAATATATTCGTGTCTGTGAAACCATGCAAAATATACATACAAAATTTCAGCCCAATCGGTCAAGCCGTTTAGTAGTTGACATACCGACAACAGCGCCACCTACCGGGTCCAATTGTATTTTTAAATCATGCAGGAAACCATCGAAATAGCCATATAAAATTTCAACCCAATCGGTCAAGCCGTTTAGAAGTTATATGTGAAAAAGATAAGTACGGTAGGATAATTCTTACTACCCGTTGTCCTATTACCCGTTTTCCCGTAAGAATGAAGCATTTTCCCGCGGTAAAAAGTGGTATATGTTCATCACGGATAATGTCGGCTTCTAATGGTAAAAGAATTTTTCAAATCGGTCCAGTAGTTTCGGAGCCAATTCAATACAAACAAACAATCAAATCTTTCCTCATTATAATATTAGTATAAGTATAGAAGACTAGCTGTTGCACGCGACTTCGTCCGCGTAACTTTATAAAATATAGCCTATGTTACTCGCTGATTTCTATAGGTGAAAGAAATTTCAAAATCGGTACAGTAGTTTTAATGCAATGCCTATTCAATGCAAACAAACAAACAATTTAATATTTCCACTTCATAATATTAATAATAGATTTACGGTTTTCATTAATTCAAAGAGCGATAAGTCGGGGAAATTTTTTACTCATATAAAATTCACAGAAAAAATAGCAATGGAGCCTTAAAAAAGGAAAAAAAATCCAATAAAACATTGAAATGTAAAAGTCTATGAATAAAATTACACATCCCTCTTAAAATTTACAACCCGTGTAAGATAAACGGGGGTAGCTATTGAATTATATTTACATTTATTGCGTGAGGTAGTTGCACATAAATGTATGAAACAAGGTAATTTTGTATTTCGTATGAACATTGAAAAGGCGACTTCGCTGGCGTAACTCTATAAAATACTAGCTGGCGCCCGCGACTTCGTCCGCTTTTAAAAAGAAAAAAGTCGCCTATCCTATGTCCCGTACGTCTAAATGTTTATCTACCAAGTTTCATGAAAATCCTCCATAACTCACATTTTTCCTTTTTTAAGGCTCCGTGTAAGAAGGCAATTTTTTCTGTGAATTTTATATGAGTAAAAAACTTCCCCGACTTATCCTTCTTTGAATTAATGAAATCTATAATTATTAATAATTTAAAGTGAAAAGATTTAATTGTTTGTTTGTTTGCATTGAATAGGTTCTGATGTACCGATTTTGAAAATTCTTTTACCTATAGAAAGCTACATTATCAGCGTTATCTTACATTATCAACATAGGGTATCAATATCAATCATGAATATCAATACTTTTTTTTTTCGAGGAGAAATCCGTTTACAGATTCTCTACCGCTGGCTAGACGGTAGGAGTATGTGGGGGGCAGCCGGCGCTGGGTCCAGCCAATACCCACTAAAACTCCCCGGTGCCTCCTTGCCCTTTGTGCGGGGGTGGACCGGGCTCTGCCGAGGCAACAACTCCGATCCACCCCCAGGGCTGCCTAGCCATTACTGGCTAGGCTGACGCCAATGGGGGATTGCCCGGAGACACCGGAGCAATCCCCAGACGAGTAAACCTTGTGCAGGCACACACAGCTAGCCAACTGTGCGTGCAGGTCCCCTAGGACATTTGAAGACGTGCTTCTGCCCAACCGCCTGCGCCTGAAGGAAGACTTGCCTCTTCCTCTCGCTCCCTCTCGGCTGCCTCCTTCTGCGACATTACGACTAAGCAGAAGGAAGCAACCGCTTTCCAGGTGGTCACACTGGACGTCTTCACCCCCCAGCGCCGCTCTTAGTTCCCGGCGCTGGGGAATCAATATCAATACTATAATACATCGGTAAGTGTACGTGTTGTATGTATGTATTGGTATGTATGTTCCTCAATAACTGATTTCAAGAAACTTGGTAGATAAACATTAAGACGTACGGGACATAGGATAGGGGACTTTTTCTTTTTTCAACTCGGGCGAAGTCGCGGGCGCCAGCTAGTATCAATACTAATAATTATATAACTTACTTTTACTTACTTTTTCATTCATCTTCATTGGCTGCTTCATAATGTAGGGTAGACCGGCCATTCCGCCAAAAATTGTTGGCATCATGGTAGGCGCAAGGATCACCTTCACACAATCCTTTTTGTCACTATTCTGACAGTTCTTTTGACAGCAACAGTGATGGCACACTTTGACAGTTTTCTCACAATCACTCCTGTCACTTTTCATTTGATCATCCGGCGCGGATGTCCCCTTTGACGAGTCTACGCTTTCGACAGTTTTTAACACTTCCGCAGTTACGCCGGTTTTTGACACTTCCGCAGTTACGGCGGTTTTTGACACTTCCGCAGTTACGGCGGTTTTTGACACTTCCGCAGTTACGGCGGTTTTTGACACTTCCGCAGTTACGCCAGTTTTTGACACTTTTGCAATTACGCCGGTTTTTGACACTTTTGCAGTTACGCCAGTTTTTGACACTTTTGCAGTTAAGCCAGTTTTTGACACTTCCGCAGTTAAGCCAGTTTTTGACACTACAGTTTCGACAGTTTCTGACGAATTTTCGAGTGTGACGGAGTGGACGTTTTTAAACGGTTGCGCGAACAATTTTGGCTTTTTAGAAAAATCTTTCGGCAACTCAAGAAGCGGTGTTTTCCTTTTCACGTCCTTAGGTGTTTGCAATAAGTACTTTTTCGTTTTATCTCCTTCTAAACACGGTTTCGTGAAGGGGTGTACTAATAAGGTCTTCGTTTGTTTATTTTGTATCTTTGAGGCCCCAGGCAGGGCCTCGTTTAATCTTTTTGGATCCAATTTGACTGATTTCAATTTACACTTTCATTTAAATAAATTATTAAAGTAAATACCTACACCAGTTCAGCACATAACACGAGGTTTCTTTTGATATATTCACAATAGTTCTTTGATGATGAATATTTTTTTTATTTTTTTTTATGGTTTTAATTTTACACTCTTTCTTTATTTAATGTGATATTTTTTTAATTAAATTTTAAGCTTATTTTTTTAAGGTAACTATTAAATTAATTAAAAAGAAATTAAAACCCATATTTATGTAACAAAACCTAATTATATAAGTGCTTCAGATTGTAAAACATGTGTTTGTTTGTGTGTTATTTTTGAAATGTTTAAAATATATATATATATATTTAGATATTACAAATACTTAAATGTCAAATTTAAAAGGTATATTTTAATTGGCCAATATTTTAATTGATTAAAAACTATAATGAAAATTCGTTTCTACAAATATTTGAGCTTTCAAAAAATATATTTTTTTAGCCAGTTAATAAATAAAAATTAAAAAAACAAACCCTCGATTTTTTTATTGAGTCCAAACACACTACTTATATCTGCTGTAAATTGCTGAGGAGTTGGATATCTTGTAGACTACTTGATGGTGCAGCATCCTGCGGGCCTATTCTCTATCTGTGGTTTTTAAAAACGTGTCGACTTCAAAGTCGACATTAAATAAGAAATAGTACTTTGTCAAACTAAAAACCACACAATAACGCGCCAATAACTTCATCGACATGTATAACTATGGAAAAAACGTCGTAGACATTTTGATATGTGTTTAGTGAATACCAAAGTAGACAATTGTCGAGTCTATAACCGCATCGAGTCGATAACCACAGCAGAACCACACTTAGAGAATACGGGCCCAGGTCAGGGTTATCATGTCATGGTTATACCACCAAAGTAAAAAATATATAATCTTCAATATATCCTTACTTATAAATGCGAAAGTAACTCTGTCTGTCTGTCTCGCTTTCACGCCAAAACTACTGAATCGATTTAAATGAAATTTGGTATACAGGTAGTCTAGAGCCTGGGAAAGGACATAGGGTACTTTTCATCCAGAAAAAAAGTAGGTACTGTACCCGAGGGATCAAGAATAATAAAATAAAAAAACTAACGCCTGGCGAAAGCGTTATAGGAACAATACATCATGCGTTTATATTGCTTTCGCCGACGAAAGGGGTATTATTATTATACTCGGATGAAGTCGCGGGCAACAGCTAGTTAATAATAAATCTGTAGGGGTCGGTCATGGAGTAATTTACTTTGTTTTCAGAAATATCGTGTATATAGGCTCTATACGTGATACTGAAACTAAATTTACCATTTTTACAATTTTTTTCTGTATGTATGTATGTTCCTCCATCACTCTCAAACCAATTGACCGATTTTCATGAAACTTGGTAGATAAACATTTAGATGTATGGGACAGGCTACTTTTTGTCTTTTTTAATGCGGACGAAGTCGCGGGCAACAGCTAGTCTATACTAATATTATAAAGAGGAAAGATTTGTTTGTTTGTATGGAATAAGCTCAGAAACTAGTGGACCGATTTGAAAAATTCTTTTACCATTAGAAGCCGACATTATCCGTGATGAACATAGGCTACTTTTTACCGCGAGAAAATGCTTCATTCCTACGGGAAATCGGGTAATAGGACAACGGGTAGTAAGAATTATCCTTCCGTACTTATCTTTTTCACTTATAACTTCTAAACGGCTTGACCGATTGGGTTGAAATTTTATATGGCTATTTCGATGGTTTCCTGGATGATTTAAAAATACAATTGGACCCGGTAGGTGGCGCTGTTGTCGGTATGTCAACTACTAAACCGCTTGACCGATTGGGCTGAAATGTTGTATGTATATTTTGCATGGTTTCACAGACACGAATGTATTATATTTTATAAAGTCACGCGGACGAAGTCGCGTGCAACCGCTAGTTATTCTTATTTTTGCTAGTAAATTATAACTACTAAGAACTCGATCACTTAAGCTTTCATGGAAAAAAACCTAATTAAAATCGGTCCATCCTTTTAGGAGCTACAATTTCAGCACAGACAGCAAATGACAGCAACACACACGTTAAATAAATTAACAACACGCTGTTTTTGCGTAGGGCGTCGGTTGTTAAAAATATAATAGGAAATAAAATTAATAAAAAGTAATAGAATTCATTAGAGTAGGTAATTTCAATTAGAATATTATGAGTGCTTTTTAAAAAGCTCGTCTATTTAACATTCAAACATATTTCAACAAGAAATCAATAAAAAAATATCTAAATATCTTTAAAAAAATCCATTAATTTTTTTTAAATTTTTTAATCATATTTTTTAAACAGTTAAAAAAATTAAATCCATATTTTTTAAACAGTTAAAAAAATTAAATCCATATTTTTTAAACAGTTAAAAAAATTAAATCCATATGTTTTAAACAGTTAAAATAATTAAATCCCTATTTTTTAAACAGTTAAAATAATTAAATCCCTATTTTTTAAACAGTTAAAAAAATGAAATCCATATTGTCGAAACGGACTTCGTAAGAGCCTTAAATAAAACTAAGGTTAGACCCGGTCTTAAATAAAATCCAAATAATGACGACTAAGTCTAAAAGGTCATTCACCCGAACCACGTGCGGCTTTATTTACAAACAAACAAACAAATGTGTCAACAAACGCCATTAACTAACGAAAGCTATTTAAATGAGATTTAAAAACGCACACATAAAATCACTGGTTTTGTATTGGAGAGTTGTATATTTTGGAGTTTGATTTAACTGAAAATTTGGTGCAATTTCACAGAATTACAGCGAAAATTGTATGAAACGCGACCTCACGAAATAATGTTCTATGAAACACTGAAGGCTTTTAACAGTTTAGGGGCGGGTTTGGGCGTTCCTTGGTAGGGCGTTACCGAAATACGCCCATGTAGGTATAGCTAAATTATTTCAAAGTCTAGACTCGGCAAGATGGCTCCTTCTATGTATATTTTGACATTGAAAACGTCTTTTCTTTCGCTCCTGCCCCGTTAGGATAGGATTTCACGAAAAAGTGCTATCCCCTTATATCTCGGAGAGTTGTAAAGGTGTGATATTCGAAAAGGTCTCAAAAGACGCGTGTTCACAACAGCTGTAAGGTGCAAAAAGAATTTTTGGAAAAAGTCAAAAAAGAAAAAAGTTATGAGCGAAATAGTGAGAAAAATTTGATTTTTTTTCTGAATTTTTGATTTTGGCGCTCGATATTTTGGAAACGAAGAATGATACCATAAATTTGAGGGAAAACTCCTCTGAACAATTTAGTCAGCTACAAATTGAGCCTAAAATAAAGACGATTGGGTTAAGGGTTTAACCCTTATATCTCGGAAAGATGTGAAGATATGATATTCGAAAAGCGCTCAAAAGACGCGTATTTACAACAGCTGTAAGGTGCAAAAAGAGTTTTTGGAAAAAGTCAAAAAAGAAAAAAGTTATGCGCGAAATAGTGAGAAAAATTTGTTTTTTTTTCTGAATTTTTGATTTTGGCGCTCGATATTTTGGAAACGAAGAATGATACCATAAATTTGAGGGAAAACTCCTCTGGACAATTTAGTCAGCTACAAATTGAGCCTAAAATAAAGACGATTGGGTTAAGGGTTTAACCCTTATATCTCGGAAAGATGTGAAGATATGATATTCGAAAAGCGCTCAAAAGACGCGTATTTACAACAGCTGTAAGGTGCAAAAAGAGTTTTTGGAAAAAGTCAAAAAAGAAAAAAGTTATGCGCGAAATAGTGAGAAAAATTTGATTTTTTTTCCGATTTTTTGATTTTGGCGCTCGATATTTTGGAAACGAAGAATGATATCAAAAATTTGAGAAAAAACTCCTCTGGACAATTTAGTCGGCTACAATTTGAGCCTAAAATAAAGACGATCTGGTTAAGGGTTTAACCTGTAGCTTAACCTTTTTGAAAGAAGTCAACAAGTCAGAACAACATAATTACGAATTCCATAGATTCATTTCCAATGTGCTCGATAGTCGTGTGAGGCACGAAATCTGTGAATTTTTGAATTAAAGAATTCTTTGGGTATATTAGGCGCGTTGGGCATTTTTGAGATGGGAAAAAACCAGTGAACTCGCGACACTGTCATGTTATTTTTTTTTAAATTCTTTTATGCTAAGGTCGACAGACAGGCTGACGGTCCACTTGATGGTAGGCGGCTACCGTCGCCTATAACACAAGCAACGCCACAAGTGCCACAAGTGCGCTGCCGACCATTGAAGGATTAAGGGTGAGGGATAAGGGAGGGATGGGGCAATGGGCTCTGGCATCGCTCACTCACTCACCGAAACACAACAGCACATAATAATGCTGTTATTTCACGGTGGTATTCTGTAAGGTGGTGTTTACTGCCGCCATTGCGGGCTGCCCAAATGACTGCGACACGCAGTGTGCCCTATCACTACTAAATGTGATTTTCACGGAAGTTTTATATACTTACATCAATACTAATAAGGTTCGGTCATGGAGTAATGTACTTTGTTTTCAGAAATATCGTGTATATAGGCTCTATACGTGATACTGAAACTAAATTGACCATTTTTACAATTTTTTTCTGTATGTATGTATGTTCCTCCATCACTCTTAAACGAATTGACTGATTTTCATGAAACTTGGTAGATAAACATTTAGAAGTACGGGACACGGGATAGGCTACTTTTTATCTTTTTTAACGCGGACGAAGTCGCGTGAAACATCTAGTTTTATATATATTTTGAGTCGCCGCCGCGCATCATTCCTCTTAACGTAATTTTTGCTTGTTTGGCGCCGACTCAAAATTACTTAGGTAATGCTATTAAGGTTAATTAAAATTATTTTTTGATTTACAGTTTTTTTTATGGTTTAATTTTTTATTAAAAACTTTTTTCATTCCAAATTTAGCAGGGATCATACCTACAATAAAAGTTTATAATTATGACATGGATGGACATTTAAATATAAACTTAACTTCCCTATAATATATTATCTAAAAGCTTTTGAATGCAAGATCCCCTAATGCAAGTTAATACGTAAATCAA
The DNA here is from genome assembly GCA_918317495.1 of Synanthedon vespiformis. NCBI lineage: Eukaryota > Metazoa > Arthropoda > Insecta > Lepidoptera > Sesiidae > Synanthedon > Synanthedon vespiformis. The sequence goes on along the minus strand of OU906975.1, from coordinate 1,641,080 downwards.
GCCACCGTCCCTTTTGTCCCGAACTTGTGAGGGCTCTGTTGCTGACAGCGCCTTATCTCAACTCTACTGATAAAACACAGATCATGGAATTTAAGGCCTTATGTTTTGTACCACGGACGTAGCCACGGTGGGGCAGAGTGAGGCGTTTGCCCCACTCTGCCTCTGACCTGTATGGTACCAAATCAAACCTAAATAACTTATATAATTATCTAGGTACCAATTACAATACTTAATATCCGTAAGGAAGTTCACACTCGACAATCGAAGGTCGATATTTTTGGATGGAAGATTTCGTGGTGTTCACTGGAGATTCAGGGAGAATGTTCACTAATTTTAATTTTTAACTCTTCGTATTAACTATTGAAAATAATAAATACATGTGAAAAAAATATTTTGATACATCGTTTAGTTTCTGAGATATGGCGTTTTAAAAATGAGATCGCGACGCGGATGTCACGGGCCTGCGCTCGGAGCAGTGACGTCATAATCAAACGATCTCTCACTCAGTTCGCGCGTTCCCATGTTAGAGCGAACCGACGCGACGGTTGGAATGTGACGTCACGCGGCGCCCAGCGCCTGCTAGAGGTCTCGATATTTAAGAGAACTTTAAATGTCTGTAAAATCATAACTACTGGGTCTTTTTGAAAAAAAAAAAAAACAAAAAGTGGTGTGTTTTTATACATATAAGCTCTAGAGAGACAAAGTTTTAGACGATTTTGCATACGTATTAACATTCTCCATACATACAAGATACAGGGTGCTATAAGGTGTGGGTGTAACCCTTTTGCATGAAAAAATCAACCGGGGTAAGACTGCGGGTAGTTTGCTAGTTACATATTATTATTTTAGACTGCTGCCCCACCCTAAACCCATGGCTGACTACACTCATGTTTTGTACTATAACTAGCTGCTGCCCGCGACTTCGCCCGCATGACTTTGTAAATGATACACTAAATCTTTCCTCGAGAACCACTTTGTCCATTGGTGAAAACAGCATGACAATCGGTGCAGTAGTTTTTGAGTTTATCGTGAACATACAGACAGACGCGGCGGAGGACTTTCTCTATACTTATATTATAAATAGGAAAGATTTGATTGTTTGTATAGAATAGTTGTAAGCTAATAGCGCCATCTAACAAAAGTTTGAGGTAACAGTCGTTTTAATTTATCGTTTAAGAACAAGTACCACCACACTTCACTAGATGGCGCTTTGAGAAAGTTATAATTTTATTTTTGCGTTTTCAAAAGAAATAAAACTCATAGGTATACTAGCCACACGCTGCCGGCTTCGCTCGAATTAAAAATAAATACTATCCTTGGACCAAATTACACATAGTTACGAAGTTCTATCAAACTCGGTTCAGTAGTTTAGTTCATCGCACACAAACATGAAACGTAATTTATATATATAGCGCTGCCAGCGACTTCGCCCGCGTATATTAAATTAATAAAAAAAAAATATTCTCAAACCTACCAAGTGTACATATAAAATTTCATCAAAATCGGTTAAGCCGTTTCGGAGGAATATGGCAACTAAGACTGTGACACGAGAAATTTATATATTAAATAGAGATTTAATCCCACCTGTGCCGAAGCCGAATTACCGTTGTATGCCGAAGTGTAAAATCTTAATCTCAAGTGTCACTTGTGATACATACGGACCGCAACGCAACGCGGATCCGCGTTCCGGCACAAGAGTGGTGCAAAATTGTTACGCGGATCCGCGTTCCGCACACGAGTGGTGCAAAATTATTTACGCGGATCCACATAGTTAATTTAATAATAAAGTTTAATTTTTTTGACGACACGTTTGGTCTAGTCATCTAGTGGCTATATAGTAACCGTAGGTAGCTGTTAACCAAATGGTCGCGGGTTCGAATCCCGCTAGGGGCAAATATTTATTTATTAACATTTTACCTTTGTATGGATTTTTTTATTTATAATATGTATGTATTTACAAAAAAGTAATGTATATTTGTATGTCAACTGTCTAGTAATATCCATAATACAAGCATTAGTTGCTTACTGTGAAACTAGATGGCGCTGTGTTTAATGTTTGTGAAGATAGTATTTAACAATGATTGAGGGGTTGCTGAAAAAAATAAAACAAAACCTTAAATAAAACTCTATATTAATATAATATAATAGTAATAGTTGTGTCATAATTCATTATAATAAAAAAACATCCTTGCACTCTCCCGTTGGGTCCCTTTCGCTGCGCGGTCGTCTCCACGGACCGTCACCTTCGGCAAAAGACCGAACGGTCTTTTCGCCCGTTCCCATGCTTTAAGGCTTGAGGCGTTTGTAGTTCGCGAGGTGACTGTTCAAATGCTGCGCCAACTGCTCCGCGCGAACAAACGACGCCTGACAACGAACAAAACAATTTAGTGCCACTGTCCACGTAAACCGCACGCCATGCGCACGCTTGCCATGCGCACGATTGCTTGCATCATGCGTAGAACGTCTTGCGAGACGCACGAGTAGTGCCGCATGCTGCCGCGCGCACCGCATGCATGACGAATGCATGACGAGAGGCAGACGCAACGTTGCCCCATACCGTGGGTGGACACAGTTTTGATTGTTTCTACGCAGGATGAAGCAATCGTCAATTATTGACGAAAGCGTAGGGTAAAATGACCTAATGTTGGCACCCCTCCAATTTATTAGCACGCTAAACTTTTCACTGAAAATTAAGAAAACTATTCCACAAACTGTGTTCCCACAAAAAATAAATACATAAATCTTAGGTTTATGAGAATTGCTAACACTATAAACAGTCAAATGATTTAAACATTGTCAAACTTTGAAATTTTATTTGAGTTGAACAATAGGTCGAACGGTGCCAATAAATAGTCGTATTTCTTAAAGTGCCAATAATTGGGTATTTTCCCCTACATATACATTAATTTGACGACACCTTTGGTCTAGTGGCTAGGAACCCTCTAGCTGTTAACCAAACGGTCGCGGGTACCTTGCGTACCCACGACAAAGGCGTAAAATTGTCTGGTTTGGTTACCTTGCAAACGACGCATCTGTACAGTTGCTTGGCGTGGTTGTGCATGTGGCGTGTGAGGGAATGCGCGTGGCCGAACCGCTTACCGCACTGATTGCACGCGTGCGGTAGCCGCGCGTTGTTGCCTGCAACGACAGAACACACCGCAATAAGACACTGACAAGACGTGACAAGTCGTGCGTGACAAGTCACGACAAGTCACTCGACGAACAAAGCTTAAATGAAATGTAAATAAGCTGAGACCAGACTGTATGCAATAACACATTTACCCCATTTTGATAGGTTTTACTTTTACCTTTTAACTGTGAATGTAGCGAGTGTAACAAGTGTGACAAAATATGTGGTGATTGTGACAGTTATGACGAGCGTCAAGAGTGTGTTGAGTGCGACGAGTTTACAGAGTGTGGCAAGTGTGATAAATGTGACAAGTTAGGCAGTCACAGTCACAATCGTGACTAGTGTAGCAGGTGAGACCAGTGTGGTGAATGTGACGAGTGTGAAGAGTGTGACAAGTTAGGCGACTGTGACTAGTGTTAGCACGTGTGACCAGTGTGGTGAATGTGGTGAATGTGATGAGTGTTGAGAGTGTGACCAGTGTGACAGTGTGACAGTGTCATAAGTGTGGCGACTGTAGCTAGTCTAGCAATTGTGACAAGTGACGAATGTGATAAGAGTGATTAGTGTGACGTGTGTGGCGAGTGTTATAAGCGTGACGAGTTAATAGTGACTGTGATAAGTGAGACAAGTTGTTTATTTATAATTATTACTAAAATCTAACTATATTTACAATTAATTACAATTTAAAAAATATTGCTTTATTTGTAAAGTGGGCGTTTGTGACAAGCTTAGTGAGTGTGGCGAAGGTAATGCGCGTGACAAGTGGGCGACTGTGACGAGGCGTGAGTGTGGCGAGTTTAGTAAGTGTGGCGATGCGTTACCTGCGCTGTGTGCGGGCGACGCGGCGTTGTGGACGGCGCTGCGGTGTCGACGCAGTTGCTCCCAGCGTTGGAACATTGCACCGCAGTCGCTACACCGACCTGAAACAGCGACAGATACTTCACTCGCGTGACGTCATCAGCGCCTCGTATCACGGGGAGACTTCATCTTCGTCGTCTTCATGCCGTAGATTAATAAAACAGAAAAGACAAACTGCATGAAGCCAATTTGACTTTTAGGAAATTTATTCCCTTAGTCCATGGCACGAACCAGTTGTATACCAGATATGAAATTAATTTCAGTTTTTTGTTTGCAACCTTCATATTATATGATATGTGAGAAATGTTATGTTTTTTTTTCATATAGGTACTTATAATGCTACGACCAATAACTATTACGTAGTATGGAATTGGTGATAGGCTGCTCTAGTTGGAAAGTGGGCTAACCTTAGGCTGGGTTTTCACATAAATTACATATAATATAATTGGTGAGGCATACCGGCTCTCTCGTCGTGGGTGTGAGTGCGATCGTGTGCGGCCAACTCGGCGTCATCTTCGAAGCACTTGCGGCAAACCTCGCATCGCACCGTCATCGCGCCGCGGTGTGCAGACGCCCTAATGACAGCGATCAATATTATGACGTCACCAAAATTGTATGTAAATTTCTGTCACGACTGGCTTACATAATCAATCCTATGCCCATGTAAATTCATTGTATTGTAACCAGCGAAATTAATTAACACTTTAACCGCCTTTGGGTTGCATTCTCTTAAGCGCCAGGAGCCTGACGACAACTACAAAACCAAGCGGTTAAAGGGTTAAATGCAATCCGATTGACTGGAGGAGACGCACTGAGCATTGAGTTGAGTAAGCCAATAAAAATATCTCACTCACTTGTGTTCCCACAGTTTCTCGCGCCTGTTGAACGTCTCGTTGCAACAGTCGCACTCGTATCTGTCCGTCGAGCAGGTACGCGACCGAGAATTGCCTCCGCCCTTGTTCTGGTGTACGCGACGGTGGATTCTGTTTTTGGGGGAAATTAGGACACGAATATAATAATATTATGTAGATGTGAACGAACAAAGTCGAACGGATACTAAACAAAACCCGGGCGATTTTGTCGATCGAGTAATCCGAATGAAAGTCGAAATGTAAATGCGCTTCGGCCGCCGACGAAACCAATGGTACGTAACCGGTTACGTGTGAAGGATCATTGTTCTTGCTACGAAACTAATTACGCACAGAGGTTTTTTTCTTCCTACGAAACCAATGGTACGTAACCGGTTACGTGTAAAGGATCATTTTTCTTGCTACGAAACTCGTTACGTACAAAAAGGTTCTTTTCTGCCTACGAAACCAATGCTACGTAACAGGTTACGTGTGAAGGATCATTTTTCTTGCTACGAAACTAGTTACGTACAAAGAGGTATTTTTTCTTTCTACGAAACCAGTTTCTTACACATCTTTGCATTTGTGGAATGGAGAAAACACATTTTTTTATTTCGTTAACACAAGCATTGCTAATTTGCTACACAAGCATTGTTATTGACTATTCCGTAGAAAGAAAAAAAAAATCTTGTCACGTAACTGTTACGTTGGTTACGTAGCGTTGGTTTCGTAGGCGGCCGAAGGGTGTAAATGGTCGGATATGTTGTTCAAAAAAAATTGTCGAATTCAGAAGTGTGTCGGGCCGACTTTTATTTTTATATTATATGAAAATATACTCATTCTTTAGGAATAAACACCAAAAGTATTTACTAAAGCAACAATATTTAGTTACTCACTTGAGCGTCACCCGCGTCGAGTACCACTTGCGACATATGTGACACTGGAAACTCTTGTCGGCCGACTCGTTCTCGCTCTCGCTGACGTCGTCGACCGGCGGCGGCGGGGGCGCTTCGCACGAGCGCTCCGGATCCGGAGACGAGCCCCCGGACGCGTCCGAGTCGCCGTCGACAGCGGCCCCGATCGCCGACGCCGCGCCCCACACGAACGGCCTTTTACATACACGAATAATATTCACTAGAGAATTACACCATGTACAATTACACCGTGTAATTAAATTACATATATTAAATTACGGTAAAAAGAGAAACATACATAAATGTATTAGTTAGTAAACAAAACTGTCTCATTAAACTAAAGTATGAACTTATTTAACAAAGTTAATCTTATTATATTATGAACTAAGAAGTACATACTTAATAGAATAGATGGCGCTTATTTCATACAATCAAGTCACCGAGTGTGTCGCTCACGGGGCCGCTAGTTCACCGTGGTTTTTTTTGTCCATTCTAAAGTGCCCAACGCGCCTAAGAGTACATACACAACAACTCACTTGTTATTGTCGACGTTATTTGGCTTCTCCGTTTGGTTGTCAGATTCAGAGTCTGAGCTGTCAGAGCTCGAACTGTCATCGCTGCTCGACGAGGAGCTGGAGTCGCTCGATGAGCTGCCTGCAAATGCACATCACAAAACCTATGTCAATATACTTACTTCCTAGGAAAAAAAAAAACAGTACTAGAGTATTATTATTTTGTGATTGCACCTTTAGTCAATTTCGTGTATTATCCATACACGAAATTGAAGATAGATTATAGTCCTCTTCAATTCACACGAAATTGAAGATTATAGTCCTCTTCAAAATTCAATTTCGTGTATTATCCATACACGAAATTGAAGATAGATTATAGTCCTCTTCAATTCACACGAAATTGAAGATTATAGTCCTCTTCAAAATTCAATTTCGTGTATTATCCATACACGAAATTGAAGATAGATTATATTCCTCTTCAATTCACACGAAATTGAAGATAGATTATAGTCCTCTTCAATTCACACGAAATTGAAGATAGATTATAGTCCTCTTCAATTCACACGAAATTGAAGATTATAGTCCTCTTCAAAATTCAATTTCGTCTATTATCCATACACGAAAATGAAGATAGATTATAATCCTCTTCAATTCAATTTCGTGTATTATCCGTACACGAAATTGAAGATTATAGTCCTCTTCAATTAAATTTCGTTTATTATCCATACACGAAATTGTAGATTATAGTCCTCATCAATTCATACCGTGTCACGGAAATAGCATCGAAGTAACATAGTATACCAAGTTTCACATCAATCGAAGATCTTGGAAATGACGTTCAGTTCAAAGTGCACCCCCTGTATTTGTCCTGTAATTATGCTAAACTAACACCTGCTGTATATATACCTACTAAGAATGACAGTTTCTTCAAACAGCACACTAACCATTAACACAAAACAACACAAATATCAACTCACCAGATCCCGAACTACTACTATCCGAATCTGAATTTGAGCTATCTTCAAGTTTTTCAACTCGCGTATCCAAACTATCTAATTCCTTCACAGACGAACGACCTGAAATACCACAATTTTTTTTTTAAAATCCCTTAAATCTTTTAATATACGGGGCTGAGTTTCTGAATTCCTCAGGCCAGGGTATTGAGGGTGGAGGTCGCTAGCGAATTATCTATAAAAAACACACACACATACATAGTATACATACAACATACCTTCCGAACTCCTCACGGATAGGACCTCATCCTCGTCCCTGTTCCTGTCAACGCTGCGCTGGTCGTGCGATGGCTTCTTGAAATTGGCTGCCAACAGGTGGGCTTGGTACAGATCGTCCTGAAACATCGCGACGACGACGACGACGTCAGGAGGAAATTGAAAAGCACAACATTGCTTGCACAAGACCAGCACAGCACGTGTGCTGTTGTGTTTCGGTGAGCTGGTGAGAGATTATTCCAGAACCTGTTTCCGGGTTCAACTAGTTACTCATATACTTTCTGAGGTGGTAACAGTCATAGTCATAGTCATGTCATAGTCATATCGTAATCATAATAATATCATAGTCATGGTCATAGACATATTATAGTCATAGTCATGTCATAGTCACAGTCATATCATAGTCGTGGTCATGGTCATAGCGTAGTCAGTCATAGTCATATCATAGTCATAGTAATACCATAGTCATATCATATACATAATAATACCATAGTCATAGTCATATCATAGTCATGGTCATAGCGTAGTCATATCAATTATACATAGTGTAGTAGGCAGCACCTGAGGCTTTGCTTGTGTTATAATATAAGCGACGGTAACCACTCACCATCAAGCGGACGGTGAGCCAGTCTGCATAACTCGGCACAAAAAAAAAAAAACTTTTTTAACCACCGATGCAAAAACGGGGTTTTATAAGTTTGACGTGTGTAATATGCGGTAGCTCCGAAGCAGATGGACCGATTTTTTTAAAGCTGACGCAGTGATCGAGACGGTTCTTAGGCATAGTCATCCATCAATGTACTATAAGTATGGATTTCGCACGCCATACAAAACACTACAAACTTTGTGGAACATTTAAAAGTGACATAGTAATGACTTTAAGGCTAAGTTCACATGACCGCGCGGATCAAAAGGTCGATACATGTTTGTAGAACTCGTAGCGCGCGGTCATGTGAACTTAGCCTAAGGTCTATTTCGTCGATCTACTACAACTAAGTAAGGATTTCGCACGCCATACAAAACAAACACTACAAACTTTGTGGAACATTTAAAAGTGACATATGCGTTAGATAGAGCATAAACTCTGCCATCTGTCATTTAAAACCGACCAAACGTACGTCGCTTAAAGAAAATGTGACTCTACGTCAACAGGTTAGAGTTTAAAATGATTAATAGTACAAGTTGGTTTGGTCGTTCGTTACTGCATTTCTTACCATTGACTCCGCCATGATTCGACCTTTTTAGGCGTACTTTTTATGTGCCACTTTGGCATAATTTGTGACGCGAATTCCATACTTGTAATACTTCGACGTATACTAATGATAAAAAAATGTTTAACCATCGAATCACATCATTGATATTAGTGTCCTTTTAGATGATAAATTAAAAATGTATGTAAGGTGGACGGATTAGGTTTAAAGTGTGTGTGTGTTTTTGTTTGTGTGTGTGTGTGTGTGCGGCAAAGCCTTACCTTATCAATATTTGCATATTTCTCGTGGATATGTCTTAAAGCTCTCAAATTTTCGTCCCAACTGAGCGAGTCGGACGCTTGGCTCGGTGAACCTAAATAAAATATTATCTCATTATATGTATAATACTAGCTGTTGCACGCGACTTTGGTCGCGTAACTTTATAAAATACAGCCCATTTTATTCGCTGATAACCTGGCTTTGTTATGGGTGAAAGATTTTTTTTTTAAAACGGTCCACTAGTTTTCGAGTTTATTCATTACACAAAAATACAAAATATGTACAAATCTTCGCTCTTTGTTTATTTATAATATGATCGAGACTATCATAGACCTCTCAGACCAGAATCTTCCAATAGGTCCGGTCGAAAACAGCCTTAATCGAGACCAGGCACTCGGGTGGTTCATTTTTTTTTTATTGCCTGGTAGCTAGACCTTTAAGCCTTATCGGGTAGTCCGTCCTCATGTGGATGTCTAGATTGTCCAGATAATATGATTGTGTCCTTCCCACAAACACTTCAACTCACTGATGCATGTAGTTTCTATAGTAAAAGTTCAAAATTCGATAGTAACAATGATAATATAATTAAAATATGATACTAAAGTGCATATTATGTAGTATTAAATTATAGAACTCACCCATGTTAGGTTCATCATCGCTGTCGAGTGTGATCGGTTCCGTATTGTCCGGCATTAGATTGCTTCTGACTCGAATCTCTGCGCAAACAATTGGTTCTAATAAAACAAAACCGTTCAAATGCGTGTGCAAATAATAATAATTGAAGTGGTCGAATAAATCCTTGTTAATATTAGAAATGTGTAATTACAAAAGTCTGTCTGTAGGTCTGTATGTCTGTCTGTCACGCCTCAACTATGCAAACGATTAAAGACACGAGTGGATGAAGGTGATAATTATGTCGCGTTTTTGGGTTTTTTCGTTGATGAAGGTAATATTTATTTACATATAAATGATTACAGACCTTAGGGTCGTCGGTTTATGACATATTTTGGAAAATAGAGTTGAAAAAGGTGTAATGTACAGTTAATTGTAAAAAGCAAAAAGGTTGTGTTATGGCAACCGTGGAACGTTGCTGACTGTGACACAGCGAAGCGTTGCTTCTGAGGCGGTAATGGTCATAGTCATGGTCATATTATCGTAGTCATAAATGTAATTTTCATACATTGACCGCTGTTATGTTAAACCGTGGAACGTTGCTGAAACTGAGCGAGCCACAGCAAAGTGTTGCCGGGTCCAACTGGTTACTCATATGCGTACTTACTGAGGTGGTCATAGTCATATCTTAGTCATAGTCATATCTTAGTCATAGTCATGTCTTAGTCATAGTCATATCTTACTAATTGCCATATCTTAGTCATATCTTGGTCATAGTCCTATCTTAGTCATAGTCATATCTTAGTCACAGTCATATCTTAGTCATAGTCATATCATAGTCAGTCATGCTCGAAATGAGCTTAACATCTCCGGTATACCTATAAATCTCTGTTGGAAATAAAAAATATGTACTCACTCGGTTGGCGCATCTGTTGTTTTGGAATCGCGTCTGTCTTTCGTGGCCTTCCTCTCTTGCCCTTGACGCGCTCTGTGGTCTGATTCTATTGGACAAAAAAAGGGAAAAAAACATACTCAGAATACGAAAAAAAATTAATCATCGGAGAAGATCTGATGGAGGAGCCAAGGCATTCAAAAGAGAAGCAGAAAAACTTGTGTGTCTTGTGTTCGTGCAGTCAAAATACGACCTAATGGCCTTAATTTCCATCTTTATATTATGTCTGTTTCGTGATAGCGATACCTATGCATTTTATCGCATGCTGTCAGCCAGTCAACAATACTTACATTGTCCTTCTTGGCGCCAGGAGCCCTTTTGGTATATTTGCGTTTCGCCCGCGGCGCGTCACTTGACGACGAAGCGACGGAATCTGTAACGCGTATTGACCTTTAGTATTGTATTTTGCCAATATCTTACAACAGAAAATCCCCATCACCTTTTGAAACAAACGAACATGCACATAAATTATACAATGCATAACTACTAAATAATATTATAAATTGAATGGCATTTTGTCTTCTTTTTGAGAGAGAAATGGGACAAGCCACGAGCAAATGGTAATTTGTCCCTAGTTTGACCGGAACAAGAGACAAAATATCCACAGATGAGTCGCGTGATATCTTCTAGTGATAACAGAACTGTTGATTTTTAAATTGAGGCAAATATTACAAGAAAATAAATGGATACAGGACACAGGAACTAATTGTAATTTTTAAATTCATTCGAGATTTTTGAGACAGAAAATATTTTTATTTGAGACAAAAAGTTCAATGACCTGACTCACTCAGCGAGAGCATAAAATATGCGCTCATTATATTACATGGTAGAGGTATTGACCAATGCCTCTAGTATGAGTTTATACGGTAGCGAGAGCGTAAAATATTTGTATGGAAAATTGTAAATTTTCTATGACAATTTTCCATATGAAAATTGTCAATGTCAAATTGACACATTTCAATATAAAAATTTCCCGCTCTCGCTAGCGAGTGCGGACATTGTGAACTCACACTAGAGGCCCAGACGAGGGCGGGGCGCGTTCCACAAAAGTGGAGGGGATATAGTCATAGGCAAACCTTCTGTGCACGGCTTATAACGATGATTATATTGATGATGTACCCGAGTTGTATGGCAATATGTTAACTAATAAAGCCTGGTACACACAAAACATTTACGTAATGCACGCAAAACTTAATGGCCTCTGACCTTGAGCGGACATCTTTCGTTTGCGCATGCAGAATTGCGAACAATACCGCGGACCTGCTTTCTCTCGTACAAAATGTTATCTTTGCGTCTCGCTCATTCCCTGGCTCCGATCCCTCAAATTGAGGCGTCGCAATGCCTCAAAAACCGTCCCAAAATCGGTCACTGCGCATATTTGACACGTGATATCGCCAGAGCCCATTAGGTTTTGCGCCGATTGTAACAATGAAAGCATTTTGTTGTTTCATTCGCGCGCTTACGACCCATTTACGAGTGTGACAGAGAAGTGCTACTATGGCGGAATATGTTACTTGAAATACAGCGTGCTACTTTCCTGTTGATATGTGTTGTATATTGTTTCGCCGATTGTAACAATGAAAGCATTTTGTTGTCTCATTCGCGCGTTTACGACCCATTTACGAGTGTGACAGAGAAGTGCTACTATGGCGGAATATGTTACTTGAAATACAGCGTGCTACTTTCCTGTTGATATGTGTTGTATATTGTTTCGCCGATTGTAACAATGAAAGCATTTTGTTGTCTCATTCGCGCGTTTACGACCCATTTACGAGTGTGACAGAGAAGTGCTACTATGGCGGAATATGTTACTTGAAATACAGCGTGCTACTTTCCCGTTGATATGTGCTGTATATATTGTTTAAAAACAATGTTTTTAATTTAAAAAAAAATGAAATCTAGAAAAACGCACAGGAGGAGTGAAATTGTGTATAGGGTATAATTATTTCATGCATTTTTGTAAGAGTTAATGTTATTATGTGGATAATTGATAAATAAATGAGTGGATTATAAGGGATAATTTCATTTTCACATCTCTGCCATAATTATGGTATGTAAAAAGTTTAATATACAATCAACTAACTACAAAATTCATGCATTCGCTTATAACTAGACAATATATTAATTAATTAAATCAACAATATTCATTTAGTAGACCAAAAACTAGGAGTCTACATTATTTAAGTAACAATCAATGCCAATCAAACATGCCTATACTTCCTAATATAAATAAAGAACAATTCACATGTGACGAAGCGTGTGTCGCGATAATGGCGAGAAATGTTAAAGAGATAATAATATAGTTAATAATAATATATTTGTGTACATTATTTCTCTGAAAATGTTTTATATATAAACATGTACAAATGTACATAGATGGAAGCGTAAAGATAGATTATTGACTCTGCGCATAGAACTCATATAAATATACTGAGTCCAATGAATAATGAATAATGTTCAAAATTCAAAAAGCTTAAAAAAAAAACAAAATAATTTATAAATGATAATTAAATTAAAAATAACTTCTCAATTGTCAAAATTTGCATAATACGCGTGACCGCAATTTTGATGACGTCGTCTCGTGACACACTCAGTAGCTTTGGCTGTACTGGCCTGCAACTTTTTTGTTGCGGATGACGTCACGTCGACATTAATTTGACTAGTTTAATGCGCATTAGCAATAATTTTATTGCAGGGATTAATATACCCACAGAATTACATTTTCTAGTAAATTTCGCCATTCTTCGTCAATTGAGAATCGCTTTATGATATAAAACAACCAATAATTCAACAACTACTGCGTCCGTTTTTTTTTTTGCCTACCTCTCAACTAGATTAGGTACAACATTTTAAAAGCACAACTAATAAATAATCATTAAATATTTTTACTCTAAAAATGTCTAACTACCCACATTTTGTTCTCATGCCTGTTTTTTTACCTTTTCTTTTTATAAATTTTGTATTGCGGCGTACAATGAGTTTTTTATCGCCAACATTTCTTATGGTGCCCTGTATTTTTTGGGGTAGTTTTCTGATCACCGCGCTATGTTTTCTACCGCCGGGTATGACGCGTGCGGTTGGCACTTTTTTTGCAACCCTCGCGCTCACCTTAAGCGGTACTTTGGGCTTTCTCACTGCCGCACAAGTTGAAAAAGCGTGTTAGTGGTGGAAGTGAGGGTTTAGGTACTTTGGGCAAGCCTAATGTGACAAGTAACGGGTAGGTTAGGGTTGCTATACGTATAGTCGGACCGGCAAAGCCGGGCGGTAGACACGAATATATTATGTTCAGCAGAAAGGCCTATTGGCCTACTATTCTAACGAAATCCGGGTGATTTTGCCGATCGGGTAGTCGAACATATGTAGAAGATTCAACAAAAATTGCCGAATTGAATGTGCCGGCCCGACTATATATATATATATAGCAACCCTTACAGAGTTACAGGAAGGGAAGGCTTAATAGAAATAAAGGCAGATTGGAAACTAAACCCGAAGAATTCAAATCGGCGAGCCCAATGTTCGGGTGGTTAAGATGCTTGCTTCAAAGCTCTGACTCAATAATCCCCGATTCGATTCAGGGCAGGACCAACTTTAAAAATTTCAACATTTTGACTTTGGTCTGAGTCTGACAAATAATTTTATTCTGGAAAATGTTAAAATTTTGCTTTCACTTTGAAAATAAACACAAAAGTTAACTTGCTCATTCAACTGATTACGAGTAATTTTAATACCAAAGGAAGTCTAAGTAACTATACAAAATTCTCTCATCTATTTGTATTTCTTTATACATATTTATTTCTAATAAGTTAACCTCTGAACCTGGGACCACTGAGTCATCATTTTAAGGCCATCGTTTTAACCACTCGACCAATGAACTCATCAAATTTCATCTCATTGTAGATAAATTTTAATAAAATCCATTTTAAACAAATAAACATCTTCAATATAAATACAAATCTTTTGAGTGATCGGATATTCGGTTTCGAGTTACATTTTCAAATCTCACAGCCAATAACTAAATATACCTTAATATGAGGTACCTAGTTATATGGAACTCAAAAAACATGAATGAGTGATCGGATATTAGAATGACATTTTCAAATCTCACAGCCAATAACTAAATATACCTTAATATGAGGTACCTAGTTATATGGAACTCAAAAATCATGAATGAGTGATCGGATATTAGAGTGACATTTTCAAATCTCACAGCCAATAACTAAATATACCTTAATATGAGGTACCTAGTTATATGGAACTCAAAAAACATGAATGAGTGATCGGATATTAGAGTGACATTTTCAAATCTCAGAGCCAATAACTAATATAACTTAATATGAGGTACCTAGTTATATTGAATTCAAAAAACATGAATAAGAGGTCGGATATATTAGAACGAGATTTTCAAATCTCATAGCCAATAACTAAATATACCTTAATATGAGGTATGTACCAAGTTTAATGGTACTCAAAAAACATGAATGAGTGATAGGATATTAGAGTGACATTTTCAAATCTCACAGCCCAATAACTAAATATACCTTAATATAAGGTACCTAGTTATATGGAACTCTAAAAACGTAACCAATGAGACATCGATATTCGAGGGACATTTTCAAATCTCACAGTCAATAACTTTGAAAGTCTGACCTTTTGAAAGTAAAGGAACTAAATATACCTTAATATGAGGTACCTACTTATATAGAACTCTAAAAACGTGACCAATGAATGATCGGATATTAGAGTGACATTTTCAAATCTCACAGCCAATAACTAATATACCTTAATATGAGTAGGTGCCTAGTTATATGGAACTCTAAAAACATGGCCAGTGAGTGATTGGATATTAGAGTGACATTTTCAAATCTCACAGCCAATAACTATACAAATGTGCATAATATAAAAACAACAACAACCCTTAGCAGTTATTAGTGAAACAATTCACACGGATGTGAGTTCAGTGGAAAAACAACGTCACGTGAAAGGGGGCGCCACCAGTTACAGTAGTACCCAACTGATATATATGGCTTTTACCTGTGTAAAGTCGGGGTACGAAAACCTTCGTCAGTTTTCAAATTCATTCCTTTATCAAAAATCGTAGACGCTTATTACCTTTTGCAACTAAAGCACCAAATAGACAACTGACAGACGTTTGAAATGAAATTTTGACGTGACTGACAATTGCCCTGCCCTGGTGCAAGCAAATTTCGACTTTAACGTGACGAACCCTTTCTTACGCCGACTGTACCCGAGCAGAACACGAATTTAAGCGTTGGAAATGCTATCGACCAATCCACCCACACTTGGCGGTCGCCAGCTGGCGCCACGTTAGCGTGTGCCGTTTGACATCTTAAGCCGGCGCCAGACATAGCAACAATATTTGGACACTTATTTGAACACTTGTGAGGCACGGGCATTTGGGTATTTATTCAAAGTTTGATTAAATATTTTGCACATTGCCTTTCTGTGTCGGTTTTTGGAGCGCACATGAAAGCGTTCAAAGTTCAAACAGTGCGTAGCCTGCTACACTTGCGCAAAGTTCATTTTTTAGCTTAATAATAAAAAAATAGAGAGACTTTTTAGCTTAATTTTTTTGTAGACTTAAATAACAGAGATAATATACTGCGTCCATAAAAGTCGTCGTCCATCTTGTTTGTTATCTATTTGAATACTGTGAAGCGAACGTGTTCAAATGTGTGAGCAAAGTAGCTCAGTGTCTTTGTTCTAACATTTGACTCTATCTGGCGCCGGCTTTACGCGAGTGGCGCATTCTATTATCAACCTTATACACATTGTATTTAAGGTTAATTATTGTAAGTTTTTAACTTTTTCTTTAAATCGTCCGGCATAATGACTCTTTTTTAGCTTAATAATAAAAAAAATAGAGAGACTTTTTAGCTTAATTTTTTTGTGGACTTAAAATAATATACTGCGTCCATAAAAGTCGTCGTCCATCTTGTTTGTTATCTATTTGAATACTGTGAAGCGAACGTGTTCAAATGTGTGAGCAAAGTAGCTCAGAGTCTTTGTTCTAACATTTGACTCTATCTGGCGCCGGCTTTATGCGAGTGGCGCATTCTATTATCAACCTTATACACATTGTATTTAAGGTTAATTATTGTATGTTTTTATACTTTTTCGTTAAATCGTCTGAGCGTTATTATGTACAATACTTTCTTTTCTGCGCGAATTGAGATTCACGACTCGCCTTATCAATCAAGTGTGTACTACTGTACAAGTCGGCTTATTTATTATACAAGCTTATACAGCGTGTTTCATAATTGGCATAATAATATCAAATCGTGCATCAACCTATATATATATATATAAATAGTGATATCAGGGGGACAACGCAAACAAAGCCGACGTGTGGCTCTAGTGACATGACATATTTTTTATAACATTTTGAGTTTTTTAAAACGTGCTGAAATTTAAAGTGTACATAATAATATTGTTTTGAAATCAACATTAACTACCGAAATACGACACCTGATAATAAAAATACTACACCTGCTCAAAATTTTATATGATGACCCATAAATATTTTGTGATTGTTGTGATTATGCCAATTACAAATTAAAATTTTCCTACAAGTGATAATGATAATGATAATGATAACAATGATAGAATAAATAAATGCACACAAACCTCCAGTCCTTCTGAATTCCTTCTTCGTTTTTTTCTCCAACGCTTCTGAAAAAAATAAAAAAAATATAAAAATTAACTAATTATGTAAGGAATTACTTTTTTTTTGATCTTTTGGAATTTCAAAGGTTAAAAAAAAAAAACAAAAAAAAAAAAAAAAAAAGAAATTACTTTGAAAAAATGTCAATAGTCTAGTCACGTATACTGTTATACCTAACAGTGTGTGTGTGTGTGTGTGTGTATGTGTTTTAGTTAGTCCAGCGGGTAATCCCGTGAAGTTTGGAACGCGGACCAAGTCGCGGGCATATACTAGTAATATTTGTATGAAAGAAATAACTTTGAAAAAATATCAAATGCTAAAGCGGCACATATAAAGTACGCCTAAGAACAGCTAATCATGACTGAGTCAATGGTAAAAGGTAGTAACGTATGTGTGTCAATGGCTTTTTAAATAAAAGATGACAGATCCTTTGATAAAGGATATAAACACTCATAGAAATAATATATATCTGCGAGCAAATGCAATCTTAACATTATTCAACTTATTATCAGAAATTAACGTGAGAAACATGTAATAAAAAATATCCAGTGGACACTTTTTCGCAGTGATTTTTGTTCGAGACCCTGAATCTGAATCTTAAAGTACGGTATCTTTTATCAAAGCTCTATATATGCATGCACATGTCATCATTAAATGTACCACAAGTTCGCATTCCCGCTATAATAAAGTCTGTACGGCATAATGACAATGACATGCGATATCCACAATTGCAGTAGAATGTTGACGTTCCTAACTAACGTAACGCTTAAGTAGGGGAATCCCCGTTTTATTTGAACACGTGTCGTGTTGTTTGAATACTTTCACGCTTACCTTTTTAACGTGAACGTATCGACCCTTAATATAAAAATGATTAAGCTCACAATATATGTATTTATATCTAGAGTATGACTTTCCAGGGCAAAAGTCTCAGTATAAAAAATATACTATATTTTACCTTTCTTCCACGTGCTTATACATTTCATTTGGTGAGTCATGTAACGCTCTATCGCGTTGTGCAAAAGATTTGCAGTAGACGGTGCCATTTTAAACGTGTATTTATTATAAATAATATAGGTATTTGTTTATAATATGAATAAATCTAAGTATTTATTCTTTACACTATTTTATGTGATAAAAGAAAACACATGTAGTTTGCACTCCAATAACACACACACGCAACTTGCGACACACTATTATATATATTAATATTTCATACAACAAATCACTTTATCCCGAATAGTACAAGTCTCAAATAGTCTCAAAAATCTAAATGACTGCACGTCTTCTCCGAAAGAGATGTCACGTTGTACTGAATGAAATGAAACTGAAATGAATGACTAGACATGTAAAACCCGCCCCTTCCGCACTACAAGCCCCTCTAAACACCTCCATCACTGGACCTGTTATACACTGGACAGGTTGCTGTCAAATTATTTTTACGTCTATTTGAAAAACGCCATTTTGTCGCTGCTGTAAGCTATGAAGCGCAATGATACTCGCGAGCAAAAGTATGGAATCACTTGCCTGAAATGACATCCTACATTTGTAATTTAGACGATTTTGTATACCTATTAAGGTATGCAAAACGATTTTCCATACATATTGCATACCTATTAAAGTTTTAGACGATTTTAAGGTATGCAAAATCGTCTAAAACTTTGTTTCACTAGAGCTTATATGTATACAAACACACTACCTTTTTGTTATTATTTCAAAAAGACCCAGTAGTTATGATTTTACAGACATTTAAAATTCTCTTAAATATCGAGCAGGCGCTGGGCGCCCGCGTGACGTCATATTCCAACGGTCGCATCGATTCGCTCCAATGGGGAGCGCGCGAACTGACCGAGACCGTTGGATTATGACGTCACCGCACCGAGCGCAGGCCTGTGATATCCCGCGTCGCGATCTCATTTTTAAAACGTCATTCAAAATGGTACACAAAATTCGGTTTATGGGATAGCCAATCCAGTGTATATAACAGGTCAGTGATCTGATCTCTTTTGTCGTGTAAAAAAAACTGAACAATACCTTTTCTATGAGGACAATTAAAAATGAACTCTAAGTTGTAATGAATAGGGTAAACATTTATTGTCGTAAAAAAATATTAAAATATGTTAAAGATTATTTTTTTAAATAATGCCTCAATAAGATGTATTGTTATAATTTTATTTAGCAAGTACAATAAAATAGCTTTCAAAATAGTTGAAAGAGTAATTTAGTTTTATGATTTTTTTGGAAAGTATTTAAATAAAATGGCTTGAGGTGGAAACAAAAAACTATTATATGTTGTTTAATAAAGAATTTACAAGAAATAGACAATGCGTCTGCTATAAAAAAAAAATCTATTATACTTATGAAAGACAAATTGCATTGTTTAGAATTTTCGATAAAGTAATAGACTCCACAAAAAAAATATTAGAATTTGACTTTTATTGAAAAATATTACGAATACTAATAATAAATCTGTAAGTGTAGTATTGTATGTATGTATGTATGTATGTATGTTCCTCCATAACTCTTAAACGAATTAAATGATTTTCATTCAACTTGGTAGACAAACATTTAGACGTACGGGACACAGGATAGATCACTTTTTTCTTTTTCAACGTGGACGAAGTCGCGGGCGCCAGCTAGTAAACAATATGAACATTGAAGGTCAAACGCCAACAATGTCATTTGCCTCAGTGTATCCCTTAATGTAGACGGCTAAGGGACATTAATACTATTTTATTGATGTCCCTAAATAGCAAAAACAAACGCCGGTGACCACTTAGTACTTCTTTTTCTTTTAACGTTGGTAAATCCTCTTGGATACCGGGACACTGCGAGGTAATGCCGAATTAGTACCGGCTAAAACCCAACTAACTTTGTAGCGCGGACGAAGATGGGCAGGGGGGGGAGGTCGCGGGGACGTTATGCACGACATCGGTGCCCCGCCGCGCTGTGAGGCGGGGCACCGATGTCGCGCGGGGAGGATCACGCTACGCGTCGGAACGTAGGCGTATCCGACAGTGGAGGTACGCCGGCCATCTCGGGGGGACCTTACGACGGGCGGCAGTCTCCCCCAAGTCCACCGGCAGGCTTATTATATAAATGCCTCTGTTGAGCGTAAAATCGTTAATTTTTACGCAAACCACACTAGTGTGATATTGTCAGGGGTAAGGTCAGAGCGGAAACTATAACTACCTAATACCGTTGTTGAGTACCTAACCTACCGTTGTTGACTAGTGAATATTTTTCGGAATAATGGGTTGCAAATGAAATATCTTTTCGATTGTAACTTATTATTACAAATACAGGCAAGTTAACAATTGTTTTTTTTTTTTTTTTGTTAATGTCTCCAATTGTTCATATTGCTTTCTTTATAAGGTTTTTGTCTCCTCTCTTTGAGATTTGGACGAGTCATAAAAACAAAAAAAAACTAATATTTCACATTCAAAATGACAGACGCAGGCCGACAGTAAAAGTGGCGGTAGGCGGATTTCGATATGGTTTTCACCGATAGAGAGATAAGCGAGGAAAATTTGTGTACAAAAAAACTAGCATTGTCGAGTAAATTAGACAAAGATATATATAGATAGAAGATATGCTACGCTAGCGCCATTGTGGCCACTTTTAGAACCCTCATTTAATTGTTGGAGGATCATGTTTTCGGTTTGATTGTCTTCTACACTCCAATAGCTCTAAAAGCAATCAAAGTTGTCCCACTCACCAATTTCCCTGGCTCTCTTCCTCGCCAAGTATTCGGGGCTGGTCTTGTCTACCCTGGGTCTTCCGCGCTTCCTTTTCTCCCCTGGCTGTGGGCTGTGAGCGTTCAGCATTGCTGCCGACGAAGAAGCCACTATCACTTTACCTGCACACAAAGATAATATCAACACTATCTTTATTAGCGGTGGCGTAACTTATGGATGAGTTGGAGGAGTGGTTAGGGTGCTCGCCCTGACCGAGACCCAGGCGGTGGTATTGGGGAGACTGTCGCCCGTCGTAAGGTCACGAGGTCGCCCGCGTACCTCATCAATTTTCGGGTACGACGAGGTTCCGACGGCGAGCGTAGCCGTCCCAGGGCTGGATAGCCGTGGCGGGGCACCGACATCGTATCATAATAACAATCTCGCGACCCCGCCCATCTACGGCCGCGCTACAAAGTCGTTGGGGTTTAGCCGGTACAAATCCGTCTTAACCCTACACTGCCGGGTATCCTAGAGTATTCCCAACGTTGAAAAAAAAGGTTGCCCGCCTTAACCCTCTGTCCTTGTTGTTCCCAATGAGTTCGAAACTCGGCTCGGTCAACTTTACAAATTAATGAACTTTTCAAAGTGGCTCTAGTCTCGGTGGGGCAAACTGCGCCGCGGCAACCACCACTCCCTTACAGAAGACCTTACAGTGAAATGATAGCACTTGTGTGTTTTAGTGAGCGGGTAAGGGATGCCAGACACCACTACCCCTTCCCTTCTTTACCCCTTACCCTTAATCCTTCTATGGTCGACGGCGCAAGGCAATTGCAGCACCTGTGGCGTTGTTGCTTGTTTTATATGCGACTGTAGCCACTACCATCCAGTGGACCGTCAGCCTGTCTGTCGACCTTAAGGTCCAAAATAACCAATCCATCCTCTCAAACTTTCGCATTTATAATGTTTATATTATATAGTATAGCATTATACATAGCATAGCTTCATATTGTGTGCCAATCCCAATACATACTTATCTCTCTCGCTTGCTTTCTTGCCGCCGACTTGGCCAGATATTCTGGACTCGTTTTGTCCACTCTTGGACGACCCCGTTTGCGTTTCATTGGTGACGGTGAGCCGCTCGATTCCGCTGAACAATTTCAATTATTTAAGTTCTTTTTAAGTTAGGAAAGCTTCTTTTAGTTAGGGCGCGATTAGACAATTTGTTTTTTTTTTTTATTATGTCAAGGTCGACACGACAGGCTGACGGTCCACTTGATGGTAGGTGGTAGGTCGCCTCTAGCACAAGCAACGCCACAGGTGCTGCAAGTACGCTGCCGACTTCAGTAGTATAATACCCTGTTTACATATGGCCCGTTTCCATATAAATGGGCATGGGAAATAAAAAGAGCAAAGCGAGTATGTAAACAGATCGCTTCCCTTCCCTTGCCGTTGCTGTTGCCCCCCACGCGAGAGCGAGCGACAATGCTCACATGCTGCTCTCTCGCTCACTTGCTCTCGACAAACGCGAGAGCGAACGGATTGCAACGCGAGCGGCCATGTTACTGGCCATATTATGTATATAAATACTCATTGCCCTTGACATTGCCATAGCAGTGTTTAGTAAATAAATACCGCAACGCGAGCGGAACTGTTTACAAATGGCCATTGGGCCATGTGTAAACAGTAAACATTCATTGCCCTTGACGTTGCCACAGCAACGTTTAGCAGCAGGATTTTATTTAGCAAAATAAATACGGGCACGCGAGCGGCAATGTCAATGGCCATAATATGTAAACGGCGATAATATGTAAATGCCATAATATGTTGCATCATTTACCCACTCACTGAAAGAAATCTGAAATAACATGTGTTGTACAAATTATTCATAATTTTAATTAAAACTTGTGAGTATAAAATCTGCTGTGTTGTATTCTGTTGCAGTTGACATGTATATAAAAATATACATACGTGTGCTGACAGATTCGTTTTTCTGTCTTGCCGCATACAACTCGACGGCCGGAGGTATAAAATGTGAGACCGGCGAGCGATAATCAACGCTCAACGGAACACTATCAGGCACTGGAACAATAAATAAATAAATAAATAGATAAATAAATATCTTCACACATTCCACACCGCACCATCTAGTTCTACACAGAAAGAAAGAAAGAAAGAAAGAAAGAAAGAAAGAAAGAAAGAAAGAAAGAAAGAAAGACATTTATTCACTGCACGAAGGACATTAACATGACATTACATAAGAAACAGAAACAACAAAAACAAAATGACACAATGAAATTAATGAAAAAGGCGGTAAGACGTGTGTGTCCTCGCGGCAGTGAATCGGATACTGGCTCAGCATTGTGCTGAGACGCTAGACAAGCATCTGCAGCGCTGATTTTCAGCCAGCACCGTGTGACTCACGCGAACGCCATACACATACATACATTATACAATTTACACAGATATTATATTTATAACTTGATAATTAAATACATAGATAAACAATATAACAACTTATAATGCAATAATAGTAATAGTAGATAATAATAGCAGCAATTCATCAATATTAATAAAAGTATAACCCGATTCTAAGGACCCACCCAAGTATACGCAAAATTTCATCCAAATCGGTTCAGCCGTTTAGGAGTTATGCTGGATATTAAAAATTATGATTTTTGGAGCGTCAACAAATGACCCCTAAGCTTACGCCTAAAGGTATATCTGCTAGGCGCTCCTTGGATAGGAGGAGGGAGATCATTCCAGCATTTGGACGCAGCAAACCTGAAGCTTCCTCGAAAGGCCGTTGTCCTGTGCACAGGCACGGCAGCAACTGCCCCAAATCTGCGCGCACGTCTGGACCATTGAAGCTTACTAAAAAGGTAGGACGGCGTTTTGTACCGTACCACCCCAAACAGCAGAGTGGCCAGGTGAAGGCGTCGGCGTGCAGACATATTTAACAGGCCAGCTGCGCTCAAATATGGAGTAATATGGGAACGAGGAGGAATGTGAAAGCAAAAACGAGTGCATGCGTTTTGCACTCGTTGTATCAGCCTCTTAGAGCGGCCGGTAATGCAGCCATCATACACGACATCACAATAATTTAATCTAGATAATATAAGCGATTCACAAAGCGTGACACGCAAATCAACACTAAGGTAATCACGTACATTATATAGAACTTTGAGGCGATAGAAGCAGTTGCTCACAACTTTCAGAATATGATTCTCAAAGCGTAACTTGCCGTCCATGAGGAGGCCGAGGTTGTTTGCTTCCATTACCCGCTCTATTGGTTCGCCCATGATGGCTACATCCCTGCCGGTTAGAGTTTCGAGACTATCACGGATTTGATGTTCAGACCCGAAAACCACGTATCTCGACTTGCCCGGGTTGAGAACCAAACAGTTCCTCTCCGACCAAGAGGAAACACGATCGAGGTCCGCGTTGATGCTATCCACTGCAGCAGACATGTCCGAAGGCGAGCTGGAGAAGTACAGCTGCAGGTCGTCCGCGTACATATGGTATCCGCTGTTCTCTATACTGTTAATAATTAGTTCCACACAGTACCATTTAGTTCCACACAGCACCATTTAGTTCCACGCAGCACCGTCTAGTTCCACACTAAGCAACTAATGCTTGTATTATGGATAATACAAGACAGTTGATATACTACATACATATTTATTATAGATACAAAACATCCATGACTCAGGTGTAAACGTAAAATGTTAACACAAACATTTTTTTGTCCCTAGAGCGAGATTCGAACCTGTGTACGTTTGATTAACAGCTAGGGTTACTAACCACTAGACCAGACATGTCATCAATGTACAATCACTTCCAATTGAAGACATGAATGAATGAAATAAAATAAAGGTAATAATAATATGTCCATAAAAATGATTACAGACCTTAATACCGTCGATTTAAGACATTTTTGTAAAATAAAAAGTTGTAAAAACTTATTTTAAAAAGCAAAAAGTGCAGAAAAGTTTACTTTTTTTTAATTAAATAATACAAGTGTTTAATTATTGCTATCATACCATTAATATTTTAGGTTGTTCACACAACTTTGCATCATAATTTAGTACAAAAATCAGTTCCGTGGTGACCTATCGCAAAAATTAAAAGTAAAACTGTAACTTTGATTTATTCAAAATTGGAATTATACCTTGATCCAATGGGTACACGTCCCCATTGCTCTGCAAAATTGGCTTCTTATCGGGCGAGTGGTTTGGTCTGTCATCGCTGCTCGGTGAATCGTCTCTCTTCACCTGAGACACGGCTCCTAGGACCGATTCTAACTGACTCTCGCATAGAGCCATGTTGTGATTTCACTGAAAAAATGTATTAGAAAAAAAAATAAAAAAATGTGTTTTCCGATAGTAATGTTTGTGGAGAGCATAACTTAAAAAAATATACTTCGACTGTGTAACTTTATAAGATACTAGCCGGTGCTCGTGACTTTGTCTGCGTAGAAAAGTATAAAACGCCATCTACCGTATTTTGGATAGATGGCGCTATCTCCCGGGCCAAGCCGCTAGTATTTACTTTTATTTTAGATTTCCCGTAGAAATAAAACATTTTCCCACGGTAAAAAGTAGCCTATGTTCGTCACGTGTAATGTCGGCTTCTAATAGTAAAAGAATTTTTCAAATCGGTCCAGTACTTTCAGAGCCTATTCTATACAAACAAACAATCAAATCTTTATAATATTAGTATAGATTTTATTAAAATTAAATGTAATTGTTGCAATTTTATATTTTAATGATGACAAAAAGAATAGTATACCGAGTTTCTTTCGGGGTTTTCGTCTCAGGATAGTCATCGTGGCATTTTTCCGAAGCTCTAGTAAATTTAAATTTATAATAACGATCATAAGAGTTTCTTGTAGAAACCTAAGTAATCAATCAATACTAATAATAATCATGGAGTAATTTACTTTGTTTTAAGAAATATCGTGTATATAGGCTCTATATACACGATATTTCTGTATGTATGTATGTTCCTCCATCACTCTTAAACGAATTAACTGATTTCCATGAAACTAGGTAGATAAACATTTAGACATACAGGACACAGGATAGATTTATTTTTTCTTTTTCAACGCAGACGAAGTCGCGGGCGCCAGCTAGTTGATAAATAAATATTTTGATTTTTTTTTTCTCTCCAAACAAACTTCATTTGCAAATAATAAAAATTGTTATTTACAAAATAAGTGGAAAATAAAGTCGATAACCATAAAATTTCAAGTTTAACATTCTGGTAAGTATACAATTGCCAATCTTTGTGGATTAGGTCTTTTTAAAGACACTACACAAATGTCTTTACATGTCTGTAATCTATATACTTATGCATGTTTTGTTATTTTTTTTAAACAAACATACGACAAAACAAACAGTCATTAGTAAAAGTTTGGCTCGTTGACAATTAGGTATTTAAACATTTACGTATATATAAAGTTTTTAGCCACTGAACTTATTGTTACAATGGAGAAATACAGAATTTGTATTCGTCATTAAGTAATGCAGTTGTTTAAGCTTATCAATCAATTTGAAAACATTAAAAATGTTGTACATTTGTGGCTAGGTATAATAATACTGGAATAATAGTGTCGTAACTCACCTTTTATTGGAAAAATTTGGTGTGTACGCTCTCTTTAAAGACTTATAAGAACACTTTAAATAACACTTACAACTAATTAAAACTTATATCAAAATAACTACGATATACTTTTTCACTTAATTTAAAATAATTGCAACAACAAAACATAGATTTAAACTCGCACGATTGTGGAAAAAATTACACCTATACATTTAATCAATTGTGAACTACTAGTGAGCCTGTAATGGCAAACGAAAATAACTATTTACACAGAATTTAATTCACAAATTAATACGCCCACTACATTATTGTGTCGAAATAAAGCTTGGGAAACAATTTGCAAAAGTTTACAACGCGGATTATCGAAGATATAAACAAAAATCGCGATGTACAAAAACTGAGTGAACGTCCATTACGTGCAAATGAATGATGCTACTGCCTAACGAAAAGTGCGAAAAAGACGAACGTATTTTTGTTATGGCAACATTTGTTGTAACACAACCGATTTAAAAAGTCAAATGCCGTCAAAATTCTTATATTATTTTAGTCCCAATTCAATAATTACATATTTAAATCTGACTCGATTATAAGATGTCATGTTTTTATTCAAATAAATTTGTAAATAAAAATTTTTGCGCATCCTAAATGTATCATAGACTGTTTTTAATTTAACAATTTATATAAAGCAAGCACTTAAATTTTTATATAATGAAATACACAATTGTTTCAATCAATATTTTTATAAATTGAGGCTAATTAAATAAAAAAAATCAAACCAAAATTAGAGTGTCAACTCTGTTGACATCAGTACAACCATATTTAGTTGGCTTATACACAAATATTTTTAAGGTCTCTAAAATTTTTTTAGAAAAGTTTTTAATAAAGTATATATTTTTCTTAGATTTAGAATTTGTTTTTCTAAATATTCCATTGGATGCAATAACTTCGTAGGTTTTATTACACTGGCAACATTTCCATGGGTGTGGGTCAAAGAGAGTAGACGAAAGCAGTATCGAAAAGTGGTAGTTATAGGTAGGTCTACAGTTGAGTTGGCATTGTATTATTACTTCCATACGTTATCGCTCGTTCGTGTTATCGCCTCTCGAGACGACGAACGAGGTTGTCGCTTTTGTTATTATGCTTACATTATAGTATACAAAGCGGCCTGTAATATCTTTGTTTTTGTCTATTTGTCCATAGAAATACTATTGTTACCCTGAAGTAGGCCAGCAAGTTGTCATTATTATTTTATTTAGAGCACATCATAGGTACTAATATTTACGTATTTTGTTATATTAATTACTAATAGCTTCATCCACGCGACCTCATAAACGATGTAGTTGTTTTTGGATTTTTTTTTCAGGGTAGAAAGTATGCTAAATGTTAATCTAGTTAATAAATTATCTGTGTGCCAAATTTCATAGAAATCAGTTCAGCCGTTTTTGCGTGATCGAGTAACAAACATCCATTCATACAAACTCTGCATTTATAATATTATTAGAATAAAAGATTTTTAAAAATGTATTGCCCTGTATTGGTTAACAAAAGAACAATATTTGGTTAGTTCGTTCGTTACTTTCGTTACAAACAGTGAAGTGGTCCTATTCTTGCGCAATTTAAACAGATAAGACAAAAGTCCTCAACTACTCACCGATGCCCCTACCTTATTAATAACTAGCTAGTGCCCGCGACTTCGTCCGCGTTCTCTATAGCATATCGCCAAAGATATTCATATCGCGTTCCTCGATAAATGGACTATCAAACACACAAGGAATTTTTCAATTCGAACTGACTTTCCTGAGATTAGCGCATACCATACTATGCGCATACTACCAAACAAACAAACAAACAAACTCTTTAGATTAGGTATAGATAAATGTTTGCCGTTTTCGTAATGCGGCAAAAATAAAAAAAAATCTGTTTCGAATCGCTGCGGAAAAGAAAACAGAAAATATTGTATTTTTTTTAAAGAATACTTTCAAACTCCATAAAGAGCTATACATTATTTTTTTAATAATAGTTTATTTTTAATTTAATATTTATACCTAACTAACGAAATGTAAAGTAATGTAAGAGTGAATAGAAGTGCGCTTTCTCTGTTTACTTCTCTAACCTTTCAAATTATTTTTTTGGCGCTTTCATTAAAATATACACTCTTGCTACACTAGCGTCACCCTTATTTAACGCCTTTCAACGGACACTTAAATACACACAGAGAGAGTTCTCCTTACCTCTATACTCCATGGTCTGAAGACCAAGTTATAATAATATTTAGTGCATCCTGCCAATGATGACTTAATTGTGCCGAAACGTGGCCTCGCACAGCTGATTCACAAGTTTAGGCCGGTTTCAGTGCTGTACTGACGGTCCGTTTATCTGTATTGCAAGGTATTTTGATATGTACCTTAGTGAAGTTAGGTTTTCATAAAAAAAGCAAAACATGTTAGTCACATTTCGTGACTCACATGACATAATTTGGATAAACTCACATAAAAGAAAATCACGAAACAGTTTTGATCATGTTAGACACATGTACATTTTTTTTGAAAATAACTCATATAAGTATTAAACAGTGTATGTTTTATTCTATTTGTTGGTGTCTTAGGCTTAGGGAGTGTTTAAGTTCATTTGTGTCCGCTTGACTTTTGAAACATGAGGAAATGTATATTCTTTAAATGGCTATTCTTATCTATATTCTTAGGAAATGTATATTCTTTATTTATGGCCAATTTAAATTATTGCATGACTAATTTTACTTCCGGATACTTTCGCTCTATAGCCTACAGCGCCAAAATGGCGTTTTTCTAATAGGCGTATTATTATAAATAATTTGACAGCAGTCTGTCTAGTGGTTAAAGAGGGTAGAGATAAGGAGGACAATCTTATATGGGCGTTAAACTAAAAAAGTGGCAACTAAAATCGACAACTAGAGATGGCGCTGGTGTGTCTAGGGCACTGATCTAGAGAGTATGAGAGTATGAAGAGTATGAAATGAATGTATGTTGTAATGGTTGTATGTACAGTTGTTGACCAGCGCGGAACGGACACTTTTAATACACAGAGCTTGCCCTCTTTTATCTATCCTCCTTGATTGCATGACTAATTTTAGTTCCGGGTACTTTCGCTCCATAGCCTGCAGCGCCAAAATGACGTTTTTCAAATAGGCATAAAAATAATTTAACAGCAGTCTGTCCTTGGTTGGTCTGTTGATATTACAGAGTGTCACTTGCCACTGTCACTGTCACTGTCACTTTGTTTCAATTCAAGTTCATGTATTGTTGTGGAATGTGGTTGTTTTGTTAGATAAAAACCATTTTTTTTACTAGATAATTTAATACAATACAAGCAAGGATTCTATTCTTTGTTCGTTTTCGTTTCGTTCATTGTTCGTATAAATAAAATGCAAACTAATAAACTAAAATTTATTTCTGTTGTATGTTGTACTGGTCATAGTGTGTTTTACTTGCGGAGTAATTGCGAAAACGAATAGTTTATGCAAATATTATCATTGTTATAAACAATTCATTGCAAATTAACGTTAATTTATTTACGATTAAATAGAAAAACATACGACTCATTAGAAAATGAGTCGCTGCGACTTTAAAATTGTGTTATTAGGGAGCGAACACGTGGGCAAAACAAGTCTTGTTTTGAGATTTGTTAATTGTAGGTTTAACTCTGGGACTCCGTATCAAAATGTAAGTACCTATACTAATATTATAAAGATGAATGAAGAGTTTGTTTTGTTGTACGCCCTAATCTCGGGAACTGCTGGTTCGAATTGAAATATTCTTTTCGTATTATTGAATAATCCATTTATCGATATAGGCTATAGAGAACGTGGACGAAGTCGCGGGCACCACACCAGCTAGTTATAATATATATTATAGCTACTTTGAGATAAAAACTTTGAGCTATTTGTGTGAGAACACATTTGAACACATGTTTGTTTTACTTGCCAGACATGCTTTGCAGACACGTTCGCTTCACAGTATTCAAATAGATAACATGGACGACGACTTTATATTATTTAAGTCTACAAATTAAGCTAAAAGTCTCTATTTTTTTTATTATTAAACTAAGTAAGCTAAGTGGGTATTTTTTTATTATTAAGCTAAAAAATAGTTATTATGAAAACAACTCCACTGGACTTTGCGCAAGTGTAGCAGGCTCGCACTGTTTGAACATTGAACGCTTTGATGTGCGCTCCAAAAACTGACACCGAATGGCAAAGTGCAAAGTTGCAAGTCATACTTTGAATAAATACCCACATAGCGGTGCCACACAAGTGTTCAAATAAGTGATCACATAAGTGAACAAATGTTGTTGCTATGTCTGGCGCCGGCTTAACACATTTGAACACATGTTTGTTGTACTTGCCAGACATGCTTTGCAGACACGTTCGCTTCACAGTATTCAAATAGATAACAAACAAGATGGACGACGACTTTATGGACACAGTATATCTCTATTATTTGTCTTTTTTTTTTTATAAAATCGAGGCATCGCTTGGCCGCGATCTCACTTGATGTTATTAGGTGCAGATGCGGCCAAAGATGGACCACGCTTACCTAGTAAGTGCCCATTTACCCTAGACTTGAAGACCCCGAGATTGTAATTTTGGGGAAACATGGATACAGGCAATGAGTACCAGCATTGCCTGCATCCTTAGCAGTTCGGACAAGGAAGGTGGAACTATAACGCTTCATGCGTGACCGGGGAACATCAACAGGGCTATGCACTGTTTGAACTTTGAACGCTTTGATGTGCGCTCCAAAAACTGCAAATATGTTATCAAACTTTGAAAAAATACCCAAATACCCGCGCCTCACAAGTGTTCAAATAAGTGCTCAAATATTGTTGCTATGTCTCGCGTTGGCTTAATGACAACACCCTAAAACAACTTTTATAATGTCAACATCCTAAAATGATAACTTTTCAAATCGAGTTGTAGTCATTTTTCCTTACTGTTTGCCATTGCAATAATAACTGTACGACGACTGCTTTCACACTGGTTCTGTATTGCATCGACAGACTATTGGTGCTGCGTTTTGTGCCAAGAAAATAACATCTAATGGAAAAGACTTCAACGTCGGAATCTGGGACACTGCAGGCAGTGAAAGGTAAATATAAAATAAAATAATTATTCTTTTCAGCACCTCCTCTTCGTCTTTAGGCAATATCAAGTGAGCGCATTCGTTAACTAATCATTATAATTTGACGTCACATTTGGACTTGTGGCGTTTGGACTAATGGCCATGTCTAGTCTAGTCTAGTTTTGCGTCGGACGCAAAGCATAAAATGTAAGAGATTTAGGGTGGGTTGCACCATAGGCTTGGTTATTGTTATGGTCAAAGTTCTTCTTCTTTTTTAGGTTAAATGGCAATGCGGCTCATTTTAAAATGGCCATTATCTGCCAGTGTCAAGTTAAAATAGCAATTTGTAATAGCCTCTTTTTAAAAAAAAAAGAGGCAAAATTGAAATCAAAATCAAAAGTAGCAAACTCAAGTCTAGTCAGTCAAGTCAAGTCAGTCAAGTCTAATTTTCTCTTGTTAGTATTCCAAAACAGGTCCGTCAAGTCCAAAGCAGTCAGGTCAAGTCATGTGTGATGGTCAAAGTTAACTTTAGCGGTAACTTTAACAGTGACAGTCGAAATTAACACTCGCATGTTGCACCATGATATTGTTCGTCACTGTCAAAGTTAAAGGGGTTGCCATTATAAAATAATGTAATTTTTCTAGGTTGTCGTACAAATAATTTTTTAATATGTTAACATTCAAAGTCATCTGTCACAGTTGACATAACTGTAACAATAACCGGCAAACATCGAGCGTAAGGAGGGTAGATCGAGAGGTTATTGTTATCCTTAAGTTATGACGTCATTTTAACCATTGTGAAAATGTTGCAACGCATATTATGCTTAACCGAATATTTAGCGGCTGTTTTGGATATGGTTACCGTTAAAGTTAGATGACGTAACCCACGCTTTCAGAAAAAATTGTAAAAACTGGTCAATTTGGTTTCAGTATCATTGTATTATAGAACCTATAAACACGATATCTCTGAAAACATAGTAACTTACTTACTCCCTTACAGATTTATTATCCGTATTGATTGATGTTTTTTACAGATATGAAGCGATGACTCGTATGTACTATAGGGGAGCTCACGCAGCCATTATATGCTACGAGCCTTCATCGTTGGCTTCGTGGACGAGGTTAAGGCATTGGTTACACGAACTTAGAACAGTTGAAGAGGTGAGTTTTTGAAGTGAAAGCCATTCTTTAGGCATTCTTTAGGCACTTTGGGCATGAACTCGCGACACTGTTACCGTAACCGACACCTCTGTCCTAATCCCGATAAGTCGCCATCAATTAATTGGACCGTTAGCCTGTCGCGACAACTTTTAACGTTTTTTTAAGTGAAAACTTCTTTAGGCATTCTTTTAGGCACTTTGGGCATTCTTGAGATGTGAAAAAAAAAAACAAGTTGAACTCGCGACACTGTTACCGTAACCGACACCTCCGTCCTAATCCCGATAAGTCGCCATCAATTAATTGGGCCGTTAGCCTGTCGCGACAACTTTAACATGCTTTGAATTGAAAACTTCTATAGCCGCGTTAGACGACTATGGTTAGGGAAAAAATGTAAGAGTTCGCGTCAGCAACATGCTAATGTTCGCAGTTATGCGCGCGCAGCTGTCTATACGACGTACGCGATCGCGCCAACACATTGCATATACGCGATTGTATGTGTGTGCGTTGGACGCTCAGTTTTAAGTTTTTCACTTCTGTCGGCAGTCCTCATGACTGCCTCTTTTTTTTTTTTTATAATAGTGGGCGACGTCGTAGGACATCGCCCGACATTATGTCTCTCGTCCAGATTTATTTAGTTGATTCAACCATGTCGCCCGAAGAGGCAGTGCTGTTAACTGCGTCTTATATAACTAACTATGCATTTAAATCATACGAAAAAGAAGAAGAAAAGGTGGTGGATGAGAAAGTACTTGCAACAATAAGAAAGTGTCTTCAGTGAATATTAGTATTTCTGACTTTCACGTATTTTGTACTTTGTATATAAATACTTTTTCCTTTTCTCTTATAAATTGAGACCTCAGATTGTGAATTATATTGTGTTCAATGTCTCTTTTTGGAATCTCTAATATATATCTGAAATTTCCTCCCATGAGTCTTGTAGTCTTATAGCTGTTATTGTTTGCTGTGTCCCACAAACACTCGTTGGACCGATAAAGTTCTTTAAGGTGCAACAAGTCGCGCAATGTTGCCAGACTTGTGTGTCAATGTGGGGCAAAGTCAATATGGGGCAACGTCGCCCGACGTACCCTGGACATCGTCCGACATATTGAGCGCGACACGTGTCCCCTAGTGAATACGAGGCTTAAAGAATATTAGGCTTTTAAATGTATATATTATACGTTATACGGGTTCAAGGAGTGCAAAGTGTACCTATGCGGCACCAAGAAGGACCTGTTGGACTCTGGCCACGCACTCAGAGAGGTTTCCGAGGACATAATAGAAACATATTCCCAAGATTTACACGGACACTACCTCACGTCAAGTAAAACCGGAGAGAATGTTGGTAAGTAAATTTGACCTCAATAATGTCTTAAGTTTCCAACTATAGCGGCTTACCAATTCAATACTACGCAATTCTATGATTAAGTCATTAGGGGACGCAATCAAAGGGAGGGGGGTGGGTCTTGTAAAACGTTACGATGTAGGTACGATGATGGTTTGGTACGGAGAGAACCAAATCCGGACTACTCTACAGACGGTTGGATTTCGACGGCAACAAAGAACAAAGGGCTATCTACAAAATCACTAATTTTCAGGAGAGCGTTTTTAACGCGAAAGTTTGATAAATTTCATAAGAACAAAACTAGCTTCTTCAAATTTGAAATAGTTAATTAATATAGCATTCTGAAACATTATAATAGTAAAGGTCATTTAACAGATTTTTATTTTATTTTCTAAATACGGCACATGACTTTTTCTACTTTGTAAAAATAAAATAACTAACCGAGTCAACCGCCATATATTCGCTTCTACATTTCACTTTCTAATTAGTTATTTCCCGAATAATTTAAAAAATCATTATTCTATTCGTCAGTATTAGATTCATCAAAATGTGGATTAAATATATCCTAACATTGTAGGAATAAATAAGTATGCAATTGAGCTTGCAAAAGGTCAATTTGCCCCGCGACAAAGCGGTCATGTGATTGATACCTGCGAAATTTGTGCGACGTACATACGGACAATTGTAGATGTGCGTACGAAGTAACGTTACTTTGTAAAAAATGGTGTAGATGTCTTTATTTACGCCACAAAATACTCGTAAAAGATGAGATTTTTTTTATGAAAAGAAAAAAAAATTACTAGATAAAATAAAGAATTCTGAATTCATTCATGTAAAAAAGTGAATTTCGGTAAAATGCAGATATCTTTTTGTGCTTTGTTGCCGTCGATTTGGTTCGGAACGTACCAAGTCCGCCGGTGTCCGGTCGAACCAAATCCTAGCGTGTGTTACGGCTATCTCGCTTGAGCGTCGCACTTTTCATTCAGAAATCGCGAATGAAAACTTTACGTAATTACGCGCATCACTCTTTACGTAATTTTTGCTTGTTTGGCGCCGACTCAAAATTACTTAGGTAAAATAATAAGATTATTTTATGCTTTTCAGTTTTTTCGGCGGTTTTATTTTTTGTTTAAAGTTTTATTTTATATTTTTTTTGTGGGTATAATCTAATATTTACTACATGCTTAATTTTTAATTTTCCCATCCCCATTTTCCCACCCTTAGGGTAGGATTTTTTTTTTTCAAAATTTATACGAAACCAACTTCGAGGTATAACCCTAAACATTAAAAAAAGAATTATCAAAATCGGACTACTCTGTAAAAAGTTATGCGTGGTTATACGCTACAATCGGTTAGTGAACAATCAATCGTCCCCTGTTTTCCTACCCTTAGGGTTGGAATTATTTTTCCGAATTAAAATGGCACCCCCTCGGGGGTACACCCTTTCAAATAAAAAAAGAATTATCAAAATCGGACTACCCTGTCAAAAGTTATACGTGATCATACATAAAAAAAAATATATACGCGTCGAATTGACTACCTCCTCCGTTTTTGTTTTTTTCGTTTTCGTCGGTCGAAAAGTGTAGTTCGCGTTGAGGAACGAAACAATAGCGCGTTGTAGTTGTTACCTGTCGTACTATTTAATTTTTAATTTATTTTTTTGACTGACATGTCTTTTTTTCCTATATACAGAAGAGTTATTCCAAAAGATAGTCGACGACTGCGCAGCGGACGTGAAGGTGATGAGAAATGTCGAAGAGTTGAGGGTACAGTTGCAGAGGGAAGACTGTGCTTATAAAGCTAAGAATAAGCAGTACTGCTTCTGCTAGAACGTCTTCTTCTAGAGGACGACACAGAAGAGTCCCAAGTAAGGTCTATATAGTCTAAAAACTTAGATTTATACCCAAACAAGTTCATTTTCAGGGTGTCTATCATTATGCTATTATGATATGACTGTCTCGAATCAATCATAAACTGACTGTAAGTGATTTTTAACGAAACCTTTATAACAAATAAAAAAAAAAAAAAAAAAAAACAGTGTCTGTTTGTATGTAACATATTAATGTAACGGTAACAT
This sequence comes from Synanthedon vespiformis, assembly GCA_918317495.1. Lineage (NCBI taxonomy): Eukaryota > Metazoa > Arthropoda > Insecta > Lepidoptera > Sesiidae > Synanthedon > Synanthedon vespiformis. The sequence goes on along the minus strand of OU906975.1, from coordinate 1,604,923 downwards.
AAGAATAAATTAAAAAAAATAAAAAAGCTTTACAGGAATAGCACGAAATAGCTACGATGTTATTGTAAACTGTGATATTGTAGGTATTTATTAAGAAAAAAAAAGGAAAGGAATAATAGGTACTTTATTCGATGAGAGGAACTGGATCCGTTAAAATGGTTTAAAAAATTGTACTTTGGTAACATCGAAGTACTACAAGTATGGAATTCGCGTGACAAATTCAAAAGTGGCACATGAAAAGTGCGCCTAAAACGGAATCATGCATGGCGGAGTCAATGGTGAAAAGTGGCAACGCAACGACCAACTTCTACTATTCATTTTAAATGGTAGGGCACACTGCGTTTCGCAGTCATTTGGGCAGCCCGCAATGGCGGCAGTAAACACCACCTTACAGAATACCACCGTGAAATAACAGCATTATTATGTGCTGTTGTGTTTCGGTGAGTGAGTGAGCCATAGAAAGTAGGAATATATAATACCAATAGAAGGTGAACTAAACAAACTTACTATGCGGCCCTAGTGAACCGCGTACGGGGGGTGTCGCCTGGGGTGAAGCGCAGAGGGGTCGAAACACGTGCAACATCTAGGGAAGACAATAGGATGCAGATGTGTCGCCGAGTTATCGATAAATGACCATTGCTAAGAATATTTTGTTTTACGTATTCATTTATTATTGACGTATAAGTATTTACACAACTTATGTTAAACTCTACATTTACATTAAATAATATTAATTAGACTAACAACTACGATTACAATCTTAACATACAATATTACAATATAATTATTTTTAAACATAATAGCATTACAGGTAGGTACAATAAAAACTAGTAGAGAAGAACGTTATAGGGAAAAAATATCTACAGAAGATTACCAAAATATAATAAAAAAATATGGAAGCTTTAGACAAAAACAATACCTACTGTCCCTGAAACAAAACCATTTTATTAAAAACTTGCCGTTTTGACGATTCAGATTGTCGATTCTTTGTCAAGAAAAAAACTCTAATATTTAAATATATATCAATCACTGCTTTGACCAATGTATTCCGATGATTTTCTAAAGGCGCCTGATCGAACTGATGTTCAGTTAAGCATTTAAAGATATTTGTGCCTATAAACCATCTTAATATGGAATTAATAAAAACAGCCTTTTTGAAATTATATTTGATGCAACCATCTTCAATATATGTTTTCAAAAGTTGTTCTGTTTTTAGACACACTGTTACTACATCTGCCGAAGGATATAACAATCCTCCAAAGTCTCTTATTTTAATAAAACCTAAATCTTCTTGTCCTAATTCGTAACCACCACTAGTCGTAATACACGCACTGACGCACCATTCACAAGAAATATATTTTTTTAATTTTTTTCGCTACGAATCCGGCAATGTACGTTGTAACTGAACGTGAAAACTGAGTAATTGTTTGTAACTCTGATAATAAATTGTAATTTAAATCGTCATTGCTTAATGTAGAATCGTTTAAACGGGCTCGTTCATTACTTTTGTTAATGCTTTCGATGGCCGAAGAACAAGATAAAATTGGTATTGTTTCAAGAGGAATACAATTTTCATTGCCATAAAAATGTAGTTGGGATTTTACAAGTATTTTTCGATATGCCGAACGAAATTGTAACGCAGTTGGATTATTGTTATATCCTCCTTTAGCACGAATCACTGAAAATACCATCTCAATGTGGTCTTGGTTAAACTTATAAAAAGGAATGTAATTGAGGAGGTTTTCCTTTATAATTAATGTTTCATATAAAAATTTTAAACTTTGAATACCTGTTAAAAACCCTATAAATCCTGTTTTCCTACTCGAATTAATTAATTGAACGTTAGTTTCTACTTCACATTTTAACATTTTACTAAATTTTGTTTCCTTTACATAAAGACCTTTTATATATTTTTCTGCTAGTTCTAAAAATTGCAGAATACTATGAAAATTTTCTTTACAAAGAGGTTTCTTGAAATTTTTTTGCAACATATTTTTAGAATTTAAAACATCGAATAGATCATTAATTATTTTTAAAAATTTGTATGTTCCATCTACCCCATTAAACTCTGTAAGATTTAATCTATTAGCACAAAAGTCTAATGCAACTGCAACACTTCTGCTAAACAATTGCGAAGCTAGTTTTACTTTCATTATATTATTTTGAAAGTTCAAATGTTTAGATCGTAACTTATTTGCTAGTACGAATGTTTCGTCAGTTTGGAGTTTATTCAATTCCACCAAATAACTCCATTTTATACTTAAATTATCTGCATCATATAAGATACATTTAGCTTGAAAACAGTTTCTTACTAATTTTAATGCATGACACGGATCTATAATAACAGCAATATCTCTATTAGTTGTTTTACTTTGAAATGTGATTTTCATGTTATTTGCAGATAAGTTACAACCAAGAATATTCGCCATGTTGATATTGGCTGGACAACCATCAAACGTAATGGATGTAACCCTTACTCCAACATTTTCCAAAGCACTTATACATTGGTGCACTAAATTAGCCTTTTGTTCTCCTTTTATTCCATTTACCAAGAAGTATCCGATAGGAATCCTCCAATAGCAATTTATAGCCACTGCCAGAAAAACTAAAGCGTCTTTCGCTTCTTCAATACAGTCGCCATCTTCGTCACCGCCAAAAGTCACATGTCCGTGAAATTTATTACCATCCCACTCAATTTTTTTCCGTATAGACATCTCATCTAACACTAAAGAGCACAATATAGGATACTTAGTGTTTGATACTACATTTTTTATTGCATTAAAAGACTCCTTCGTAAGACCCGGACTACCATTAATGTTTTGGTACCATTTAGATAACGTGGAAGTGTGAGGTAAACATGATTGAAAAGATTTTCTCACGTAGTCATATGCCCTAGGGGAGAAGTAATGTAATGTCAAAGCAAAGGTCCTAAGTTGCTCCGAATATTTCCTTTTCATGGGTAAGTTTTTATGTGTTAATAATTGTCTTTGCATTATTTCAGCATTACTTATACTAATTGTTCTTAAAATATCAATGTCATTATCTTGTAATAATGATTTACTCTTTAATTCCTTGTATAAATCTTCCATTTTACCCATTTTTCTTTTAAGAGTCCTTTGTCGATGTTGAAGCCGTTTAATATTTTTTTGACGTTGCTTTAAGACAGTTTCCAGATATGCTATCCTTGAGAGCATTTTCTTTTTACGCGGTGTATTACACTCAGACGCAGTGAATGGCTCCACAGCCATTTTGATTTTTCCTTGATCGGGGCTAAGGGCTTTGTCTGACATTTCATCATCCTATAATATAAATAATTAAGTATGAGATACACTTTTTATAGTAATAAATATAACATAGTAGAATACACAAAATAACAAATTAATTTTGTTAAAAAACAAACAAATAAAATTTAAAACAAAGGTATTCACCTGTAAACTGATAGTTGGAGATGCTTCTGATGTCAAATAACATTTATTGTTCAAAAAGTATATAAAACGTTTTTCAAAATGTTTTGAGCAAATCGTGGTACGACGGTTGGGAAACCACTCATTACCTCTGTTTACAGCTTCTATCCACAGTTCTTTTCTTCTTGGATCAGTGGGAAAGCTAAAACAAGGGTAAATTATAAAATTAGTTGCTTATTGCTCATTCCTTCTACTTTTTGCGCAACTTTTATTGCGTCTTGTGCAATTCCATTTACAAAATAACACATGGTTATTGTTTATCATAATTTACTAATATGTAATTTAATATTTATATACATATAAAACAATATAATATTATATTGTGCTTGCGATAAAATATAATAACTTATCGATAACTCATAAGACGACCAGCGGGACATCACTAATGGTCATGGCGCGTTCACAATTTGGCATCGACACTGATTGAAATTATGCAATTTTATAATTAGGAATAACTTAAAAACAAATACTTACCGATGAAATGTTATACCGCTATTTTTCACTTTTTTATTTAAAGAATGGTTTTTGCACACTTTTACGGCACAAGATGGCATTTTTACACAAGAAAATAATAAAAACTTGGGAGTTCCTATCCGCACTGTGAACAAAATACGAGTAAGCGTGGGCGCAGTTGGTGCACTTATTTTAAGTGTTCGGTTGGCAGGGCGATGTAACCGTAGTGACAACTCTATTCAGTAGTAACAGTAACAGTTCGTAACTCTATGGAATAAACGCTGATTGATTGAACTTGAAGAAATCTTTGATTTTAAGAAGCAAATAAAAGATCATCGCTATGTCCGATACCCGAGATAACGCCCCGATACCCACTTCGGCCCATCCTGATCCGTCATATATATAATTTTTACATACATTTTATATACAATTTTTATATTTTATGATTGTCTAAATTTTTTTTTTATTACCTTTGCACCAATTATATATCTGCAAAATCGAGGTAATTCTAATAAATAAATAAATTAGAATCCCTTTTGTGAACAGTACAGCCCAGCCAATCCATATTGTGATTGTCTAAAAATTTTTTTTTTAATATATTTTTAATATTCCCGTTTTGTGACAGTTTTTTTCCAATTGTTCACATGATAAATCAATTAATTTTGAAAATGCCACGATAAAATTAATCTTCTCTTGAACAGATCCCTTTAAAATTAAATTAAAAACCTTTGCACCAATTATATATCTGCAAAATCGAGGTAATTCTAATAAATAAATAAATTAGAATCCCTTTTGTGAACAGAGGACATCCCAGCCAATCCATATTATGACTCTTAAAAATGTTTTTTTTTATATATATATATTTATAATAAGGGTGTTCACTTTGATTGAATCACTTCTTATTACAAATAATCAAAACAACTTACTTTACTTACTATAATTACAAACACGTTACAAAATGAGAGCGCGGGACGTCGAAGGACGAGATAGCTTGAGGATCGGACCTTGAATGACTCGGAAAAGGGTCTCCGCTACCTGGCCAGCCTGCCCCACGCGGTCGCGCGGTGTAGGGCAGGGCGCGCGGGGGCTATTCAATTGTCTCCGAGCGCGGGCGACCGATGCTCGAGCCCGCGACGGCGCGTCGAACAAAACCGCGCGTTACATATTTTAATATTCCCGTTTTGTGACAGTTCTTTTCCAATTGTTCACATGATAAATCAATTAATTTTGAAAATGCCACGATAAAATTAATCTTCTCTTGAACAGATCCCTTTAAAATTAAATTAAAAACCTTTGCACCAATTATATATCTGCAAAATCGAGGTAATTCTAATAAATAAATAAATAAATTAGAATCCCTTTTGTGAACAGAGGACATCCCAGCCAATCCATATTCTGATTCTCTAAAGAATTTTTTTTAATATTTCCGTTTTGTGACAGTTTTTTTCCAATTGTTCACATGATAAATCAATTAATTTTGAAAATGCCACGATAAAATTAATCTTCTCTTGAACAGATCCCTTTAAAATTAAATTAAAAACCTTTGCACCAATTATATATCTGCAAAATCGAGGTAATTCTAATAAATAAATAAATTAGAATCCCTTTTGTGAACAGAGGACATCCCAGCCAATCCATATTATGACTCTTAAAAATGTTTTTTTTTATATATATATATTTATAATAAGGGTGTTCACTTTGATTGAATCACTTCTTATTACAAATAATCAAAACAACTTACTTTACTTACTATAATTACAAACACGTTACAAAATGAGAGCGCGGGACGTCGAAGGACGAGATAGCTTGAGGATCGGACCTTGAATGACTCGGAAAAGGGTCTCCGCTACCTGGCCAGCCTGCCCCACGCGGTCGCGCGGTGTAGGGCAGGGCGCGCGGGGGCTATTCAATTGTCTCCGAGCGCGGGCGACCGATGCTCGAGCCCGCGACGGCGCGTCGAACAAAACCGCGCGTTACATATTTTAATATTCCCGTTTTGTGACAGTTCTTTTCCAATTGTTCACATGATAAATCAATTAATTTTGAAAATGCCACGATAAAATTAATCTTCTCTTGAACAGATCCCTTTAAAATTAAATTAAAAACCTTTGCACCAATTATATATCTGCAAAATCGAGGTAATTCTAATAAATAAATAAATAAATTAGAATCCCTTTTGTGAACAGAGGACATCCCAGCCAATCCATATTCTGATTCTCTAAAGAATTTTTTTTAATATTTCCGTTTTGTGACAGTTTTTTTCCAATTGTTCACATGATAAATCAATTAATTTTGAAAATGCCACGATAAAATTAATCTTCTCTTGAACAGATCCCTTTAAAATTAAATTAAAAACCTTTGCACCAATTATATATCTGCAAAATCGAGGTAATTCTAATAAATAAATAAATTAGAATCCCTTTTGTGAACAGAGGACATCCCAGCCAATCCATATTATGACTCTTAAAAATGTTTTTTTTTATATATATATATTTATAATAAGGGTGTTCACTTTGATTGAATCACTTCTTATTACAAATAATCAAAACAACTTACTTTACTTACTATAATTACAAACACGTTACAAAATGAGAGCGCGGGACGTCGAAGGACGAGATAGCTTGAGGATCGGACCTTGAATGACTCGGAAAAGGGTCTCCGCTACCTGGCCAGCCTGCCCCACGCGGTCGCGCGGTGTAGGGCAGGGCGCGCGGGGGCTATTCAATTGTCTCCGAGCGCGGGCGACCGATGCTCGAGCCCGCGGCGGCGCGTCGAACAAAACCGCGCGTTACATATTTTAATATTCCCGTTTTGTGACAGTTCTTTTCCAATTGTTCACATGATAAATCAATTAATTTTGAAAATGCCACGATAAAATTAATCTTCTCTTGAACAGATCCCTTTAAAATTAAATTAAAAACCTTTGCACCAATTATATATCTGCAAAATCGAGGTAATTCTAATAAATAAATAAATAAATTAGAATCCCTTTTGTGAACAGAGGACATCCCAGCCAATCGATATTCTGATTCTCTAAAATTTTTTTTAAAATATATTTTTAATATTCCCGTTTTGTGACAGTTCTTTTCCAATTGTTCACATGATAAATCAATTAATTTTGAAAATGCCACGATAAAATTAATCTTCTCTTGAACAGATCCCTTTAAAATTAAATTAAAAACCTTTGCACCAATTATATATCTGCAAAATCGAGGTAATTCTAATAAATAAATAAATTAGAATCCCTTTTGTGAACAGAGGACATCCCAGCCAATCCATATTCTGATTCTCTAAAATTTTTTTTAAAATATATTTTTAATATTCCCGTTTTGTGACAGTTTTTTTCCAATTGTTCACATGATAAATCAATTAATTTTGAAAATGCCACGATAAAATTAATCTTCTCTTGAACAGATCCCTTTAAAATTAAATTAAAAACCTTTGCACCAATTATATATCTGCAAAATCGAGGTAATTCTAATAAATAAATAAATAAATTAGAATCCCTTTTGTGAACAGAGGACATCCCAGCCAATCCATATTCTGATTCTCTAAAGAATTTTTTTTAATATTTCCGTTTTGTGACAGTTTTTTTCCAATTGTTCACATGATAAATCAATTAATTTTGAAAATGCCACGATAAAATTAATCTTCTCTTGAACAGATCCCTTTAAAATTAAATTAAAAACCTTTGCACCAATTATATATCTGCAAAATCGAGGTAATTCTAATAAATAAATAAATTAGAATCCCTTTTGTGAACAGAGGACATCCCAGCCAATCCATATTCTGATTCTCTAAAATTTTTTTTAAAATATATTTTTAATATTCCCGTTTTGTGACAGTTTTTTTCCAATTGTTCACATGATAAATCAATTAATTTTGAAAATGCCACGATAAAATTAATCTTCTCTTGAACAGATCCCTTTAAAATTAAATTAAAAACCTTTGCACCAATTATATATCTGCAAAATCGAGGTAATTCTAATAAATAAATAAATAAATTAGAATCCCTTTTGTGAACAGAGGACATCCCAGCCAATCCATATTCTGATTCTCTAAAGAATTTTTTTTAATATTTCCGTTTTGCGACAGTTTTTTTCCAATTGTTCACATGATAAATCAATTAATTTTGAAAATGTCACGATAAAATATTATGAAAAAAAAAAAAATCAAATACATATATTATATTTGTATTATTATATATTAAATTTCTATGTTTTAAAGTAGTTCGTTCTCTAAAGGTAGTCTAACACCTAATATTTCTTTTGTAATTATTGTTTCACGACAATTGTTACATTTTATATTTTCTAATAATTTTCGAGTGACGAAACCAGACATACCAGACCGGATATGTCTTAGAATTTATATTTATTTTATCTTGTTGCACTTTGGAAAGACTATTTCCAAGTCCTAGGCTTACATTTTCACTGTCAATAATTTTATTGAATGTTGAATAGGTAAAGATTGTGTTGTGATGTCACTATTTGTACTTCTACTTCTGCCTTGTGGTGTTATTACATGATTTATGTTACGCATTTTAATTCATTTTGTTCGATATTTAGCACTGGTTCAAGGGAAATGACGGTCTTTTGGTTTCTTCTTGCACTTTATTAATCAATATACTAATTATATTAAAAATACAAATATGAGTTGTTTGCGTGTACGCTGTGTAGTTGTGACTTTTAGAGCGAGAGTGAGAGAGTAAGTGTGTGACTGAGATAGACTGATTCGAATTTGACATAGATGAAATTTAGTTGAAAACTAAACACATATTTTTTTTTTTCATTTTTTTTTTTTTTTCATAAAATATTAAATGTTATTATATTAAATGTTTTAATTTTTTTTTTTCATTTTTTTTTTTTCATAAAATATTAAATGTTATTAAATGTTTTAATTTTTTTTTTTTTTTTTCACAAATAGCGTATTTTGAATGAATGTTAAAAATGTTAAATGTCATCAATAAAGATTTGTTAGAGTTTTGGAATGTGTAGACTGGATGTGGATTATTAAATCTCTAATTATGTGATCTAATTTTACCAAAAAAAATTAAAAAATTAAAAATTCTAAAGGTTTAAATTTCTTGTACATATAGAAAAACTTGACCCCCTTAGAAAATAATATGTTAGTTATCCGAATTAGACTTTTTCAAAGTTGTAACCCAATTATTTAATGATGGCATTGTTTTCGTGACATTTTCAAAATTGCATTTCTTTTCCAAAAAATATATATTTTTGATTTTACTAATGGCATTCTTCCAAAACGCCAAATCGCTGCTTAAAAACTAAAACGCCACAAATCAAAATTACGCAAATTACAGGAGAGCTAATCGAAAAAAAATAAATTATTTTTTGTCTATTTTTTTCTTGTTATCTATATGTCAAATATATGCTTATTATACATAGTTAGAAGCGTATTTTTAAGTAGCATTTTTTTAGTGATAAAATGAATACTATATAGAAGAGATATAAGTATAAATAAGTTACTTTGAATATATAAAAAAAAATGATCAAAATATACTAAACATGGAATGAAACAACTGTAAATCTTTTTGCAACATACAAATATGAAAGATTGTGATTGTATTTTTGCAAAAAAACATTTTTGGATTTTTTTTTTTTTATGTTAAGGTCGACAGACAGGCTGTGACGGTCCACTTGATGGCAGGCGGCTACCGTCGCCTATAACACAAGCAACGCCACAAGTGCCACAAGTGCGCTGCCGACCATTGAAGGATTAAGGGTGAGGGTTATCCCTCACCCTTAATGGGCAATGGGCTCTGGCATCGCTCACTCACTCACCGAAACACAACAGCACATAATAATGCTGTTATTTCACGGTGGTATTCTGTAAGGTGGTGTTTACTGCCGCCATTGCGGGCTGCCCAAATGACTGCGAAACGCAGTGTGCCCTACCACTACTAAACTGACACACTAGTACACTACTACTAAATGACACTTTAGTTTTTAAGCAGCGAAATGTTGGCTGCTCTCTTTAATATTGCAATTCGAATTTTTGAGTCAAACAGTTTATCAAAAAATTCTACAGAATCGGCAGTATTTTTATAATACACTTCCATTTTGATGTTGTGCTGCGAAAGAATGAAATTTTTGTTAACAGGCAAATATCTTTCTAGAAATAGAAAGCGACAATTAACTCGCGCTTATTATTGCTTTGAATAGAATAGAAAAATAGAAAAACATTTATTTGCCACATACACATGACACACACGAATACATCAAAAGATAACAAAATAAAAAATACATACACTTTTTACATTTAAATGAGTAAATACTTAAATAAAATCCCATTGAGTGTGCGCCATGGCAGCAAAAGGGTATCTGGCTCAGCATGAGCTGATGCGGAGCACAGCGCTGATTTTACGCCAGTCCTAACTTGATGTTTCACGCCGGCGGAATACGCGTCGCTATATATTGTCATATACATATCTTGCTATATATCGCGCAGTATTGTTACCTTCAATATCTTGCAGGAATTTACTAACTTGTACAAGCAAAAATACACTACCCCTTCCCCAGTTATCGCTCGTACCACAAAATAAAAATCAAACACTTGGCTCAAGACCTCAAAACTTCTATGCATATATTATTATTCGCCACAATTTCTATTTTGCAATTCATCTGTGTATACCTTAAAATTGCCTTGCTGTTGGTCCTCATCCACTTTTTTGTTTATTAATCAGTAAGGCAATGTATTTATTTTTGAAAGAAAATTTAGATTTGCAGACTGCAAGACTTTGCAGGATATTTGGACAGCCAACTTCTAAAAATATATTAACTAACTATCAATTCAGTGTTAGGAATTATTTGTATCACGGGATCCGAATGTTCTTTTCATTATTGAAACTTTTTCAGTGCCAACAGTCGTTTACGTCGTATTTTTTACCATGATGGTATTGTTTGTCTGTTGGTCGTCTTCCCCGAAATTTAGCCAAATTATTATTATCTTCTATTAACGGAGATTCCGTTTGTCGCTTTGTGCTATAATTTATTTCTGGGTCGGTTTTAGCTTCATGGTGTATAATCTTATTTTAGCATGTTTTTCTATGATTGCTCTAATTAAATGTACCCGATGGTTAAACGTGCCTGGCTGTTGTAACGAATGATAATGTATGGAAATGAATATTGTTGAATTTATGAATGTTTTTAATGTATTTGACGCTATTGAATTAAGACAACTAATATTTCTGGGGTAAACTACGGCCTTGTTCTTGGTGTTCGGTTAATCAGATGCCTTATGAGTGTTTCGGTTTTTAAACATATTTGGTAGACTTCTTCTGTAGAATAACAAACCCCCAATGTTTTTAAGTGTGATTAGTTTATGGTGCCACAGTCTAATTGACGTAACCAAATTAGAAATGCATTCTTCACATTTTAGCTCAATGTACAATTTCGTATTTTTATCGTACCTTATCGTATTTTTCTGTATCGGGCGGATTTCTAACAATATCTTTGATCTCGGCTATAACTCTGCAATCCAGATTTGCTATCACATGATTGTATTTCGTAAAATCTGCAGTGATACCAGCCAAGGTAAATTGGCCTTCCAACTGTGCGAACCACAATGCCGGATCCTCCGGCCAAAAAGGTGGAACCTTGACACTCACAGCATTTACAATATACTGACCACTTTGTTGTTCCATCATTATATTTAATAATGCCAAAGTATTAAATTGAAATCACGTCTGATAATCCTCTTTGATGATTCCTCCTTCGTCTCCACTCCGTTTTTTAGGATTCTTGCTCAATTCCTTGCGAAACGTATCCCTCAAATCTCGCCATTTAGTTTTGACTGCCCCCTGTTTTCGTACACAAGGCAATCAATTTTTCATTATTCATGGTGAAATGACCAAATCACTCGAGATTCAAAGCGGGTCGCACGAAAAAATCAAACTTGTTTGAACGCTCAACTTGTTCTGACGACGACGCCGTGCATGTTCTGACGTGTTTGTCGCTGCCAGTGTAAACACTCCCTTTGGAAAACAGGCGTTTGTTTATTCGGACGATTTCTGAAGAATTGGTCAGAAGTCGTACGAACACATTTTCGTCCGAATTCGCATGCATAATAACCGTAGCCTAATGCCTGCCAACATAAATACTTATGCATTGCACACAACCTCATTACCGCGCTCATGATTGCCATGATCTTGGAAACCATCAATATGGTCTTTCCTCATCAAATGATAAAATAGCAATATTTTTCTCATCAATTTGCCTTTCTGCCATTTTTTTTAAACTGGCAAATATTTGATTATTAATGCCAGCATTTAAGGGCACTCTATTTAATAAGCTGTTCAATGTTGTTTGGCAGGGAAGAGAGAACATTCTCCTGAGGAGACGCTAGCATGCTGGTGATTTTTTAAATATGTTAGAGCCATTATTTTCTTGCTTTAGGTTTGATTTGACTTTACTTTCATTGAATACAAAAAACTTATAATTTACAACCATTACAATGTAGTGAGATGAAAAAAATATAATACATAGACAATTTCCTTACCATAGATTAACATATAAGTTTATTAATAGTTTTATGAGATTGACATCAAGTTTTACCCAAACAGATTCATTCTCGTGTAAGGTTTTTATAGGATCTACTTTCCTATTGGAGTTTTTTTCGCAGTTTGCTCAGTTCTTTGGTATAGCGCCGACATTTTGCATAAAGTCTTTGTTCTGTTTTATTTAAGTCTTTAACCTTTCTCACATTTATAGAGGTTAATATACCAGTACTATTAATTCTTCTTGTTCCAACATCTCTTCGATCGTCGTAACATCTTTCCCGAACTTGTGGTGGAAGTAGCACTTCCACTGTTGTGTCCTCGTGTTGCTGTGCGTTTGTGTGCTACTTCTCGAGCGTGGACGACGGAACCGACTTGCTGGTCGTCCCCGTCGCATGTTTGACTCGTACACATCGAGGCGTTTGTGCCGCGAGCGTTGACGTGTCGAAAGGATTTGTTTTTGTTTCCGACACTGACGTCACTGGGAAGTTTCCCATTATTTTGTTGTCCCTCGCAGCCAATGTGGTCAGGCTGGAGGCTATGTGAGCTGGCACTGGGATCACGGAGAGTTCTGTTGAAGCGCTGTTTGATTGCATTGTGCACGAAGTATTGAGCACGCGGTATTAAGTCAGTAATGACTTTGCGGTCGTCGACCCCTTGTCGTGGAGTTCCGTGAATTTAAAAAATTTTGAATTAAATTTTAGCGCCCTGGAATCACGTCGGGGTCACCAATGTAATAAGCTTGGTGGTGAGCTTACTACGACTCCAGGTTGCTAAATAAAAGATGATGAAAGTCTAAACGAGTTTATGTAAATATACAAGTTAAACAAAGATTACAAAGGTTACAAGGGGTCTAGATCGAACGACGCGCGGGAAACAACTGGTTTTGCGCGGGGCGGCCGCTTGCTAATAAGCGGGCGCCAAAAGCGCTGCGTCAACTAAGACGCGTCCGTTACATTACAAAAAGAATCATTGTCATTACATTAACATTTGACATTTATTAAACGTTCCTTATTTGTCAAGTCGCCTTCACATTGTTGACAAGTTATTTTTATTATTATTTTCCTTATGACCCACCCAGTGGTATATGCGCGTGAGTGTACATCAAGCCTTTCTTGCCTTGCTGATATTTGAATGCTTTTACTTTCTACCCAGCTCGGAAGCTCAGAGGACTCCTATTGGTTTTTTCTGATTTCTGATTCTGATCTTTGGGCGAATAATATTTATGAAAAGTGTCGTTTATCATATTCATAATTGGTCTTATCTTGGAGATACGATCTGCTTTATTCACAGTTTGATTGTCGCTGATTCCCCATCTATGTATTTTAATGGGGGGAAGGTCTGGGTGAGGTCAGCTCTGACTAGGTCAGTACGCATGCCAGCTCGCACTGTGTAACCTAGGCTTTAGATAAGAAAAAAAGTAACCAATCCGAAAAGACTAGCATTGAGCCTGTCGTTATTGGATGTGTTATTCGTCATTTTCGTGTTGCCGTATGGTTCGCAGTTCAATTTATTTTATTTCATCGCTCGTTCTTAAGAAATCTTTTTCTTATTTTTGACAAGCAGTGAGCCTGTCGTTATTGGATGTGTTATTCGTCATTTTCGTGTTGCCGTATGGTTTCGCAGTTCAATTTCTTTTATTTCATCGCTCGTTCTTAAGAAATCTTTTTCTTAGTTTTGGTTTGCCGCACAAATGGGAGCCCAAACTGTAGTTGCCTTTGTTTTTAATGCTTGTAGAAGATTCGTATCTTTTTTATCAATGTTGATGCACAATATCGACAATAAATAATATGCTTGGCAATCTTGGTGATTATTTTTCGTGACACAGTGATAAGTTTTTGCACTTTGGGTTTGTGTATTTTTCTGCCAAATAATAGCAATTTTGTATTGATACAATTTAAAAATATGGCCTCTTGTTCCCCATTCTTTTGTATTTCCACCGTCAGGTTAGGTGGTCCTCAAAACATTGCCTAATGATTTCTCAATATTGAGAAAACTGGTTGCGGAAATCTATGCATTTACAAAACCATTTCACTTTCGTGCATCTGAAACCTGAGATCCTGACATATAAAAACAATAATAATTGATTAAACTTATTACATCATTAATTAATATTAACATATTACCTCATTTATTACTTCATTGCTCTCCAGCAACACAACAACGGCTTCGGTATTTGTAATACTATGCTGGAAAGGCTGCAAATAAAAATAGTAATATGAAACAAAGCAGTTTGAACAATATGTAGGCCACCTGTTCCACCCCCAATGATGTGTAAGCTTTTATGGATATGCCTACATGATGAGGGTAGGTACTGAAAGGAATGGTAATGTGAATTGGCTGATTCATTATCGCAGGGAGTCTTTGATAGGTCGTCGTAGAGACGAGTCGCGATCGGAAGTAGATTATTATAATAAATAAGAGTAACAAGAGTGTGCAGTGCGATGCTAATGGATAATTATGAGTATCATTGGTTATGTAGGTGGAATAATGTGACTAAATATATGAGCGAAATGAATCCACCTAATGTGGAGTTTTATTCAAAGAAACGACCCTTCTGAACTCTTATAGATGAGTGAGAAGGGAGTAGCCTAGAAAGAAGTTAGGGAGCTTTCTTTACGGGGCCCTAGCCAAGAGTAAACCAGTGCAAACGGGAGTGTTGTGTATTTACGAAACGATAGAAAATAAAGCCCGGTGATCGGTTGTTGTAACGCCCACATAAAATTTTGACCAATCACTGGGCTTTATTTTCTATAGTTTCGTAAATACGCAACGCTCCCGTTTGCATTAGTTTGCTCTTGGCCCCTAGGCCCTGGAGTGATTGAACTATGAGATAAACTTACATCATCATCGACTACTGATGGAGTATCTGAAGTTGTTAATTTAAATATTTTAAACAGCTCTATTTCACCGGGATTTAATTTTACTTCAGGTAAAGGTGGTCCTCCTCCAGTGACATTTTTTTTTTTCATGTTCTCCCATTTCTTTTTCAATACTTTGCTGCATCTAAACATTTTTTTAAAAAGAACGTTAATTAAAAATCTTATATAGTACTAAACAGTAGGCATTGATATTAGTGTTTGGTGTTGACAAGTGATTTAACCTAAGCACTTGTCGTCTACCCTCACTTCTTAATATTTACCTGTTTGTTGTCGTTTGTGAATTAAATTCTTGGGCTATTTTTTCCCACTCGGCGCTTTTTACTTGCCAAGAAAAGTGCTGCCGTCTACCCTCACTATTTAATATTTACCTGTTTGTTGTCGTTTGTGAATTAAATTCTTGTGCTATTTTTTCCCACTCGGCGCTTTTTACTTGCCAAGAAAAGTACTGCCGTCTACCCTCACTATTTAATATTTACTTGTTTGTTGTCGTTTGTGAATTAAATTCTTGGGCTATTTTTTCCCATTCGGCGCTTTTAGAATTGCGCTAAAATATTGTTACTAATGTAAATTTTTGATGCTAAAATAAAAAAAAACACATGAATTAATTTAATTCCTTCCTCGGCGTCGATGTTTAAGATAAACTTAAAATCAGTTGAGTGACAACTCAACTGTCACTTAAAAATTTGACACTTAAAGGTTTCACTCAGGAACGAATTTGTGTTGAGTTGAAAGTTGAAATACGCTAAAGTATAGTAAAAATCACTTAAATTATATTTCTAAGAATAGTGACAGTTGAAATAACTCCTTAGTCTCCTTTTTCTCTTGTAAATTGTGTGTGGCAGACTTTATTTACTTCGGTGTACAATGGTTCAATAATATTATTATATATTACGGACACACGACACACGTAGTAGGAGTAAGTGAGAGCCATGGGCAATGCAATGTTGCCCGCTCTGTGATTACCATAGACTATATCTAACATCTTCCCTTTTTAGGAAACGAAGACAAAATAATATGATCTATACTTAATATATACGGCTTTGCAGCCGTATATATATACTTTCAGCTTACCGCTTTTGACTGCAGTTTAAGCTAGTTTCATTGATGAGGTATTTCTTCTGACCTATTATAGACCTCTAGGGTTACTGTGTCTCACTTATTTATGTCACTACCTATATAGCGTGTTCAAGTCAATAAAAAGGTCCCAAAATATTTCCCAAAATAAAAAAATTCAATGTAAAATAAAAAGAAATTATAATGCGTTGTCGATGCATCCTGTAACATTGGTGCTACAACAACAGACAAATTACCTCGAAGCCCTTTTAGCATTGTAGCGTGCCATGGTCTAAAAAAAAAAGAAAATGTGTGCGACATTTTTAAGTTTTGTAGCATGGGGCTTCGTAGCATGCTACAATGTCCAGATTCTGATACAAGGTACGACAGAGTGCCACATGACGCAAAGTGCTGCCATGCCGCACGACTTGTGCAACAATGTGCGACATTTTTAAGTTTAGTGGCATGCGGCTTTGTAGCATGCTACAATGTCGCACGGTGTGGTGTTGCTCCGGCGTAAAAGGGCCTTCAGGTTCTGATGCAAGGTACGAAAGAGTGCCACATGACGCAAGGTGCTGCCATGCCGCACGATTTGTGCAACAATGTGATCGTGCGCGCGCGCGTGTGTGTGTGTGTGTGTGCGTGCGTGCGTGCGTGCGTGCGTGTGTGTGTGTTTTGTGGCATGCGGCTTCGTAGCATGCTACAATGTCGCACTGGTGTTGCTCCGGCGTAAACGGGGCTATGAAATCGTAGAGCCACGCGGTCGTCACGTGACGACGCGTTGCCACGCGACCACCGCGTCGATTTACGCTAACAATAGGAACTCTATTGGTAATGAGTAATGACGTTTATGGGGACGCGTTGGCAAGGGACCTATTAAAATTGCATATTTATGACTTGTCTTAAAGTGTGATTCCTATCCTCCATGTATGAACCATTGTAATATTTTCCGCCCGTTCCACCTATCCCTCCTAAGTAAGGTGGGATTTTAAATTTGACTTTGATTTAATGTATAATATGCAATAAATTGATTTTGTTTAACTGGACTTGAATTGACATGTGATAATTTTGCACACCAATTGTTGTAGTACATGATGGGACATTGCTTTATCTATGACATCTGGTTTTACACCCATGTAGGTACAGTCGGCCGCATAAGTTGATTAACACATTCAAATGTGCAAAACAACTGAAAATTCAACTTACTTACTGGAGATTTTAACGATCATTTGTACGTGATTTATTATGATTTATTTTGATCTCTAGTCTTGACAACGACTTATAGTGTTTAGGGCCCCTAGTCATCAGCACACCAATTCCAACGCTCCCTTACGAAGTTAGAGAATGATTGGTCAAAATTTTATGTGGGCGTTACAACAACCAAACACCGGGCTTTATTTTCTGTCGTTTCGTCAATCTACAACGCTCCCGTTTGCACTGGGTGCTGTACATAATAATAACACTATAATAGACAGACTAATCTTAAACTTATGCACTGAAACTTATATTTTTTGTGTAATATTTTACTACAGACAGACGTAAAAACAGAATTTGTAGAATTTTGCTGCATTTGTGTAGTAAAATTCTTCATGCCACGTGTTTCTTGGCTAAGGGCCAAGTTGTTTTGCAATTTTGAATGTGCTAATCGACTTTTGCGGCCGACTGTACATGCTAATAAATAATTTGAATTTAGTTGGAAACTTTTCCAATATAAATAATTATGTTAGTGTAATAACGGCTTAAGAATTGTTAAATCATATTTATATTTTTTGTGGGTCCAGTTTCGCCATGTGCTAAGTTTATTGTAATGCTACCTACTTTATTTGCTAAGAGAGATTTATTGTAAAATATATACATATATGAACAGCTTGTATATACTACTGATAAGTTTATATGAATAAAATTTTATATTACATACAAAGAGGTTTTTTTTTAATTGTATTAACCACATTTATTATCAAGTATCAAGTAGACCTTCTTTAAGGAAATACCGATCGAGTGAGTCAACCAAAAAACGAGATTTCGCAGCGATTGAAATAATCCTTACATTATTATATATATAACAAATGCCTCCGCCGCGTTTGTCTGTTTGTATGTTCGCGATAAACTCAAAAACTACTGCACCGATTTTCATGCTGTTTTCACCAATGGATAGAGCGGTTCTCGAGGAAGGTTTTAGTATTTAATTTACAAAGTTACCTACGCGGGTGAAGTAGCGGGCAGCAGCTAGTAAATATTAAAGTAAGTTATATATTTGAATTGGTTTTAACGCTCAACGCAAAAACAGGGTGTCCATTATGGACACGAAAGTAATTGTCGGATAAATCGGACTGGCGGCTAAAGGATTTAATGTTAAAAAGTAGGTCTGTATATAAACTAACAAAATATATTTTTTTCAGGTGTCATATTTTTTAAATTTAAAAGTACATTTTTTCTAGTCTAAGACTAGTGAGTACTTTCAATATAACCTAAACTAACGATAATATTTACTAAGAATAATGTCCATTAACACGATTCTTATTGTCTCTATTAAAAGGAGAGAACACTTTGTCATTGTGTTCTTTAAGCCGGCGCCAGATACAGTCAAATGTTTGCACAAAGACTTTGAGCTACTTTGCTCACACATTTGAACACTTGTTTGTTGTACTTGCCAGACATGCTTTGCAACACGTTCGCTTCACAGTATTCAAATAGATAACGAAAAAGACGGACGACGACTTTATCTCTATTATTTAAGTCTACAAAAAATACGCTAAAAAGTCTATTTTTTATTATTAAGCTAAGTTAAGTCGGTAATTCTTTTATTATTAAGTTATGAAAATAACTCCAGTGGACTTTGCACTGGACTTTGCGCAAGTGTAGCAGGCTACGCATTGTTTGAACATTGAACGCTTTGATGTGCGCTCCAAAACGACACCGAATGACAAAGTGCAAATATGTAATCAAACTTTGAATAAATACTCAAATACCCGTGCCTCACAAGTGTTCAAATAAGTGTACAAATATTGTTGCTATGTCTGGCGCCGGCTTTACAAGTAGCACTAACTTCACTATTATACATATCACTAGCTTGTCACTGCACTAATTCAAAAGACACTTTGTTAATGTGATATTTGTGAATATCACTGTTTTAACACTACACCAGTTCAAAAGGTTTTTGTCCTTTTCAAACTTCTAACTACAAAAAGTGACAATTTTCTGAAATAGTGACATCTAGTCATCTTTCGTTTCATGGTAAATGTAGTTGCTCCAGTACCATTGGTATTAAGTATTTACCATTGAGGGCCATTGAGCTCTCTTTGTAGGGTATCAAAGGTTTAATAAAAACTCCAAATAAAGAAGGAATCTATAGAAAAAAATATACTGAACCGTTGGTCATTCAATGAAATGGCCATTTCACGAAGTGATCAATTCTATACATTCTAATGTAGCAGGCAGTTCCGTAGGTAGTTGGGTAACGAATTAAAGTGGCCTTTTGAATAATACGTTTATTTTAGGAACTACATCTATACTAATATTATAAAGAGGAAAGATTTGATTGTTTGTTTGTTTGTATTGAAAAGGCTCCCAAACTACTGGACCGATTTGAAAAATTCTTTTACCATTAGAAGCCGACATTATCCGTGATGAACATACTTTGTACCGCGGGAAAAGCTTCGTTCCTACGGGAAATCTAAAATAAAAGTAGATACTAGCTGCTTGACCCGGGAGATAGTAATATCTATCCAAAATACGGTAGATGGCGTTTTATACTTTTCTACGTGGACGAAGTCGCGAGCACCAGCTAGTACATAATAAACAGATGTACTATGCGTTTCAAATGAGAATAGGATCGCGTTTGCTGCAAACTTCACATGATCCGAGTCATCATAGTAATGTCGTCAAAAAAATCCGAACAACAAAAATGTAAATATTTTTTATTTATTTTTTATCTAATAAAATTATATATGTATACGATCTTTTCGGCTTTGGTTCTATGTAGCAAAGCCCTTATAGTTTGCTAACGCGTCACCACGAGATAAGTAATTCTTTTATGGGTCAATGTATACGATTTAATAATAAACTACCTGAATAAATAAATCACATTACAAAAATAATAAAAACTAATAAAAATAATTCTTGACTTGTTTTTTTTTGCACTCCGTACACATCAGTAATGAAGTTCGTGAGAAATGCGGAGCAAAATGCGAATTTCCAGTCCTATTCTCATTTGGCACGCATAGTACAATATTCTCTTTTAACCCTCGTTAAGCAAAACTATCCCTTCTCTGTTTTACAAAAATATCTTCTTCGTTGACTTGACAGCACAAGTCAGAATGTTGTTCCCCGATCCCCACCTTAGTCGTTGGCTCTAATCAGTAGCACTACCATGAGTTTATGACGACCGAAATCGCTAGCGAGGGATGAGCGAGAACGTAAAATATTTGTATGAAAAATTGTATAGCGCCTCTAGCGGTCACTCAAAGAACTAAAACCGGTACCATGAGTTACAAATTTGACTGATGCTCTCGAGAAATACCGTAACGTTAGTAGTTAAATCATTCACGTGCACATTGAAAGGTTCGTTATCGACAGAAGTAAACTAACGTAAGATTTCGATAGCAACTCATGGTAGTGCTACTGAATGTCGTTCCCCGATCGAGTCCCGAGCTCGTCTCTCTTTTTTTTGGTGCCACCATAGACAAGCACCCGTACTATTATATATGTTTTTTTAAGTTTTAAAATGTCGCAATATTTACATAAAATACTTTTAATCTAATGAAATCTCTAACACTGGCGCTTTTTCCCGAGCAAAACGGGTTTGTTGATCTTGCAGCAATACAATATTGCCTTTATGAATCAGTAACGTTTTGGATTCCGCACTGTGCGCTCGTGTAACACATTAACTTATTATTTTTCCGTCTCTTAATTGTACTGTAATTAAGACTAATTATATTTTGATTAATTTATAAATAATAATTTTATATTTAATTTACGTATATTTTCGAATGTAATCATCAAAAGAGATTCCATTTACCTAATGTTTTGAAAAGAGGTGTTGTGTTTTGAAAACTGATAAAGTTGTGTATTTTTTTTTAATTTTGATTTTATTATTCAGTGTTAAAAATTTTTTTTAATATAAAAAAAGGTAACTTTATTTTTTATACTTACAATTTTTTATGCAAATCATACAGACGAACTTTCTGCGTGATTCGCTGTTTCCATTAGTGAAAACCCTATCAAAGTTGGTTCAGCAGTTAAAGTTTAGTGATCAAGATAACGTTTAAAGTTATCTTCAGAAATATATTATTAAAATTTGCTGAACCTTTATAATATTACTAGCTGCTGCCCGCGACTTCGTCCGCGTTAAAAAAGAAAAAAATGGCCTATTCTGTGTCCTGTACGTCTAAATGTTTATCTACCAAGTTTCATGAAAATTAGTTAATTCGTTTATGAGTTATGGAGGAACATACATACATACATACAATACCTAAACTTACAGATTTATTATTAATGTATTGATTGATTGATTGATATTATTAAGATAACTGCTCATGTTTTCTTTGACGTTCTCGTTCTTTTTCAACTCGGACGAAGTCGCGAGCTCCAGCTAGTCTATATCTATACTAATATCATAAAGAGGAAAGATTTGATTGTTTTTTTGTTTGTTTGTATTGAATAGGCTCCGAAACTAGTGGACCGATTTGAAAAATTCTTTTACCATTAGAAGCCGACATTATCCGTGAAGAACATAGGATACTTTTTAACGCAGGAAAATGCTTCATTCCTACGGAAAAACGGGTAATAGGACAACGGGTAGTAAGAATTGTCCTTCCGTACTTAACATCTTTTTCACATAACTTCTAAACGGCTTAACCAATTGGGTTGAAATTTTATATGGCTATTTCGATGGTTTCCTGGATGATTTAAAAATACAATTGGACCCGGTAGGTGCCGCTGGTGTCGGTATGTCAACTACTAAACGGCTTGACCGATTGGGTTGAAATTTTGTATGTGTATTTCCATGGTTTCACATTTATAAAGTTACGCGGACGAAGTCGCGTGCAACAGCTAGTATCTCTTAAATGTGTTTTTATTTTCAACCGAATACCAAAAGGGGAGTTGGTTCTCATTTCGACTGTATTATTTTTATATTTGTTATCTCATAACTTTCGACTGGGTGAGACGATTTTGATGATTCTTTTTGACATTGGAAATGTCTTTTCGTTCGCTTCAGTATAGGCCCCGATTTCACGAAAAAGGGCGATCCCCTTATATCTCGGAGAGTTGTGAATATATGATATTCAAAGGGGGCTCAAAAGATGCGTATATACGAGAGCTGTAAGGTGCAAAAAGAATTTTTGGAAAAAGTCAAAAAAGAAAAAAGTTATAGCCGAAATAGTGAGAAAAATTTGAATATTTTTCCGAATTTTTTATTTTGGCGCTCGATATTTTGGAAACGAAGAATGATATCAAAAATTTGAGGGAAAACTCCTCCGGACAATTTAGTCAGCTACAATTTGAGCCTAAAATAAAGACGATCGGGTTAAGGGTTTAACCTGTAGCTTAACCTTTTTGAAAGAAGTCAACAAGTCAGAACAACATATATTTTCGAATTCCGTAAATTCATTTCCAATGTGCTCGATAGTCGTGTGAGGCACGAAATATGTGATTTTTTTTCATTTATAGGTTATTTTTTTTCTTTTTCAACGCAGACGAAGTCACAGGCACCGGCTAGTTAATTAATAATATTGTCCCATAAATAATCAAGCAGTTCAAGTCTGAACATCACCGCTCTATTGTACTCTAGTGTGACTATAGTTAACTAAGATGCCGTAGTGAGTAATTAACTTAATTTGATGGTGTAGTTACCACATACCAGTCTCTGTCTTCATGTAATTGTTTGCAATTACATTTGTTTACCCAGTTACTGTACGTTCGTGACGTTATTGCGTATTTTTCACATTAAACTAGCTCTTGTTCGTGACTTCGTCGTATATATACACACATACAAAATTTCAACCCAATCGGTCAAGCGTTTAGTAGTTGACATACCGACAGCAGCGCCACCTACCGGGTCCAATTGTATTTTTAAATCATCCAGGAAACCATCGAAATAGTCATATAAAATTTCAACCCAATCAGTTCAGCCGTTTAGAAGTTATGTGAAAAAGATAAGTACGGAAGAATTTCTTACTACCCGTTGTCCTATTACCCGTTTTCCAGTAGAAATGAAACATTTTCCCGCGGTAAAAAGTATCCTATGTTCTTCACGGATAATGTCGGCTTCTAATGGTAAAATAATTTTTCAAATCGGTCCACTAGTTTCGGAGCCTATTCAATACAAACAAACAATTAAACAATCAAATCTTTCCTCTTTATAATACTAGTAATATAGATATAGAAAACCCTCCCCGAGAACCACTCTATCAAGTGGTTAAAACAGCATGAAATCGGTGCTGTAGTTTGGCAGTAGTTTTTGAGAGACATACAGACAGAAGGATTTTTTTGGGCAATGTCAATAGGTACCAATATAAAAAGGCGCCATATAGCCGCTTCGAGATTATTGACCTTTTGAGAATTCACTTATCGACCGCATTGAGAGTGGATATTGTAAAAAAAGCACCAAGTCATATTAATATCGTGTTAACAGACAAACTCACATTCATATTTATAATAATTATAACTTGTGTTTATGCCCACGACTTCGTCCGCGTCCGATCGCTTCCAAACTTCACAGGAACACCCGCTATACTAATCTGAAGATTGTCTAAAAGTTTCATCAAAATCAGTTCAACGGTTTTCGAGTCTATAGGAGACATACTAACACACGTCCCCTTTATATGTACTTATATAAGACGTATTTAATACTAGCTGGTGCTCGCGACTTCGCCCGCGTAACTTTGTAAATTACATACTAAAATCTTCCTAGAGAACCACTCTATCCATTGGTGAAAACAGCATGAAAATCGGTGCAGTAGTTTTTGTGTCTATCGCGCACAGACATAGACGCGGCGGAGGACTTTATCTGCACTAATATTATAAAGAGGAAAGATTTGATTGATTGTTTGTATAGAATAGGCTCCGAAAGTACTGGACCGATTTGAAAAATTCTTTTACCATTAGAAGCCGACTTTATCTGTGATGAACATAGACTACTTTTTTCCGCGGGAAAATGCTTCATTCCTACGGGAAAACGGGTAAAAGGACAACGGGTAGTAAGAATTATCCTTCCGTACTTATCTTTTTCACATATAACTTCTAAACGACTGGACCGATTGGGTTTAAATTTTATATGGCTATTTCGATGGTTTCCTGGATGATTTGAAAATACAATTGGACCCGGTAGGTGGCGCTGCTGTCGGTATGTCAACTGCTAAACGGCTTGACCGATTGTGTTGAAATTTTGTATGTATATTTCCATAATGGTTTCACAGACACGAATGTTATATTTTATAAAGTTACGCGCAACAGTTAGTAATGTGTATATTTTTAATTTATGCAAGTAATAATAGATTTGAATATTCCCAACTAATAACAAAACGCGCAGCTTAAAATATTATAATTATAATATAGTTTGTTTGTAAGATAACCGTCGATAAAATGCGGTCGCAAAAAATGTTACACAAAACCTTATAATATATACAAACAAGGTACTTAATCAAGGTTTTATCAGAGGAATTTTCCTTGATAGAATATATTAACGAACTGTTAATGGCGCGTCGTTTACGCACACGACGAACAAAACACAAGCAAAGAGAGTTATTGGAATTATTAAGGACACTTCGTCCGCGTAGAAAAGCAAAAAATCTACCGTATTTTGGATAGACGGCGCTATCTCCTGGGCCAAGCCGCTAGTATTTACTTTTATTTTAGATTTCCCGTAGGAATGAAGCATTTTCCCGCGGTAAAAAGTAGCCTATGTTCATCACGGATAATGTCGGCTTCTAATGGTAAAAGAATTTTTCAAATCGGTCCACTAGTTTCGGAGCCTATTCAATACAAACAAACAATCAAATCTTTCCTCTTTATAATTGGAATTATTCGGTGCCCGCGACTTCGTCAGCGTTGAAAAATCTCTCTCTATATAAAAATTTCGTGTCACATGTCTGAGGCCAATGAACTCCTAAACTACTGTACCGATTTTGATAAAACTTCGTAACTATGTGTAATTTGGTCCAACTTAAAAGATAGGATATTAGTTTTTAAGTTGAACCCGGGCGAAGCTGGGAGCGTATAATATAAAAACGTCAACGAAATCGATTTAAAACTTAACAGACAGACAGTGCCATCTATTAGTATGGATTCTGCCAAATTAATAAAAGCTATATAACGTTTTTTGAAGTGAAAACTCCTATAGCCGCGTTATACGACTTTGGGTAGGGAAAAAATGTATCGGTTCGCGTCAGCAACATGCTAAGGCTCACAGTTATGCGCGCGCAGCTGTCTATACGACGCACGCGATCGCACCAACACATTGCATATACCCGATTGTATGTGTGTGCGTTGGACGCTCAGTTTTGAGTGTTTCACTTCTGTCGGCAGTCATCATGACTGCCTCCGTTTTTATTTAATTTTTAGATGATCCCAAGATCCAATAATATTTTTTTCTGTCAACAAATGAGTGGATGAACATGATATGCGCATTTTTGGATAATTAATTTCATATCACCAATAATAAATCTCTAAGTATAGGTTTTGTATGTATGTATGTTGGTCCATAACTCTTAAACAAACGAATTGACTGATTTTCATGAAACTTGGTAGATAAACATTTAGACGTACAGGACACAGGATAGGCCACTTTTTTCTTTTTCAACGCGGACGAAGTCACGGGCGCCAACTAGTTTATAATATTAGTATGGAATATGGATTTTCCTTTTTTATATTTAGACATGGTTTTCATGAAAAAAAAGGGCGTTTTAAACACCATTATCATTTTACTGTTATCCAATATTGTGTGTGGGTGGTCACTTCGTCCGTTTTCGATAAATCTATTAAACAATCCTTACTTTAATATTAAAAATGCGAAAGTAACTCTGTCTGTCTGTCTCGCTTTCACGCCAAAACTACTGAACCGATCACCATGAAATTTTGCATACACGTTGTCTGGGAAACCAGAGAGGACATAAGGTACCTATCATCCAAGAAAAAAGTAATGTTCCCGAGGGATTATCTAAAATATAAAAGTGTAACTAACGCCTGGCCAATGTGTTATAGCAACAAGTTGTCAAGCGTTGTAATTGCTTTTATATTTTTAATTTACCATCGCGTACGAAGTCGCGAGCACCAGCTAGTATGTATATAAAACTGAAGAGTACATATGTTATGTTTGTTCGTTTGGTTGTACGCTCTAATCTCAGGAACTACTGGTTCGAATTGAAAAATTCTTTTTGTGTTGGATAGTCCATTTATTGAGGAAGGCTATAGGCTATAGAGAAGGACGAAGTCGCGGGCACCAGCTAGTCTATACTAATATTATAAAGAGGAAAGATTTGATCGTTTTTTTGTTTGTTTGTTTGTATTGAATATGCTCCGAAATTACTGGACCGATTTGAAAAATTCTTTTGCCATTTGAAGCCGACATTATCCGTGATGAACATAGGCTACTTTTTACCGCGGGAAAATGCTTCATTCCTACGGGAAATCTATACTAATATTATAAAGAGGAAAGATTTGTTTGTTTGTATTGGATATGCTCCGAAACTACTGGACCGATTTGAAAAATTCTTTTACCATTAGAAACCGACATTATCCCTGATGAACATAGGCTACTTTTTATCGCGGGAAAATGCTTCATTCCTACGGGAAATCTAAAATAAAAGTAAATACTAGCGGCTTGGCCCGGGAGATAGCGCTATCTATCCAAAATCAGATGAAGCTACTAACATGACAACTGCTTGGTGCTTTAGCGATTCGCTCCACGGTAGATGGCGTTTTATACTTTTCAACGCGGACGAAGTCGCGGGGATCGGCTAGTCATTGATAATTTAATAGTTAAATTGCAGGAAATAACAATGCGGTTTACAAAATAGACTATAGGCGCCATAAAACCTTTGAGTCATATTCACTCATTTTAATAATGTGGTTTGTGTTAAATACGTATCTCTTTAATAATTTAACTGAGGTTTTGTTATATGCAAAACTAATAATTGGTTAGTCATCTATGAGTTATGTTAGTAGAGGGAAGTCGGAGAAACCCTGATATGGTTAAGTCCTCATTATTCTCATGACGTATACATATATATCTGACTTTTCTTATATTAAAACCCCTTATAGACGACACAATCTGTCGGGACAACAAGTTGGTACAACCGATCGGCGTTAGCTTATAGACACACCAACAAAATTCTCCGACTGCCAGTTTCTACCTACAGCGAACAGACGGACAGAAGTATAAAATATGAAAATACTTATTTTAAGGCTTCATAAAAATACAAAGACATAAAAAATACTAAAAATTTGCGTGATACAAAGTGATGAAAGTGATCCAACCGAAAAACAGAATATTTATTTTCAATTAAAATCTTAAATCACAGACTAAAGTCACGAATGAACTATAGAAAACCACGCTATGGTTCGGTTCGGTTGTCCAACTATGCTATAGACACTACAATTAGTTGGCTGTCGGGTGTAGTTGGATGTTCGTCCCAACCAACCGAAATGTTGGAGATTAATAATAATTATGTTGGCCAACATGACTATAGACCACACAATTTGTCGGCGTCGGCTGTCGGTTGGCCAACAAAGTGTGACGTCTATAAGGCCCTTAAGGACTCGCGACTTCGTCCGCGTAGAAAAGTATAAAACGCCATCTACCGTATTTTGGATAGATGGCGCTATGTCCCGGGCCAAGCAGCTAGTATTTACTTTTATTTTAGATTTCCCGTAGGAGTGAAGCATTTTCCCGCGGTAAAAGTAGCCTATGTTCATCACGGATAATGTCGGCTTCTCACGGATAATGTAAAAGAATTTCTCAAATCGGTCCAGTAGTTTCGGAGCTTATTCAATACAAACAAACAATCAATTCTTTCCTCTTTATAATATTAGTATAGATTAAGCTTAGACCGAACACGATTTTTACCAAAATTACCGCAACCTAATATCCTACGAATTAAGATGCAATATTGCTCAACAAATTTTTGTAGCTCTTCTGAGATAACCGAACATGTTTAAAATTGACAGGTTTTTCTTAAATATTGTGTAAAATATGAAACAAGATTATTTTACTGTCCAACAAAATAAAACCGACTTCAAACAGGAAACTAATAAGATATTTAATAAAAAATTAACAAAGGCACTAGTCGCCACTACGATTTTCGAAGGTTCCCCTCGATTTCTCAGGGATGCCACCATCAGATCCTGGTTTCCTTATCATGGTACCACCCTTGGGATATCTCCTATCCAACAAAGAAAAAATCATCAAAATTGGTTCATAAACGACGAAGTTATCCGCGAACACATAAAATGTGGAATTGATCGGTTAAAAAAGAATAGTCTATTTTCAAATCACAGAGAGTTCAGTTTATTTTCATCTATTTCTTTAGGTGAAAGTCGTTTATTTTTTTCAATATTTTAATGTCAATAAACCGAACAACCGAAAATACATGTCAATGATGATTGGTTCAAGGAAAAAAAAAATATTTTGTGGTCTTGCGGTGAATTTGAAATGAAACCTAACTATCGAATTGGGGTTATTTGAGACATGTTGCCGTTATAATAAAAATTATATGATGTCGGCGGCCGATCTTATAATCCGGCAGTTGCAAATAGTACGGGAGATAGCGACACTGATTTTTGACACATTTACGCAACATTTATTATATGGTTTTTGTGTCATATTAGCCCTTGTTAAACATAAAATCGACTCCTGCCGGCGCAACAGCGGGACAACCATAATTAGGAAAAATGAGTAAATGTCAAAAGTGCGCAAAGCTGAAACTTTAAATATTGTTTATTGGCAGTCCATTATAGAAAAAAAAAAACACTTCCTGCCACCTCTATTGTCGAACAACAAACACCTGCCATCGACATAATAATGTTAAAAAATAAAATAAATTGACTTATATGCGCAAAGCTGATTTTTTTTTATCATGAGTTTAATAATTAATATTGTGAAAAAAATTATGGCGATGGCAGGAGTTTGTTGTTCGACATTAGAGGTGGCAATAGGTGTTTTTTTTTCCTTAATAGACTGCCGATAAACAATATGTAAAGTTTCAGCTTTGCGCATTTTTGACATTCAGTAATTTTTTTTAACACATTTGACATATCACAGCCACTTGTTGTCCCGCGATTGAGATGGCAGGGGTTCATTTTTTTGATAGGCTATATTATCACAACAAATAAAAAAAAACCAGGCTTGCGCAAATATAGCAACCAATAGTGTCGCTATCTCCCGGACGAAAAGTGATAAAAAAATTGTGTGCGTCAGCTCCGATACACGACTGGAGTTCAGTCCTTACCAACGATTTTAAAATTTGAGTTTTCGAAATTCGAACACGCCTAAAGAACAACATTGTTCTTTTTTAAATAATATCTATTGTTTAGATGTAGCAATATCTAAAGACACAGCACAAAGCGCGGGAAGTAAGATGCACAATGATTCATACCAAAAATAAAACCATAAACAGACCCTTGGGCGTATACTCTTTTTGACAAAACTACTGCATATATCTATTTCGTGTAAAGTTATTTGAACTCTTGAATAACTAATCAATGTTTGTATGCAAAGTATTTTGGAGTTTTTGTACACTGGATTGACCTAATCAACCTCAAAGTTGCATTAAAACTTGTGTTAAAATGTGGATTTTTCAAGGGTCATATCTTTCAAATCTGCCCAGGCATATCGCAAACTGCCGGATTATACGATCGGCCGACTACAAATATATTTTTTTGTAATTGAAACCCACTGCCCTTGTCTTGGTATAATCTAAGGTAGATGTGGCCCGCGGTTTTACACGCCGGGTCGGTTATATTAGATAAGCTTTGTTAAGAAGTGAGCTATTAAATGAAAAAAAAAAAAAAAAAAAATTCGGCTGATTTTTTCTTAACTTAACTTAACTTAGTTTAAGAGTTATTAAAATCAAATTGATTTTTTTTATAATTATCTTAATTTTTTTCTTCTATATCACTGACAACATTTGTGTGCAAAATATTATTAGGATTTCAAATTTCAGTTGGTAACAGACAGACAGACAAAGTTACTTTCACATTTTATAATGTATGGATACACTAACTGTACACTGTGGTTTCGCTCGCTTTGTGCCACCGAGTTCTCTTTGAATAAAATGCGTAATATGCTTATTAAATCTAAGATAAATAAATAATTATAATGTTGAATAGAAGCCTGATGTCTATAGTAAAAAATAATTCTAATTTAAATAAAAAAATACCCGATTACCGGTTGCCTATAAATAACTTATTAATGCGTACGTAAGACAAGAATTAAATTGATTTTAATCTGCAAATCAACGTCATAAGATCGATTTTCCTTTGAATTTCCTACTCCACTTATTACAGTATTGTTATGAGCTGTTTGTAATTGTAATGAATAATTTAATATACAATTAGTTATTCAGAGATTGCACCGCAATGTAAAAACCTTGCTCTTCATCAAGTATGTGTTTTTCTATATATACTAATATTATAAAGAGGAAAGATTTGTTTGTTTGTATTGAATAGGCTCCGAAACTAGTGGACCGATTTGAAAAATTCTTTTACCATTACAAGCAGACATTATCCGTGATGAACATAGGCTACTTTTTACCGCGGGAAAATGCTTAATTCCTACGGGAAATCTAAAATAAAAGTAAATACTAGCGGCTTGGTCCGGGAGATAGCGCCATCTACCCAAAATACGGTAGATGGCGTTTTATACTTTTCTACGCGGACGAAGTCGCGAGCACCAGCTAGTTTAAATATAAACTTCTCTATCCAGCGCCATCTATCCAGAATTAGGTGAAGCTACTAACATGACAACTGCTTGGTGATATTTTTAGCGATAAGCTACGGTATAGTTTAATCTATACTATAATACCATATACTATAATAATATTATAAAGAGGAAAGATTTGATTGTTTGTTTGTTTGTATAGAATAGACTCCGAAACTAATGGACCAATTTGAAAAATTTCTTTTACCATTAGAAGCCCATATTATCCGTGATGAACATAGGATACTTTTTACCATGGGAAAATGCTTAATTCCTACGGGAAATCTAAAATAAAAGTAAATACTAGCGGCTTGGCCCGGGAGATAACGTCATCTATCCAAATTAGGTATATTATTTCGATCGGTGAAACGACTAACATGACAATTCTGGTGATATTCCACGGTAGATGGCGTTTTATACTTTTCAACGCGGACGAAGTCGCGAGCACCAGCTAGTTTTAACAATAAAATTGTATATCAATAAAAATTACGTGTCACATTATGTTTGAGACCAATGAACTCCTAAACTACTGAACCAATTTTGATAAATCTTCGTAACTATGTGTAATTTGGTCTTGAACCCGGGCGAAGCCGAGGGCGTGTAGCTAGCTAGGCGTGTACTACATATATAAATTGTATTTCTATTTTCAGATAATAAAATGGCAGAAAATGTCACATTTGCAGTCTTATTAATGGCAGTGTTATTGGTCGATGTCAGATGTCAATTTTATGGTACGTATTTATTTATTATTTATTTATTTAATAAATAAGAAATATATTTATTATTATATATGAAAATGTAAGTAAAACTTATATTTTCATCCTAATAATTGACCCTAACGATCGATGCAATAAAAGTACAGGCCGCAAATTTTATAGATTTTAGCCGGTTCGATTCCCGGGTGTGGCAAGCGAATTTTCGAAAATCTTTGAATGCAGTTTTCTTTCTATTCAAAAATAAAGGAATGTTTTCTTTGGGTAAAACTTTCTATCTACAGTATTAAGAGTACTTTCCCTCCAGGTGGCATTACGAAATTCCACCCTGTATATACCACATCATATAAATACCAACATTTGTGGAATACTACAGTCTCGGGGAGTTTTCTTTACCCAAAACTCCATTATTTTAATGAATCAGACCGTCGTCGTTTATTATTAAACTGTCAAACTGGATTTAGTATAAATTGGGAGGATAAATTGAAATTTGATATAAGTATTTACTTTTCCCGTAAATATATCTAATCTCGATGAGTATTTTACACGTTTAGTGAACCATGAGTTCACATCACAATGTATGTTCCTCCATAACTCACTGATTTTCATGAACTTTTTCAACGCGGACGAAGTCGCGGGCGCCAGCTAGTATATCTATATTAATATTATAAAGAGGAAAGATTTGAATGTTTGTTTGTTTGTATAGAATAGGCTCCGAAACTACTGAACCGATTTGAAAAATTCTTTTACCATTAGAAGCCGACATTATCTGTGATGAACATAGGCTACTTTTTACCCCGGGAAAATGCTTCATTCCTACGGGAAATCAAAAATAAAAGTAAATACTAGCGGCTTGGCACGGGAGATAGCGCCATCTATCAAAAACAAGTGAAGCGACTAACATAAGAACAGGCTTGGTGATATTTTCAGATGGCGTCTTATACTTTACAACGCGGACGAAGTCGCGGGCGCCATCTAGTATATAATAAATATTTTACGCTCTCGCTAGCGAGTGCGGTCATTGTAAATTCATGGTAAAGGTACTGACTGATGTATTCTGTTAGGACACTATAGTAATGTCCATCCTAAAATTATGTTCTTTAGCTATTGGTAAAAGTTTGGTAAAAAACTCGACTAATATGTTACATAAATATATATTTATAATAATGTAACATACTAGTCGAGTTGCCTGAATATAAATGAATTTGAATAATATAAAGATACGTGAAAGAAGATGCGAAAAAATAAATAAAGGAAATATTTATATTTTTTTAGATTTCTTCGAAGGCCTCCAACCACACCAAACCAACAGACATACACAGAAACGCACAAATGCTACTAGACGAGTCTCTAATCAAAGACTTAAACAAATCAGTGACACCACAAGGAAATATGACATCGATGTTCCTTTTTTTGTCTTCGGCGAAGGATTCGACAGAGACAGCAGACCTAGAGCTAAACCTACACGAAACAATATACACAATGTTCATGCTAGTACAAGAGCTAGTGTAAGGAAATCAACAAAAAACTCTAGTCATAGGACCTCTTCAAGTAATAATTCCAAAAACGAAAGAATTGTAACAAATAACGACTATGTTTATGGACGAGACGATACACAACCGTACATTGATGGAGGCATCAACCTTATTGAATACACGACAAGAAAAACAACAACAACAAAAAGAGACATTCATAACAACAATTACGACAGCAACTCAAACAACAATGTCATATATAAGCAGAACTATCAAGGAAGTGGTACTAAAGGGCCGGATAGTAATAATTATTATTGGACAACACAGAATCCTTTCAAATCTGGCGTTAGAACAGATTCTGTTGATAGTCTTCCGCCAATAACAAATAGACCGGTGACAAGAAGACCAAGTTTCAATAGTAGAGGCTCGGATAATACTGATAATGAACCAGAAGTTAGAATGGGTGTTGATGTTGACGAGACCATGAGTTATGCGGAAAAAAGGAGTTATATTGAAATTGCTGAAAAAAGTGAGTATATCTTTATCTACATATTACATTGCTGCTTAAATTCAAAAGTGCCACAAATCAAAATTACATTTTTTTACAGGAGAACTAGTCGAAAAAAAACATTAAATTATTTCTTGTCAATTTTTTCTTATTTTATACTATACTAGCCGGTGCTCGCGACTTCGTCCGCGTTGAAAAGTATAAAACGCCATCTACGGTGGAGCGGATCGCTAAAAATATCTCCAAGCAGCTCTACCCAAATCCGATAGATGGCGCTATCAAGTGTATCCCGGGCTAAGCCGCTAATATTTACTTTTATTTTAGATTTCCCGTAGGAATGAAGCATTTTCCCGCGGTAAAAAGTAGCCTATGTTCATCACGGATAATGTCGGCTTCTAATGGTAAAATAATTTTTCAAATCGGTCCAGTAGTTTCGGAGCCTAGTCAATACAAACAAACAATCAAATCTTTCCTCTTTATAATATTACTGTAGATAAAATGCGGACGAAATCGCGGGCACCAACTAGTGCGCAATATGTCAATATGTTGCACCTGCGAACTGTCGGTAA
The DNA here is from genome assembly GCA_918317495.1 of Synanthedon vespiformis. Lineage (NCBI taxonomy): Eukaryota > Metazoa > Arthropoda > Insecta > Lepidoptera > Sesiidae > Synanthedon > Synanthedon vespiformis. The sequence goes on along the minus strand of OU906975.1, from coordinate 1,570,377 downwards.
CTTGCCTATAACTTCTTTTCATATTTCTTTACCAGTGTGCGACAAATATAAATCTCTGTCGATGAAGCAGTTGCAAGCAATTCCCTTGGTGCCGTCACCGCAGCCAGTTAAGATCAACGTGTCGTCATGTGCTCCAACTACAATACCGCTGATAGTCGGTGGAAAAGTGGTCACCATTCAGGAGTTCCCTCACATGGCGATGCTGGGCTGGACCAAATTGAAGGTCAGCTATAGGTGAATTATTATATTAAGGTTTGAAGGCGACACTAGTGGGGGAATTGGCGCATGTGTACAATTGCACACAAAATTGCTAAGGAAAATGACATGTTTTTTTCTTATTTCGTAATTTTTCACCTCACTAACTTAACATTACAGGCAGTGTTGATATTTCTTCCATATAATCATCGTGCGATGTTGAAGGACAACGTTTTTTTGGGAATTTATTCACCATGACGTATTTACTAATACGATAAAACAATCTGTACGCAACAGTACCTAAGAGACTCGGACGCGCGAACGAAGTGCGGGAGGGGAAGATCGACTGAGTCTACCAATAACGTGTCGCGAAGTGTGCGCGAGGGGAAGAGCGACTGAGTCTACCAATAACGTGTCGCGAGTGCGGGATGGGAAGAGCGACTGAGTCTACCAATAACGTGTCGCGAAGTGCGGGAGGGGAAGAGCGACTGAGTCTACCAATAACGTGTCGCGAGTGCGGGATGGGAAAAGCGACTGAGTCTACCAATAACGTCTCAGTTTCCTCTGCCCCCTCAAAGACCTAAAAATAGAGTTCTGCCCACATTTGCCGAGAAGTCTTTATTCGCTACACGAACTATATCCTTACCAATGTTATAAATGCGAAAGTAACTCTGTCTGTCTGTCTCGCTTTCACGCTAAAACTACTGAACCGATCACCATGAAATTTTGCATACACGTTGTCTGGAACACCAGATAGGACATAGGGTACCTTTCATCCAAGAAAAAAGTAATGTTCCCGAGGGATTATCTAAAATACCTGGCCATTGTGTTATAGCAACAAGTTGTCAAGCTTTGTAATTGCTTTTATCAACCGACGAAAACGAAAAAACAAAAACGGAGGAGGTTCTCAAGTTCTCAAACGGAGAGCATAACTTTTGACAGGGTGGTCCGATTTTGATAATTCTTTTTTTATTTGAAAGGGTGCACCCCCCCAAGGGGTCCCATTTTAATTTGGAAAAAAAATCCAACCCTAAGGGTAGGAAAACAGGGGATGATTGATTGTTCACTCACCGATTGTAGCGTATAACCACGCATAACTTTTTACAGAGTAGTCCGATTTTGATAAATTTTTTTTTATTTGAAAGGGTGCACCCCCAAGGGGTCCCGTTTCAATTTGGAAAAAAAATCCAACCCTAAGGGTAGGAAAACAGGGGATGATTGATTGTTCACTCACCGATTGTAGCGTATAACCACGCATAACTTTTTACAGAGTAGTCCGATTTTGATAATTCTTTTTTTATTTGAAAGGGTGCACCCCCAAGGGGTCCCGTTTCAATTTGGAAAAAAAATCCAACCCTAAGGGTAGGAAAACAGGGGATGATTGATTGTTCACTCACCGATTGTAGCGTATAACCACGCATAACTTTTTACAGAGTAGTCCGATTTTGATAATTCTTTTTTTATTTGAAAGGGTGCACCCCCCCAAGGGGTCCCATTTTAATTTGGAAAAAAAATCCAACCCTAAGGGTAGGAAAACAGGGGATGATTGATTGTTCACTCACCGATTGTAGCGTATAACCACGCATAACTTTTTACAGAGTAGTCCGATTTTGATAATTTTGAAAAGCAAAACAAGCAAAAATTACGTAAAGAGTGATGCGCGGCGGCGACTCAAAATTACTTAGGTAAAATAATAAGATTATTTTATGCTTTTTAGTTTTTTCGGCGGTTTTATTTTTTGTTATTAATTTATCATCGCGTACGAAGTCGCGGGCACCAGCTAGTTGTACATATATATTGATTAACAACACGTTTGGTCTAGTGGCTAGTAAACCTTTCGAATCCCGTTAGGGACAAATTTTTACGTGTTAACATTTTACCTTTGCACCTGAGTCATGTTCGTGGATAAATATTAAAATACATATTGTATGCAATGAATATTTCAGGGCGATGGTTACTCGTGGAAGTGTGGAGGTTCGTTGGTGAGCAATCAGCACATAATCACAGCAGCCCATTGTACCTACTACGAGAGGGATAACACTGTAGTGGCGTAAGTATAAAGAATACAGATTTCTTTATTCTATACTATACTAAATTCATGGAAACGGGCTAATAGGGAGAAAAAGCGTTCGGCTGTGATTGGTGGAGATAACCGACAATGTGAGTGTACACAGTACATGTACACTTTGAAGTGAAAACTTCTTTAGCATCGTTGTGATTTTAAAGTAATTTTAAAGACAGACACATAAATTCAAAAGATTTAACGTGGGAGCATTATATAGGAAGCATTATACTGTGTTTCTTATATTCGTTGTTCAATACTAAAACCTACAATAGTCCTCTTTCCGAAATTTTACTTATTATTCCCGAAATTTTACTTCTCATTATCTCGAAGCCAAAATTTTTGAAATTATAGTTTACAAAGCTAAAAACTTTTTAACAAAAAATAAAACCGCCGAAAAAACTGAAAAGCATAAAATAATCTTATTATCATTTTACCTAAGTAATTTTGAGTCGCCGCCGCGTATCACTCTTTACGTAATTTTTGCTTGTTTGGCGCCGACTCAAAATTACTTAGGTAAAATAATAAGATTATTTTATGCTTTTCAGTTTTTTCGGCGGTTTTATTTTTTGTTAAAAAGTTTTATTTTACATTTTTTTGTGGCTATAATCTAATATTTACTACATGCTTAATTTCTAATTTTCCCACCCTTAGGTTAGGAATTTATTTTCCAAATTTATACAAGACTTACTTCGTGGTATACCCTATTCACTAAAAAAAGAATTATCAAAATCGGACTACTCTGTAAAAAGTTATGCGTGGTTATTTATTTATTTATTTATTTATTATACAAGGCCCCCAACGAGGCAGGCATCTAAACATAACACAGTTCATACAAATGAGCTCATGGCGGATGCCGCCGCAATTACAGGAAGCTCAACATTCACCAATAAGAGCTACAAGCAACATCCGTACCTACTATAATCTATCTTTTCATCTAAATCTAAATTAATAATTGAAACATACACAGCATCAAATAAAAAATAATCAAATAAAGTCACACAAATAAAATTAAAAATAAAATTAAAATTAAATCAAAATTAAATTAAAATTAAAATTAAAATTAAATTAAAATTAAAATGTCAGGTGTCGGAACCACGGACGAGGATGACTCTCTTAATTTTCGAGAATGTATCGCTACAGGGGTCAATCTCGTGCCTTAGGGAGTTCGCATGACCCATAATTCGATTCAACGGTGAAAAACGGCCCAAGTTTGTTCTGAAATGGTTCAGCTGGAAAGGTGTATATCTGCCCGGCCGAGGGGCTCGTCAAGGAACACTAAAGTTAACACGGGATAAGAGTTCGGGCGAATCGACTGTCCCCCTCAGTAATTTGCAGAAAAACAGAACGTCCAACAAAAGCCTCCGGGACTGCAGAGAATCGACATTGAAGTGAATCAATCTGGCCTGATAGCTTGAAAGCTCCCTAGCTAAACCGCGACCATAAGACAAGTGCCAAAGGAATCGCTTCTGTACAGACTCCAGATGCTTGATATAAACATCATAGTGTGGATTCCATATGGTTGAGCAATACTCCAGTCCTGAGCGCACATAAGCATTATAAAGAGCAATAATTGTCGATGGGTTTTTGAACTCCCTGCAACTTCTAATGATAAAACCTAGGGACTTGAACGCCTTTTTCACAATATTGTCAATGTGGACATTAAAACGAAGCTTTGAGTCGATCTGAACTCCAAGGTCTCTCGCAGAGTCCACACTCCGCAGATAAGTGCCATCAAAGTGGTAGGTCTGTCCCGGTGGGAACCGTCCCCTAGAGAAATGCAGATGAAAGCATTTGTCGATGTTAAGCGACATGCCATTAAGCCGACACCAGTTCGACAACCTGTTAAGATCCTCCTGGAGCCCCACACCATCCCCCGGAGATATCACACTTTTGAAAATTTTAAGGTCGTCTGCGAAGAGCAGACAATGCGAGTTCCAGAAACACGATTCAATGTCATTAATAAAAACATTAAAGAATAGGGGGCCAAGATGAGACCCCTGGGGTACGCCGGAATTTAATGCGAAGGAATCCGAAAAATATCCCCTAAGGACCACCCTCGACACCCTACCGCTCAAGTATGACCCACACCAATTCAGGACATTGCCTGATACTCCATATTGCCTAAGCTTACGCATCATAATGTGGTGTTGAACCCTGTCGAACGCCTTGGCAAAGTCAGTATAAATAGCGTCGACAGGGTGACGAGAATCAAGTAAACCACTCACACCATCGATAAACGTGCAAAGATTTGTTGATGTCGAACGGCCACTCATAAATCCGTACTGATAGGGAGAAAGCAGCTGTTTAAAGTGGCTATTGAATAGTGGGTAAAGTAGTTTTTCGAACACCTTGGCAAAAACGGGCAGGATAGCTATGGGTCTATAATTTTTTATTTCAGAACTGTCACCAGCCTTATAAAGGGGAAGTATAAATGTCTCTTTCCAAATTGATGGAAAAATACCTTCGTTTAGAGACGAATTGTATATAATTGTCAGAGGCAAACCTAGAGCACCAGCACATCTGACAGCAAACACTGAAGGGACACCGTCGGAACCAGCCGCTTTATAAGGGTCTAGCCCTTTTAGAGCAGTGCACACCGTAGAAGTTGACAAAACAGCAGAGCAAAACGAAGCTCCAGTCAGAACACACTCAGCTTCATCGGCCGCGGACGAAAGGGAACTCGAGGAGCCAGAAGAATAATTGTATACCGTCGCAAAGTGAGCAGAAAAAAGATTGCTGATATCATGGCCGTCAGTAGCAGTAACACTCCCAAGAGACATCCTAGCGGGGTAAGACCCACAATTGCGCCTTCTACCCTTAACGAACGACCAAAACAGCTTTGGATTGGACCTAAGTGATGACTCCATTCTGTGCAAATAGTCTTTATAACATATCTTCTGTAGCTTGATGCAGCTACTTCTCAGTGAATCATAATAAAGAACATCGCGAGGGTTTCTCTTAAATTTCTTCAACTTCATGCGTATTTTGTATTTTTCCCTGATGAGACCTATAAGATCTTTGGAGAACCAAGGTGGAAAATTCTTTCTTACAGGCTTAAACTTCGGAACTAATGAGTTAATAATATCACGGATTTTAATGTAAAAGAGATCAACCTTTTCGTTAACGTTAGAGCAAGTGGAGAACAGATCGTGCCAACATACTTCACGCAAGTGTCTTACTATAGCTTCGTAATCGGCTTTAAAGAAACAAGGTCTGGGTATATCATTACCGGGCTGTAATGTCCGTCGGACAGAGCACTCAAGGTCGAAACGCAAAGGTGGATGGTAGGGATCCACTAACGAGAGAGGGTTATACGCTACAATTGGTGAGTGAACAATCAATCATCCCCTGTTTTCCTATCCTTAGGGTTGGAATTTTTTTTTTCAAATTAAATTGGGACCGCCTTGGGGGTGCACCCTTACAAATAAAAAAAGAATTATCAAAATCGGACCACCCTGTCAAAAGTTATGCGTGATCATACATAAAAAATATATATATACACGTCGAATTGAGTACCTCCTCCTTTTTGTTTTTTCGTTTTCGTCGGTTGAAAAAGAGTTATTTTTGTAAAAATTTTTACTTGTTGCTAAAAAGAGTTATTAATATTATTATTATTTTAATTTTCTAGCGGTTCACCTAGGGCAGTCCAATTGGGTTCTTCGTATAGAGATGGCCCGAACGCATTGATCGTGAAGATATCATCAATAACGAAGCATCCGAGATACAAGTCGCCAATCTCTTATTACGATCTCGCCATTGTCAAATTGGTTACAACAGTTAGGTATGTATTTTATTTTTTATTTAAGGTGAAACAAGTCGGCGGCTCGAACTCGTCGGTCTCATGTCTAAAATGCGTCCTGTCTCACACAGCACAAAGCGCGGGAAGAGCACTCGACTGAGATGTACAATCATTCATACCAAAAACAGACCCTTGGGCGTATACTCTTTTTGACAAAACTACTGCATATATCTATTTCGTGTAAAGTTATTTGTACTCTTGAATGACTAAACAATGTTTGTATGCAAAGTATTTTGGAGTTTTTGTACACTAGAGTGACCTATTCACCTTCAAAGTTGCATTAAAACTTGTGTTAAAATATGGATTTTTCAAGGATCATATCTTTTAAAAGTAATATTTATTTTTTAAGTTGTACTTTGCAGGAAGCTAATTAACGACAAGATAAATCGGTATCATGCTTACCTTTGTAAATAAAACATAAAATAGCGGAGTAATTGGGGTTCTACGTTTGTATGGAGGAAAACTGACTTGTATTACCTTAATAGCTAACCTTACAGCATTTAATATTTAACAAATATATAAAATAGATTATATTTTAAATAAATAGTCTCAAAAAAGAAAGAAAGGAATATATATATTGTATATAATTTGTTTAATATGTGAATACAAAATAAGTTCTTATAAATAACCGTCTAGCTGCCAGAGACGGATTTATCCGACAATTATTTTCGTGTATACGACAAATTTCTATATGTATTTGCATAATGTTTATTTTTGAATTATTGAGTTGCTTTTTCTTAAAAAAATTAGTAAATTAAATGAAATTAATTAAAAAAAAAAATATATATATATTTTTAATTATAATAATTAAAAAATTAAATTAAATTGCTTCTAAACTACCCAATTGATCTTGATATGGTTTTCAATAATGGAAAGAGCGATCAACGAAAGAGGTTTGTGTACATAACTTGCAGAAAACAATTGAAGACGTGAGTGGATGAAGGTGGTATGTCGCATAATTCCAATTTTGAATAAATGAAGGTTAAAGTTTTACTTTTAATTTTTGCGATAGGTCACCACGGAACTGCTATTTGTACTAAATTATGATGCAAAGTTGTGTGAACAACCTAAAATATTAATGGCATTGATAGCAATTAAACACTTCTATTACTTAATTAAAAAAAAAAGTGAACATAGCTCCGTTGACAAAAGTAAATTTTTCTGCACTCTGCTTTTTAAAATTAACTAGTTTACATAACACCTTTTTCAACTTTTTATTTCCAAAAAATGTCTTAAATCGACTTATCTTAAAGTCTGTAATCATTCATATGGACATATTATCTTCATCCACGCAAAAAAACGAAAAAACCCAAAAATGCGACATACCACCTTCATCCACTCAGGTCTTAAATTGTATCCGTGCAAAGCGGGAGGCTGACCGCTAGTTAAATATACGAAGTAGACGTGTTTTGTAACTGGGTATTTTTTTTTAATTTGAGTGTTATTTTATCAGATTTTCAGATGCGATAAAACCAGCCTGTCTCGGTGTTCCACCGCCGATCGGGAAATCTATTATAGCCACTGGATGGGGTCAAACTCAATATGGTATTATCCCATTTACAAATTTATCCATACTAATATTATAAAGAGGAAAGATTTGATTGTTTTTTTGTTTGTTTGTATAGATTAGGCTCCGAAACTAGTGGACCGATTTGAAAAATTCTTTTGCCATTAGAAGCCGACATTATCCGTGACAACGTTTCAGGTGTCGCAGACAACGTGTATGTGTCGTGGGCAGATCGTAGAATTGGGCAGATCATAAAGTATGAAATCAAAAAATCTTTCACCATAAAGTCAAAAATAGGTGCTACGAGGAGCGGAGCGAAGCAAAGCGAGGAGGAGCGTGTTAGGTTTAAATGCAAATAAATTTGGGGAGTCGAGCGAAGCGGAGCGGAGTGAGGCGACCATTTTAGTTTTAACAGAAATATTATCTGCCCAGGAATATCATGATATGCCCAATTCTACGATGTGCCGACGACATATGCAAAATTTATAATGGTGATCAGTTCAGTAGTTATTGCGTGAAAGCGTAACAATCAAACAAACACATCTATCTATACTTCTATACTAATATTATGAAGAGGAAAGATTTGATTGTTTGTTTTTTTGTATAGAATAGGCTCCGAAACTACTGGACCGATTTGAAAAATTCTTTTACCATTAGAAGCCGACATTATCCGTGATGAACATAGGCTACTTTTTACCGCGGGAAAATGCTTCATTCCTAAGGGAAAACGGGTAATAAGACAACGGGTAGTAAGAATTATCCTTCCGTACTTATCTTTTTCACTAATAACTTCTAAACGGCTGAACTGATTGGGTTGAAGTTTTATATGGCTATTTCGATGGTTTCCCAGATTATTTAAAAATACAATTGGACCCGGTAGGTGGCGCTGCTGTCGCTATGTCAACTACTAAACGGCTTGACCGATTGTGTTGAAATTTTGTATGTGTATTTCCATAATGGTTTCACAGACACGAATGTATTATATTTTATAAAGTTACGCGGACGAAGTCGCGTGCAACAGCTAGTAATTAATATTTTAGTTAGTTAGTTTAGATTTAGTTTAGACTTGCATTTTGTAAAAAAATTTCGATGAATAAAATTAATGTATCATCATCATCATCATCTCAGCCGTAGGACGTCCACTGCTGGACATAGGCCTCCCCCAAAATTTTCCAATTGGACCGGCCAGAAGCAGCCTGGATCCACCGTCGACCCGCGGCCGTCCTTTATTAGGTCGTCCTTCCACCTTGTGGGTGGACGAGGTCGTAGGAACGATGCGCTTGCTGGTCCGTGGCCTCCACTCGAGAACCTTCGGGCCCCAGCGGCCGTCGGCTCTTCGTACTATGTGCCCTGCCCACTGCCACTTCAACTTACTGATCCGACGGCTTATGTCGGTAACTTTCGTACGTCTACTGATCTCCTCATTTCTGATTCGATCTCGCAGTGTAACCCCGAGCATAGCCCTTTCCATAGCTCGTTGAGCGACATTGAGCTTCCTTACGAGGCCCATAGTTAGAGACCACGTTTCAGCGCCATATGTCATCACTGGCAACACACATTGGTCGAACACTTTTGTCTTAAGACACTGAGGAATTTTGGAAGAGAAGATGTCTCGGAGTTTCCCGAAATTAATGTATTGTTCTGTAAAATATACTTATGTTCAGGTGGGGACCAAAGTAAAGAACTGCGCAGTGTGTCACTGCCTTTATGGAATATGGACGAGTGCAGGAATGTGTTGGGTGTCTCTCGAAGAATACCCGATGGTCCGTCCAGGGACAGTCAAATTTGTGCTGGCGAGAGGAGCGGTGGCAAAGACACTTGTCAGGTGAGGTATAGTTGTAAAAGGTGAGGGATGATGAGGGATAAGGGATCCAGTGGAAGTTTAAAACAAAAATTTCGACCATTCTCGACCCTGAGCTTCGCCAGTTATTTTGATATTAAGGCGTAACAAATATTCGCTTATAACTTAGTCATTTTAGACCGTACGACAAAAATGATAAGGACTAATATTGTTCCTTATGCAATTCTCTACAAAATATTTCTTACACATTTTTACGTACAATCAATATTTTTCAAGATAAATGAAATAAAAAAAGGGGGGGGAAATAAATCTATCCACGCCATGGACGTAGATCCTTAAATATTGGTTCTGCGAACAAAGTCCTAGAGATAAAAATTATTGAAAATTTAATTTCGAACAACTTTGATATGTTGAAAGATATATGTTGAAAAATATATTTTACCCCCTTTTTCATTTATCTCAAAAAATATTGATTGTAAGTAAAAATTTTGCAGAGAAATGTTTCATTCCTACGGGAAATCTAAAATAAAAGTAAATACTAGCTGCTTGGCCCGGGAGATAGCGCCATCTATCCAAAATACGGTAGATGGCGTTTTATACTTTTCTACACGGACGAAGTCGCGGGCACAAGCTAGTATATAATAAGTCAATGGTCCGTGTATGAAACCTCTTAGTCGAGTATAAGCTAAGCATAAGCATAATAAGCATAAGCATAAGCATAATAAGCATAATCAGCATAAGCATAATCAGCATAATCAGCATAAGCATAATAAGCATAATCAGCATAAGCATAATAAGCATAAGCATAATAAGCACAATAAGCATAAGCATAATAAGCATAAGCATAAGCATAATAAGCATAAGCATAATAAGCATAAGCATAATAAGCACAATAAGCATAGGCATAATAAGCATAAGCATAAGCATAATAAGCATAAGCATAAGCATAATAAGCATAAGCCTAATAAGCATAATAAGCATAAGCATAATAAGCATAAGCATAATAAGCATAAGCATAATAAGCATAAGCCTAATAAGCATAATAAGCATAAGCATAATAAGCATAAGCATAAGAATAGAATAGAATAGAATAACAGTTTATTTGCAACAAAGGACATAAATACATAATAAAAAAATAAAAACACACACACACATACAAACGTCCCCTGTCACAAACCGGCTCCAACTCAGCATAATGCAGGTTGTAGAAACTTACGCTGGTTTTCCGTTGGAGCCGATGGTGAGGTTACACACTTATTACAGAAACATACAAAACATAAAAGTTCCAAAATACAAAGAAAATTTTGAAACATAACATAAGCATAAGCATAAGCATAAGCAGAGTCATAAGCAGTCGCTTATGTTGAAAATTTCAGGGCGACTCGGGAGGGCCAGCGCAAATACAAGACGGCTGCATTTGGCGCATAGTCGGTGTTACATCACTGGGGCGCGCGTGTGGCTCCGCTTACACCCCAGGCATTTACTCCATAGTGAACAGGGCATTTGTTGCTGCCGAAATCTTCGGCAATAACAATAACAATCGCGACGGCAACGACAACGACAACAACAGTTATGACAATTACGGTGATAGAATATCAAGAGGAAGAGACAGAAATGAGGACGTTGAAAAGCGAAACAACAATCACAAAACAACAGAGAGAAATTATAATCAGGACTACAATTACAACAGTCGTCGCAGTGACGTTAACAACAAGAATTATAATGATTATAACAGCAGACAAGGTGGTGTAAGTTACGACAGCAATTACAACAATAACAACAATCGTAGAACAGTAACGGAAAGAAACAACAATTACGACAATATAAACAGTAATTACGATTATTATAGAACAACAGAAAACATTAACAATCAAGGCAATAATTACAACAGTCAACGTAGTGATCGTAGAATAGTAACAGAAAGAAACAACAATTATGACAATATAAACAACGGTTATAACGTAAACAATAATAATTACAACAATAACGACTATTACAACAATCGACAAGACAACAATTATTACAACAGGCAACAACAAAATAGTTACAATAACAACGGACCATATAATATTGAAGGAATTTATTGGACAAGGTGATAATATATTTGAAATATTATTACAGCCTTTCACGTTAAAATATTGTATAGCATTTTTGTTATTGAAAGATTATTATTAAATTATAATATTATAACATTTTCGTTCTAAACTTAGATGAAAGCAAAATGAAAGATACTTTCTAACATTATGGTCCGTGACCCAGCGATACATTTTCATGACCAATTTCCTCTCAGTCGATAACTCGTAAAATGACTGAGAGAGTTGTATCATGAAGCGTTGTGAACGTCAGCTGCGGCTCCGATGGTGGGTTGAGCAGTAGAGTGGTAGCCGCCCACGCACATAATAAAATTTTTTTTTAATCATTTATTCCCGATTAAAAATTCATCAAATTATAGTTAGCCTAATATTTTGAAGAAACAAAATTGTCAGCTATTTGTAAAATGGTGGATTATGCGTCTGCAGGTCACACGAATATATACGTGTTCAGTGATTACCTCCCAATAGAAAATTTATCAGATGATAGTTTATGTATTACTGTTAATAAATAAAAAAGTCAGCTGACTATATCTTGGTGGAATGCTTGTCAGCTGATGCTCTGAAAGTGTAACGGGCTACCACTGCTCAACCCACCATCGGAGCCGCAGCTGACGTTCACAACGCATCATGATACAACTCTCTCAGGCATTTTACAAATTATCGACTGAGAGGAAATCATTGACGAAATTAGTGCCTGGTTTACGGACCATTACATGATAGACAAAATATTGGACCTCATAAAACTGTATACCTAAACCTAAACAACTAAAAATGTCAATACTGAAATTAAAATAATAGAGAGTCGAGAAATGTATTCAAATATTTGTACAAAAATCAATACTAATATATTATGTTTATATTCAAATTAATATATGAATATTTTAATATACATAGTTAAGTACATTTGGTGTTAAAAGTTGAATCATTTTTTTTATAATTATTATTACTCGTAATGCTTTAATAAATGTATGGAATATGTTAAGTAATTAAATGTAAAAAAAAAACTGAAGTATGTTTTTTTTTTAATCTTAATTTATTATAATTACTATTAAATTAAAGAAAAATATAAAAATATTTCCTAGTATATATATATAGGTTATTATATATTTTTTTTAATGTTAAGGCCGACAGTCAGGCTGACGGTCCACTTGATGGTAGGTGGCTACCGTCGCCTATAATACAAGCAACGCCACAAGTGCTACAAGTGCGCTGCCGACCATAGAAGGATTAAGGGTGAGGGATAAGGGAGGGATGGGGTAATGGGCTCTGGCATCGCTCACTCACTCACCGAAACACAACAGCACAAACTCACGGTGGTATTCTGTAAGGTGGTGGTTACTGCCGCCAGACGGGCTGCACAAATGGCTGCGAAACGCAGTGTGCCCTACCACTACTTTTCAAATCCTGTCTGTTAGTGTAGTACATTGCTGGCTCGATTAATTTTGTTAGAAAATAACAGTAAAAGACAATGGGTAATGGTGGGCCCACCTCTCAATAGGAATGAGATACAGTATATTACGAAACAGCGGCGGCCTTGGGGGTGGCGAACGGGGCAATCGCCCGGGGCCTCGCTCTTGCAGGGGCCTCGCGCAACAACCCAAACGAATTTAAAACTTTTGATTTTGATACTTAATTATTTATTCAGGTTATAACATAGCAGTAAATTAAAATAAAGGTAGTTAACTAATTCATTCATTCAAAACATAATTGAAAAATTGACTATGTAATTGTGCTTTAATTAAAAATTTTAGTCTTAGAAAAAGCTGCACACATCAATTTTAAAATTTATCATCTCTGTATTTATTAATTTTATAAATCTTTCAATGTAAAATATTTTAAAACCCAAATTTTATTTTTTTTGTATAACTTTAGCATTTCTCGTCAAACATGACAAATACCTAACCCAAACAACCAGACCTACTTTCGCATCACATACTTTTCACGAAGGACAAAGGGCCTTGCAAAGACCTGCCGCTGTTACGAAATGAGATAAGGTGCGCCGGGGTTAGTTCGTATTGGCTATAGTTCTGCTGTAGGCCATAGCTCCGATTCTACTAGCGTAATCTATATACACATTCTATCTTCTATATTCTATCTGTGCGTACACATTTAAACAATGCCTAGGCGCAATCTCACTTTCTTTGGTTGTCGTTTGACCATGAAAAAGAGAGGTCACGTCACATGTGTCTCCTGCGCTCGTTCCACAACGGGGATAGTTCGACAAAGTCGTCAAAATATAAATAAATTGGCCTTCAAAATACGAGTTTTTCAGGAGTTTTTTTAGATTCAGACCCACACGCAATATCATGTCGAACTAACCCACATTAAACACATGAAGTACTATGAAATACAACGACCTTATACATTTAATTCTCAAACATCTTCAGTACAAACTATAAGCCCACAGTACGTCGATCTTTCCCAGTGGACCAATGGCCAAACTTTTCTATTTTTAGAAGGTTATTTTGTGATTAGTTAGATATGTTTGGCCTTATATCAAAGCCTTAGATATAAGCTTCAATTATTTCTTATTTTCAAAACAATCGATAGCTTTGTTACACCCAGAAACATTGCTACAAATTCATCTCAAGTTTTTATATGGCGATCAAACCCCGGCGCACCTTACACCCCCGCGGGATGAATAATAATAATAATAAATAATAATAATAATAATAATAATTAATAATAAAATAATAATAAACTATTGTACCTTATAAAAATGCATAAACAATAAATTATTAGACTGAGACGACTTTAACGTCATATCTCCGAAAGTACTAACATTTGACCTTAGGTTTATGTTCCGCTTAAAAAGCCCTATCTAACGGTAAGTATATCACATGTTAGTATTGAAGTATTGAGAAACCATTTGGAATGTTAAAGGGTCTATATTTTAATTTAGTGCTCTTATTATTATATATAATTATAGATAGGTATTTTTTTTCAATAAATTCTATACGTACTATTATATTGTAATCTTATCGTCATCGCACAAGTGTGTGTTACGTCATCAAATCACACCACCTTCCTAGTTAATTTATCTTCACGTAATTAAAGAATTATTCGTAGTAGGTTTTACCTACATCTACATACCTACGGAAGGTTTTAAGGTTGTTTGTTTGTGTACATGTGGAAATAATACTTATAACATTTAAATTAAGACATTACCCTTAAGGTTGGCTGAGGATTTTAGATGGCAAATAGTAATATACATTAACATCGTGGCAATAAAGTAGAAATTTCCAATATTATACAGTCATAGTAAGAAAAATACCGCTTCGGTACGCTTGAGGCTGCTTCGGGATGCTTCGGCATTCTTCGGCACGCCGAGGCAACACTCGGGGATAGTTGCCCTGGGGCCCTAGTCAAAATAACAATCGAAAACGATAACGAAGTTCGAAAACAATAAAATGTATGGGTTTGACATATGTCGTCGCTAAATCACGTGATACTTCCCATACATTTATTCTTTCGAACTTCATTATCGTTTTTAAAATGTTACTTTGACTCTAAGGTCCCAGAAAAGAGCGCGAGACGGTTCGGCATGCTTAAAGACGCTTCGGTATCCCTAAGGACGTTGCAGCATGCCTAAGGCATACTTAGTTTCCAACAATATGCGCTTGCATATAGGAATGCCGAAGGATCCTTTTCCTTGCCGATGCCGATAATGGGCACCAAGCCTTATTTGAATAAAGTTACTGTGGGAAATGTGATTCTTGCATTATTGGCACTTTAATTTATCTGCTAATGAAATCAGAGACAATAATTGTAGATGTAAGGTGATGAGGAGTTGGTTATCTCGCAGACTACAAATGCATCATTAGGTCAAGGTTACCATGTCATGTCATGGAATTATGGCTGACGTAACAGTAAGTATACCAAATTTCACATTAATAGAACCTGTGGAAGTTCTATTGATGTGAAATCCCATCGTCAAATAGGAAAGGAAAACACTTCTTATTGTCCAAAACACTTTCTTATTGCTCACCTACCTACACCATGAAATCTTCCATCCAAAAATGTCGACTGACGACTGTGGAGTGTGGACTTTCTTACGGATATTAAGTATTGTAGTTAGTACCTAGATAATTAAGTTTTTTAGGTTTGATTAGGTCAGAGCCAGGGTGGGGCAAGCACCTCCGTGGCTACGGCCTTGGCAGGCACCAGCTAGTATTCTATAATAGGTACCTCCCGGCTATGGTCATCGAAATGGAACTGGATTTCAAAATTCATTAAGCAAAGACATCTGCAACACTTGTTTTGTTTATTGAAAGGTATGTACCTACACCTATCTTCAATTAATAAAAATCGACAATACAAAACAAATTAATCAATCAAGAAAAAAATGCTATCAGATATCGTTAGTCTTATCAACTAATTCATTTTGTGATTTATAATAAAAGGGAAGCCACCTGTGGTACAGTTGTTGGTAATAGAACGTCACCGAAGATGGCCATCAAGTTCGCTCTTATCCTCTTTTCATTGGCTGTTGCTTCAGGTAAAAAACTTAAGGCCTCTTTCACCATCCGTCAAGTAGGCTAACCGTCATTTTAAGTCACCTATCACCGGGAATAATTTAGGTGTAAAGCATCGCAACGTATAATCGGCGAAAAACCTAATGGGCTCTGGCGATATCACGTGTCAAATAAGCGCAGTAACCTATTTTAGTATTGTTTGTGTGGTATTGCGACGCGGAGATGTGGAAGCCAGGGAATGAGCGAGACGCAAAGATAACATTTTGTACGAGAGAAAGCAGGTGCGCCATATTGTTCGCAATTCTACGTGCGCAAACGAAAGATACCCGCTCAAGGTCAGAGTCCATTAGGATTTGCGATGTTTATACGTTTTACAATAATGAAAATTGCGTTACGTGCGGTCTCCTTGGTAGTATATACACTCGCGAGCAAAATAATTGCATCACTTTTCATTTTTTCGTGCCCACCTAATAACTTTGTTAATCTTTGACAAAATCTGAAAATTGTGGTACCAAATGAAAGCTGATAATGTAACGCATTAGAAAATGTGTAATTCGGATTCATTTTCAAGTCCAAGGACTGAAAAAGCTCGGAATCCTGAAAACAATCGCAAAATGCATGAAAATGAATGTAGGAAAACTGAGAATGAAAGGACATTTTTTCGGAATAAAAGAAATTAATGTGAAATTAATACTTGGTGTTACCACCCCTAGCCTTTTTCACACAATCTAGGCCTCTTTTCATTGACCTAATCAACTTCCTGACGTAGTCCTGAGGTATGGCATCCCACTCCTCCAGCAAGGCTTCCTTCAGCTCCTCAACATCGGATGGGACAGGATTCCGCTTGCGAACCTTCCTCTTTAAGACAGTCCTACAAGTGTTCGATCGGATTAAGGTCCGGGCTCATCGCTGGCCAGTCCATGGTGTCAATGCCCACCTCGCGAAGGTAGGACGAAGTGGCCCTTGCGGTATGACAAGGGGCATTATCCTGCATTAGCAGGAACCCCTCATCAAACATGCCAGCGTAAGGGACTACGTGCTCCTCCAGGGTGTTCGTGATGTACCTGGCAGCGGTTAAACCACCGCCACGACCTCCAGAAGGCACGAAAACCAGCTCAGTTCGCCCGTCGTAGAAAATGCCGCCCCAAAATATAACGGAACCTCCTCCGTAGGCGTCTTTCGGAGACGCAGCACTGAGCAAATCGCTCCTCTGTTCTCCTGTAGACCCTTCTTCTTCTGTCACAGCCATTGAGGCACACCCTGCACTCGTCCGAAAAGAGAACAGGGGTCCACTGCTCGATTGTCCAATTGACATGAATATTTGCAAATTCACGTCGTGCTGCTTGGTGTCGCGGCAGCAACCTGGGCCCTGTTGCAGGTCTTTTTGGTTTAAGGTTAGCTGTCTTGAGTCTCCTTCTAACTGTCCACTCGCTGACAGCCACTCCTCGGACCTCACAGAGTCGCTGCTGGATAGCAACTCCCGTCTGGTGACGATCTCAGAGAGATGACGTGACAAGGAAGCGGTCATCTCTCTCTGATGTGCACCTTCTGCGCCTCGTTCTTGGTCTTAAAGTAAAGGCCCCAGTCTGCTGAAACCTTTAGTAAACTCTACAAACTGTAGATTGGGTTAAATTCACTTCGGCAGCTATGGAACGTTGGCTACGGCCCTCTTGCAGCAAACGGACGACGACGGCGACTTCAGCTTCAGTGGTGTAAATTTTTCAGGTATTCTTCAGTGTTAAAATATACGGAGATATGTACTGGTCGACTTCTGACAACCCCTCCTACCCCTCTCCTCCTGTACTCCCATTATATAGGCGACAAAGGGAGCCCAACTCGTGCGCTTGGTAAGGCGGAAACGCCCACAAACCAGGAAAATGCCTATAATCTGAAAAATATTGAGCCGATTTCCATGTTTGTTCATTTTTTGTAGAGCTTAGATGTCACGAAATAGAATTTCATTAAAATATTTAAAAAAAGAATCCCGTTTACAAAGTTATGCTTTGCAGACGAAAAAATGCAAAGTGATGCAATTATTTTGCTCGCGAGTTTATTTGATTGACATATTTCTTACTTTGTTCTCAGCTGCTCCAAGCCTTGACTATGACCCCGTGATCCGCAAAGAACCGGGGCCCCGTTACCAGTATATGCAGAGGTCTGACGGTTCTCTGCACCTGGTCGACCTTTGGTTGAAGGCGAGCAATCTGGCTGAAGCTGCACGCTTTGAACCTGACAGGCAGAATGTTTACCACTTATTCACGAGGTATGGTTTAAAATTGTTTTTTGAAGTGAAAATCTTCGTTAAGCGCATTAAGTAGGCACTTTCAGCATAGACTGAGATCTTGTGAATACAGAAAGAATAGCACTACAGTCTTAAGTTCGTTAACTCGGCGCTAGATAGCGTTAGCTGTAGCAAGCGAAGCGGTATTACTTCTGTAACAGTTCCATTAAAAAAACTGCCTAAAACGAATTTTCTCGAAGATCAGACCCTGACAGATCGATTTCTAGACCTAAAATACCCCTAACCCTAGATTTTCGTCAAAATCGTTAGAGCCGTTTGTGAGATCGTCGTGGCATACAAGAATTCCACGTTTAGTATTATAAGATATTATTACTATGTTAATTATTTTGTTAATTACATAAGTTTCTATAAATTAAATAATACATACAAAAATGAAAATTAAATCCGAAATCACACACGCTCGTTGAAAAGAAACGGAGGCAGGCAGTCATGATGACTGCCGACAGAAGTGAAAACTTAAAACTGAGCGTCCAAAGCACACACACACATACAATCGGGTATATGCAATGTGTAGTACCCGAGTGTATGTGTACACATTGTGTACGACGATAAATGAAAGGCCAATCCAGAGACAACAACTTGTATTCAAAAGAGTAACACGTTGTGAGATTGTGTTGAGCTAACTAAAAATTTACATCCATGAATGTTGGTTTCTCTAAGACAAATAGCGTTAGCATGTTTTTATTCCGTATTGGCGCCATCTATCCGAAAAAGACCGTAACATACGGTTGTTGATATTAGATGGTGCTTTAACTCTTAAAATAAATAAATATCCTCAAACACAATCTGTTGGCGTGATCGCGTACGTAGACAGCTGCGCGCGTATAACTGTGAGCATTAGCATGTTGCTGACGCGAACCCATACATTTTTTCCCTACCCAAAGTCGTATAACGCGGCTATAGAAGTTTTCACTTCAAAAATTTAAGAACACTTAAAATAATTTGTACGTGAAATGTGTTTCGTCTTTCCAGACAAAATCCCACAACCAGTCAACCTTTGTTGATGGGCAACAATGGACTAATTGGTCTAACCAATTACAATCCCCAAAAAAGGACTATAGTGCTTGTACACGGATGGTTCGGTGATGCCTATGCCACAATAAACAATGTACTTGTCCCTGGTAAGAAATCATTGAAATACTAAGTATATGTAGACACAATGTAAATATAGACATTTTAGTAAATGTAGGATATAAAAAAATCCTACATATTTATTTAAAAAAAAATTAATTTGTTGTCTCGCTATTATATATATATTTTTTGCAGTTTTTCTAGCAGCTGAAGACGTCAATGTAATTGTGGTTGACTGGAGTAATGGTGCCAGTAATGTCAACTACTTCACATCTGTAGTCAACACTTTCAATTCTGGTAAGTATTCATTTGAATACTAGCTGTTGCCAGCGACTTCGTCCGCATTGAACAATGCAAGGTACCCTATGTCCTTTCTGGTGTCTCAGACAACGTGTATGCAAAATTTCATGGTGATCGGTTCAGTAGTTTTTGCGTGAAAGTACAATTCCCAGTCAGAAGCGCTCTTGCAGCATGTATCGTTGCTTGTGTTATCAGCCTGTCTACTGACCTTAACATAAAATTCACAGATTTCGTGACTCACACGACTATCGAGCACATTGGAAATGAATCTACGGAATTCGAAATTACGTTGTCCTGACTTGTTGACTTATTTCAAAAAGGTTAAGCTACAGGGCCAACCCTTAACCCGATCGTCTTTATTTTAAGCTCAAATTGTAGCTTACTAAATTGTCCAGAGGAGATTTTCTCAAATATTTTAATATCATTCTTCGTTTCCAAAATATCGAGCGCCAAAATAAAAAAATCGGAAAAAAAATTCAAATTTTTTTCCACTATTTCGGCCATAACTTTTTTCGTTTTTGACTTTTTCGAAAAAATATTTTTGCACCATACAGCTCTCGTGAATACGCGCCTTTGGAGTCCTTTTTGAATATCATATCTTCACAACTCTTCGAGATATAAGGGGATCGCACTTTTTCGTGAAATCGGGGCCTATACTGAAGCGAACGAAAAGACATTTCCAATGTCAAAAAACATAAATTCAACTAGACCGTAAGCCTGCCTTTAATTTAAATAAAAATTAAAATTTCAAATAATTTTATCTTTTCTAGGTGTCAGTGTAGCCAAATTCATCGACTGGCTGAACTCAGTAACTGGGGCGACTCCGACGCATTATCATCTGATCGGGCACAGCCTTGGTGCCCATCAAGTCGGCATCATCGGAAGACATGTCACTGGAAACGTAGCTTATATCACTGGTAAGTTCGAGTAATTAAGATGACACAAGTCAGCGGCCCGAACTCATCGGTGCGTGTAGATAAAATTCATTCTGTCTCACACAGCACAAAGCGCGGGAAGAGCACTCGACTGAGATGCACAATCATTCATACCACAAACAGACCCTTGGGCGTATACTCTTTTTGACAAAACTATTGCATATATCTATTTCGTGTAAAGTTATTTAAACTCTTGAATAACTAATCAATGTTTGTAGGGAAAGTATTTTGGGGTTTTTGTACACTAGAGTGACATATTCACCGTCAAAGTTGCATTAAAACTTGTGTTTAAATATGGATTTTTCAAGGATCATAATATCTTTTAAATTAATAATTTTACTTTCTTTTAAAGTTTGTATGACAAGTTGTTTTTTTAAGTATGTAGTCAGCTGCGCGCGCATAACTGTGAGCATTAGCATGTTGCTGACGCGAACCGATACATTTTTTCCCTAGCCAAAGTCGTAACGCGGCTATAGAAGTTTTCACTTTAAAAGTTTCTTCTTCCCCCATAGGACAGGCAGAGCCTAGTATGGGAGATAGAAATTCTTTCTTTCTTTCTTTCTTTCTTTCAAAAGTTTTATCAGTTTTGTAATTAAATTCTCTTT
The DNA here is from genome assembly GCA_918317495.1 of Synanthedon vespiformis. Taxonomy (NCBI): domain Eukaryota; kingdom Metazoa; phylum Arthropoda; class Insecta; order Lepidoptera; family Sesiidae; genus Synanthedon; species Synanthedon vespiformis. Next base: position 1,549,229 of record OU906975.1, on the reverse strand, counting down.
TCCACAGCTCTAGACGCTGCTTTGCCTGGCTGGATCACGAACGATGACAAATTCAGACCCAATGACGGCGCTTACACTGAAGTGATTCACACGAACGCTGGTCTCCTCGGATATCTTGGAACCCAGGGTCAGGTCGACTTCTATCCCAACGGTGGCGTCAACATGCCGGGATGCGATTCACAGCAATGTGACCATAATAGGTAATCAATCAGTCCTTTTCTTGAATGGGAAAATGTGCTAACCAGATCGCCACCGATAAATCGATCTACTTATAATAAATCTGCGAGTGTAGGTATTGTATGTATGTATGTATGTTCCTCCATAACGAATTGACCGATTTTCATCAAACTTGGTAGACATTTAGACGTACAGGACACAGGATAGGTCACTTTTTTCTTTTTCAACTCGGACGAAGTCGCAGGCACCAGCTAATATAAAATAAAAGCAAATTGTTTATTTATACTAATATTATAAAGAGGAAAGATTTGATTATTTGTTTGGTTGTTTGTTTGTTTGTATAGAATAGGCTCCGAAACTAGTGGACCGATTTCAAAAATTCTTTTACCATTAGAAGCCGACATTATCCGTGATGAACATAGGCTACTTTTTACCGCGGGAAAATGCTTCATTCCTACAGAAAATCTAAAATAAAAGTAAATACTAACGGCTTGGCCCGGGAGATAGCGGGAGGAGCCATCTATCCAAAATACGATAAATGACGTTTTATACTTTTCTACGCGGACGAAGTCGCGAGCAACCAGCTAGTTACTAATACGATAAAACAATCTGTACGTAACAGTACCTAAGAGACTCGAGATGCGCGAACGAAGTGCGGGAGGGAAAGAGCGACTGAGTCTACCAATAAAGTGTCGTGAAGTGCGGCACGGGAAGAGCGACTAAGTCTACCAATAAAGTGTCGTGAAGTGCGTGAGGGGAAGAGCGTCTGAGTCTACCAATAACGTGTAGCGAAGTGCGCGAGGGAAAAAGCGACTGAGTCTACCAATAAAGTGTCGTGAAGTGCGGGACGGGAAGAGCGACTGAGTCTACCAATAACGTGTAGCGAAGTGCGCGAGGGGAAGAGCGACTGAGTCTACCAATAACGGTGAAGTGCGGGAGGTGAAGAGCGAACGAGTCTACCAATAACGTGTCGCGAAGTGCGCGAGGGGAAGAGCTTCTGAGTCTACCAATAACGTGTCGCAAAGTATGCGCCAGGGGAAGAGCGACTGAGTCTACCAATAACGTGTCGCGAAGTGCGGGAGGGAAAGAGCGACTGAGTCTACCAATAACGTGTCGTGAAGTGCGGGAGGGGAAGAGCGACTGAGTCTACCAATAACGTGTCGTGAAGTGCGGGAGGGGAAGAGCGACTGAGTCTACCAATAACGTGTCGCGAGTGCGGGAGGGGAAGAGCGACTGAGTCTACCAATAACGTGTCGCGAAGTGTGCGCCAGGGGAAGAGCGACTGAGTCTACCAATAACGTGTCGCGAAGTGCGCGAGGGGAAGAGCGTCTGAGTCTACCAATAACGTGTCGGCACTCGTTATTGGTAGACTCAGCCCCTCACGCTCCTCTGCCTCCTTAAACACCCATAAATAGAATTCTGCCCACATTTGCCGAGAAGTCTTTATTCGCTGCACGAACTATAACTCCCTAATATAATTTCAGATGCATCTACTACTTGGCTGAATCGATAGTAAGCGGAGGCTTTCGCGGAACCCGATGCATTACTTTCCCTGGAGCCATGGCGGGCCAGTGCTACTTACTCGGCAGATTAAACATGGGCGGACTTGTACCTAAGACAGGGTAAGGAGTTTTTTTCAATAAGTCAAAAATGTTACCCCCGTCCCAATTAACTATATAGTCTCGTCGAGACCCTGTTTTCAACTGACTTCCAAAAATGAGGTGGTCTCAATTCGACTGTATTTTTTTTTACCTCAGAACTTTCGACTGGTTTTGATGATTCTTTTTTTAATTGAAATCTGGTGCTTCCCGTGTGGTCCCATTTCAATTTGGTCCAGTTCTGATAATGGCTTTTCAACCGACTTCCAAAAAAGGAGGAGGTCTCAATTCGACTGTATTTTTTTATGTTTGTTACCTCATAACTTTCGACTGGGTGAAACGATTTTGATGATTCTTTTTTATTTGAAATCTGGTGCTTCCCGTGTGGTTCCATTTCAATTTGGTCCAGTTCTGACAATGGCATCCATGAGAAAACAGTTTGAACGGTTTTGTTAAAAATAATTATTTACAAGAGGAATCATCATGGATACCCACCGGCCTGGGGAATATTAAAATCTCCTCATAATATTAAAAACATTCGAAGACGTGAGTGGATGAAGGTGGTATGTCGCATTTTTGGGTTTTTTCGTTTTTTTGCGTTTGATGAAGGTAATATGTCCTTAAGAATGATTACAGACCTTAAGATAAGTCCATTTAAGACATTTTTGGAAAATAAAAAGTTGATAAAGGTGTTGTGTACAGTGTTAATTTTAAAAAGCAAATAGTGCAGAAAAGTATACTTTTGTCAATGGAAGAGGGAGCTATGTTAACTTTTTTTAAAATTAAATAATAGAAGTGTTTAATTGCTATCAATGCCATTAATATTTTAGGTTGTTCACGCAACTTTTCATCATAATTTAGTACAAATAGCAGTTCCGTGGCGACTTATATATATCAAAAATTAAAAGTAAAAATTTAACCTCGATTTATTCAAAATTGGAATTATGCGACATACCACCTTCATCCGCTCACGTCTTCCTTCCATAATAGTAAGAGCAGAATTAACGTAATTACATACTATGCGTGCCAAATGAGAATAGGACTGGAAATTCGCATTTTGCTCCGCATTTCTCACGAACTTCATTACTGATGTGTACGGAGTGCAAAAAAAAACAATCCAAGAATTAATTATTATTTTTATTATTTTTGTAATGTGATTTATTTATTCAGGTAGTTTATTATTAAATCGTATACATTGACCCATAAAAGAATTACTTATCTCGTGGTGACGCGTTAGCAAACTATAAGGGCTTTGCTACATAAAACCAAATCCGAAAAGATCGTATAAATACGATTTCAATTGTAATGTAATTTACACTTATAGTTTAATTACTTAATACTTATTATATATTCTAGCTGGTGCCCGCGACTTCGTCCGCGTTGAACGATAAAAGCGTAATAAACAAACAAACAAACAAACAAACAAACAAACCAACCAACAAACAAACAAACAAACAAACAAACAAACAAACCAACAAACAAACAAACAAACAAACAAACAAACAAACCAACCAACCAACCAACCAACCAACCAACAAACAAACAAACAAACAAACAAACAAACAAACAAACCAACCAACCAACAAACAAACAAACAAACAAACAAACCAACCAACCAACAAACAAACAAACAAACAAACAAACCAACAAACAAACAAACAAACAAACAAACAAACAAACAAACAAACCAACCAACCAACCAACCAACCAACCAACAAACAAACAAACAAACAAACAAACAAACAAACAAACAAACAAACCAACTCACATTCACATTTATAATATTAGTAAGGATATATATATTTATACATATATAACTTTATTACTATGATGACTCAGATCATGTGAAGTTTGCAGCAAGCGCGATCCTATTCTCATTTGCAGCATTGCAGCTAGTATAGGAGGTTTCCGTTGGCAAAAGTGAGCTATTAAAACGACATATTTAATATTACATACCCAAATTAATGTTTTTTTATTATTGCAGGTCATCTGGAATTTACTATCTTGAAACGAATGCGCAACCACCCTTCTCTAGGGGTTAAAATATTAAAAGAAAAATCGAAAATCCTTAGAAAAATGCCAGAAATAATTATGCATAACTAGCTGCTGCCCGCGACTTCGCCCGCGTAACTTGGTAAATTATATACTAAGATCTTCCTCAAGAACCACTCTATCTATTGGTGAAAACAGTATGAAAATCGGTGCAGTAGTTTTTGAGTTTATCGCGAAAAGACAAAAGACAGTCAGACAGACGCGACGGAGGACATTGTTCTATAATATGTAACGATAAGGCATATAATTATGTATGTATGTATATATTGTTGGCATTTTCTTATAATATATATTTATTTTAGATGTTAATAAATATGATTTTCATAATTTTTTGTGTTTCATTGGAATTAGATTAGCCTTTTGAGATTACCTACTTTACAAAAAACATAACAGTCATAATTTTATACAACACTAGCTGTTGCACGCGACTTCGTCCGCGGAAATTTATAAAATATAATACATTCGTGTCTGTGAAACCATTATGGAAATACACATACAAAATTTCAACCCAATCTGTCAAGCCGTTTAGTAGTTGACACACCGACAGCAGCGCCACCTACCGGGTCCAATTGTATTTTGAAATCATCCAGGAAACCATCGAAATAGCCATATAAAATTTCAACCCAATCGGTTCAGCCGTTTAGAAGTTATGTGAAAAAGATAAGTACGGAAGGATAATTCTTACTACCCGTTGTCCTATTACCTGTTTTCCTGTAGGAATTAAGCATTTTCCCGCGGTAAAAAGTAGCCAATGTTCATCAGGGATAATGTCGACATCTAATGGTAAAAGAATTTTTCAAATCCGTCCAGTAGTTTCGGAGCCTATTCTATACAAACAAACAAACAATCAAATCTTTCCTCTTCATAATATTAGTATAGAAGTATAGATAGATGTTAATGTGTTTGTTTGATTGTTACGCTTTCACGCAAAAACTACTGAAACGATCACCATTAAATTTTGCATATGTCGTCGGCACATCGTAGAATTGGGCATATCATGATATTCCTGGGCAGATCATATTTCTGTTAAAACTGAAATGGTCGCCTCACTCCGCTCCGCTTCGCTCGACTCCCCAAATTTATTTCCATTTAAACCTAACACGCTCCTCCTCGCTTTGCTTCGCTCCGCTCCTCGTAGCACCTATTTTTGACTTTATGGTGAAAGATTTTTTGATTTCATACTTTACGATCTGCCCAATTCTACGATCTGCCCACAACACATACACGTTGTCTGCGACACCTGAAAGGACATAGGGTTACCTTTCATCCAGAACGCAGACGACGTCGCGGGCACCAGCTAGTGCTATAACATGCACTTATCTTGCACTTGAAAATTGATGCAAAACAGAACAATCGATCAAGAAAAATGCAATCGGACATCGGAAGTCTTATCACCTAATTCATTAGGTAAGTAATCTATATTTTAATATAAGGTAAGCTACTTGTGGTATACGAATACCATTGTTGGTAATAGAACGTCACCGAAGATGGCCATCAAGTTCGCTCTTACACTTTTTTCATTGGCTGTTGCTTCAGGTAAAAATTAAAACATTCTTAGGGCCTCTTTCACCGACTACAAGTTACTATTTTGGTACCTATCTTAGTTTCAATTGTAACTAAAATTATAAGAATTATAAATTACATCCAACTACCCCATAAAAACACTCCCACAGTTTTTTTTTAAGTTTTTGTTTTAAGAAAATTAAGGCTAGAGATACACAGGAAGGAATAACTCAGTAATTTGACAATGAAAAAATTGAGTTTAATACCATTTAAGAAACTACATGAAGTAGGCATGTTTTTAAAATTGTGTGCCACCTTCATACGTTCATAGGTCTCCATACGTTTTTTTTACACCATAGGTGCTCAAACTTTGTCATTAAAAAATCGAAAACTCAAAATTTTATTTTTAAGTATTAATAAGGAAAAAACAGTTATGATCTGAAACATTTTCTAATGCGCGATAGCAAGGACAAATATCCACGGTTATTTCCAATAGTGTAAGCAAAGGCATCAAATTTCAAACTTTTTAAGATTTTTTTTTTACGTGGCTGCTGCAGATATATATTTTTTTAGTTTGTTTCCTGTGTGGTCGAAGTGCCCCCCACAAGTACCTGCAAGGTTATCCATTCATTACCGGACACCTGTATATAAAGATAGACAGTGTGGTGGTAGTGTTTGATTGACATATTTCTTATTTTCTTCTCAGCTGCTCCGAGCCTTGACTATGACCCCGTGATCCGCAAAGAACCGGGGCCCCGTTACCAGTATATGCAGAGGTCTGACGGTTCTCTGCACCTGGTCGACCTTTGGTTGAAGGCGAGCAATCTGGCTGAAGCTGCACGCTTTGAACCCGACAGGCAGAATGTATACCACTTATTCACGAGGTATGGTTTAAAATAAATCATTGTAAAGGTATCCACTATGTTCGACCAATCGTGCTCCACGCATCTGCAATATAGAGTTTTGTAATATAGTTTTTTGCAACCAAAGCAAAAGCAAAACGATGATAGTGCGGACGTGTCGTGCACCACGATCAACGCTTAGTGAACGCGCAGCAATTATTATAGAGATAGAGTGATCAGTCTTTTCTTTGTATTGCTGGTCCAACCAAATTGTACAAATATTCAAAATTAGATGAAGACATTTCTCATGCAATTCTTAAATGTCCACTTATTTTTAAGATTTAAGATCTAATAACAATGTAAATAAATATATTATTAACATCTTTTCATATATAGATTAGATTCCCAAAACCGAGGGACCTTTTATCATCGTGAAATAAATAATCAATTAAAATATATGCATAGCTACTAATTCCGAGGACGACATACTTATTCACTCAATATTTGAAAAAAAATTGTGGAGCACTTTAACATCTTTCCTTATATAGATTAGATTCCCAAAACCGAGGGACCTTTTATCGTCGTGAAGTAATTAATCAATTAAAATATATGCATTGTTATTTGCTACTAATTCCTAGGACGACATATTCACACAATGTTTGAAAGAAAATTGTGGAGCACTTAGAGTGCTCCACAACGCAACATAGTGGGTACCCACCCTAAAAGTCCCAAAGTCCCAAACTTTAAAAAGAAATTAATAAAAAAAATCGATTATCGAAAGATGCAGTGAACCGAGTGCATAATTTAATTAAACATAAAATTATTTCTAAAAGTAATTAATAATCAACAATTTACTTGTAGTTGGTGAAAGAGGGCCTTAATTTTATATTTCTTATCTAATTTTCATACTAAAAATAATTAAGATTGCATTTTAGATAAGGGAATTATTCTTTGTTTAAAATGTTTTATCAAAACATGATACTGTCTGTCTTCCTATCAGTATCTATCTTAATCAAATTAACTTCAAATGTGGCGTATATTATTACTTCAGTGGTATTTCCATGACATGGTAACCCTGACCCGTTGCTGACCCTGACCGTCTGCAGGATACCCAACTCCTCAGCAACTTACAGCAGATATAGCATGTTTGTGCTCAATAGAAAGTTTGGGGTAGTTTATAATTAAGGACGTCTGTCAATAATTAAAATTCTGAACAACAAATCGTTTTGTATATTTTCGAATTATCCGAAACTATCCGAAATTATCCGAAACTAACGGATAATCCGAAATAATTACATAACCGTAACCGTATCCGAAACCGGTTTAATATTATTCTTGTATCCGTATCCGTATCCAGATCCGAAACTTTATATCCATAACATCCCTAATAAGGGTCGGATTGGAAACGAATGATTTCAGAGTACGAAATGTCCGAATATTCGGCCGAAACATCGACCGATAGACCCCAGTAGCGGATGTCTAAATAGATGCGTAAAAGTTCCGCATTTGCGGATGCGAATATCCGCAATACCCTAGTAAAGTCGGGGTAAAAAAAGTTCGTCACCTTAAAGTCGACATTTGCTTGCACCAGGGCAATTATCAGTCATGTCAAAATTTCATTCTAAACGTCTGTCAGTTCAGTTGTCTTCTTAAAATGTTCTAATTTCAAAGGGTACTAAGAGTCTACGACTTGATAAAGGAATGTAATTGAAAACTGACGAAGGTTCTCGTACCCCGACTGTACATAAATGTTGATATTTAAAATGTCTCATTTCTTCCAGACGAAACCCCACCTTCAGTCAACCTGTATTGATGGGCGACCATGGTTTAATTGGTCAAACCAATTACAATCCCAACAGAAGAACTATAATGTTAGTACACGGATGGTTCGGTGATGTCTCTGCCACAATAAACAAAGTACTGGTCCCTGGTAAGAAACAATAAATTGAAATAATAATAATAAATACTAATAATAATAATAATAAATGCTAATACTAATAATAATAATAAATAGTACTAATAGTACTAATAATAATAATAAATGCTAATAATAATAATAATAAATAATAGTAATAATAATAAATACTAATAATAATGCTAATAATAAATCTGTAGGGGTCCGTCATGGAGTAATTTACTTTGTTATCAGAAATATCGTGTATATAGGCTCTATAGATGATACTAAAACTAAATTGACCATTTTTACAATTTTTTTCTGTATGTATGTATGTTCCTCAATCACTCTTAAACGCATTGACTGATTTTCATGAAACTTGGTAGATAAACATTTAGAAGTACGGAACACGTGATAGACTACTTTTTATCTTTTTAACGCGGACGAAGTCGCGGGCAACAGCTAGTAAATAAATAAATAAATAAATATCTTCATCACACATTTAACTTACTATGGAACTAGAATGTGCTGTGTGGAACGTGTAAAGATATTTAACTATATTTATATTTATTTATATAAATAATGTATGTAGTACAATAATGTGTCTGAACAATATTTTTCAAGTGAAAACTTCGTGGCGCCTTGTGCATTTTTGAGATGGGAAAAAACCATTGAACTCGCGACACTGTTACCGTAACCGACACCTCTGTTGACAATTATAAAAGAACACATGCAGTAATTTCAAAATGATGTGAAAAAACCATTGAATTCGCGACACTGTTACCGTTACCGACACCTCTGTTGACAATTATCAAAAAATAAACACGTAATTGTTCAAGTTCTCACTTCTGTCGGCACTCCCGGAGTGCCACTGGTTTTTTTTTTGCAGTTTTTCTAGCAGCTGAGAACGTCAACGTAATTGTTGTTGATTGGAGGAATGGTGCCAGTAATGTCAACTACTTCACATCTGTAGTCAACACTTTCAGTTCTGGTAAGTATCTTCGTGGTGTCCGCGACTTCTTGCGCGTTTCAATATATCATAAACTAGCTGTTGCACGCGACTTCGTCCGCGTAACTTTATAAAATATAATACATTCGTGTCTGTGAAACCATAGAAATATACATACAAAATTTCAACCCAATTGGTCAAGCCGTTTAGTAGTTGCCATACCGACAGCAGTGCCACCTACCGGGTCCAATTGTATTTTTAAATCATTAAGGAAGCCATCGAAATAGCCATATAAAATTTCAACCCAATCGGTTCAGCCGTTTAGAAGTTATGTGAAAAAGATAATCTTACTACCCGTTGTCCTATTACCCGTTTTCCCGTAGGAATGAAGCATTTTTCCCGCGGTAAAAAGTAGCCTATGTTCATCACGGATAATGTCGGCTTCTAATGGTAAAAGAATTTTTCAAATCGGTCCAGTAGTTTCTGAGCCAATTCAATACAAACAAACAATCAAATCTTTCCTCTTTATAATTTTAGTATAGATAACCTATAGATAAGTAATATATTTTAATTATATTTATCAAATTATTTATTTAATAACTACGGTCCACTTGATGGTAGGTTGGCTGTTGTCGCTTATAACTAGAAGGATTAAGATTGGTATAGATATTTAGATAAAAGTGAAAATAAGAATAATGTCATTTTTTAGGTGTAAGTGTTGCCAAATTCATCAATTGGCTGAACTCAGTAACTGGGGCGACTCCGGCGCATTATCATCTGATTGGGCACAGCCTTGGTGCCCATCAAGTAGGCATCATTGGAAGACATGTCGATGGGAACATAGCTTACATCACCGGTAAGTTGAGACAACTTATGGGAACGATTTTCCCAGGTAATAAAGAAAGTTAGGGGTACTGGACCATCCCCATTCCAAAATTATTATAGAAAATTATTGTCGGATAAATCCGACTCGGGCGGCTAAAGGTTTTAGTGCGGTAAGATTCCCATATAACCTTATGCCATTTGTCTTTCCATTGTATTTGGCATAAGGTACTTTTTGAAAGTTCCTTCGCTCGTAAAAAAAAACCGACTTCAAACAGGAAACTAATAAGATACTTAATGAAAAAATTAACAAACGCACTAGTCGCCACTACGATTTTCGAAAGTTCCCCTCGATTTCTCTGGAATGCCACCATCAGATCCTGGTTTCCTTATCATGGTACCACCCTTGGGATATCTCCTTTCCAATAAAGAAAGAATCATCAAAATTGGTTCATAAACGACGAAGTTATCCGCAAACACATAAAAAAGAAAAAATATGCGTCCGGTCCAATACAACCAATTCCCAAATTGCCTGAAATATCAATACGCCTGAATCCCAAATAGACTGAAGTTTAAATCGACTGAATCCTAAATCAACTGAATCTCAAATCGACTAAATCCCAAAACGACTGAAGTTTAAATCGACTGAATCTCAAATCGACTAAATCCCAAAACGACTGATTCCCAAATCCCATACGGTCGAATTGAGAACCTCTGTTATTGTTAATTTGTTAAACCATTCTTCTTTCCACAGCTCTAGACGCTGCTTTGCCTGGCTGGATCACGAACAGTGACAAATTCAGACCCAATGACGGTGCTTATACTGAAGTGATTCACACAAACGCTGGTCTCCTCGGATATCTTGGAACCCAGGGTCAGGTCGACTTCTATCCCAACGGTGGCATCAACATGCCGGGATGCGATTCACAGCAATGTGACCATGAAAGGTAATTAGTTATAAGCCTTTTTCAACGTTGGGAAATCCTCTTTGGATAATAATAATAGCCTTTTATTTACAGTCATTATAAGTTACATGTCATCTTATTTCTACAAGTATTAAAAAAAGACTTCATATTAGGCACTGGTTTCTTGATTGTTTTGCTTTCCAGCATAGGCCTCCCCAAGTATTCTCCATAACGATCTATCTTTTGCTTTTCTTATCCATATAGTTCCTGCCACCATTTTAATATCGTCTTCCAATCTACGATACTGTCCACCTTTCTTTCTCTTATTGTATCTGGGGCACCATTCCGTCACTTCTTTGGCCCACTTTTCTGTTTTACTTCTTATTACATGTCCAGACCATTTCCATTTCAGTTGTTTTATTGTATATTTTATATCTATAACCTTGGTTTGTTTTCTTATTGTTTCTAACTTGACTTTGTCTCTCAATTTGATATTAAGTATGCTCCTTTCCATTCTGTGTTGACAAGCTTCTACCCAGACAACACATAGGCCAGATAACAGTATGAAATTCACAAATTATTCAGTTTAAAGTTTTGTTATAAGGGTATTAGAGCTGACAAGATAGGCAAATGCTGTATTGAATGATTTTTGGGCTATTATAACACTATGGGCTATTATGGGCTTCTTGTTGCTTATTCAGCTACTATTCAGCTATTATGTTGCTACTATACAGCTTAAAGCAATTTATTTTGTGCCCAAATTGCTTGGATAACGGCTGATAACGGCAAAGAATATTCAGCCATTCTGTGTTGCTTGGGTAGTGTTTTAATATTCTTCTCTGTACAACTCCATGTCTGACATCCGTAGGTCATGCTTGGTAGAATGCAGCTGTTAAATAATTTCTTTTTTCCTTCAATTGGTATATCCGCGTTTTTCATTATATCTTTTAAACCCCAATATCTCTTCCATCCTATGTTTACTCTATTTTTTATTTCTTTTATTGTGAAGTCTGTGGGAGATATTATTTGCCCAAGATATGTATACTCATTTACATACTCCAAGTCAGTAGTGTTGTTGAGTTTAATAGTTAGGCATTTTTAAATGATTTCTCGTTGGATACCCGTCAGTGTATGGGACACTGCGGCGTTATGCCGGATCTCGGGGGACCTTAAGCACTTTTACATGGGTGCCATGTTTTAAAATTATCAAGGCGGCTACAAACTCACTCCGAGAACCCCCGAGAACACCCGAGAAGCGTGAATGTTATAGGTTTCTCGCCGTCTCGTTCTCGCGCTCGCTTGTTCTCGTTGCGGTAGCGGTTTTTTTGCCCGCTTCAAAGGATTTCTCGGGTGAGAAAAGATGGGTTTCACATTCTTGTTCGGTCATATGCGTGCCATGTTTTATAACCCATCCACACTCACGGCGAGAACCCCCGAGAACACCCGAGAAGCGTGAATGTGAGGAGTTTCTCGCCGTCTCGTTCTCGCGCTCGCCTGTTCTCCGATCGGTGTCGGTATTTTTGCCCGCTTCAAAAAATTTCTCGGATGAGATGAGAGAAGACTACTACATTCACGTTTTGTCTCAATGCCGATTAGTGAGCTGCAATCGTTGAATTTGTTCCGTTTCGATGAATTTGCGTTACCAATCATCGTCTGGCTTTTCTATTTTTATTTTAACTTTATTTTTAGTTACAACGTTCACAAAGTTATAATATGCAAACGGCACACAGAGCTAAACCTGCTGCTGTTTGAATATCATGTGTAATGTCGTCCATGCCGGGTAGGAAATAGATCACGAGTGAGAAAAATGAGAGTGTGGATAAATTGCTTGTTCTCGCGAAAAGTCTCGGCGAAACTTCTCACCGTGAGTCTGGATGGGGTATTAAAATTATCAAGGTAGCTACAAACTCACGCCGAGAACCCCCGAGAACACCCGAGAAACGTGAATGTTATTGGTTTCTCGCCGTCTCGTTCTCGCGCTCGCCTGTTCTCGCTTCAGTAGCGGTTTTTCTTGATATTTTGGAGTATTAATCGATACTCAAAAAACACCCTGTTTTCGCGTCGAGGATTAAAAAAGGTCGCCAACGAAGTCGCGGACAACAGCTAGTAAAGTTATAAGTCCCAATTTTATTTCAGATGTATCCACTACTTGGCTGAATCGATAATGAGCGGAGGATTCCGCGGAACCCGATGCATTACTTTCCCTGGAGCCATGGCGGGCCAGTGCTACTTACTCGGCAGATTAAACATGGGCGGACTTGTACCTAAGACTGGGTAAGATGTTAAATCTATACTAATATTATAAAGAGGAAAGATTTGGTTGTTTGTTTGTTTGTTTGTATTGAATAGGCTCCGAAACTAATGGACCGATTTGAAAAATTCTTTTACCATTAGAAGCTGACATTATCCGTGATGAACATAGGCTACTTTTTACCGCGGGAAAATGCTTCATTCCTATGGGACATCTAAAATAAAAGTAATTTCTAGCGGCTTGGCCCGGGATACACTTGATAGCGCCATCTATCCAAATCAGGTGAAGCGACTAACATGACAACTGCTTGGTGATATTTTTAGCGATCCGCTACGGTAGATGGCGTTTTATACTTTTCAACGAGGACGAAGTCGCTTTTGATGCTAGTCTTTTAAAATGTTTAGTTGGTTAAAAGGTCCTTCTCAATTAATTCTGTTTTTTCTAAATTTCAGATCATCTGGAATTTTCTATCTTCAGACAAACGCGGAGTCACCCTACTGTGTGGATAAAGAAATATCAAAATCTGATGAATCTACGGATGAAGAAATATCAAAATCTGATGAATCTACAGATGAAGAAATATCAAAATCTATTGAATCTATGGATGAAGAATAAATCAAAATAGCCTGGCCATTGTATTTTTTTTTTAACTTAAACATTGGAGAATTTGGTAATAAGTCTGTCTTAGTTTCAAGTAATTTCTTGTGAATATTTCCAATTTTTACAAAAATTTAAATAAAGTTCGGAAAATTTTTTTTTTTTTATATTTAATACCATCAAGTGGGCCGTCAGTCTGTCCATAGAAAAATGTGCAATATACATTTACTAATATTGTAAATGCGAAAGTTTGTAGGGATGTTTTGTATGGGTGGAAATTTTGCAGAAACGACATTAATACCTTTCATCGTTCAACGCGGACGAAGTCGCGGGCACTAACTAGTACATTTATACTTGTGCAAAAAAAAAACTAATGAATTAAGAAAACAACGCAACAATTCGGTTTAATGCATTTTATTTTCAAACATTCGTCAAGCATACTTATACACATTGGTTTTTCTCTCAAAGTAATAAACACAGCGTGGGCGAGAGACTTCTTTTTCGTGTGGAGAATGGCCAACGCAGACTATTTTGTTCGCGAAAGACAAAAATCCCCAAAATATGAAAAAAAAATAGACCACACAGATGGGGGACTTTTGTTCGCATAAGACAAAAATCCTCGGAGTTTGAAAAAAATAGCCAACGCAAACGAGAGAATCGATAGGTCATACCCGAAGTACTCAGCGCGGACTAAAATCTGCTGTGTACGTTGATTAAGCCTTGGTATTTCGGGGATTCCCGCGTACTTTTGTCGTTTAATATTCTCATGGGCGTAACCACGGCGGGGCAGAGTGGGGCGCTTGCCCCACCCTGGCTCTGTCCTGTAAGGTACCCGATCAAATCTAAAAAACTTAATTATCTAGGTACTGACTACAATACTTAATATCCGTAAGAAAGTTCACACTAGACAGTCGTCAGTCGACATTTTTGGATGGAAGATTTCGTGGTGAGCAATAAGAAAGTGTTTTGGATAATTCGAATTATACATACAGATACAGGGTGCTACTGCTATAGGGTGTGGGTGTAACTTTTTTGTATGAAAAAAATCACCGGGGTAAGACCGCGGGTATAGTTTGCTATATAGTTACATCATATTATTTTAGACTGCTGCCCCACCCTGACCCCTTGGCTGGCTATGCTCCTGAATATCCTCAGTTGTTTAAGTATGCGGTAGTTTATGTCCCTTGTGTACGTACACACATACAATCGGATATATGCAATGTGTTGGCGTGATCGCGTACATAGATAGCTGCGCGCGCATAACTGTGAGCATTAGCATGTTGCTGTCGCGAACCGATAAATTTATTCCCTACCTGAAGTCGTATAACGTGGCTATAGAAGTTTTCAATTAAAAAATACCCCGAGGACTGTCCCTAGTTTGCGCTGGCAATAAGGTGCAACGTTACCACAGATCTCGTGCAAATATTATTAGACCAAATCTCGAGAAATATGCGCCAATTCAACTTAACTTGAAGCCACATTTAGCCAGTTCGTATTTCGCGTTTAAGTTTCCTGTAATGAGAAGGTTTCTATAACCGAAGTACTGAAATAGATGTAGGGATTGTAGGCGATTCTGGACTCTTAATTTTACAATGTTTTTCTAATCAATTTTCAAAAATTTTTAATAGAAAATTCATTGGACGGTTATATTTGAGCTCATTAAATTTGATAACTACTCATTTCTCTGTGGTCTCTGGGAGACGTTTATTTATTTTTTGGTCCGATTCAAATTTTCCTTTGATTTAGGCGTTGCAAACGCTAGATGGCGTAAAAAATTATTTAGTAAAAAAATAAATTATTTACTTTAAGCTACTCGTATAAGAAACGAAAATACCTACTAACTTTTAAATGGCATGGTTTAATTTGATAATGCCTTTGCCACCTTAATGACATCATAATTCAAGAGATTTGGTTTTAATAATCAATTTAATTATTAATTCATTATTAACTAATTAATTATTATTGATATTATTAATTATTATTAATTAATAATGTATTAATAATAAATTTCTTTACTCTGTGGCGTCACTATGTAACCGCGTTATTATTTCGACTGTGTCGTGTCCCGCGCAACGTCAAACGCCACTACAAATTAAAGACTCGCACACAGCAAGGAGAATAGAGGTAAAGGAGCGCAAGCTCCGTGTATTAAAAGACGACGAACTGATGGCGCTGGTTGCAGCTAGTGATAGTAAACAATTCAACTCAGCGCGCACTTCACTCCGTTTCATTTCATACTCTCAAACTCTCTAGATCACTGCCCTAGACACACCAGCGCCATCTCAATTGGACGACTTTAGTTGCCACTTTTTTAGTTTAACACCCATATAAGATTGTTCTCCTTATCTCTACGCTCCTTAGCACACAGTTTATTACTTTGCAAGAAGAGAACATTTGCAGAGAAGACTTACGCATTACAAAAAGGTTTTTCTTTATTTGGACAGTTTCCATACATAGAACACTAAAAATAAAACAAAATAAAAGCTACACAGTTTTCAGTTGGCAACCTCTTCGCTGTGCTCAAAGCATGGAGAATAGAAGTGAGAAGAGCAAACTCTATATTTGAGAAAGTGCCAATCGTATATAATTAAATAGGAGGAAATGCGACCAAGCAATCATATCAAACACCCACATAATATGTTCCATGGACAATTTTAATTATTGCACAACTAATTTTAGTTCCATGTACAGTCGGCCGCATAAGTCGATTAACACATTCAAAAGTGCAAAACAACTGAACACTCAGTGAACGTGAAGTTTATTTTGTTCCTTAGTGGTGACAGCAACTTATGGCACGTTAAGTGTTTAGTTGTTTTGCACTTATGAATGTGTTAATTGACTTATGCGGCCGACTGTACTTTCGCTCCATAGCATACAGCGCCAAAATTGCGTTTTTCAAATGGGCATAAACAAAATTTGACAGCAACCTGTCCAGTATATATTACAGGTCAGTGTAAACATCAAAATCAATGCTACACAAGCGCCATTGTGGTCAATTTATGAACCACTATTTAATGGTTGTAGGTTGCCAGCAACTTGCCAGTATTTTAGCTCAACAGGAGGCTATAGTCTTCCTCACCTCTGTTCTCCATAGCACAAACCTTGTCGCTCGTTATCCTGAGCAATAATAAACAGAGTATTTTGCCTGGTAACATGTGCTTATAGTCAATTGAAGAATGTCATTTTAAATAATTAAATTTTTAATTAGGTATTGTAATTAAAAAAAATATAACAATACCTACAGGGCGTCCCAAGACTATGCGTGATGAAGGGAAAATACCTCAAATATCGTAGATAGGATATTAGATCAAAATTTTTTATTATTTTCAAAAGTTAGTAATACTGCAGTAATACTACCTAAGTAAATTAATGTGTAAGCTTCAAGCCATATGTTTTTCATCGTAAAAAGAAAAAAAAAAATTGAATTAGTTCACTGTGTTCACGGAATATATAAAATTGTGAACCATTTATTTATTAGCTTTAAAATGAAACCACCTATTTATAATTACATAAAAATGGAACTTCTTTTTACATTCCTATAAATATTCCAATTGTATTCGGAGTATGCTAAAAGAACCAAAACCACTTCTGCTATTATTATTGCTCAAAATTACATTCAGATTGAATTTCTAGTCACTATCGTTTTTCGACTTAAAGTATCTCATAAGTATGTATGTATAAACCCATATATTGTTAATGCGTATATGGCCGCCATTTTGGTGACGTAATCTCGTGACACACACAGTAATTATAGCAACACTCACTGGTGACATTGAGTTGTGGATGACGTCACTAGAAAGTTAATCATTGCGTTGCTTTAGATTAGATTATTAGATTATTTGTCAATGATTATTATTGATGCAACAATGCAAGTCTCGATAGTGATTACAAATTCGCCCCGCACAATACTGTGACGTCATAGAGACAGTGTCCTTAGATTCGATTAAACTTTCGACTAGACCTTTCAAGTCCTACCCGCTACTGGTCGGAATAATTAATTTTGATAGTTCTAAAGTACAAAAAGTCACATTGTAAAAATTTTTCAAACTACAAAAATATACAAAAGTCATTTTTGGTCACGAGTAGAAATTTTTCTAAAACGACAACGTCACCTATTTTTTTTTTTGTTCACAAATTCTTTTTTTTAATACGTCGATTTAAATGCACAATAGAATGGGTCACGTCACTTTTTAATTCAAAGACAAGAAAGCAGTCGCTTTAGTGTGATGTGAAATAACTGTTAATTAGCAGTTAAATCATAACTGTTAAGAGGATTGTAAGGTTCACAATAAAACGCGAGGATTGTAAGGTTTCTTCGTTCAAATTGTACGATTTCCCTTGGTTGTTTGAAATAACTAATAAGTGGTAATATTAGTTCGTTTTATCTTCTATAATAATAATGAAGCCAATTTTAGGTAACCTATTTATTTATTTAGTAATGATCATTCTCTCAATGCATGTTTTGGCAAAAACTCACGAAGACCTCAATCGTGAGATCTAATTTGGAGATTCTGTTCAATATAGATTATTACAAAAATTATGTTCTTCTTATAAGTATCCTCTATTTTAATAATAATGAAACACTTTTTGGTTATATGCCTTTTATGTAAAGAAAAAAAAAACTAAACGTAATTCAATTATCGACCGAAAGGCTTCAAAACAAGTCAAAATATCTCCGAAATTCTAAGTTATATTTACGTAATTTTCATACTGAAATAATCTTCAGCTCTTTCTGAAATTATTCATCTTTTTACTTTCTAAATAACTACTATTACTTGTAACTTGTAACTTTGTCCGCGTAACTATTCTATGTACACTTAAATCAACGTTTCATTTTATTTTATTTTCAAATACATTTATTAACTCATTAAGACTAATGTCACGATTTAATGGAAGGAATTAATGTACAATGTATGTAATATTAATAATGAATTCGCCCAAATCCTACAACAATGGAGAGAATTTCAAGAAAAACCATAGACACAGAACGTCTACTCCAGTGATGCTCAAACGGACAATTGCGACCAAACGATCGAGTCGATCTCTGGTAATATTGGCCGATATCTGTCGATTCACAATTTTTGTCTGATGATTTACTTTTTTATATATATATTTTTCTTGAAAAGGCTTACCAACTAAAGCCACATTTAATCACAATATACAAAACTCACAGAAAGGAACATTACAAGTATGAATTTAAATTATACGAAAGCACAGCATTACTAGAAATCAGTTAATTCCAATTCAAATATATAAAAATCTATATAACAATAAAGACCAGTATTATGGACCCTGTTGGGTTAGTTACATAAATAAAACAACCATTTTTTTATTGGATTAAAGCTCTGCTAGCGGCAAATGGCGGTATTATCAAATCCGCCAATTATTTTGGAATATTAAGGCCTACCTACGCCATAATACACCTTTCCGACCTACAATACTTAAGTATGAACATCACACATGACATACTTGCGGCATCTACAGAGTCGATCGCCAGCAGTTCAAGTTTGAGCACCACTGGTCTACTCTATTGGAATTAGCTACTAAGGCAAGTTATGTAAACTCAGCGATGCCAATATGGCGTCATTCTGAATATCAAAGTGTCATTTTTTTAAATTACTTCAAAGTTGTAGCAAGTGAGCTTTTATAGTTATACTCTTATCATGAATGAGATCAATTTCTTTGACTTAAAATAAAAAAATAAATATAATACGGAATAAGATTAGCTACTTCTAAACACGAAAAACATTTGTTTTATCGATATACATTTGATTGTAAATGCAAATGAATTAAGTATTTAAGAAGTGTAATAGAACATCTTTTAAAAGTATTATGGCAACATAGGAATTAATAACTTTACGAGCATAGACATAGAAATGTCTATTTTTACTAGTATTTTTTTAGCAGATTCTATTATGAACGATAAATAAACACTTACCGACATTGATCTGGAGTATTTACCACTGGACAGGCTGTCCCATACAAATGACAGTTAATTTTTTGTGTCAATTCAAAACGCCATCTACGAGAGTCCCGAGAATTAATTATAATGTTTACGTCACTCTGCAAATGGCTGTCGTTTTACATCAAACAACAAACAACCGTAGAGCGTTTTCGTATTTTTAATATTTTAAAATTAAACTCCTTAGATTAGCATTTCTAATCACCCTCATGTACACCACAAACAATATAGCTGTAATAATAAACGATCGACACACCTTATCTTAGATGTAGACATGTGATGTCACTAATTTTAGTTCCATGGACACTCGTTCCTTGGCTTACAGCGCCAAAATGGCGTTTTTCAAATAGACACAGAAATAATTTGACAGCAGCCTGTCCAGTGGTAACTATAGGTCAGTGCTTCACGATAAAAAACCGTAAGAATAGTTGGTCATTAAAAAAAAATTAAAATACATTCTATGCCACATGAACTTACGACGAAAAGCTAAAGGCTAAACCAAAATTTATTTTCCATCCAATAAATTATATTTTGTGCGCAAATAACTGTGATAAATTCTTATATACGTATTATAAGTACTGTATGTATAGGTTTTGAATCGAATATATTATGTATTTTTTATACATTTAAATGTATAGGGTAATACTGAAATAATAATAATGTTATAATATATGGACTTAACAACCCGTTTTGGGTAATTTATTCTTAAGATAATCGATAGGGGATATTTTTCAGACAGCATGATTGTGTTCGGTGACGTTTTCTATTTAAAGTTCATATACGAAATATGACTTAAGAGGCCACTTTCCAACTCGAGCGGCTTACCAATTCCATACTACGTAATTCGATGATTACTCATTAGTTATTGGTCGTAGTAACATATGAAAAAAAATGACTTTTCCGAGACATAATATGTAGGTTTGCATCGAAACAAAAAATTGAAATTTATTTTATATCTTGTATAATTAATTTGTAAAATGTACAGAAATTGTAACATTTTCGTTGGCTGAGATCTCGTAATTATTGATTGAAAGCCAATAATGTTTTCCAATGAAAACATACTAGCTATAGTGTACATTAAAAATTGGAATGTCAATAGTTACCATCTGTAAAGGTTTTTCTAAAATATTGGAATTGCTGGCGTATGTTTCGCCAGTTGAATAAGTGCGCGAATGTGTTGCTTCGCATTCTGTCTTAGGTTATTAGCATTACAGTAAGTTGAGACAACAATATCTCCCAAATACCGATTACTGAGTTACCACTTACCACGCTCGTCCAGCGCCACCTTAATGACTCTTCGTTTTCTGAATTTGAAATTACGAAACGTCACCGTACAAATATGCTGTGTTGAAAGTTTTGACAAATACATTGTTTGTTGGCCAAGGAGGATAAAGATACAGAGAGCCGACTCTATAATAATATGTATTAAAAGTGGTCCCAGAATGCCAATAAATTAAAATGGCGCTATTGTAGCAGCGAGTAAATTAGACAAAGATAGATTATAATAATATGCTACACTAGTGCCATTGTGGTGACTTTTAGAACCCTTATTTTATTGTTGAAAAGGACCATTTTTTTAGTTTAATTGTCATAATAATATGAGTCGGTACTCCTCTCCTCTAACCTCCAAAGGTAAGACGCTATTTTTGTCAAATAAATTCTATCATTTTCATAAAAAGACCAGTTTTTATAACTATGCATCTGTCAGACACATGTCAACGTGACAGTGACGTAAATCGTTTCTTTAAACGGATTCAAACAATAATAAAAAAACACATTATGTTAATATTGTCGTCAAGGTGAGTGAGATTAGTGTGACCTGACCATATATATTGTTAAATAAAATATCACTCGTTTTTGAAACCATGGAGAGCATGAGATGTAAGAAGGACCACCTCTATACCATGAGAAAGTGTTGGTCTATCACATAAAGCGTCACGTCGACACGTGACTAGGGCACGTGGGCTCGACCTCGAAATGAGCGAGGTCATTAATGAGCCCGCTTAACTCGCAACGGTAAATTTCATAGATGAGGCTAGACCGCGAAAGAGTCTATCGGAGCGGGCTGAGCTATGAAACTCACCGTTGCGAGTTAAGAGGGCTCATTAATGACCTAGCTCATTTCGCTTTTGAGTCCGGGCTTTAATAGGAGGCGCTGTAGTAACATTTTATTTAAGATAGTCACATGAACAACGCAAACAATTAATCATACCAATTATACCAATACAAGCGTCATTGTGGCCAGTTTATGAACCACTATTTGATGGTTGTGTCTGTCTTAACAGTTTTCAGTTTAACAAGTTAGTTTTAGTCCTTCTTATAATTGAAGACGTGAGTGGATGAAGGCGTTATGTCGCATTTTTGTTTTAATGAAGGTAATAAATAATGTCCTTATGAATGATTACAGACCTTAAGATCGTCCATTTAAGACATTTTTGGAAAATTAAAAGGTTGAAAAACGTGTTATGTACGGTTAATTTTAAAAAGTCAAGAGTGCAGAGAAGTTTACTTTTGTCAATGGAAGAGGGAGCTATGTTCACTTTTTTTTAATTAAATGATGAAGTGTTTAATTGCTATCATACCATTAATATTTTAGGTTCTTTACACAAAACTTTTCATCATAATTTAGTACAAAAATCAGTTCCGTAGCGACTTATCTCAAAAATTAAAAGTAACCACAAAATTGGAATTATGCGACATACCACCTTCATCCACTCACGTCTTCATTTGATGGTTGTGTCTTAACATTTTTCAGTTTTAACACCCAAAATTAGTCCTCCTTATATTATTATCTCCATTCTCCACGTTTGAAACAAAACGTCAAACTGTCAACTTGACGTTTGACTTTGACACCTCCAAATGCACAATTATAAAAATTGTATTGTATTCATTGGCAATTTTGGAATGAAAAATTAGCGTTAACAGTTAATACATATTAACTATTAACCGTTGATTGTTATTAACAGTTATTTCAATTGTAACGTTAACTTCGTTACTATATTTATGTACAATTTAGTAAGTGCCATGTCAATTTAGTGTTAACTGTTAGCCTTAAAGTGACATGACACGGTACTAACTTTTATGAACTGAGAAACCTAGATGAGTAGAAAATTAGCAGCCCTATAGTGAGATGTTTAGTATTGACTTGTTTTTCCATACTTTTTTTTTTTTTTCAATTTGTTTGCTCAATTTTAAAGTTTGCTTATAGCACTGAAGTACCTATTCAAGTCCGAATCAGCTCTTAGTACCCAAGCGGTGTTTAGTGCTATGGTGTCCAATGCGGCATTCACTCCGCGATGATCAGCGAATAACGCTTTAAACTGAAAAAAACCAGTTAAAAGTTATTTCGATATAAACGAAAATATTAGCTGATCCGGCAAACGTTGCCAAAAAATTGAAGAAAATGGGATGGGGCCATCCTTATTTATCACTTACTTAGTTAGAGTAATAATCGAATATTCACAAAAATCGGTCTTTTCGGAGCAGTTTGGTTACAAACGAAAATTTTATAATAAATTATTGTATTTTATTTTTATAAAAAAAATCATGTATTTGTGACCTCACTATCGGATCTAACGAGACCAGTGCAGTATGTTACCTATGTATGTTAACCTTAATGAAAACCTTTTATATATAAAGGTTGCAAATAAAATTTATTCCATCCCATCCTTTTTTCTTTTTTTGACGAGGAGAAATCCTTTTAATTCCATCCCGTCCCATCCCATCCCATCCTATTCTATCCCATCCTATTCCATCCCATTCGTTCCCATTTCATACTATTCCATTCCATCATATTCTATCCCATCCTATTCCATCCCATTCGTTCCCATTTCATCCTATTCCATTCCATCCTATTCCATCCCCATTCCATCTCATTCCATCACATCACATCACATCACATCAGATCACATCAGATCACATCACATCACATCAGATCAGATCACATCACATCCCATCCCATCCTATTCCATCCCATTCCATCCCATTCCATTCTATTCCATCCCCATTCCATCCCATCCCATTCCATTCCATCTCATTCCATCACATCACATCACATCACCATCCATTCTAATGTATTTTTTTCTATTGTTATTTACCGTATAATAATCGTGCGGTTGGTGCAAACAGCGGGCCGCCGCGTGTAACGCGGATGGCGGCCATGTTTGTGACGTCTTCAAGACGCGCCACACGTCGCCACTGCCGCGCCATCTATACACAAACATTCTTTAACCCGACGCAGTAGAATTTTTTGTCCAAACTGTTCTATCATAGAACAAATAGTAGAACAGTTTGGAACAACCGTTATGATTGAACTTTTTAGGAAGTATATATTTAAAAATTACATAATATTATCGAGTAAAATATACATTATAAGAAAATTAAATACCTACTTATATAATAAAAAATAATACTAGCTGCTGCACGCGATTTTGCCCGCATTACTTTATGAAATATAGCTCATTTATTATTACTCGCTATTATTATTATTATTATTATTATTATTTAGCATTTATTTTTTATTTAGCTCATTTATGTTACACGCTAATGATAATGTAGCTTCATATACTTAGGTGAAAGAAATTTCAAATTCGGCCCAGTAGCTTTTGAGATTTCTTCATTATTTACAAACAAAAAATTTCTTCTTAAAATTTGATATAATTTGACATACATTGTAATTTCTTTGTTTGTAACTAATATTATTTTTGGACTATAATATTTACTTTCTATTTCGTTTTGATTTTGTATAATTTTTTTTTTCTTTTATTATTTTGTTTTTGTTTTTGATGTACCAAATTGAATTACGTACTCAGCTGTAATTGGCTTGCACACTGGACCCTGGTGTAGAACGATGAATGTTAATGTTAAGTGTGCTAGGCTGTTGCTGTTTTACCAAATAAATAAATAAATAAATAAATAAATAAATAAATAAATAAAAAAACAAATCTTTTCTCTTTATAATATTGGTATATAATTAAATAATAAATGAAAAAATAATAAATAAATAATAATAATAATAATAATAACATTAAATAATAAATGTACCTGCAAGCGCCTGTCACTAAAGCCGTAGCCCACAATCTCCATTCGCGATTTCTCTGCGCTTCGCTCGACAGAGCTGTGAATGCGAACCTATAAAAACAATATATTCATTTATTTCCTTAACAGCTAACCATACGGCATTTAATATTTAACAAATACATAAAATATATTAAATTTTTAAATATATTAAGCCTATTATAACAAGGTTAGTTAGTCATCTTAAAGTTTATATAAGTACAAAAAAAGAACTAAAAAATGAATACATACAGATATAAACACACATGTGTGTGTGTGTGTGTGTGTGTGTGTGTGTGTGCGTGTGTGTATTTATTCCAGTAATACATAGATACATACAGAAAAAAATTGTAAAAATGGTCCAACCAGTCAGTTTAGTCCCATTTCCGTATTTGGACTAACCAGATAGTTTGACGACACATTTGGTCTAGTGGTTAGTAACTGTTAACCAGTTAACCAAACGGTCGCGGATTCGAATCCCGCTAGGGACACATGTTTATTTGTTAACATTTACCTATGTACCTAAGTCATGGATGTTTGTATCTATAAATATATTGTATGTATTTACAAAAAGTAATCTATGTAGTACTAGCTGCTGCCCGCGGTTTCGCCCGCGTAACTTAGTAAATTATATACTAAAACCCGCCACGAGAACCACTCTATCCATTGGTGAAAACAGCATGCAAATCGGTGCAGTAGTTTTTGAGCGAATAGACAGACAGACGCGAGGACTTTGTATTATAATATGTAGTAATATCAACTGTCTGCTATTCATAATAAAAAGCTATATTTGCTTAGTGTGGATCTAGAAAGTGTTGTGTGGAATTTTTGCAGATATTTATTATTTATAGTTTAGTCCAATTTCCGTATTTGGACTATTTCTCTCTCTCTCTCTATGTGCCCCTTCAGTCCTTTTGCCGTCAATTTTCTGAACCGATCCCTGTCAAGAGCCAACTGGAACAGCTGCTAGACCGAGGCAATAGTATTAATTTGGACTAACCAAACCAGATAGTTTAGTCCAATTTCCGTATTGCACTCAACAAATCTTCATTTACCCATTTTCCATGAGATTCTGGTAGACGTCCACCTACCTGTAAAACAACCAGTGATCCTTGGCACTGGCCAAAGCTGCCAACGCTGCTCTGTGGTCCAACAGTGGGCGTGGGGCTGCGTAAGAGGCTAATAAGGCGCTCCAACAAGCGCGCCAACCTTTCTCCCCGTGGACCCTCACCCCAGCCGTTAAAGCTGCCTACAATTATAAACCTCATGTTAACACTCACTACTTCGGGTACATTAATTAAACCACTTTATTGACCAACCGATACATCAGAACTACAATCCGCTATTTGAATAATTTTAGAAAACCGTTTTAAAATATTCTTTGTTACATAACTAGCTGTTGCACGCGACTTCGTCCGCGTAACTTTATAAAAACATTCGTGTATTTATTTCAGACTGAATTGGCCTTAGTTAATATTTCTCTGGTAGCCAATTATGAGAATTTAGTAGACAGGGCGCGGTTGGAATTCGGAGATCCTGCTCCCGATAGACCAAATGATGACCTTATTGCACTATCTATGGATTACACTGGTATGTAAGGCATGTTTTTTTATTTATTACTAGCTGAGGTGCCCGCGACTTCGCCCGCGTTAAAATTATAAAATATAATACATTCGTGTCTGTGACACCATTATGGAAATACACATACAAAATTTCAACCCAATTGGTCAAGCCGTTTAGTAGTTGACACACCGACAGCAGCGCCACCTACCGGGTCCAATTGTATTTTTAAATCATCCAGGAAACCATCGAAATAGCCATATAAAATTTCAATCCAATCGGTTCAGCCGTTTAGAAGTTATGTGAAAAAGAAGTTGAGTACGGAAGGATAATTCTTACTACCCGTTGTCCTCTATTACCCGTTTTCCCGTAGGAATGAAGCATTTTCCCGCGGTAAAAAGTAGCCTATGTTCATCAGGGGTAATGTCGGCTTGTAATGGTAAAAGAATTTTTCAAATTAGTCCAGTAGTTTCGGAGCCTATTCTATACAAACAAACAAAGAAACAATCAAATCTTTCCTCTTTATAATATTATTTCTAGTATATTTTAAATCTTGTGAAATAGCCAATTCCAACTATAAGTTGCGCGGACATACGACACGACCTCTCTTCGCAAACGCGTTCGTTCAACTGTCTGATACTCTTTCAATATCATACCACCGAATGAATCTGAATGAATGAACACCTCTTCTTGAAACGTCACTTTTGAATGTCACCCAAAGCTGCAATTACAAAAACGCTCACAAAAACTCAAGTGGTTTTTGTAAGGACCATACCTTACCTCTTGATATATATCCGGTATCGTTTCGTTCCTGATGAGCCAAGCGTCGAAGAGTTCGACCGCTTGTTTTGTCACTTTTTCATTTTCCCACTCGACACCGGCCCTCAACAATGCACCGCTCAGCCATCTTGGAAATTTCAAAATTGTGGGTCATATTTTATTACAATTGTAGTGTATGCATCTTTGGGATTTGTTCACTAACTCATACAGTCTCAAACGTACCACGTGACTGACGCGAGCAATCCACGTGGGATGGGATATACTTAGTCAGTCGCGTGTCGGAGGTCTGTCCGTTAAGTGTGCGTATGTGAGCCTGTGAAACGATTGGAAAGGCACTACAACAATAGTATATAGGTGAATTATTATATTAAGGTTTGAAGGCGACACTTGTGGGGGCAATCGGCGCATGTGTACAATCGCGCACAAAATTGCTAAGGAAAATGAATTTTTTTTTCTTATTTCGTAATTTTTTCACCTCACTAACTTAACATTACAGGCAGTGTTGATATTCCTTCCATAAAATCATCGTGCGATGTCGAAGGACAACGTTTTTTTAGGCATTTATTTACCATGACGTATTTACTAATACGATAAAACAATCTGTACGCAAACAGTACCCAAGAGACTCGAGACGCGCGAACGAAGTGCGGGAGGGGAAGAGCGACTGAGTCTACCAATAACGTGTCGGCACACCGACGCGTACCCGCCCCTCACTTTCCTCTGCCCCCTCAAAGACCTAAAAATAGAGTTCTGCGCACATTTCCCGAGAAGTCTTTATTCGGTACACGAACTATACTATACTCATAGATACAACATCACTCAAGGAGATATGGAGAGGACTATGCTCGGGGATTCTCTGAGAGATTCTCAAAACAAAACCTTTAGACGTTAAGACCATAATTTGTTGCCAGTGCTGACATA
Source organism: Synanthedon vespiformis (assembly GCA_918317495.1). Taxonomy (NCBI): domain Eukaryota; kingdom Metazoa; phylum Arthropoda; class Insecta; order Lepidoptera; family Sesiidae; genus Synanthedon; species Synanthedon vespiformis. The sequence goes on along the minus strand of OU906975.1, from coordinate 1,521,361 downwards.
TTATGACGCTGAAACGTGCTCTCCAAGTATGGGCCTTGTAAGAAAGCTTAAGATGAAACAAGTCGGCGGCCCGAACTCATCGGTCTCGTGGCTAAAATGCGTCCTGTCTCGCACAGCACAAAGCGCGGGAAGAGCACTCGACTGAGATGCACAATCATTCATACCAAAAACAGACCCTTGGGCGTATACTCTTTTTGACAAAACTATTGCATATATCTATTTCGTGTAAAGTTATTTAAACTCTTGAATAACTAATCAATGTTTGTATGCAAAGTATTTTGGAGTTTTTGTAAACTAGAGTGACCTATTCAACCTCAAAGTTGCATTAAAACTTGTGTTAAAATATGGATATTTCAATGATCATAATCTTTTAAATTAATACTTTTTTTAAAAGTTGTACTTTGCAAATAAGCCTTAGGCTAAGTTCACATGACCGCGCGCTACATGTTTTACAAACATGTGTCGACCTTTTGATCCGCGCGGTCATGTGAACTTAGCCTTAAAGTCATTACTATGTCACTTTTAAATGTTCCATAAAGTTCGTAATGTTTTGTATGGCGTGCCAAATCCATACAGTTGATGGAGATCACTGAAAAATAAGACCTTTCACTACAAAGCTTGTACTTACAATTGGTCTTCTGTGAGTCCTTTTGCAGTCAGCTGTTTCTTAGTATACACTTTTACGGTCTTCGGATGGAGGGTCTTCAGTAGAGCGTTCAGATGTGGAGCAGAAGAAGAAAGACGGAGCAGTTCCCTCCACCAGGAGAGGTGGTTTAGAACCACTCTCCATGGAGCCCAGTGGGTTTCTTTACTGAGGCGTGCTGTGAAGTATTCAAAGTCACGAAATAATATATGTATTTTTCAAGATTCATTTAAATATGACCTTAGAAAAACTTTCAATTCACTTGCTACAGTCACTAAGCGAGCAGCTTGGCTCTTAGCACTGAGCGAGGCAACTTACCAGCAGCCGCAATTGCCCTGCTGGCAGGTAGCCTGCCGGCCCTGCTGAGTACAAAGGCATCGTCCAGCATCAAAGCTCTTTCGGCAGGAGCTCCGTCATCGTATAATTCTGCTGCCCGTTTGGCCACAGATTCGGCTGTCTGAAATAAATTCAAAATTCAAAATTCAAATTTCAAAATTTCAAATTTCAAATTCAAAATTCAAAATTCAAAATTCAAATTCAAAATTCAAATTCAAATTCAAAATTCAAAATTCAAAATTCACAATTCAAATTCAAAATTCAAAATTCACAATTCAAATTCAAAATTCTAAAACTAATTAAAAATTCATCATTTTTAAATGTTCAAATTTAAACATTTAAATTTATTCAAAACTTAAATCAAAATTCAAATTCAGTTTAAATTGAAAAATCAAATTCAAAATTCAACATTTAAATTCAAAGTTCAAGTCAAAATTCAAATTCAATCAAAATATTGAACAAATATTTATGGAATTAGTTACCTCTCCAGCTGAAGGGTCCTGAGGGGCGACCCGGTACAACCCTCGGGCACCAACGTTGTATCTGACCCACTTATGCTTTCGAAGCTCTGGTATGACCACTGGAATACAAGAAGTTAGTTTTTACTATCTTTTTCGCGCATCTGAACGGAAGCAAAAAATGAATTAAAAGAAGATACGCATCGCGTAATTTACACTAGTTGCGAACTTAGGCTTTCTGCCACTTACGCAGTGTGCGCCTACTACTAGTTGCGTACATTAAGTTCGCACATAGACAGTACTAAATATGGTTTTATAAAAATTAATGCCGCTCTTGGCTGTGTATTTTCTTTTTTTTGAAAACTATTTGAGTACACAAACTTTCCTTTAGGTTGTATTTCTCTCTTCAACTAGAATTATTAAGGCATTTATACACTAACGATTTTCTACTTCGCCTAATATCAGACTCATTGTAAGCCTGTCTACTAAGTAAACACTATAAAAACTTACTTTCTGTATCGTTCATCCATATCAAGTGCGTTACGTTTTCCGCCCAACGGGAGCCGCGAGCTTTAGTATCGTTTACTACGTCATACCTGAAATTATTAAAAAAATAATACTAAGCTTTAATTTAATTTCTTACAATAATGCTGTATTTTTGTAAGACAACTCAGTAAACGACTTTGTGTGGACTTAAATCTATACTAATACTTGCAACTTGCGACCCGCTCCGGCTTCGCCCGGGTTCAAAATGAAAACTAAACTATCCGGTTAGTCCAAATACGGAAATTGGACTAAACTATCTGGTTAGTCCAAATACGGAAATTGAACTAAACTATCCGGTTAGTCCAAATATGGAAATTGGACTAAACTATCGGGTTAGTCCAAATACGGAAATTGGACTAAACTATCCGGTTAGTCCAAATACGGAAATTGGACTAAACCATCCGGTTAATCCAGATACGGAAATTGGACTTACCACGTCCCGTTCTGCAGTATGCTCTCGGTGATGTTCTTCCAGAGTCTCGTGATGTTCTCAACTTCGTCTTCAAACTCTTGTTCCAGTGGACCCACTATGAAGGTGACTGGGATTATCCATTTGGGGGCCGGTGGTGGTTTGGTGGTCCTAATAGTCGGTTTCTTGGTGGTTGTCGTCGGTGCTGGAGTGGTCGTCGTAGAATTCAGATCGTCATCTATGATCTCCGTAAAGTTCTCTGAAAAAAGTGTGTTTATCAGCTCCGACGCACGTCTAGAGTATACTCCTTACGAACGATAAATAAATATAGTTAAAACATAATACACTGGACTGGACTGCAAAGAAAAATGGTCGGTTAGAAAATATTCAATATCTTCAAAAGTACCTGACGTAGCTTTTAAGAAATAAATGGTAAATTAATGTAAAACTAAATATATGTTATTTTTATTTAAGCACATTAAAATATTGTTTACTTTATTTCAATTGTACGACTTTAGATGGCGCTGTGGTTAATGTTACGGGATTAAAATTGCCTCAAAATATTGTATGTTGTTGAAATGCAATTGTTCAAAGTTAGATGACCTGTGGTTGAGAATTCCTTCCTAAAAACATATTTCTTAACCCAAAAAATTTTTCATCTTCACCTGGCTCAAAGAACACTTCATCCAAATCCGCTCTCAGATCGAGGGTCAGAAGGTAATTCACCATCGGTGGATCTGGTTCGGGAGGTTCAGCAGACATCACGAACCTGACAATGATGTACAGACATAATTATTGTCTTAATCTATCATAACGGTTATTTTAATTTGATATCTAAAACATGAAAGAAATCCGCATCCGCATTCGTGGTTGTTGAAAATTCTGCACCCTCAACAACCCTGTTTAAAACCTCTTCTATCTATAACTTATAAATTGGACTTTATAAAAATTAATTAAAAATATAAATTATAAATTTACCCTCTATATAAATTGGGACTAACCATATAGTTTAGTCCAATTTCCGTATTTGGACTATCCATATAAATAAGTCCAATTTCCGTATCAGGACTAACCAGATAGTTAATTTGATTTTAAATCTAAAATATGAATATTATAGAGGAAAGATTTAATTGTTTGTTTGTATTAAATAGGCTCCGAAACTACTGGACCGATTTGAAAAATTCTTTTACAATTAGAAGCCGACATTATCCGTGATGAACATAGGATACTTTTTACCGCGGGAAAATGCTTCATTCCTACGGGAAATCTAAAATAAAAGTAAATACTAGCGGCTTGGCCCGCGAGATAGCGTCATCTATCCAAAATACGGTAGATGGCGTTTTATACTTTTCTACGCGGACGAAGTCGCGTGCACCAACTAGTATGAAATAAACTTGAAATCCGCATCCGCATTGGCGATTGTTAAAAATTCTGCACCCTCAACAACCCTGTTTTTAAAACCTCACCTCTCCTGTTTAAGAAGTACGTCGGCTCCTTGCGGCACAGCATACAGTAGTGGGTATCCTGGCTTCTCACACCAGCCGTCCCACGCGTGGGGCGGTGCCCCACCTGACGTGGGCCTTTGTAAGGCTCTCCACAGATCCCTGAAATTCCATCCACGACCAATAAATATTGTCACTGACTGACAATATATGATTTGGATGAAACTTATCATAGGCATAAAATACTTTTCATATCAGTACCTAATGACGTCATGTCCATGGGAACAACCAAAGATTTAAATCGAAAGATGCGGCGCCATATTAAAAATACACCGAAAATTAATAAGATGGGTTTTTTTTAGAATCCCTCCAGCACTATGCTGAAGCCTATTTTTACACTATTTCTTCCATTCCAGTTCTCGCTTGCTTACCTCTCGCACTTTCATTCTACATGTACTTTGTCTTTCTTTCATCCGTCTTTTCTTTCATTCCACTACGGGTGGGATGCCCTCTGTCTGTGCCTATTCTATACTATCTATTTATGCATGTAATTTTATTTGTCCTTATTTGCGCTTTGGGTGTTGGGTAATTAAAAAATTCGACACATAAATTTATTATTAAAATTCCAAAAATATAACAAAACATTAAAATATAGAGTTGTACATTAAGAACATTAAAATTAAAATACCTAACTACAGTTGCACAGTTTCGCTAGTAATGCCGCATCTCTCGATTTAAATCTTTGGGGACAACATAATATTATAGCAGGTCGAGTGGTTTAAGGCTGATTCAGGCTTTAGTTAGGCGCTCTAATTCAGGGGTCCCAAGCTGGATTTCTAGCATGATCAAATACCAACATAGGTACCAAATGTGTTAGTACATGCTGGGACACTATAAGGTATTATTTGAACAATCTGGTTATAGAGGGTACAGGCAAATAAATGATTTGATTTGATTTGAATTGTTAGACATTGTTTAGAATTAATAATTAGTAATCATTTTATATATAATTGTTAAGTCTTTTAAGTCCTACACAATGAAACCCTGTAATTGGCAATGTAAGTAGTAATAATGTGTCTATTGTACTCGTATGTTATTTTGTTTTGTTGTTGGGTTTATGTTCAAAATAAATAAATATAACAAAAAATAAAACCGCCGAAAAAACTGAAAAGCATAAAATAATCTTATTATTCTAACTAAGTAATTTTGAGTCGCCGCCGCGCATCACTCTTTACGTAATTTTTGCTTGTTTGGCGCCGACTCAAAATTACTTAGGTAAAATAATAAGATTATTTTATGCTTTTCAGTTTTTTCGGCGGTTTTATTTTTTGTTTATTTTTAGTTTTTTTGTGGCTATAATCTAATATTTACTACATGCTTAATTTTTTATTTTCCCATCCCCATTTTCCCACTCTTAGGGTAAGATTTTTTTTCCAAATTTATACGAGACAAACTTCAAGGTATACCCTAACCATTAATAAAAGAATTATCAAAATCGGACTACTCTGTAAAAAGTTATGCGTGGTCATCTATAATCAGTGAGTGAACAATCAATCATCCCCTGTTTTCCTACCCTTAGGTTGGAATTTATTTTCCAAATTTAAATGGGACCCCTTTGGGGGTGTAAACCCTTTCAAATAACAAAACAATTATCAAAATCGGACTACTCCGTAAAAAGTTATGCGTGGTCACACGCTACAATCAGTGAGTGAACAATCAAGCATCCTCTGTTTTCCTACCCTTAGGGTTGGATTTTTTTGCCAAATTTAAACGGGACCCCTTTGGGTGTGTAAACCCTTTTCAAATAACAAAACAATTATCAAAATTGGACTACTCTGTAAAAAGTTATGCATGGTCACACGCTACAATCAGTGAGTGAACAATCAATCATCCCCTGTTTTCCTACCCTTAGGTTGGAATTTATTTTCCAAATTTAAATGGGACCCCTTTGGGGGTGTAAACCCTTTCAAATAACAAAACAATTATCAAAATCGGACTACTCCGTAAAAAGTTATGCGTGGTCACACGCTACAATCAGTGAGTGAACAATCAAGCATCCTCTGTTTTCCTACCCTTAGGGTTGGATTTTTTTGCCAAATTTAAACGGGACCCCTTTGGGTGTGTAAACCCTTTTCAAATAACAAAACAATTATCAAAATTGGACTACTCTGTAAAAAGTTATGCATGGTCACACGCTACAATCAGTGAGTGAACAATCAATCATCCCCTGTTTTCCTACCCTTAGGTTGGAATTTATTTTCCAAATTTAAATGGGACCCCTTTGGGGGTGTAAACCCTTTCAAATAACAAAACAATTATTAAAATCGGACTACTCTGTAAAAAGTTATGCGTGGTCATACACTATAATCAGTGAGTGAACAATCAATCATCCCCTGTTTTCCTACACTTTGGGTTGCATATTTTTTTCCAAATTAAAATGGGACCTCCTTGGGGGTGCACCCTTTCAAATAACAAAACAATTATCAAAATCGGACTACTCTGTAAAAAGTTATGCATGATTATACATAAAATAAGAAATATAGGCGTCGAATTGAGAACCTCTAGTTTGAGAACCTCTAGCTTCGTTTTCGTCGCCACTAGTTTGAGGAAAATTTTCACTTGGTCATAGATAGACAATGATTATATACCTGGCATCGGCGCTGGCGGCTCGGTGGTCGCGTAAAAGTCGCGCTAGTGCTGCCCTCCCAGCCGCTTCGCCTGCAGCTTCTATCGCCATACTCACTATGGCGGCACCCTGACCAATAAACAAACATCCTAATCAACATTTGACGACTCGTTTGGTCTATTTGCTTGTCTATACCAATATTATAAAGAGGAAAGATTTGATTGTTTGTTTGTTTGTATAGAATAGGCTCCGAAACTAGTGGACCGATTTGAAAAATTCTTTCACCATTAGAAGCCGACATTATCCGTGATGAACATAGGCTACTTTTTAACGCAGGAAAATGCTTCATTCCTACGGAAAAACGGGTAATAGGACAACGGGTAGTAAGAATTATCCTTCCGTACTTATCTTTTTCACACATAACTTCTAAACGGCTGAACCGATTGGGTTAAAATTTTATATGGCTATTTCGATGGTTTCCTAGATGATTTAAAAATACAATTGGACCCGGTAGGTGGCGCTGCTGTCGCCATGTCAACTGCTAAACGGCTTGACCGATTGTGTTGAAATATTGTATGTGTATTTCCATAATGGTTTCACAGACACGAATGTATTATATTTTACAAAGTTACGCGGACGAAGTCGCGTGCAACAGCTAGTAATAAATAAATATCTTCACACATACCACACAGCACCATCTAGTTCCAAAGTAAGCAAATAATGCTGTATATTCTATGTAATGTCAGTGAATAAAGGCTATTTTTATGTTTTAATATTAATATACTATAATTTATTTATATACCTTATGTAAAGATAGTTCATCGGCTGCGGCTTCTATGTCAGCTCTCTCCAATCTTGGAGACGCAACAGCCCTCACTGAGTTGCTTGAGTCCAACCTAAAAATTTAACATCGGTACAGACAAAGATTTAAATCAAGAGATGCGGCATTCAAAATCAAAATCAAAATCAAAATATTTATTTATCAATTAGGTTTCTACAAGAAACTCTTTTGATCGTCATTATAAATTTAAATTTACCAGGGTTTCGGAAAAAAAAACCAAGATGACGATCCTGAGAAGAAACCCCGAAAGAAACTCAGAGGGCCTAGTGCGAGTTTTACTCTATCAAACTCGTCGAACGCGTAAATGTCAATTTGTATGGGAATGAAGCAGCGCTACCTGGTGGCTAACGTGTAGCACTACTTCATTTCCATACAAATTGACATTTACGCGTTCGACGAGTTTGATAGAGTAAAACTCGCACTAGGCCCTCTTGATACTATTCTTTTTGTCATCATTAAAATGTAAAATAGTACAATACACATTACTTAATATTAACAAACTTAAAGTGTATATATGTACAATTATAGTTTTACAATACAAAACATAGTACGAACTCCGAATAGCTTAAATCCAGGCTTCTTTGTCGCTTAAATAATCAGTGATTTTATAATAGCCTTTCGAGAGGAGTTTAGTTTTAATGACACATTTAAATTTATTTATAGATAAGGCTCTGATTATTTGAGGCAGTTTATTATAAAACCGGACACTTTGACCCATTACTACTAGCGTAGCTACATTACTAGCGAAACTGTGTTACAAAATACAACATACATTATAGTAAAGACAAAAGTATAAAATACATATACCATAGAGTAACTTATACATATACTGCAATATGTCGTTATAAGTCCGTCAAGTCCAAAGCAGTCAGGTCACTTCAACACGAACTTTATGGAACATTTAAAAGTGACATGTTAATGCATAGAGCATCAACTATGTCATCTGTCATTTGAAAGCAACAAACGTATGACATTTAAAGAAAATATGACTTTACTTCCAACACATATGAGTTTAAAATGTAGGACTTGACTGCTTTGGACTTGACGGACCTATTTTGGAAAACTAAGAAAAATTATACACTTGACTTGACTGACTAGTCTCGGGATCTGCTATTTTTGATTTTTTTAATTTCAATTTTGCCTTTTTTTTGCTTAAAAAAAGGCAAAATTACAATTAATACAAATTAATTTACATTATTACAAATTGCTATTTTTACTAATGACACTGGCAAAATCATCGGAGAAGATCTGATGGAGCCAAAACATTAAAAGAAGAAGAAGAGTTTAAAATGAATAGTAGAAGTTGATCGTTACTACCTTTTACCATTGACTCCGCCATGATTTCGTTTTAGGCGCACTTTTAATGTGCCGCTTTGGCATTTGTCACGCAAATTCCACAGTTCTAGTACATCGATGGCCCCAGCTAGTCTATACTAATATTGTAAAGAGGAAAGATTTGTTTGTTTGTTTGTATTGACTAGGCTCCGAAACTACTGGACCGATTTGAAAAATTCTTTCACCATTAGAAGCCGACATTATTCCTAATGAACATAGGCTAGTTTTTATCGCGGGAAAATGCTTCATTCCTACGGGAAATCTGAAATAAAAGTAAATACCGGCTTGGCCCGGAATACACTTGACAGCGCCATCTATCCAAATCAGGTGAAACGACTACAATGACAACTGCTTGGTGATATTTTTAGCGATCCGCTCCACGGTAGATGGCGTTTTATACTTTTCAACGCGGACGAAGTCGCGAGCACCAGCTAGTAAATAATAGTAATTAACAGTGTTATGTAACTGGTGTGAGAAGTCAGGATACCTTAATGCCGGCAAAACGTGGTGTAGTAGGAGGGCGTCGTCTTGTTTTTCTGGGGCTGTGTCCCCCATTGGAGGCGCTTTCTGTCCTAAAACCGACGTGAGAGCCTCCATCAACCACTGAGAACTCCACCAGCGCGGAGACACAAGACCCCCGAACCACTGAAACAATCCATTCGCTATACACTTTTATTGCTGAGGAGGTAAGTGATCCGTCACACTCGGATTGGTGACGCACTAAATCGTGTTTAAAAAGTTCTATAGCCACGTTTATTGCTGAGGAGGTAAGTGAACCGTTACACTCGGATTGGTGACGCACTAAATCGTGTTTAAAAAGTTCTATAGCCACGTTTATTGCTGAGGAGGTAAGTGAACCGTTACACTCGGATTGGTGACGCACTAAATCGTGTTTAAAAAGTTCTATAGCCACGTTTATTGCTGAGGAGGTAAGTGAACCGTTACACTCGGATTGGTGACGCACTAAATCGTGTTTAAAAAGTTCTATAGCCACGTTTATTGCTGAGGAGGTAAGTGAACCGTTACACTCGGATTGGTGACGCACTAAATCGTGTTTAAAAAGTTCTATAGCCACGTTTATTGCTGAGGAGGTAAGTGAACCGTTACACTCGGATTGGTGACGCACTAAATCGTGTTTAAAAACTTCTTTAGCCACGTTTATTGCTGAGGAGTGATAGTAAGTGAACCGTCACACGCGGATTGGTGACGCACTGAGTCGTGTTTAAAAACTTCTTTAGCCACGTTTATTGCTGAGGAAGTAAGTGAACCGTCACACGCGGATTGGTGACGCACTGAATCGTGTTTAAAAAGTTTTATAGCCACGTTTATTGCTGAGGAGGTAAGTGAACCGTTACACTCGGATTGGTGACGCACTAAATCGTGTTTAAAAAGTTCTATAGCCACGTTTATTGCTGAGGAGGTAAGTGAACCGTTACACTCGGATTGGTGACGCACTAAATCGTGTTTAAAAAGTTCTATAGCCACGTTTATTGCTGAGGAGGTAAGTGAACCGTTACACTCGGATTGGTGACGCACTAAATCGTGTTTAAAAAGTTCTATAGCCACGTTTATTGCTGAGGAGGTAAGTGAACCGTTACACTCGGATTGGTGACGCACTAAATCGTGTTTAAAAACTTCTTTAGCCACGTTTATTGCTGAGGAGTGATAGTAAGTGAACCGTCACACGCGGATTGGTGACGCACTGAGTCGTGTTTAAAAACTTCTTTAGCCACGTTTATTGCTGAGGAAGTAAGTGAACCGTCACACGCGGATTGGTGACGCACTGAATCGTGTTTAAAAAGTTTTATAGCCACGTTTATTGCTGAGGAGGTAAGTGAACCGTTACACTCGGATTGGTGACGCACTAAATCGTGTTTAAAAAGTTCTATAGCCACGTTTATTGCTGAGGAGGTAAGTGAACCGTTACACTCGGATTGGTGACGCACTAAATCGTGTTTAAAAAGTTCTATAGCCACGTTTATTGCTGAGGAGGTAAGTGAACCGTTACACTCGGATTGGTGACGCACTAAATCGTGTTTAAAAAGTTCTATAGCCACGTTTATTGCTGAGGAGGTAAGTGAACCGTTACACTCGGATTGGTGACGCACTAAATCGTGTTTAAAAAGTTCTATAGCCACGTTTATTGCTGAGGAGGTAAGTGAACCGTTACACTCGGATTGGTGACGCACTAAATCGTGTTTAAAAACTTCTTTAGCCACGTTTATTGCTGAGGAGTGATAGTAAGTGAACCGTCACACGCGGATTGGTGACGCACTGAGTCGTGTTTAAAAACTTCTTTAGCCACGTTTATTGCTGAGGAAGTAAGTGAACCGTCACACGCGGATTGGTGACGCACTGAATCGTGTTTAAAAAGTTTTATAGCCACGTTTATTGCTGAGGAGGTAAGTGAACCGTTACACTCGGATTGGTGACGCACTAAATCGTGTTTAAAAAGTTCTATAGCCACGTTTATTGCTGAGGAGGTAAGTGAACCGTTACACTCGGATTGGTGACGCACTAAATCGTGTTTAAAAACTTCTTTAGCCACGTTTATTGCTGAGGAGTGATAGTAAGTGAACCGTCACACGCGGATTGGTGACGCACTGAGTCGTGTTTAAAAACTTCTTTAGCCACGTTTATTGCTGAGGAAGTAAGTGAACCGTCACACGCGGATTGGTGACGCACTGAATCGTGTTTAAAAAGTTCTATAGCCACGTTTATTGCTGAGGAGGTAAGTGAACCGTTACACTCGGATTGGTGACGCACTAAATCGTGTTTAAAAAGTTCTATAGCCACGTTTATTGCTGAGGAGGTAAGTGAACCGTTACACTCGGATTGGTGACGCACTAAATCGTGTTTAAAAAGTTCTATAGCCACGTTTATTGCTGAGGAGGTAAGTGAACCGTTACACTCGGATTGGTGACGCACTAAATCGTGTTTAAAAAGTTCTATAGCCACGTTTATTGCTGAGGAGGTAAGTGAACCGTTACACTCGGATTGGTGACGCACTAAATCGTGTTTAAAAAGTTCTATAGCCACGTTTATTGCTGAGGAGGTAAGTGAACCGTTACACTCGGATTGGTGACGCACTAAATCGTGTTTAAAAACTTCTTTAGCCACGTTTATTGCTGAGGAGTGATAGTAAGTGAATCGTCACTCGGATTGGTGACGCACTGAATCGTGTTTAAAAACTTGTTTAGCCACGTTTATTGTTGAGGAGGTAAGTGAACTGTCACACTCTGATTGGTGACGCTGAATTGGGTTTACTCAGCTTATAGTCAATAGTCAAATCAAATTATAAATATTCAAGCTAAAGGAAGTCATTACATACAAAAATTAAAATATAAATATTACCTGTTGTGCCAACAGTCTGGCTATGGTCTTGGTGTCCGAAAGGGTGGCTGGCGACAGGGTTATCAAGCCCCACCCCTCTGAATACGGATTACCCCCTTCCACCACAACTATATCTGCAATTTAAAATTGCATAGGGTAATTTCAACATCATCAAATATGGAATAGGATAGAATATTTCGTTTTGCTGTGGGGTTTTGTTAAAAAAAACCTAATCAGAGTCTTATCTAGCCAAACACATTAAAAACTCACCCAATTTCGGCAAAGGATACGACGTGTTTAGTTCAAATGAATACTGCTGAATAGTTTTCTGAATCCACTCGAGGAAAGGTCTGAAAGAATTAATTGAATTCTATCAAAAAATAATATTTTAAAGTGAAATAATTGGACATAATAATAATTTTGTATGAAAATAAAATACTGAACTCGCAATATGACGTCAGCGTCGCACAAGAAATACAAACATTCGGCGTTAGATGGCGCTGTTGTTAGTGTTCTAGGATTAAATCGTTAGATGGCGCAGCAAAAGCAAACTTTATAAAACATAATACATTCGTGTCTGTGAAACCATGGAAATACACATACAAAATTTCAACCCAATTGGTCAAGCCGTTTAGTAGTTGACATACCGACAGCAGCGCCACCTACCGGGTCCAATTGTATTTTTAAATAATCTAGGAAACCATCGAAATAGCCATATAAAATTTCAACCCAATCGGTTCAGCCGTTTAGAAGTTATGTGAAAAAGATAAGTACGGAAGGATAATTCTTACTACCCGTTGTCCTATTACCCGTTTTCCCTTAGGAATGAAGCATTTTCCCGCTTTAAAAGTAGCCTATGTTCATCACAGATAATGTCGGCTTCTAATGGTAAAATAATTTTTCAAATCGGTCCACTAGTTTCGGAGCCTATTCAATACAAACAAACAAAAAAACAATCAAATCTTTTCTCTTTATATTATTATTAGTATAGAAGTTTAATATTATTATTACTTAGCTACAACCACTTACCCGGATTCATCCAATATAACTTGCTGATCACTGTATAGACTTATTTCTGGGGGTGGCAAGGTATAGTCTTCGTTGTCGTCGTCTGGTATGAGGGTAGTTGTCTGGGGGGTGACTTCGTTTGTCGCTTCTGTAGGCAAGGGGGGAGCGGCCCTTCTTTGCAATCGACAGACGGCCACTGACATCATGTGGGGGGGCATTGGCGGGGACGAGGCGAATTCGTCTTGTAACTGGAAATTGGAAACTGGATATTGGTCGCTGCTTAAAAACTAAAACGCCACAAATCAAAATTATACTTTGTACAGTTATGTAAGGAGTTAAGGATAAGGACAGGGATACACTAAGTTCACAAGGCGTCATTTTTCCCATACTAGTAATCCATATACGAGATTTTGTATGGCCACTTTTAAAATCGTTTTTTTTTTTTCACTTTTAAAACGGCGTCCAAATGTTGCCCCGATTAAATTGGTGTCAACTAACTGATTAGGGAGATTCCCCGATAAAATTCGTTCTAAAGTGTACTAGATTCACCCTTGATCTGATGTTCGTGTGTGTGTGTGTGTGTGTGTGTGTGTGTGTGTGTGTGTATGTGTGTACTAGATTCACCCTTGATCTGATGTTCGTGTGTGTGTGTGTGTATGTGTGTACTAGATTCACCCTTGATCTGATGTTCGTGTGTGTGTGTGTGTGTGTGTGTGTGTATGTGTGTACTAGATTCACCCTTGATCTGATGTTCGTGTGTGTGTGTGTGTGTGTGTGTGTGTATGTGTGTACTAGATTCACCCTTGATCTGCTGTTCGTGTGTGTGTGTGTGTGTGTATGTGTGTACTAGATTCACCCTTGATCTGATGTTCGTGTGTGTGTGTGTGTGTGTGTGTATGTGTGTACTAGATTCACCCTTGATCTGATGTTCGTGTGTGTGTGTGTGTGTGTGTGTGTATGTGTGTACTAGATTCACCCTTGATCTGATGTTCGTGTGTGTGTGTGTGTGTGTGTGTGTATGTGTGTACTAGATTCACCCTTGATCTGCTGTTCGTGTGTGTGTGTGTGTGTGTATGTGTGTACTAGATTCACCCTTGATCTGCTGTTCGTGTGTGTGTGTGTGTGTGTGTGTGTGTGTGTGTATGTGTGTACTAGATTCACCCTTGATCTGCTGTTCGTGTGTGTGTGTGTGTGTATGTGTGTACTAGATTCACCCTTGATCTGCTGTTCGTGTGTGTGTGTGTGTATGTGTGTACTAGATTCACCCTTGATCTGCTGTTCGTGTGTGTGTGTGTGTATGTGTGTACTAGATTCACCCTTGATCTGCTGTTCGTGTGTGTGTGTATGTGTGTACTAGATTCACCCCTGATCTGCTGTTCGTGTATGTGTGTGTGTGTGTGTGTGTACTAGATTCACCCCCGATCTGCTGTTCGTGTGTGTCTCTGTGTGTGTAAAAGAGAGAGAGAGAGAGAGAGTGCGTGTCCTAGTGTTTTACTAACCGACTTCCAAAAAAAGGAGGTTCTCAATTCGACCGTATTATATATTTTTATTTTTATGTGTGTTCGCGGATAACTTCGTCGTTTATGAACCAATTTTGATGATTATTTCTTTGTTAGAAAGGAGATATGCCAAGGGTAGTACTGTGATAAGGGAACCAGGATCTGATGGTGGCATCCCAGAGAAATCGAGGGGAACTTTCGAAAATCGTAGTGGCGACTAGTGCGTTTGTTAATTTTTTCATTAAGTATCTTATTAGTTTCCTGTTTGAAGTCGGTTTTTTTTTGTTGGACAGTTTTTTTTTATATTAAGGTCGACAGACAGGCTGACGGTCCACTTGATGGTAGGCGGCTACCGTCGCCTATAACACAAGCAACGCCACAAGTGCCACAAGTGCGCTGCCGACCATTGAAGGATTAAGGGTGAGGGACAAGGGAGGGATGGGGCAATGGGCTCTGGCATCGCTCACTCACTCACCGAAACACAACAGCACATAATGCTGCTATTTCACGGTGGTATTCTGTAAGGTGGTGGTTACTGCCGCCAGACGGGCTGCACAAATGGCTGCGAAACGCAGTGTTGTGCCCTACCACTACTTTTCAAATGCAGACCAGAGTCAATTTTGAAAATTATATTAAAATTTCCAAAGTTGACCCCGCCGGGAATCGAATCCGCCCCTGAAACGTTAGGCAAGCACCCTTGCCACTCGTCCAACGGACTCGTCACTGTAAAATAATCTTGTTATAGAAAAACTTACCAATCTATGTCCTAAGTAGAAACCGGCTTCTTCTGTAGCAACAATTGGCATATTAGTTAATGACACATGGAACCTGAAACAGACAGAGGTAGTTAATAATGCTATGACAATTTAAATTTATATGTGGGTATAACGTTATTTAAAATTATTTTCATTTGTTTGTTTTATTAAAGACTAGCTGTTGCCCGCGACTTCGTCCGCGTAGAAAAGTATAAAACGCCATTTACCGTATTTTGGATAGATGGTGCTATCTCCCGGGCCAAGCAGCAAGTATTTACTTCTATTTTAGATTTCCCGTAGGAATGAAGCGTTTTACCGCGATAAAAAGTAGCCTATGTTCATCACGCTTAATGTCGGCTTCTAATGGTAAAAGAATTTTTAAAATAGGTCCACTAGTTTCGGAGCCTATTCTATACAAACAAACAAACAAATATTTCCTCTTTATAATATTATTAGTATTAGTATAGAAGATAATACATTCGTATCTGTGAAACCATGGAAATACACATACAAAATTTCAACCCAATCGGTCAAGCCGTTTAGTAGTTGACATAGCGACAGCAGCGCCACCTACCGGGTCCAATTGTATTTTTAAATCAAGCAGGAAACCATCGAAATAGCCATATAAAATTTCAACCCAATCGGTTCAGCCGTTTAGAAGTTGTATGTGAGAAAGATAATGACGGAAGGATAATTCTTACTACCCGATGTCCTATTACCCGTTTTCCCGTAGGAATGAAGCATTTTCCCACGGTGAAAAGTAACCTATGGTCATCACGGATAATGTCGGCTTGTAATGGTAAAAGAATTTTTAAAATAGGTCCACTAGTTTCGGAGCCTATTCTATACAAACAAACAAACAAATATTTCCTCTTTATAATATTATTAGTATTAGTATAGAAGATAATACATTCGTATCTGTGAAACCATGGAAATACACATACAAAATTTCAACCCAATCGGTCAAGCCGTTTAGTAGTTGACATAGCGACAGCAGCGCCACCTACCGGGTCCAATTGTATTTTTAAATCAAGCAGGAAACCATCGAAATAGCCATATAAAATTTCAACCCAATCGGTTCAGCCGTTTAGAAGTTGTATGTGAGAAAGATAATGACGGAAGGATAATTCTTACTACCCGATGTCCTATTACCCGTTTTCCCGTAGGAATGAAGCATTTTCCCACGGTGAAAAGTAACCTATGGTCATCACGGATAATGTCGGCTTGTAATGGTAAAAGAATTTTTCAAATCGGTCCACTAGTTTCGGAGCCTATTCAATACGAACAAACAAAAAAGCAATCAAATCTTTCCTCTTTATAATATCAGTATAGATTGGCTGTTGCCCGCGACTTCGTCCGCGTTAAAAAAGTTAAAAAGTAGCCTATCGCGTGTCCCTTACTTCTAAATGTTTATCTAGCAAGTTTCATGAAAATCAATTAATTCGTTTAAGAGTTATATGGAGGAACACACATACATACAGAAAAAAATTGTAAAAATGGTCAATTTAGTTTCAGTATCATTTGTATAGAGCCTATATACACGATATTTCTGAAAACAAAGTCTATTACTCCACGACCGACCCCTACACATTTATTATTAGTATTGATTTGTTAAAGGTATTCGATTACCTGTCTCTGACAATGGTCAGTTTTATGGTCGCCCTAAAGTGAGGCTCGTCTAGGCAGGGGAACGCCGATCGAGCGTGAGTCAACCAAAAACGGGAGATTGCGCAGCGGCTGAAATGAAAAAAGTCCTTCCAACTTTTTGTTCTTCCGAATCGTTGTATTTTCACACATCATTTTTATTCTCAATATTTACAATGTCATAATAATTTAATGCCAACACCACTGGTGACCGACGAGCTGGCAGCTCTTCTGCCAGCTCTTCTTCTTCTTCTTCTTTCATTAGCATTGCAATTCAGCGAGGAAATTGGCAGCTCTTCAGCCAGCTCTTCTTCTTCTTCTTCTTCTTCTTCTTCTTCTTTCATTAGCATTGCAATTCAGCGAGGAAATTGGCAGCTCTTCTGCCAGCTCTTCTTCTTCTTCTTCTTCTTCTTCTTCTTCTTCTTTCATTAGCATTGCAATTCAGCGAGGAAATTGGCAGCTCTTCTGCCAGCTCTTCTTCTTCTTCTTCTTCTTTCATTAGCATTGCAATTCAGCGAGGAAATTGGCAGCTCTTCTGCCAGCTCTTCTTCTTCTTCTTCTTCTTTCATTAGCATTGCAATTCAGCGAGGAAATTGGCAGCTCTTCTGCCAGCTCTTCTTCTTCTTCTTCTTCTTCTTGTTTCATTAGCATTGCAATTCAGCGAGGAAATGCTGCCAACATCCTCGGTACCATGCCGCGGGTGCCCAATTTTTTAGATATTTTTTAGGTTTTATTTAGTTTTAGTTTTAGATTTTAGTTTAGTTTAGTTTTATTCAATTGTTTTAGATTTTGAAAAATATTTAAATGGTAACTAAGTATATTAAAAAGAAATATAAATATTTGGTCCGTGAACCAGCGACAGATTTTCATGACCAAATTCCTCTCAGTCGATAAAATGCTTATCGCACTATTCAATTTGAACGTTTCCTATTTAGGAATCTAAGTAGAGAGCTCGTGATCACACTACGCTAAATTGATTTCTAAGTCGAAGATATAGAGTTGAAAATGGATAAACTCTCAATTGAATTCAATCTGTTCTAACTGCGATCACACCTTTCGATTTCCTAAATTGGATACGTTCAAATTGTAAGGTGTGATAGCCCTTTAACTCGTAAAATGACTGAGAGAGTTGTATCATGAAGCGTTGTGAACGTCAGCTGCGGCTCCGATGGTGGGTTGAGCAGTAGAGTGGTAGCCGCCCACGCACATAATAAAATTTTTTTTTAATCATTTATTCCCGATTAAAAATTCATCAAATTATAGTTAGCCTAATATTTTGAAGAAACAAAATTGTCAGCTATTTATAAAATGGTGGATTATGCGTCTGCAGGTCACACGAATATAGACGTGTTCAGTGATTACCTCCCAATAGAAAATTTATCAGATGATAGTTTATGTATTACTGTTAATAAATAAAAAAGTCAGCTGGCTATATCTTGGTGGAATGCTTGTCAGCTGATGCTCTGAAAGTGTAACGGGCTACCACTGCTCAACCCACCATCGGAGCCGCAGCTGACGTTCACAACGCATCATGATACAACTCTCTCAGGCATTTTACAAATTATGGACTGAGAGGAAATCATTGACGAAATTAGTGCCTGGCTTACGGACCAGTACTCTGTACTCTTGGAAAAGACGAATTTTTTTAAAGCCTGGGAAATGCTATCGACCAATCCACACACTCAGCGTGTGCCACTTGACATCTTACGCGAGTGGCGCATTCTATTATCAACCTTATACACATTGTATCTAAGGTTAATTGTAAATTTTAAGCTCTCTGTTAATCTTTAACAAGTGTGTGCACTACATACTGTACCAAAACTCTATAGAGCAAGTGAAAAGAAAATAATTCGTTGATAAACTAATGATAAAGGTAAAAAATCAAATACTTACTGCCTATGATTACCGGCAAGGAAGAAGCCTCGTTGTTTATCGCTTCGCTCTAGCTTAGTGATGAAACGCAGGCTTAACGTGTAGTTGTACTTTCGGCGAAGTTTATCCTGAAAAAAATCACCATAAACTTCTAATGTTATAATGACATAGAGAGAGGGAGAAAGAAAGAGCGAGAAAGAGAGAGAGAGACAGAAAGAGACAGAAAGAAATAGATGGATAGAGATAACAATTTAACATTGAATATATGGAAAGAGAGAGAAAGAAAGAGGTAGACAGAGAAAGAAAGAGGGTGAGGAAGATGTGGAAAGAGATGGATAGAGATAACAATTGAATGAATGTATGGAAAGAGAGAAAGAAAGAGGTAGAAAGAGAAAGATATAGAAAGAGACAGAAAGAAAGAGCGTGAGAAAGATACGGAAAGAGAGAGAAAGAAAGACATGGAAAGAGAGAGTGAGTTTGAAACTTTGTATCAATTAAATGTTTTAATTACGAACCTGAACACCCACATCCCCAACAGAAATATAATATCATAGATAAAATAGTAATCAAATATGGACCCATAGGTAACTCCATTTAATATAACATTTATCATTATTTATTTATAATTTACTAGCTTGTGCCCGCGACTTAAAAACATAAAAGCAATTACAACGCTTGACAACTTGTTGCTATAACACATTGGCCAGGCGTTAGTTACAGTTTTATATTTCAGATAATCCCTCGGGAACATTACTTTTCTCTTGGTTGAAATGTAACCTATGTCCTTTCTGGTTTCCCAGACAACGTGCATGCAAAATTTCATGGTGATCGGTTCAGTAGTTTTGGCGTGAAAGCGAGACAGACAGACTTAAGGATCATCATAAACATACCTTAAACTCGATGTAAGTCTGATCGGCCGCAGGGTAGTCTAGAGTTTTGGCAATTTTAGGTCCCAGAGAACCGCCAGACTTGAACAGAGCTCTCTCAGTGACATTCATGTCTCGGACATTCAACACGACGAATGTCGTATCACGATCCACTTTGAAATCTATTGATACTTCCCCTGAAAAAGGAATAATGACAAAAATCATAAATAAACAAATAAATTCAACACATTCCACACAACACCATCTTTTTGTCTCCTTTTTTGTAGCACTACCATGAGTTTATGTCTACCGAAATCGCTAGCGAGAGATGAACGAGAACGTAAAATATTTGTATGAAAAATTGTACAGCGCCTCTAGCGGTCACCAAAGAACCAAAACCAGTAACATGAGTTGCATAAGTAAAAAGCCTATCGAATGTAGTCGCTAGCGACTATTAGCGACTAACGTTTAACTTGACATTTCTATACAAAATCGGTACCATGAGTTACAAATTTGACTGATGCTCTCTTGAAATACCGTAACGTTAGTAGTTAAATCATTCACTAGTACATTGAGGGGTGAAAGATTCGTTATGGACAGAAGTTAACTAACGTAAGATTTCGATAGCAAGTCATGGTAGTGCTACCGGTATCTGTAATACAAGCTTTAGTTGCTTAGTGTGGAACTAGATGATGCTGTGTGCGATGTGTGGAAAATAAAAAAAACTTACCCCTCAAGTCTCCCGTGGTTAAATTCGGATGAAGCCAAATATTGTAATGCTTCGGTATAACGAAGGTCGGCAATCTTGCTCCGCGCCATGGAAACACTTGTCCGTTCGTAGCCAAACGTTCCCTGTAAAGACATTATCATCTTTATAAAAAAGACTGTGAAGACAAGACTGTGGACATATATAAAAGACAAGAAGACTCTGTGAAGACAAGACTGTGGAGACATATAAAAGACAAAAAGACTGTGAAAACTGTGAAGACATATAAAAGACAAGAAGACTGTGAAGACAAGACTGTGGAGACATATAAAAGACAAGAAGACTGTGAAGACAAGACTGTGGAGACATATAAAAGACAAAAAGACTGTGAAAACTGTGGAGACATATAAAAGACAAGAAGACTGTGAAGACTGTGGACACATATAAAAGACAAGAAGACTGTGAAGACTGTGGAGACATATAAAAGACAAGAAGACTGTGAAGACAAGATTGTGGAGACATATAAAAGACAAGAAGACTGTGAAGACTGTGGACACATATAAAAGACAAGAAGACTGTGAAGACTGTGGAGACATATAAAAGACAAGAAGACTGTGAAGACAAGATTGTGGAGACATATAAAAGACAAGAAGACTGTGAAGACTGTGGACACATATAAAAGACAAGAAGACTGTGAAGACTGTGGAGACATATAAAAGACAAGAAGACTGTGAAGACAAGATTGTGGAGACATATAAAAGACAAGAAGACTGTGAAGACTGTGGAGACATATAAAAGACAAGAAGACTGTGAAAACTGTGGAGACATATAAAAGACAAGAAGACTGTGAAGACTGTGGAGACATATAAAAGACAAGAAGACTGTGAAGACAAGATTGTGGAGACATATAAAAGACAAGAAGACTGTGAAAACTGTGGAGACATATAAAAGACAAGAAGACTGTGAAGACTGTGGAGACATATAAAAGACAAGAAGACTGTGAAGACAAGATTGTGGAGACATATAAAAGACAAGAAGACTGTGAAGACTGTGGAGACATATAAAAGACAAGAAGACTGTGAAGACAAGATTGTGGAGACATATAAAAGACAAGAAGACTGTGAAGACAAGACTGTGGAGACATATAAAAGACAAAAAGACTGTGAAAACTGTGGAGACATATAAAAGACAAGAAGACTGTGAAGACTGTGGACACATATAAAAGACAAGAAGACTGTGGAGACATATAAAAGACAAGAAGACTGTGAAGACAAGATTGTGGAGACATATAAAAGACAAGAAGACTGTGAAGACTGTGGACACATATAAAAGACAAGAAGACTGTGAAGACTGTGGAGACATATAAAAGACAAGAAGACTGTGAAGACAAGATTGTGGAGACATATAAAAGACAAGAAGACTGTGAAGACTGTGGACACATATAAAAGACAAGAAGACTGTGAAGACTGTGGAGACATATAAAAGACAAGAAGACTGTGAAGACAAGATTGTGGAGACATATAAAAGACAAGAAGACTGTGAAGACTGTGGACACATAGAGTGTAAAATTCCACAAGTTTCTAACAGATAGCGTTGTGAGTTAGTTTATTGACACAATATTCACACAACACACACACACACACACACATCATACTTTCATCGGCATATGTCTGATATTGTAAAGAATAAAACTTGGGCGACTTTTATTTGAGACATTTTTTTATACTTAATATTACATTACATCTATACTAATATTATGAAGAGGAAAAATTTGATTGTTTGTTTGTTTGTTTGTATAGAATAGGCTCCGAAACTACTGGACCGATTTGAAAAATTCTTTTACCATTAGAAGCCGACATTATCCATGATGAACATAGGATACTTTTTACCGCGGGAAAATGTTTCATTCCTACGGGAAATCTAAAATAAAAGTAAACACTAGCCGCTTGGCCCTGGAGATAGGCCGCCATCTATCCAAAATACGGTAGATGGCGTTTTATACTTTTCTACGCGGACGAAGTTGCGTGCAACAGGTAGAATATTATATAAGCAGTGATTCAAATTTAATGAAAATGCTGGGAAATCATCCACTCATTTGCTTACTTGTTAGCTGATGCTGTGGCATCTACTCCCGTGGGAGGTTGGCCAGGTATCAAAGTGTTATCACTGGCGCATGGGCATTCTGGAAAAGATAATACATAAGTAGTACAAATAAAACCAGTGATGTGTCAGATATCGTATGGATAATAATAATAATAATAAATCATTTATTCGACGTAAGTTTTTACAAAACATTTATCTTCGTCAACATTCTTTACAAACTACCACCGGTTCGGAAAGCTGTTTCTAGGGGGAAGAACTCGGCAAGAAACCCCCTAGTTGCTCTTTTCATAAATAAATTACAAAGTAATACGTAACAATACATAGCAATCTACATAACACAATAATCAACTATATTTGACTCCAAGGACAGTCATCATTTATATAATCTAATATCCTATAATAACCCTTTTTGCACAGGGTTTTCTTAATATAAACTTTAAATTTATTTATAGATAATTGTTGTATATTAGCTGGAAGCCTGTTGTAGAAGCGCACACATTGTCCCATAAAGGAATTGCTAACCCTGTGGAGACGAGTTTTATTTGGTTGAAGTCTATGCTTGTTTCTAGTATTTAAATTATGAACATCACTATTTCTACTAAAAGTGCTAATATTTTTGTGAGCAAACAAAAGATTTTCAAAAATGTATTGTGAGGCTACAGTAAGTATATTTATTTCTTTAAACTGATCTTTTAGCGAGACTCTGGGACCGAGCTTGTAGATGGCACGAATAGCCCTTTTCTGTAACACAAATATAGTGTTTATATCCGCAGCATTACCCCAAAGTAAAATACCGTACGTCATTACACTATGGAAATAGCTAAAATATACTATCCTCGCGGTATTTACGTCAGTTAGCTCGCGAATTCTTTTAACAGCGTAAGCAGCCGAACTTAATTTAATGGCTAGTTTATTAATGTGTGGTCCCCATTGTAGCTTAGAATCTACATTTATACCTAGGAATACAGTCGACTCAACCAGCTCAATGTCTTCACCATTTACGTGAACATTATGATCAATTTGTTTGACATTAGGTAAAGTGAATTTAATACATTTTGTCTTTTTATTGTTCAACAAAAGATTATTAACATTAAACCAATCAATAACCTTAGACATCGCCGAGTTAACATGATCATGATTACTTCTACGGTTAACTTTAAAAAGCAATGACGTATCATCTGCGAATAAAACAATATCATGATCATTAATATGGTAAGGAAGGTCATTTATATAAACAAGGAAGAGAAACGGACCCAGAATAGAGCCCTGCGGGACACCCATAGTCACTAATGATGCCTGTGATCTAATCCCACCTACATCTACACTCTGAACTCTATCGCTCAAATATGATTTCAAGAGATCCAAAGCTATACCTCTAACACCGTAGTGGGAAAGTTTTTCGAATAAATTATCATATTTAACACAGTCAAAAGCTTTGGACAGGTCGCAAAAAATACCCAGAGCATCCTGTCTATCCTCCCAAGCTTCATAAATAAACTTAAGCAATTTTACTCCAGCATCAATAGTGGAGCGGCCCCTTGTGAAACCGAATTGCTTATTACACATAAGGTTATTCGCTGAAAAGTGAGAGTACATTTGATTAAACAGGATTTTTTCAAATATTTTACTAAGAACCGGTAACACTGAAATCGGGCGAAAATTTGAGGGGTCCGTAGTACTACCAGACTTAAATAGAGGTATCACTCTGCTCAATTTCATCTGATTAGGGAATATGCCCATAGAAATACAACAATTAAACACAGCTGCTAAATGAGGAGCTACAACGTTAATTACTGATTTTATTGTTTTAACAGACAGTCCCCATAGATCTGTCGTATTTTTTTGCTTTAAAGATTTAAATGCACTCACTATATCAATAGGCCCTATAGGTTTAAATTTAAAATCAGTGGTACACTCCGGTACACTCGCTTTTAAGAATGCTAATGCGACACCGGGGGAGGAGTTAAGGTGCCTTGTAGTAACCAACGGGACAGAAGTAAAATAATTTTCAAATGCCGTGGCTACCTCCACCTCTGTTTGTAACCTACACCCATTCACAATTAGCTCCAAATCCTGTTTTCTTTTTACTGACTTTCCAGTTTCACTATTGATGATATTCCAAATAGTTTTAATCTTGTTTGAGGACATTATTATTTTATGTTTCAAGTAGATCGATTTTGCATCGATACATACTCGTCTAAATAATTTTGAATATTTTTTAACAAATTCATGAAAGTCTGCACTTTTATTATAATTTCTTTCTTCGTAGAGTTCAAATAAGCGTTGTCTACTTTTATTTATACCAGTAGTAGCCCAATCGCTGAAACTCATACGACCGTTTAAAACTACTTTTTTAGGTGTGAATATTTTCTTAAATTCAGCTATCAGTATGTCAAAAACTTGGTTAAACATATTATTCGCTTCCTCATCTAGACTAGCCATGGAAAGTTTTTCATATAAACTGTTTTTAAAAGTATTTAGTCTTTTTTTAGTAATCGGTACTAATGTCAATTCATTTTTACAATGAGTCATCGTGTACCTTTCAAAAGTTACTAATTGACCAGAGTGATCCGAATCTAAATTATTAATTATTGATTTATTAACTGGAATTATGTTAGAAAAGATGTTATCAATACAAGTAGCACTCGCTGCAGTAATCCTAGTCGGCTCACAAAATATATTATTCAAATTATATGATTTAAATAAAGCAAGCAACCTAGTAGATTGACTAGTGCTTTCCAGGATATTTATATTAAAGTCTCCACAAAAAATAACAGTTTTGTTCATTCTGCACACTTTGCTTAGCACAGTATCTACAACTCCTTCAAAGCAATCATATATAGCACAGGGCGGTTTGTATACACTTACAACAACAAAACCTTCCAGCTCCACACAGGCCAGCTCAGCAATCCGCTCAACAGAGAGACTCACAATGTCATTTCGTTCCTTATATTTTAAGTGTTTACTAACTAAAATTAGGGAGCCACCACGAATACCATTAACTCTGCTGAAAGAACTGCCTACTAGGTGATTATTGAAATTAAACATAAACTGGTGACTTTGCAACCAATGTTCTGTAACACAAAAAATGTCAATATTATTATGGTTCATAAACAATTCAATCTCCAACTCCTTGTGTGACATACCCTGAATATTTTGGTGTACTACTTGAAGTAAATTAGTTTCATTGTGATATTTATTGGTACTGTTACAATTTTTGTTACACATTTGATCATGATTAACAATATTTTTTTCTATTAAATTTTCTGAATATAAATTGCCAGAGGCGTACTCTGTTGTCTCAAAAATGGTATGGGCACACCCCAGTCACTGGCGATCAAATGTATGAAACAAACGCGTTGCTACGCACACAGTCTAAGCTCGCGTAGGTGAACGCGCACCACGCTTGTGTGAGTGAGATAACACGTGCACGAGGTAAGACGTCGTTGCCAGACGGCAACTGTGAGGTAACTGAACGCGGGTGGAGGCACTTTCAACGGGAGGCAGTTAGTGACCATACTGTACGCTAGTACTCATTATTATACTGTCCATACTGTGGTATGGGTTAGTATCATTGACATGTAATACATATCACTGGACAGGCTGCTGTCAAATTTTATTTTTATATCATTTGAAAAACGCAATTTTGACGCTGAAACTAAAATTAGTGCTATAGGCTAATCTACCTAGGTTTTGACATGTAAAAAGTCTAAGAAGAAAACCAACGTTTTTCACTCGAGTTTATTATTTATAACCATTTTATAACATTGTTATTAGCAATTTTCTGCAAAAAATCGCTGTTTTTTTAGTTTTAGTTAAAACTGCAATTTGGCCAGTTTTTCCCGATTTTCTCTTCATCATTCGACCTCTCATTTTCTTCGTGTTTTCGTTCTCTATTATTTTTTCCATAAAATTGTTAATAACAATGTTATAAATAATAAACTCGAGTGAAAAACATGTCAGTATATCATATTATGAAACTATTCTTCACACAATAGCGCAGTTGGTTTTCTTCTAAGACTTTTTACATATATAATGCTTATACCAAATCTCTGCAGCTTGATGTGTACTATGGAATAAAAATACGCAAACGTCATAATTAGTGCGGCGTCTAAAAATGGCACAAAAAATTAGATGTAATTTGTATGGGACAGCCTATCCAGTGGTATACATATAACATTTCAGTGGTTAGTGTGGATTTCGACCAGGACTGACCTGGTTGAGGAGTAGCATACACTACTAGCAAGGCGCTCGCAAACATAGCCGAGAAAACGAGCGCAGCTAAACATAAGGCTCTTCGTTGGGAGCATACTGCTACTGGCGCGTCGCGAAGCTCGCGAGCCTCTCTCGCCTTATCTGTATCTGAAATACAATACAAGTCAGTTTTCCTCCATACAAACGTAGAACCCTAATGACTCCGTTATCGTTAACTAGGTTCGAATGCAACTTTAAAAGTATTACTTTAAAAGATATATGATCCTTGAAAAATCCATATTTTAACACAAGTTTTAATGCAACTTTGAGGTTGAATAGGTCACTCTAGTGTACAAAAACTCCAAAATACTTTACATACAAACATTGATTAGTTATTCAAGAGTTCAAATAACTTTACACGAAATAGATATATGCAGTAGTTTTGTCAAAAAAGGCGTTGGCCCAAGGGTCTGTTTGTGATTTAATTTTTGGTATGAATGATTGTGCATGTAAGTCGAGTGCTCTTCCCGCGCTTTGTGCTGTGTGAGACAGGACGCATTTTAGACATGAGACCGATGAGTTCGGGCCGCCGACTTGTTTCATCTTAAGAGGCCACTTTCCAACTCGAGCGGCTTACCAATTCCATACTACGATTACTCTATGATTACTCATTAGTTATTGGTCGTAGTAACACGTGAAAAATCATGACATTTCTCAGACATAATAATATGAAGGTTTGCATCGAAAAATTTGATTATTTGTTTGTTTGTTTGTTTGTTTGTTTGTTTGTATAGAATAGGCTCCGAAACTACTGGACCGATTTCAAAAAATCTTTTACCATTAGAAGCCGACATTATCCCTGATGAACATAAGCTACTTTTTACGGCAGGAAAATGCTTCATTCCTACGGGAAAACTGGTAATAGGACAACGGGTATAGTAAGAATTATCCTTCCGTACTTATCTTTTTCACATAACTTCTAAACGGCTGAACCGATTGGGTTGAAATTTTATATGGCTATTTCGATGGTTTCCTGGTTGATTTAAAAATACAATTGGACCCGGTAGGTGGCGCTGCTGTCGCCATGTCAACTGCTAAACGGCTTGACCGATTGTGTTGAAATATTGTATGTGTATTTCCATAATGGTTTCACAGACACGAATGTTATATTTTATAAAGTTACGCGCAACAGTTAGTAATGTGTATATTTTTAATTTATGCAAGTAATAATAGATTTGAATATTCCCAACTAATAACAAAACGCGCAGCTTAAAATATCATAATTATAATATAGTTTGTTTGTAAGATAACCATGTCTGTGAAACCATGGTTTCACAGACACGCATGTAAAAAAAAAAATAAAAAAAAAATAAATTATAAAATTAATTAATTTTATAAAGTTACGCGAACGAAGTCGCAAGCACCAGTTAGTAGCTAATATAATGTTAAATATACTATTCAGATTGCCATGAATGTGAACCATCAAAGTGGCACTAAAGATTTTGAGGAGTTAGACCTTGCTATTTAAATGTGTTAAAGATTGCTTATGTAACCCATTCTTGACATGAGCATCATCAAAGTGTTTGAAACGCTTTCTTAACTTCAGCATTTTTTTAATTTTGCTTTTATAGAACAAGTTTCCATTTCGCTTAGTGAAGCTTCCATTTGAATAATGATAAGTTATAAGTAGATATTTGATTGGTCACGTAAACGTGCCTCTCGACTAGATACAGCCGCCGTACTTGAAAAATGTGGCAACAAATACTACGCCGAATTCGGCGTACCCGAGCTAGTCACGCTGCAAACTGTCTGTGATGTGTACTGCGGAATGTTTATTAAATTTTGGGCATGATAAAATGCCAATTTGCGTAGTGAAACTGTGTAAAAATATAATAAAACAGTGACGATGTTTTACACACACTACAATAAAAAATTCTATATGGCAAATACGATTCCACACTCTTGTCTTACTTTTTCAAAAAAAGTCATAAGTACAATAGTACACTGTGATTTCTGTGAAATCATAACGTGCCATAGATAATTTGTCTTGGGGCATCAGAATAGAGACATAAGAATTCCATGACCCTTAGCCAAGAGCACCCAGTGCAAACGGGAGCGTTGTAAATTGACGAAACGACAGAAAATAAAGCCCGGTGATTGGTTGTTGTAACGCCCACATAAAATTTTGACCAATCATCGGGCTTTATTTTCTATCGTTCTCTAATTTCGTAAGGGAGCGTTGGAATTGGTGTGCTCATGGCTAGGGGCCCATGACACGACAAGGCAAGACATTAGACGTGGTTTGAAAAAGTAAGACCAAGGTTTGAAAAAGTGGAATCGTAGTTGGCATACCGAATCAGGGCCTAGGTAGGGCCGTATCTAATCGAGCGCAGCGAGACCAATCATTTATCTATGTACTGAATTGAATTTAATAGTTCATTGCTACCTAATCATCCATAATAATAATAATATGTAGAATTTAAGCTATGAATTAAAAATTGATAAGGTAAAATATCCATAAAATGATCCTCCAAAAATTAACGATATCCGGAACATAACTATACATGATACACATGTCAAACATATTATAAACACCCCTCTTTCACGTCGGGGGTCTGGGTTAATAATGTAGTTTACTCACCAGCTAGAAATGCGACGTCATCTAAATCTTGGTCGACCATGTTACGCCAAGCAGCTGCTGGAAATACAATGAAATCTATGTATTTTATGAATATATCTCTTTTTACCGACTTCAAACGGTCTCATGGTCTTTTCTCATGGATGCCATTGTCAGAACTGGACCAAATTTAAATGGGACCACACGGGAAGCATCAGGTTTCAAATAAAAAAAGAATCATCAAAATCGGTTCACCGAGTCGAAAGTTATGAGGTAACAAACACAAAAAAAATACAGTCGAATTGAGAGCCTCCTCCTGTTTTGGAAGTCGGTTGAAAAATAAGTTCATTCACACACAGACCGCAATCGGCGTCGTCTGATCGTTGTGACGACACGTTTGTTCTAGCTAACGGCTCGTAAACCTAACCAAACGGTCGCGGGTTCGAATCCCGCTAGGGCAATTTTTATTTTTTATTTTTTTTTGTTTATTTATTTAATAGCTAACCTAATATAGAATAATAATATCTAACATAATATAGATATATTTTTTATATAGCCTATTACAAGTTTATACATATATATAGCCTTAAAAATTGTTATGTGTTAACATTTCACCCTTGTAACTTAGACATGGATTTTTTTTATCTATACTAATATTTTAAAGAGGAAAAATTTGATTGTTTGTTTGTTTGTATAGAATAAGCTCCGAAACTAGTGGACCGATTTGAAAAATTCTTTTACCATTAGAAGCCGACATTATTCGTGATGAACATAGGATACTTTTTACCGCGGGAAAATGCTTCATTCCTACGGGAAATCTAAAATAAAAGTAAATACTAGCGGCTTGGCCAGGGAGATAGCGCCATCTATCCAAAACACGGTAGATACTTTTCTACGCGGACGAAGTCGCGAGCACCACTAGTTTATAATATGTATGTATTTACAAAAAAATGTATGTAGTATATCAACTGTCTGGTATCCATAATACAAGCATTAGTTGCTTAGTGTCGAACTTGATGGAGCTGTGTGGAATGTGTGAAAATATTATTATACGTATTGTATGATAGTAAAACAACTTACCCTTAGCAGACCCGTTTCTGTCGGCTTTGTATTTGCCGATTGGCTCCATTTGAATGCCGTCCATCTCACGCCCGCCACGGCATGCCGAAAAATATCTGAATAGACAACATGCAATGCATAATGCGTCTATCACACCATTCAGTTTGAACGATTTTTATTTAGGAATCTTAGTAGTGAGCTCGTGATCACACTACGCTAAATTGATTTCTAAGTCGAAGACATAGAGTTGAAAATGGATAAACTCTAAATTGAATCCAATCTGTTCTAACTGCGATCACACCTTTCGATTTCCTAAATTGGATATGTTCAAATTAAATGGTGTGATTAAGAGGGAAGATTAGCACGCACTCGTCCATACAAAAAGGGAAAATGTTTTTTTCCACTTCTAAATATTTTCCAATCTCCATGATTTTTTTGCATGTTGTTGACACAGTGACAGACTAAGTTTATAGGTTTTCCTTTTTTCAAAATTTGCATTAGATTCAAACCTATAGGCACCTCAAATAACTTATTTTTTATGATTAAAACTTTGTCGAATTAAGCCGTTTGTTTTATAAAAACCATCAATTTTTTTATAAAAAGCGAAACCTATAAACCTAGAATATATCATGCTGAAACGATCGACATGTAAATCAAAGTGATTTGTTAAGATTTAGTTAGTGGAAACTGTTTTCTCCCGAAATGAAATTTCATCAAAAAAAGGACTATTGTCAGTCGGAAGCTGCAACGCTCTCTATCGCACGACTGCCCCTGGGCTAGAGCGCACAAGCTATAGCATGTGTTTTCCTAAATACCTATCGCAAAGCTATACTTCCCTCTTAAGGGGCTATATGCTATACATGTGCTATACTATAATCTCCCTCTCCGCAGACTACACACTTTTTATCGGCCGATATTTTGATCGGCTTTTGAATCGGTATGAAGAAAGTGAATCGCTAAATGTGCGTACTTTCATATCTCTTCATACTGATTAAAAACTTTTAGCAATAAAATAAAACCGCCGAAAAAACTGAAAAGCATAAAATATTTTTATTTAACCTTAATGTAAGTATACCTAATTAATTTATTGTCTATATCTATACTAATATTATAAAGAGGAAAGATTTGTTTGTTTGTTTGTTTGTATTGAATAGGCTCCGAAAGTACTGGACCGATTTGAAAAATCCTTTTACCATTAGAAGCCGACATTATCCTTGATGAAATAGGCTAAATAAATCAATAAGCGTATAATATCAGTCAATATGCGTATAAGTCAATATGCGTGAAAGAAATAAGTCATTATGCGAGTAACCCGACTCAACTTGTGCAATATGCATAGTAAAAATATTTTAGAGAGATCTCGGCAATTTCCTGATTGCTACTGTCTAACGGATATTAGCAATCTTCCAGCGAAGCAAAGCGATGTTCGTCTGCAGTTAGAGTGCCTATACTATTTTCGCTGTAGCATGGTGCGTGTGACAGTTACGACCGTTTCGTTTCACTCAAAGGACCAACTAACCAAGGAGGTTTCACTCTTGAAAGTTGCCACGATTTACAATTATGACTGTATTTCAGATGCACCACATTTGTAATACATTAAATCATTAATAACTGAAGTAGTAAATTAAATTAAAACCAATCAGAATGTTCTAGTCTGCAAATAAAATCAAATTGAAAGAAAAATTAAGCGTATAACGTAACGCCAAAGATGTATTTAGTGATGGGATGTACTGATACGATGGATAGTCGATATTTTTATTTATTTTATTTATTTATAGGGAAATTTACAGGTATAATTACATAATAACAGTGGTGGTGTGATTAGCTTCACTTTGGTCCACTTTTTTTTGGGTGACGATAATTTATTTTTAGACATCCCTTCTTGGCCAATTTTCTCACCTGTTATACGCGAAACAATATTGCGGCTAATATCAAGAGCTTCGGCTACTCGTTCTACAACTCGATTCAGTGGTAACAATGGTCCATTATTTTGTCGTTTTCTTTCAAAGTATTCTCGGAGGCGAACAACAAGCTATGGCCTGATTACCCAAAACAGTTTTTTTCATAACAATAAACACGTTTATGTTAAGAGTATCGATAGCGATAAAAATGAATTACATAACGTCTCATCCCTAGTCACGTAGTAATGACAGTTGTCAACGTAATACTGACAGCTGTCTCCCGCACCATGCTACAGCGATAATAGTTTATAGGTAATAAGAGATTTATGTATAATTAGTTATAAGTTATAACGCGATTTTGTATGTTAATCCATAAAATGCTTTACCTATGTACCGAGTGTAAGTTATAACTAATCGATTTATATTCTTCCTTACATAATTTTAAAAGTCCTCCGCCGCGTCTGTCTGCTGTTTATTCATGACTAACTGGTGCTCGCGACTTCGTCCGCGTAGAAAAGTATAAAACGCCATCTACCGTATTTTGTGGTGAGATGGCGCTATCTCCCGGGTCAAGCCGCTAGTATTCACTATTATTTTAGATTTCCCGTAGAAATTAAGCATTTTCCCGCGGTAAAAAGTAGCCTATGTTCATCACATATAATGTCGGCTTCTAATGGTAAAAGAATTTTTCAAATCGGTCCAGTACTTTCGGAGCCTATTCTATACAAACAAACAAATTTTTCCTCTTTATAATATTAGTATAGAAGGTATATATATAATATATTAGTATAGAAGGTATGCTTACAAAGTAAGCAGCAGCTAGTAACTGTTAATTTGAACTTGAGTATAATACTAGAGCCATTGAATTTAATATTTATAATAGGTATTACTCGATGAACGACGTTGAGCTTCGAACGAGGCCCACAATTAGATTTCAGCGCCATATATCATATTATTATTACTTAAACGTGCACGGAATAATTAATGTGGAATTCCCTTCAATATAATCAAACGAAGTGCGCAAATAAAAATACCCAAGAGAAAAAAAAAAAAAAGACAAAAGCAACAACTCGTTGCGGTAAAGCCATGGGGGAAGGTAGGGGAAAACAGAACGCTCCATTCAAGCTAAACACCATAAAAGGTGAAACCGGCATTAAACCTCTTTGAATTGTATTGTTTTTAAAAGCAGTCTAAGTGGAAAGTAGACTGTGCTTTCATTACATTTACACAGACTAATTAATCGTGTAATTATTATTAAAAGCTACACAGAGTAGTTTAAAGTAAATAATCGCTTGGGTAAATTACTTTTACATCTAGCTACACTCTCCCGGCTTCGCCCGGGTTTAAAATAAAAAACTATTATATCTTTTAAGTTGGACCAAAGTTACTATGTTTTATCAAAATCGGTACAGTAGTATAGGAGCTCTGTTTTTTTTTGTTTTTTTTTTTTATTTTTTTAATCGTTTGCCAACAATTTGGTGAAACTGTTATGTACCTACTAAAACTATCACCGCCCAAAATAATTACTTAGATCTCATTGATGTCATATCATTAAAAAAAATCTTGCAATCGCTTTATGTAATATTTTGTTATGTCTAAATAGGCGATCACGATTCTAATGTAGTATAAAGCCTCATCAGAATACTAAATAAAAACACAGTCAGATTAAATAAACGTGTTAAAAAAATATAATAATTTAAAAAGCTACTGGAGAATTCTAAATTCTGGGGCCTTTATTTTTTAATCTGAGGCCACAACGCACTTCTTGTAACAAACACACAGTGGAAACAACCGTGATAATTATTTTAAATTTAGAACGCGTCGGTTTGTTTGCAGTGTATAAAAAACTGGATATCTCTGTAGGCAAAGACACTAATGTGTAATGCCACAACAGACTACATAATTATTTGTTATTTATAAACACAATCAGATTAGGAAACAAATGCGTTTCAACAAATATATAAAAAAAAAATTGGTACTTAAAAATTAGAACGCACCGGTTTCAGTTTGCTGTGTAGAAAAGGCAATTGGAAATTTCTAAAACCAATCGACCTTTTTCGAAGAGAACTCTTTTGAAAAACTGTAACACGAACTAAAATGGATAGTTATTTTAATGAACGCTTTGCACACGTGTTTTTCACAGCAAAATGAGCACGCGAGTTCTCAACGCATATTCACGTACACTGCTGAACACCGGGAGGGCTCTAACAAAATGTAGGAAGGAAAATCGATTTTAAGCGGGAAAGAGATTTCCGAACGCATCCCTGCGGAACGACCGAGATAGACATACGAATGTTACGTGCGTTAGAAAGAGATAGACTATGTAGAGGTTCAGAGTAAGCGCGAAGGAGAAAACGCGTTGTTGGAGTGATGAACCCTCGAAAATGGGGCTATATGGCGTAGCGTAACTACGAGAACACGAAAGAAAATTATATTCATTATTATTTACTAGCTTTTGCGAGCGACTTTTTTTTTCTTATTTAGGCGTTGAATTTTCATTTTTACTTTTAGAAAAATTTTATTTCCCGAGGTTTTTATGCATGAAAGATGAAAGTTTTTCATACCTCGTATACATATATCCCGGCAGCACCTTGAAGCCTACAAGACAAATACCTAATACAAGTGTGCATACTACTATGATCCCTTTTCCTTAATCCAACTATGGTACAGGAGCGTAGCCAGCCATGGGCTCAGGGTGGGGCAGCAGTCTAAAATAATACCCGCGGTTTTACCCAGGTTAATTTTTTCATACAAAAAGGTTACACCATAGCACACTGTATGATGTATGTATTCGAATTATCTAAAACACTTTCTTATTACTCAGCTACCTACATCACGAAATCTTCCATCCAAAAATGTCGACTGACATCCAAAAAAATCAAAAACATCCAAAAACACCATTAAGTATTGTAGTTATTACCTAGATCGTTTTTTAGGTTTGAATAGGTACCTTACAGGTCAGAGCCAGGGTGGGGCAAGCGCCCCACCCTGCCCCACCGTGGCTACGCCCATAATGTCTCTGCTCAATGTGAAGGAAATGCTGTTGTTTCACTGTGGTCTTCTGTAAAACGATCTGCCTGAATGACTGCGAAACACAGTGTGCCATGCCACTACTTAAAATTCTTACTGAGACATAGGTATACTCCGATTCAAACTTAACGGCAACTTAATGGAACTTAATGGAAGTTAGCTGCTAGCGCTGTTGTGCGCAGTAATATTGCGTTCTGCGCACCATGGTGATTAATGTTCAGAGCCGCCATAAAGTTTGATTCGAACTATAGTTACTGTTGTTCCTAGGTGTATTAAAGAAAAATGTCATTTGGACTGCATGTCAGAAGTAAAAATTTAGCTTCACAAAAAACATTACACCAGCAACACACTCTCGCGAAGTTGGGCGAGGCGAGGCGAATACGTGAGTGTGGACGGGCACTCGTTTTACTTTGAACGAGTGTTTAATATCATATTTTATACTTCGGTCAACTTTCAAGAATACTTGGTCGAGATACTTCGCGATAGTGTGGTGGCGGGGTTAGGTAGATAGATTACCTACTTTACATTACATGACAGTGTCGCGAGTTCAATGGTTTTTCCGACGTCTCAAAAGTTGTTCTATTTTTAAAATTTATTTTAATTAACTGAAAATATACAGAAATTTCGGTTAAATTACATTACATGACAGGGTCGCGTGTTAAATAGTTTTTTTCCCACCTCAAAAAATGTCCATAGCGCCAAAAAAGTTTAACTGGTGTATTTTTTTCGACGACAGATGTCGCTGTGTCGCAATGTAATAACGCGCTATCGTATCGTAAAAAATGTCCAACGCGCCTAAAGAAGTTTTCACTTCAAAAAAACTAGTTTATTTTTCGACCGACGAAAACGAAAAAACAAAAAGGAGGAGGTACTCAATTCGACGCGTATATTTTTTTTTGTTTTTATGTATGATCACGCATAACTTTTGACAGGGTGGTCTGATTTTGATAATTCTTTTTTTATTTGAAAGGGTGCACCCCCGAGGGGGTCCCATTTTAATTTGAAAAAATAATTCCAACCCTAAGGGTAGGAAAACAGGGGATGATTGATTGTTTACTCACCAATTGTAGCGTATAACCACGCATAACTTTTTACAGAGTAGTCCGATTTTGATAATTCTTTCTTTAATGGATAGCGTATACCCCGAAGTTGGTCGTGTATAAATTTGGAAAAAATATCCTACCCTAAGGGTGGGAAAATGGGGGTAAGAAAATTAAAAATTAAGCATGTAGTAAATATTAGATTATAGCCACAAAAAAACATAAAATAAAACTTTTTAACAAAAAATAAAACCGCCGAAAAAACTGAAAAGCATAAAATAATCTTATCATTTTACCTAAGTAATTTTGAGTCGCCGCCGAGAATCACTCTTTACGTAATTAGATGTCGCTGTGTCGCAATGTAATAATCGCGCTATCGTGTCGTTCCTCAAAACCAAGAACACTTATCACACAAGATTTCTATCTGTACGCTCACCAAACAACCTTGTAGAGTTTTCACTACAAAAATCAAGGAAATATTATTTCTAGTCTAGTCTAGAAACCTTAGTAACGCGTCATCTAGGTATAGTTGTTTTCACAACATCCTAGAGATCCCTCGGATAACTGGAGCAGTAGGGGAAAAGCTAGGGGAAGGTGTAAATATAAACCCAGTTCTTTATAATTATGATTCCGACAGGAAAAGTTGGTTTCGTTTAATACCTATTAATGACGACTTGTTGAACCGACGCAACGCATTCGCAGAACTTGTTACGGAATTAGATCGCGGCGTAAACATAGAATAGAATAGAATAAGAATAGAATAACAGTTTATTTGCAACAAAGGACATAAATACATAATAAAAAAAGAAAAACACACACATACAAACGTCCCCTGTCACAAACCGGCTCCAACTCAGCATAATGCAGGTTGTAGAAACCTACGCTGGTCTTCCGTTGGAGCCGATGGTGAGGTTACGCACTTATATATTAACAAAACATACAAAACATAAAAGCTCCAAAATACAAAGAAAATTTTGAAACATAAATTAGTTAAATTCAATTACAACCTATGAATGTGTAAAACAAAAAACATATTTATACAGACAAGAGAGAAAAAATAATAAAAAAAAAAAAAAATACTAGGAATAAAAACAAAAATACAAATACTTAAAATTAAAATTAAAATTTCAGAAGGCACTGGTGTCATTCCGCAGTTGCTCCTCGCTTTTTTGGTGTTCGAAAATAAACTTCTTTAATTTATTTCTAAAATTATTAGTACTTTGCAGGTCCCTAATAGGCGGCGGGATGTTATTCCAGCACTTTGACGCAGCATATCGAAAGCTTCCTCTAAAGGCAGCAGCACTATGGCGCTCTATTACTAGCTGCGTCGAAGACCTGCGAGGATGAACATCCCTCCATATCTTTATCTAAGTTACTAGCTGTTGCACGCGACTTCTTCCGCGTAACTTTATAAAATATAAACACATTCGTGTCTGTGTGTGAAGACACATACAAAATTTCAACCAAATCGGTCAAGCAGTATACATCAAGCATCAAAGTATCAAGCAGTTGACATACCGACAACAGCGCCACCTACCGGGTCCAATTGTATTTTTAAATCATCCAGGAAATCATCGAAATATCCATATAAAATTTCAACCCAATCGGTTCAGCCGTTTAGAAGTTATGTGAAAAAGATAAGTACGGAAGGATAATTCTTACTACCCGTTGTCCTATTACCCGTTTTTCCGTAGGAATGAAGCATTTTCCCGCGGTAAAAAGTAGCCTATGTTCATCACGGATAATGTCGGCTTCTAATGGTAAAAGAATTTTTCAAATCGGTCCAGTAGTTTCGGAGCCTAGTCAATACAAACAAACAATCAAATCTTTCCTCTTTATAATATTAGTATAGATAGTATAGACTAGCTGGAGCCCGCGACTTCGTACGCGTCTTTGTAAAATATAGCCTACTAACTGGTGTCCGCGACTTCGGCCGCGTTAAAAGACACGTGTAGCGCCTGACTAAATGTGTAAAGCAATATAACGCCTGACATGACATCTTTGCTGTTATAACATTTTCAGGGGTTATTGTATCTTTGTTTTTAGTAGGTAGAAGGTGCCCGCGACTTCGCCCGCGTTGAAAATTATACACTAAAACTGTCCTCGTGAATCACTCTATCTATTAAAAAAAATCACAGATTTCGTGCCTCACACGACTATCGAGCACATTGGAAATGAATCTACGGAATTCGAAATTATGTTGTTCTGACTTGTTGACTTATTTCAAAAAGGTTAAGCTACAGGTTAAACCCTTAACCCGATCGTCTTTATTTTAGGCTCAAATTGTAGCTGACTAAATTGTCCAGAGGAGTTTTTCTCAATTTTTTCTATATCATTCTTCGTTTCCAAAATATCGAGCGCCGAAATCAAAAATTCGGAAATAAAACGATTCTTTTTCTCACTATTTCGGCTATAACTTTTTTCTTTTTTGACTTTTTCCAAACATTCTTTTTGCATCTCACAGCTCACGTGAATGCGCGTCTTTTTCAAATGTCATATCTTCACAAGGAGTCAATCTCGGAGAGATATAAGGGAATTGCACTTTTTCGTGAAATTGAGGCCTATACTGAAGCGAACGAAGACATTTCCAATAGGTGAAAGAATTTTTAAATCGGTCCAGTATAATTTCGGAGCCTATTCCATTTAAACAAACAATGAAATCTTTCCTCTTTATATTAGTATAGACTTGCCGGAGCCCGCAGCTTCGTCTGCGTAGAAAAGTATAAAACGCCATTTACCGTATTCTGGATAGATGGCGCTGCCAAGTGTATCCCGGGTTAAGCCGCTAGTTTTACTTTTATTTTAGAATTCCCGTAGGAATGAAACATTTTCCCGCTGTAAAAAGTAACGGATAATGTCGGCTTCTAATGGTAAAAGAATTTTTCAAATCGGTCCACTAGTTTCGGAGCCTATTCTATACAAACAAACAATCAAATCTTTCCTCTTTATAATATTAGTATAGATATCCAGCTCTGGCAAAATTTGTCGACTGTGACAGCTAAAGGGTAAATAAATTCTTTTTAGTAGAGTAATAAGAACAACAATAAATCAACTGTTTAATTAGCTTTACTTAAAATAAATCACGATACATCGAATACAGTGCTAATGCTACTCAAACTATTTAGTTTAGTTTAGTCATGATGGCGGTAGTGCTTGATGTTGACGAGCACATATGCGGGAATAGTGCACCAGGCCGCCACCATTGTTCCTGCGAGGAAGATGAGCTCCTGGAAAATGAAAATAAAACATGTTAAACCCCTTATAGACGACACAATCTGTCGGGACAACAAGTTGGTACAACCGATCGGCGTTAGCTTATAGACACACCAACAAAATTCTCCAACTGCCAGTTTCTACCTACAGCGAACAGACGGCCAGAAGTATAAAATATGAAAATACTTATTTTATGGCTTCATAAAAATACAAAGGCATAAAAAATACTAAAAATGTGCGTGATACAAAGTGATGAAAGTGATCCAACTGAAAAACAGAATATTTATTTTCAATTAAAATCTTAAACCACAGACTAAAGTCACGAATGAACTATAGAAAACCACGCTATGGTTCGGTTCGGTTGTCCAACGACGCTATAGACACTACAATTAGTTGGCTGTCGGGTGTAGTTGGATGTTCGTCCCAACCAACCGAAATGTTGGAGATTAATAATAATTATGTTGGCCAACATGACTATAGACCACACAATTTGTCGGCGTCGGCTGTCGGTTGGCCAACAAATTGTGACGTCTATAAGGCCCTTTAGCCGCACGTTTTCAAGTCAAAAGTGTAAATTTAACTTCACAAAAAATAAAAACAGGGAGTGCCAATAGAAGTGAAAACTTGTTATTGTTGGAAGTATTCAATTTAATACTGGCGGGTTTTAAAAGTTTAAATTTAAATAATGGTAGAAAAAGAATATTGTTTGAGTTGACAGGAAAAAGACATAGAATATAGAAGATAAAAGAAAAAGATATAAAATTTTTAACAGTTATGTGTTTACATAACAAGTTTTCACGAAAGGAAATATTTTATTGTGCTTTTAAATGAAGGGTTTTTTTATTCATTTTTATAAACTTCGCTCACATAACTTGAAATTATATACTAAAATCTTCCTCGAGAAACCACTCTATCCATTGGTGAAGATCGGTGCAGTAGTCTTTGAGTTTATCGCGAACAAACAGACGCGGCGGAGGACTTTGTTCTATTATATAGAACAATACTAATTAAATATTAACTTATATAATAATTATAAAGACAAATTACAAATAAGGTAATTTTTATTGCTAAATTGAAAATTTATTTTAAATATGGAACAGGAATAATGAAAATCTAACCTATGAACATAGACATAAATTACGTAATGATAACAAGTAAAAATTTATGTTCCAACAGAACGAATGTCCCCTTTAATATTTACTATTTGTTTAGAAACACTTTTCAATTTAAAAGATTTGAATATTCAGTAAAGGTTTATGAAAAATAGAAGCCTAAAACATAATTATAGAATACATACCCCTTTGCTAACTTTATTCCTGGCTGGAACAGCAATAACGCTCATATTTCTTTGCTGTACATTTTTAATAATCTGGGTATTGGCTTTCAACAGATTCCTGATAGCCAACATTTTTAACAAATTGATATTGATTTAATTATAATATTTTAGAAAACCTAAGTGCAAATGAAAATTGAAAAATGGAATGGAAAATGGATATTGGATTGGACTAGGACGATCCTAAGGATTGGATATCAATCATTTAAGCCACAGCACAGCAGACTAACATATACAACGATACAGACTAAATTTAAGCCCATTCTAAAATCAAACCACAGCAGGCGCAGATCGCGCAAATCAATACTATAGATTGATCACGTGTCTACTATTTAGTTTGTGGCGTAGATGCGTAGATGCAGCTTAATACAGAGTACATATTTATGTTCAAAACTGTGGTTATGTGGTATGGACTGTGGTGTTATATCTGGCAATTTGTCTAGTTACCAGGTCATAAAAATCCAAAAAAAAATTTTGGAGCTGTCAGCTGTCAAGTGCTTGCCTTGCCTTGATAAATCAAGCAATTTTTGTTTTTTGAATCTAGAAAAGAAATAGAAAATATTAGCAA
The DNA here is from genome assembly GCA_918317495.1 of Synanthedon vespiformis. NCBI lineage: Eukaryota > Metazoa > Arthropoda > Insecta > Lepidoptera > Sesiidae > Synanthedon > Synanthedon vespiformis. The sequence continues at coordinate 1,479,984 of OU906975.1, read as the reverse complement.
CACAACACAACAAGAAGTACAAAGCAGGTTGTGTTTTAGTTTAGTACATATTTGATAAAGTTTGATTTCTATAAGTGCCCTAAATACTGTTATAACCAAACACGATCCAGGATGGCTGTAAGTTTTTATTTTTTACATACTAAAATACTCATAACGCAAGTTACCGGTGTTTCAGAAAATTAACCTCACTTTTGTAGAATATGTTTCCCCATCTAATTTGAATTGGTAAACAATTTCATGACATTATTTAAATTATTTTTGTTGTTTTAGTCGTTAGCGGCGGCACAAGTGCAAGAGGTGCGTTCAATAACGCGCATCGAAAGAATCGGCGCCCATTCGCATATTAGAGGTCTGGGTCTAGATGACTCTTTGGAGCCTAGAAATGTGTCTCAGGGTATGGTTGGGCAGAAGTTGGCTAGAAAAGCTGCTGGCGTCATATTGCAGATGATACGTGAGGGTAAATATTGAACCAACTGTCTGTTGCCATGGTAACCATGAAAAGTTTTAAATATTTAGTTGAAAATTAACTGAAAATCTCTATCTTCTCTCTTCTAATATATAAAATTCTCGTGTCACAGTGTCAGTTGCCATTCTCCTCCGAAAAGGCTTAACCTATTTAGATGAAATTTTATATGTACACTTGGTAGATCTGCGAATAGGTTTTTATCTATTTTTAAAATGTAGGCGAAGTCGCTGGCAGCAGCTAATAAAAGAGTTCAACTTATAGATAGCAAACTAGTCTAATAACAATGAGCGCCTGTTTCACAAACGTCAAGTATGGCCTTCTTGACGTAACTGTCATTTAAAGTCACCGGTAACCCGGGATAATTTAGCTGATATACGTTTGTTTGTACGGTAAACGTCCCAAAAATTGAATAGAAAATAATTAAAAAATATCGGCTATCGATGGATGCACTAAACCGAGTGCATAATTGAATCAAACAGAAAACGATTTCTAAAAGTAACTAATCAACACTTTATTTGACGTTGGTGAAACAGGCGCTGATAATAAGAGTGTTAAAAAGTAGGCCATTGAAAAATATATTGGCTACAATATTTTTTGTATTAATTATGGAACTAGCTGTGGAACAGGTCATAATGTAATTTCTTTTCAGGCAAGATAGCCGGTAGAGCTGTGCTCCTGGCGGGACAGCCGGGCACCGGTAAGACAGCCATAGCCATGGGTCTGGCACAAGCTTTGGGACCCGACACACCATTCACTAGCATGGCGGGTGAGTTCCATTTCACAATTTGTTTTTTCTTCCAGGATTATTGTATGAAGAGGGATTCTGCACGATCTCATGTGTGTTTTGCCAGGTTAGCCTAGTAATCCTTACTAATATTTGTTTGTTTGTTACGCTTTCATGCAAAAACTAGTGAACCAATCGCCATGAAATTTTGCATACAGGTTGTCTGCGACAAGAGAAAGGACACAGGCTACCGTTCATTGAAGAAAAAAAGTACTGTTCCCGAGGGATTTGATTGTTTGTTTGTTTGTTTGTATAGAATAGGCTCCGAAACTAGTGGACCGATTTGAAAAATTCTTTTACCATTAGAAGCCGACATTGTCCGTGATGAACATAGGCTACTTTTTACCGCGGGAAAATGCTTCATTCCTACGGGAAAACGGGGTAATAGGACAACGGGTAGTAAGAATTATCCTTCCGTACTTATCTTTTTCACATATAACTTCTAAACGGCTGAACGTTGAAAATTTATATGGCTATTTCGATGGTCTCCTGGATGATTTAAAAATACAATTGGACCCGGTAGGTGGCGCTGCTGTCGGCGTGTCAACTACTAAACGGCTTGACAGATTGGGTTGAAATTTTGTATGTGTATTTCCATAATGGTTTCACAGACACGAATGTATTGTATTTTATAAAAAGTTACGCGGACGAAGTCGCGTGCAGTGCAACAGCCAGTAATATATATAATTTGATTGCAGGATCTGAAATATTCTCATTGGAAATGAGCAAGACCGAGGCGCTCACTCAATCTATAAGAAAATCAATCGGCATTAGAATTAAGTAAGTGAAAATATACTTAATTTAAATTAAGTTAAGATAAGATACATTTTTGTCCGTCCTCCTTTATTAAATAGAGCGCACATTTTCTTTTCAGAGAGGAGTCCGAGATAATTGAGGGGGAAGTGGTCGATGTCACAATAGAGAGAGCGGCCAGCGGCACGGGCGGGGCACGGACCGGACGGTTGACTCTGAAGACGACCGACATGGAGACCAACTATGATATGGGAACGAAGATGATCGATTCATTGCTCAAGGAGAAGGTATGAAACTCGAAAAAGCGCAGTGTAGGGTCACACCCGGGCCACTGGCGATCAAATGTATGAAACAAACGCGTTGCTACGCACACAGTCTAAGCTCGCGTAGGTGAACGCGCACCACGCTTGTGTGTGTGAGATAAAACGTGCACGAGATAAGACGTCGTTGCCAGCCGGCAACTGTGAGGTAACTGAGCGCGGGTGGGGGCACTTTCAAGACTTTCAATGGGAGGCAGGTAGTGACCATACTGTACACTAGTACTCATTATTATACTGTGGTAGGGTGTAGATGACGAGTAACCAAATCGTCACGGGTAATAGAGGTAGAGGGCCTCCCTACCTATTGTGTAAAGCAATAGTTACATAGTTAAGTTCGGTGGCAGCAGAGGATGCCAAAAAAGAAACGATTTTACTTAGAATTAACTGATTTATTTTAAAAGAAATACTAAACGACACCAGTCGATACTAGATCCAAATGTCTTGATTGTACTCCGACCGGCAGGCTTATTATCTAAATGCGTCTGCTGAGCGACAGGCGAAAATTGCAAAAAAATTGTGCAATATCACACTAAATGGTATCACGTTGCTCAGTGTGGTTTGCCTAAAAATTAACGATAACACCCCGGCCGACGCGGCCCGGTACCGGACAACACCCCCCGGCCGCGTGATTTGCGGCGTATTTCCCATACATGATACGCCGCCCGTGACCCGTAGGTTACTACGATAATAACCCTAGTCCCAGCCAGACCAGCGGGCCTATATTCTCTATCCGTGGTTTTTAGCCTGGCCCTAGTCAGGGCCCGTATTCTCTAAGTGTGGTTCTGCTGTGGTTATCGACTCGATGCGGTTATAGACTCGACAATTGTCTACTTTGGTATTCACTAAACACATATCAAAATGTCTACGACGTTTTTTCCATAGTTATACATGTCGATGAAGTTATTGGCGCGTTATTGTGTGGTTTTTAGTTTGACAAAGTACTATTTCTTATTTAATGTCGACTTTGAAGTCGACACGTTTTTAAAAACCACAGATAGAGAATAGGCCCGCAGACACGAGTTATTATTAATTTGTCAGGTGCACACCGGTGACGTGGTGACCATAGACAAAGCGACCGGTAAGATCACAAAGTTGGGGCGCAGTTTCGCGAGGGCCAGAGACTACGACGCTACAGGTGAGTGTCTTCCTCGTGAAGCTTTTTACGATCATTTGTGTGTAAAGTTTATTTTGTTCTCTAGTCGTGACAACGACTTGTGGCGCAGTTGTGTACAGTTGTTTTGCACTTTCGAATGTGTTAATCGACTTATGCGGCCGACGGTACAGTCACTAAGAATTCTAGGCGTGAGCGGATGAAGGTGCTATGTCTCAAAATTCCAATTTTGAATAAGTCGAGGTTAAAGTTTTACTTTTAATTTTTGAGATAAATCACCACGGAACTGATTTTTATACTAAATCATGATGAAAAATTGTGTGAACAACCTAAAATATTAATGGCATTGATAGCAATTAAACACTTGTATTATTTATATAAAAAAAAAAGTGAACACAGCTCCCTTTTCAATTGACAAAAGTAATTTAATTTAATTTTCCATAAATGTCTCAAATCGATCATCTTAAGGTCTGTAATCATTCGTATGGACAATATTACCTTCATCAACGCAAAAAACGAAAAAATCCAAAAATGCGACATACCACCTTCAACCACTCGCGCGTCTTCAATTATTACAAAATCGTATTTCAGGTCAGCAAGCTCGCTTTGTCCAATGTCCGGAGGGCGAGTTGCAGAAGCGCAAGGAAGTCGTCCACACTGTCACCTTGCACGAAATAGACGTGATCAATTCTCGCACACACGGATTCCTCGCTCTGTTCTCTGGTAAGTGCTGGTGACGTTGTGCGTAACGGTATAACATGTTCTGTCCCCAACCACATAGTTTGGCACTATTTGGCGTTCACCGTTCATGGTTTTCAGGCGACACCGGTGAAATAAAGTCCGAGGTACGCGAACAAATCAATACAAAAGTGGCCGAATGGCGCGAGGAGGGCAAGGCGGAAATGATTCCCGGCGTCTTGTTCATAGACGAGGTGAGTGTGGTGAAATAAATGAAAGATTTATAGAAAGTGGGCCATTCATTGGTCATCATAATATTTTGTAACAGCTGTAACGTCGTAGGTCACGCGGTACTCGACATTATTGAAAGATATTAGCTACTGTAGCTTATCTTTCAATAATGTTTATTGAAAGATTGAAATTAATTGAAATTATTGAAAGAAAAGCTACTGTAGCTTATCTTTCAATAATGTTTATTGAAATATTGCAATTAATTGAAATTATTGAAAGATAAGCTACTGTAGCTTATCTTTCAATAGTGAAACCGAAACCGAATCAATAGTGAAAACGAAAATAATAATCATTATCAATACTAATAATAAATCTGTAAGGGTCGGTCGTGGAGTAATTTACTTTGTTTTCAGAAATATCGTGTATATAGGCTCTATACAAATGATACTGAAACTAAATTGACCATTTTTACAATTTTTTTCTGTATGTATGTGTGTTCCTCCATATAACTCTTAAACGAATTAATTGATTTTCATGAAACTTGCTAGATAAACTTTTAGAAGTACGCGACACGTGATAGGCTACTTTTTATATCTTTTTAACGCTTACGAAGTCGCGGACAACAGCTAGTAGTAATAGTAATAATAATAAAACCGATGGCACCCAGTCTCAATACAAAAAACTGTACGCAGGCTCACATGTTGGACATCGAGTGTTTCTCGTTCCTAAATCGAGCACTAGAGTCGGACACGGCGCCCATTGTGATAATGGCGACGAATCGCGGCATAACGCGCATAAGGGGCACGGACTACCGCAGCCCTCACGGCATACCGCTCGACCTGTTGGACCGAATGATCATTGTGCCCACGGCGCCCTACAGCCAGCCGGAGCTCAAGGAGATACTCAATATTAGGTGAGTCTGTGCCGGTCCTTATCCTACAAACCTACAATTCGTTTAACAGAATGTGTTAGACTGGATGATCATTGTACAGACGCCGACGGCGCCTCATTAGCCAGCCGGAGCTCAAGGAGATACTCAATATTAAGTGCCTTAAGGACCGAACCACCGCTTCCCAATGCCTTGTCCTTAATCGTACTATCCTCCATTTTATAATCAACTAGCTGGTGCTCGCGACTTCGTCCGCGTTGAAAAGTATAAAACGCCATCTACCGTGGAATATCATCAAGCAGTTGTCATGTTAGTCGTTTCACCCATCGAAATAATATATCTGTGCGAGGTTTCACAATGATTTGGATAGATAGCGCTATCTCCCGGGCCAAGCCAAGCCGCTAGTATTTACTATTATTTTAGATTTCCCGTAGGAATGAAGCATTTTCCCGCGTTAAAAAGTATCCTATGTTCATCGCAGATCGGCTTCTATTGGTAAAAGAATTTTTCAAATCGGTCCACTAGTTTCGGAGCATATTCTATACAAACAAACAATCAAATCTTTCCTCTTTATAATATTAGTCAGTATAGACAATATGAATTTGCGTATACCGCTAGATCTGTTGGACCGCATGATCATTGTGACCACGGTGCCCTATAGTCAGCCGGAGTTAAAGGAGATACTCAATAATATTAAGTGAGTCTGTACTGTACTGTACAAGAGACGCTTCCCAATGCCTCGTCCTTTTGTACTTTTATAAAGTAAGCCTTCGCATTTTACAGATGCGAGGAAGAAGACTGCCAGATGTCCGCGGACGGACTGAGAGTGCTCACTCGTATAGCGACAGAGACGTCCCTCAGATACGCCATACAACTGATCACGACAGCCTCGCTAGTCGCCAAGAGGAGGAAGGCGACAGAGGTGAGGACGTCATAATATGCAACATGCAAAGTGTATACACTTCATCTTCCGAACAGTTCTTCCGAGCATTATGTCGCACATTTTGATCACGAACAGAAAAAGGGTTAGACAGAGAGAGGCCCCGTTAGTGCGTCGCGTCGACGCAACGCATCAACGCATTGCATGCCACACCTGCGTTGCGTCGACGCACGACGTCGCAACGCACTGAAGGTGCAGGTGCACCTTTCAGTTCATCTGTTACGAGTAGCATCAGTACATATTATTATGTTTATTTATGTTATAATTTTTAAGGCAGTGGCAGTTCTCTATGTAATGTGTATGTATGTATATATTTGTTATATTTAATGTGTGTGTATGTATGTATGTATATATTTATATTTAATATGTGATTTTTATAGTTTGTTTAGTTTGTAGGGAATCGTGTAATTTGTTAATTTTGTTATTATTATTTTTTTTTGCATTAACGTAAAATCCATAATTATTGGGTGTAGGGTGTGTTTTCGTTTTTGTCAGTAATTTTTTTATGTTGAGAGCTGTTGACTTTTGAATAAATGAGTAAATCAATCTATATGGACATCCTCCACACTCACGCTGAGATAAAATAATCTAGCAAGTGGAACGCGGTCTATTAGTGTACGTTGTCGCTCGCACCGGAGCACCGACAACGCAGCGCATTAATCTCCCCCCCGCTTCAACGCCACAACGCTGCGTTGGGCGAGGGCACGCGCTGCGTTGCGGCGTCGCATAACAATAATCTGCGACGCCGCACGGCAACGCATCGTGGAAATTTCCGATGGCACAACGCGTTTCAATCATTATTCACAATTGATAGAAAATGGGTGCACACCCACTTTCTGTTTCTTTATGAGTTTTTAGAGTTTACTCCTTAAGAGTCGATTTTCATATATTATTATAAGGTATGGAAATTTTATGAGGCCTTAATACAAGCGTCAATAAATAAAGATGCAAAGATGTGTCAGAAACAGGTTTCGTGGGCGCGGTCGTACGTAACTGGTTTCGTTGTAAGAAAAACACCTCCTTGTACGTAACTATTGTGAACAGTGGGGCTTTACAAGTTTCACAATGTCCCGACAGGTGAGCATGGAGGACGTGAGGAAGGTTTACTCGTTGTTCATTGACGAGCATCGTTCGGAGCAATTTCTGAAGGAGTATCAAGACGAGTTCATGTTCAACGAGGGCTCCGGCGCCGGCGGTGGTAAGTTGTTTAGAAAACTAGCCTCAACACGCGACTTGGTCCGCCTAGTGCTGTAAAATATGGCCCACGTGAGCGCTGTGAATGTGGCTTTCCATAGGTGAAGGAATTTTTAAAATCGTTCCGATAGTTTTTAAGTTTTTTCGTCACAAACAAAAATACAATTCAACCGGTTTTTTTTTAAGAGAAAACAAAAAAATAAACATTAACAAGTAAAGGGATTGGTCTTATATGTCCGGCTGTGGCGAAATTTACAAGAAAATAAATGTCGGATATATCCGACTCAGGCGTTTGAAGGTTTAATAAGAGATTCCATTTCAGACGCACCCCAACAGCAGCAAGCAATGGATGAGTCTTAATAGCAATTGTTTATTGCTTCAATAAGTATGGGTTTAAAATAAAGAAGTGTGCATGGTTTAAAATGGCCAGAAGGGCCAAAATAGGAAGAAAATAATTTTAAGTTTGTTAATTTCTAAACAATAAAAATGCCATTGTGATATTAATGTTGTTTTATTATTAAATTTAAATTTCACTTTTCTTGACTTAGCACATTTTTGTGACCTTGTAAGAAAAAATAAGACATAGTCGAACTCTCCTCTTTATATATATAATAAAATTTATAGGTACTGGAAATGTTTAAGCTTGAATAAAGTTGTCTATGTAGTAAACCACAGACTAAAGACGGTGACAGCTGTCAAGATTGGTGTTGATTTTAAAAAGATGGCGGCTCCGCGTTGTATAGGCGCGCATTCGTTCAGTAACCACTCGTAGTCTTCATTTAAATTTCTCTCGAGCAAAATGGGTCCCAGCGTTGACAAAACCCTCGCGTGATAATCGTTTATGTATTTTATCTGAAATATAACATAGTTATTAAAAAAGTGTGCGGGCCTACTCTATCAAAGTTCTATCGCTAAAAGGCTAAAGTTCAAGGGCCACCAAGTTCTAGGGCTTTAGGCTAGAATTCTAGGGTCACAAAGTTCTATCAATGATCGCTTATAGGCTAGAGCTCTAGGGCCACCAAGTTATATCAATGATCGCTGATAGGCTAGAGCTCTAGGGCCACCAAGATCTATTAATGATCGTTTATAGGCTACAGTCCAAGGGCCACCAAGTTCTATTAATGATCGCTGATAGGCTAGAGCTCTAGGGCCACCAATTTCTATCAATGATCGCTTATAGGCTAGAGCTCTAGGGCCACCAAGATCTATTAATGATCGTTTATAGGCTACAGTTCAAGGGCCACCAAGATCTATTAATGATCGTTTATAGGCTACAGTTCAAGGGCCACCAAGTTGTATCAATGATCGCTTACAGGCTAGAGCTCTAGGGCCACCAAGTTATATCAATGATCGCTGATAGGCTAGAGCTCTAGGGCCACCAAGTTATATCAATGATCGCTGATAGGCTAGAGCTCTAGGGCCACCAAGATCTATTAATGATCGTTTATAGGCTACAGTCCAAGGGCCACCAAGTTCTATTAATGATCGCTGATAGGCTAGAGCTCTAGGGCCACCAATTTCTATCAATGATCGCTTATAGGCTAGAGCTCTAGGGCCACCAAGATCTATTAATGATCGTTTATAGGCTACAGTTCAAGGGCCACCAAGATCTATTAATGATCGGTTATAGGCTAGAGTTCAAGGGCCACCAAGTTCTATTAATGATCGGTTATAGGCTAGAGTTCAAGGGCCACCAAGTTCTATTAATGATCGGTTATAGGCTAGAGTTCAAGGGCCACCAAGTTCTATTAATGATCGGTTATAGGCTAGAGTTCAAGGGCCACCAAGTTCTATTAATGATCAGTTATAGGCTAGAATTCAAGAGACAACAAGTTCTATTAATGATCGCTTATAGGCTAGAGTTGTTAGGACTAACAAAAAAGACAAAACAACTAGAATGGAGCTAAGTAAATTATTTAAAACAACAAATAAAGCAATCAAAAAGGACTAAAAAAACACAGGCAAAAGGTGATAACAAAAAACTTAACAAAATCTAGAAGTACAAAACGAGCACTAAAAGAATTAAACCTACATAAAACCTGGATTCCTAAACTTCAAAACCAAACGTCAGAAACCAAATCAAGGAAAGATATAATAGAATATGCAACATCTTTCTACCAAGAACTTTACAGAAAAAGTAGTAAAGATAACACAGAACTGCAGCATATTGACATTAACGACGAGGACGAATCTAACACAATCGAATCAATAAGCAAACTAGAAGTACTTAACCAAATTAAAAATCTAAAACCAGAAAAAAGTCCTAGACCTGATGGGATCAACAATGAAGCTATCAAACTGGGTGCGCCGATTCTGCTCAACCCTATCACCCACCTATTTAATATGATAATAAGCACGGAATCTGTACCTGAACAGTGGTGTACCTCAGACATAATACTTCTTTACAAAAAAGGAAATCCACTAGATATAGGCAACTATCGACCAATCAGTCTACTAGCAAGTTTGTACAAACTATTCTCTTCGCTAATACTTAAACGGATCACACAAAAAATCGATGACTCCTTAACAGTAGCACAGGCAGGATTCCGTTCAGGCTTCAGCACGATTGACCATATACAGGCTCTAGAACAGGTCATTAGCAAATACAAGGAATTCAATAGGCCATTGTATGTAGCCTTTATAGACTATACTAAAGCATTCGACAGCATAAGCCACGACGCAATCTGGAATGCGCTGGAACATTTCAAAGTAGATAGGAAGTACATCAATATAATAAGAAATATATATGCTAACAGCAACAGCAAAGTAAAACTAGAGACTAGAGGAAGTAAGATCATAATAGAACGGGGAGTTAGACAAGGCGATCCCTTGTCACCAAAACTATTTATAGCTGTGCTGGAGAACATATTTAAAAATCTAGAATGGAAAACTACAGGAATAAAAATAGACGACCACTACCTAAGCCATTTTCAGTTCGCAGACGACATTGTGTTGCTATCAGAAAGACCAGAAGAACTCGAAAAAATGATTCACACCCTTAACGAAGAAAGCTCAAAAGTGGGCTTGCAAATGAATGCAAATAAAACAAAGCTAATGACTAACACCTACAAAATACCCATCCAAGTTTCCGGGGTCATCATAGAATATGTCGAGAACTATATCTACTTAGGAAAAAAAGTATCATTTACAAAAACAAGCAATGAGGAAGAAATTCAACGAAGAGTGATTGTAACATGGAAAAAGTATTGGTCACTGAAGGAAATAATGAAAGGAAACTTTAGCCTAAATTTAAAAAAAGTGGTGTTCGACACATGTCTTCTACCTTGTTTATTGTATGGATGCCAAACATGGGTGTTTACAAATAAAGTCAAACAAAAAATCAGATCCACTCAAAGAGCAATGGAAAGGAGCATACTAAAAATAAGAAAAATTGACAAAGTACGAAGCGATTTAATCAGGCAAAAAACCAAGCTCACTGATGCTCTTACTCAGGCCCTCAAATTAAAATGGAAATGGGCGGGTCACATTTCACGAATCAACGACAACAGATGGACAATTCAAACCACTCGATGGAAAGGACCACCAGGCAAAAGGAATGTTGGCAGACCGTATAGCCGGTGGACTGATGAAATTATCCAAATTACTGGAAAAGACTGGATGACTGAAGGATTAAATAGAGAATCGTGGAAAAAGATGGAGGAGGCCTTTACCCAAAAAGGGATCCATATTTCTTAACTCAGAAGAAAAACTAACAAAACACTAACAACTACATCATAAGAATTTATAAAATTAAATACTAACACTACACTAACTCTAATTGTACCCTACATTTATATTTGAGTGAGATATGGAAATAAAAGGCTATTATTATTATAGGCTAGAGTTCAAGGGCCACCAAGTTGTATCAATGATCGCTTACAGGCTAGAGCTCTAGGGCCACCAAGTTCTATCAATGATCGCTGATTGGCTAGAGCTCTAGAGCCAAATAGAGAAACTATACATACCTCAAAGTCATTCAATATGTTCACATCCATGCACGCCGTCTGATGAGGCGCTAGAGAGATTGTGTAGAATCCTAAAGCACCGACCCCATTGAAGTCTCCTACCAAGCCTTCTGCCTGTTAAAAGATTGAGGGTTAAAGGGTCTTATAGACGTCACAATTTGTTGGCCAACCGACAGCCGACGCCGAAAAATTGTGTGGTCTATAGTCATGTTGGCCTAATAATAATTATTATTAATCTCCAACATTTCGGTTGGTTGGGACGAACATCCAACTACACCCGACAGCCAACTAATTGTAGTGTCTATAGTGTAGTTGGACAACCGAACCGAACCATAGCGTGGTTTTCTATAGTTCATTCGTGACTTTAGTCTGTGGTTTAAGATTTTAATTGTAAATAAATATTCTATTTTTCGGTTGGATCACTTTCATCACTTTGTATCACGCAAATTTTTAGTATTTTTTATGTCTTTGTATTTTTATGAAGCCTTAAAATAAGTATTTTCATATTTTATACTTCTGTCCGTCTGTTCGCTGTAGGTAGAAACTGGCAGTTGGAGAATTTTGTTGGTGTGTCTATAAGCTAACGCCGATCGGTTGTACCAACTTGTTGTCCCGACAGGTTGTGTCGTCTATAAGGGGTTTTAAGTCGAGGTGCACTTAACCCGTTCATTGCCATGGAGTCGACTGGCGAGTTCATATATGTCATTTGAAATTTCTGGTGCGGCAATGAACGTGTTAATGGCTACCTTCGCCTATAATAACACAGGCAATGTAGTGTTGCCTGGTTCTAACCATACTTGATAAAAAAGAACGACCACTTTTAGTGTGACCCTTTCGTCTGAGTCAACCTTTAAAAAAGTTTTCTTAGTTTTCTGCGGGTATTTTTAAAAAAAAAACGTCACCCTAATATGATCTGCATTTCTATTCATCTCAATAACTTCAACTAAATCTTCGTGACGAATGCCATATTCGCCATCTTCGTAGTAACCAGGCTCTGAAATAATTTAAGAGTGTTATGAATATTATAATCTCGAGTTTTTTTAAGCGTACACAAAATAACTAGCAAGTCTGTGTAAGTTAAAATATTACCTACCGTCACTGAAAATCATTCCTGGCGATATCCCTGGATCGTTTGCCATTAAGGCGCTCATAATACCCGAAGGACCTTCGTGCACATTCAGGAAATGGCCCACACCATGGCCAGTGCCGTGGGCGTAATTCAAACCGACATCCCATAGCGCTTTGCGGGCTAACGTCTCCAGAACGTTTCCCTAAAACATTCAGGGAACATTTCCCTATGGTACTTAATACCTATAAGTACCATTTTCGGTCAAATTCAACATTTTCCCAGACTTTTTCAACAATCTCTCAAACGTTTTGATTGGGCTAATGTTAAAATTGCTTAGGAAAATGTTGAAATTGCTTAGGAAAATGTCGAAATTGACCAAAAAATTGTATCTAATAATATCCCAGTGGCTCGAAAGTGGGTTGCTTGCCTTAAGGTAATACAAGTCTAGTTTTCCTCCATACAAACGTAGAATGTTAATTACTCCGCTGTTTTAGGTTTAATTTACAAAAGTAAGCATGATATCGATTTATCTTGTCGTTAACTGGGTTTGTATGCATTAAAAATTTTAAAAAAAGTATTAATTTAAAAGATAATATGATACCCTTGAAAAATCAATATTTTAACACAAGTTTTAATGCAACTTCGAGGGTGATTAGGTCAATTCAGTGTACAAAAACTCCAAAATATTTTGCATACAAACATTGATTAGTTATTCGAGAGTTCAAATAACTTTACATGAAATAGATATATGCAGTAGTTTTGTCAAAAAAAGCTTTGGCCCAATGGTCTGTTTGTGATTATATTTTTGGTATGAATGATTGTGCATCTGAGTCGAGTGCTCTTCCCGCGCTTTGTGCTGTGTGAGACAGGACGCATTTTAAACATGAGACCGATGAGTTCGGGCCGCCGACTTGTTTCACCTTAATTCCCAATCTCAGCTTAACATTTTTAATATATTAAAGAACTATTTATAGTTCTTAAATAATGGGAAAATGGAAAATGGTATACATTATATTGATATCCCAGTGGCTCGAAGGTGGGTTGCTAATTGCTTGCCTTAATTCCCAGCGTTTTCTTTCTTCTAAAACACCACCGATTTTAATGCAGTTTTCACTTATAAAAAGAGGGATAAACGGGGTATAATTTGCAGAAAAAATTGCATACATACGAACTGACAACAGATAATAAAAGGCAGTACGTACAGTGATCCCTTTGGGAAACACGGCTGTCCCTAAAAAGATGTTTCCTTTCATAACTCTCGTGAATGCGTTTCTTTGCTCATCTGTAGGGTTGCTACTCATGTGTCTGGTGCGTGTTATGTCAGTTGTGCCATCCCTAAATCGAAATTATTTCGTCTGAGATTTTTTTTAAAAAAAAAACATTTCTTATAGTATATAAAAAACTTGTAATAAGTAAGAGACTATAAAATACTAGCTGGTGTTCGCTACTTCGTCCGCGTTGAAAAGTATATGAAAAGTAGCGTAAAAAAATATCACCAAGCAGTTGTCATGTTATTCGCTTCGCCTGATTTTTGGATAGATGGCGCCATCAAGTGTATCCCGGCCCGGTATTTACTTTTATTTTAGATTTCCCGTAGGAATGAAGTATTTTCCCGCTTTAAAAGTAGCCTATGTTCATCACGGATAATGTCGGCTTCTAATGGTATAATAATTTTTCAAATCGGTCCACTAGTTTCGGAGCCTATTCTATACAAACAAACAAATAAACAATCATAACTTTCCTCTTTATAATAATAATAAATATATTATAAATAAAAAACAAGGTACAAAGGTAAAATGTTACAAAAACATTTTCCCCTGGCGGGATTCGAACCCGCGACCGTTTGGTTAACAGCTATAGGGTTACTAGCCACTACTAGACCAAGCGTGTCGTTAACCAATCTCATACTTACTTATATTGACCTCCAGAATCGACTAGTAACATATCATCAGAGCTAATGATTCTGTCTGTCTGTGGCGTTGGATTATAATGTATTATGGCACCATTCTCTCCGGCCCCAGCTATAGTTGCGAATGAAGGACCCATAAAGTCTACCTCTTGTCTAAAAGTTTAAAAAAATCATACTCAATGGAGAATGTTCAGTAATTTTAATTTTTAACTAATTCTCTATTGAAAATAATAAATAGCTGTGAAAAAAATATTCTGATACATCGTTTAGTTTCTGAGATATGGCGTTTTTAAAATGAGATCGCGACGCGGATGTCACGGGCCTACGCTCGGTGCAGTGACGTCATAATCAAACGGTTTCTCGGTCAGTTCGCGCGCTCCCATATTGGAGCGAATCGACGCGACCGTTGGAATGTGACGTCACGCGAGCGCCCAGCGCTTGCTAGAGGTCTCGATATTTAAGAGAACTTTAAATGTCTGTAAAATCATAACTACTGGGTCTTTTTGAAAAAAACAAAAAGTAGTGTGTTTGTATACATATAAGCTCTAGCGAGACAAAGTTTTAGACGATTTTGCATACCTATTAACATTCTCCATTGGCTATTTGACAAGATTTAAAATATGCCTGCTGAAAATTGTAGTTATCCCATCAGAAAATAGCGTAAAAAGCATAATATGTCACTTTATTTTAAGCTAAATTATGTATATTTTAAGTAGTGGTAGGGCACACTGCGTGTCGCAGTCATTTGGGCAGCCCGTCTGGCGGCAGTAACCACCACCTCACAGAATACCACCGTGAAATAACAGCATTATGTGCTGTTGTGTTTCGGTGAGTGAGTGAGGGATGCCAGAGCCCATATTACCCCATTCCTCCCTTATCCCTTACCCTTAATCCTTCTATGGTCGGCAGCGCACTTGTAGCACTTGTGGCGTTGCTTGTGTTATGGGCGACGGTAGCCACATACCATCAAGTACCGTCAGCCTGTCTGTCGACTTTAACATTAAAAAAAAAATTTTTGCAAAGTATATGAAAAAAAACATAATTTTTGAAATTTTATCTTAGCGTCGAAACGCCCTGTGACTGGTTGCAACTCTGATGACGTCATACGCTAGTAAACATATCAGATATAGGGCCTCTTTCACCAACTACAAGTTGATTTAGCTTTTAGAAATAAATTTATGTTTTATTGAATTATGCACTCTCTGCATTATGTTTACTGCATTATTCGATAGGCAATTTTTTTTTATTATTTTCTATTTAATGTTTTACTGTGCAAACAAAAGTATATCAGCTAAGTTATTCCCGGTGACAGGTGACTTTAAATGACGGTTAGCCTACTTGACAGATGGTGAAAGAGGCCCAGAGTAATCTATAATAGTGTATATTCACTTATTATTAGTTACATGTGTCATCGTTCAGTTCTGTTTGTTTACTAGCGTGTGACGTCACACGTATCAAACACCAGCGCTATTACAGAAACAGCGGTTTTGGAAACTTAAACTTTAACATTGATTTTACCTGTCCTATAAAAGACACATTTTTGACGGTAATTATATCCAAACCAGCCGCTAAATATTCGGTTAAGCATAATATGCGTTGCACCATTTTTACAACGGTTAAAATGACATTAACTTAACGATAACCTTAACCGCTCGATATTGGCCGGTCAATGTTATTGTTTCGGTTAAGTCAACTGTGACAGGTGACTTAGAAAGTTGCCATATTAAAAAAATATATTACTATGGTAACCTAGGAAAATTACATTATTTTATAATGGCAACCCCTTTAACTTTGACAGTGACGAACACTATGATGGTGCAACATGCGATTGTTAATTTCGACTGTCACCGTTAAAGTTAACTTTGACCGTAACAATAACCAAGCCTACGGTGCAACCCACACTTAAGAGTAATCTAATTACAACATGAAACTTACTCCCTAAATTCGATAAGTTTATCGGACAAAGATATTTCTGTGACTTCTACGCCATTGTTCACTTGTTCGTGAACCCAACGTAAAGCTCTCACAACTGCTATGCCGTCCTTTATATGAGCTGAACGGAAACCCTAAAATTGTAACATAAATGTTATAGGGTAAAATGACCTAATGTTGGCACCTCACCAATTTATTGGCACCCTAAACTTTTCACTGAAAAAATTAGAGAACTATTCCACAAACTGTGTGTTCCCAAAAAAAAAAATCTTAAGTTTATGAGAATTGCTTAACACTGAACAGTCAAATGATTTAAACATTGTCAAACTTTCAAATTTTATTTGAGTTGAACAATAAATGTTCAAAGATCGAAAGGTGCCAATAAATTGTCGTATTTCTTAAAGTGCCAATAATTGGGTTTTTTCCCCTATATTACTAGCCGGTGCTCGCGACTTCGTCCGCGTTGAAAAGTATAAAACGCCATCTACCGTGGACGGATCGCTAAAATTATCACCCAGCAGTTGTCATGTTAGTCGCTTCACCTGATTCTGGATAGATGACGCTGTCAAGTGTATCCCGGGCCAAGCCGCTAGTGTTTACTTTTATTTTAGATTTCCCGTAGGAATGAAGCATTTTCCCGCGGTAAAAAGTAGCCTATGTTCATCACGGATAATGTCGGCTTCTAATGGTGAAAGAATTTTTCAAATCGGTCCACTACTTTCGGAGCCTATTCAATACAAACAAACAAACGATCAAATATTTCCTCTTTTAAATGTAAAACTTACTTGTAATTCTATGTCGTTTTTAACACATTTCATGAGTGCCACTGGCGAGACAGACGATATGATGGACCTTGCTCCGTTCTAAAATTCATTATTTTCACATTATAAGTAGGTAATAAACCGTAGTTTAAAGATATTTGATTGGTCTCGCTGCCCTCGACTAGATACAGCCGCCGCGCTTGAAAAATGCGGCAACAAATACTACGCCGACTTCGGCGTACCCGACGTAGTCACACTGCAAGCTGTCTTTGACGTGTACGTGCCGAATGTTTTATTTATTAAATTTTGGGCATGATAATTTCGTGTAATTTTGTTATTTTTTTTTTTTTTTTGTATAAATTAAAAATCCATAATTGGCTGTAGGGTGTGTTTTGGCTTTTTATAGAATTTCCGCGTACGGTCCATTACAACCAATTCCCAAATTGCCTGATTCCCATTTCGCCTGAAACTATGTTGAGAGTTGTGGATTTTGAATAAATAAATAAATAAATGATAAAATGCCAATTTGCGTGATGAAACTGTGTAACAATATAATAAAACTGTGTAAAAAGTGATAAATAGTGACGATGTTACACACACTACAATAAAAAATTGCCGCATTCACGGATATTGCTTTTAGGTAGGCCGTATCTAGTCGAGCGCAGCGAGACCAATCATTTATCTATGCCGTAGGTATAATTTTGATTTGTATTATAAATAATATTACACTACGTTACAATTCAATCGATAATCACCGTCCGTGCAATAGCAGCACAAGTGCAGTTGTGTTTCAATGAGTGTGTAAGCGGTGCCAGAGCCTATTACCCCATCACTTCCTTATCCTAATAAATAACAGCATATGTGCTGTTGTGTTTCGGTGAATGAATAAGGGGAAGACCCCTATCCTTATAAACAACAGCATATGTGCTTTTGTGTTTCGGTGAATGAGTAAGGGATGCCAGAGCCCATTACCCCACCCCTTCCTTATCCCTTATCCTTGTAAACAACAGCATATGTGCTTTTGTGTTTCGGTGAATGAGTAAGGGATGCCAGAGCCCATTACCCCACCCCTTCCTTATCCCTTATCCTTGTAAACAACAGCATATGTGCTTTTGTGTTTTGTGAATGAGTAAGGGATGCCAGAGCCCATTACCACACCCCTTCCTTATCCCTTATCCTTGTTGAAATACAATGTCCACATAAAATAATATCTGTGGTAATGATAATGTTCATGGTATAATCTGTGAATAAGGTCTATAATATTGTTGTATTGTCTTTGGAATTAAAAATTAATAATTTGTCTCTGTGTTGAAAAATTTATCAATGGTTTTCGTGTAAGGAAAATATTATTGAGAAATGTATATTATATTGTAATGTTAGTAAATAAATGAATACAAAAACAAAAATATTTATTAATCCTTATAAATAACAGCATATGTGCTTTTGTATTTCGGTGAATTAGTAAGGGCCAAAGCCCATTACCCCATCCTTTCCTTATCCTTAGCATATGTGCTTTTGTGTTTTGGTGAATGAGTAAAGGCGAGAGTCCTTCCTTATCCTTATAAATAACAGCATATGTGCTTTTGTGTTTCGGTGAGTGAATAAGGGATGCCAGAGACCATTACCTACTTGAAAGATGGTGAAAGAGGCCCTAAGTAAATTATATTGATAGAAAGTTGTAAGGCAAGTACACTCACATTTTCAACAGCCAAATGCATAGCGTGACTGGCGTCTTGTGAAAGCCACACGGTGCTGCCATCTGGTATGGCAGGTAACTGAAAATAATGTCACCATCTATACACAAATGTTATAAAGAGAAAAGATTTGTATTTAAAAAAAAACAGTGAACTCGCATCGACACCCTCAGTGAAGTTTAACTATCTATACTAATATTATAAAGAGGAAAGATTTGATTGTTTGTTTGTTTGTATAGAAACTAGTGGACCGATTTCAAAAATTCTTTTACCATTAGAAGCAGACATTATCCGTGATGAACATAGGCTACTTTTTACCGCGGGAAAATGCTTCATTCCTACGGGAAAACGGGTAATAGGACAACGGGTAGTAAGAATTATCTTTCCGTACTTAACGCGTCTTTTTCACATAACTTCTAAACAGCTGAACCGATTTGGTTGAAATTTTATATGGCTATTTCGATGGTTTCCTAGATTATTTAAAAATACAATTGAACCCGGTAGGTGGCGCTGCTGTCGGTGTGTCAACTACTAAACGGCTTGACCGATTGTGTTGAAATTTTGTATGTGTATTTCCATAATGGTTTCACAGACACGAATGTATTATATTTTATAAAGTTACGCGGACGAAGTCGCGTGCAACAGCTAGTTTTATAATATTTTGAATTATTTTTTTCTATATATTATGTAAAAATGTCTTAAAACTTTTAAACTTTCTTTGGCTCTTTTTCAACGCGGACGAAGTCGCGCGTAACAGCTAGTAACTAATAAATACTTACATAAGTTGAATTGAGGGTATTTGTCAAATAATCATATATTTCGTTGTAAGGTCTGAATATTAAGTTGACGCCTTCGGTTTGCAACTGAGACAAAATATCTTCTTTCGGTGCCGACCCTTCGCCCCAGAACAAATATAAGTTTGATCCTGAAGGCTGAAATTAGTATTACATCAATACTAATAATGCATTTATTTACTCCACACAATCACAAACCACAAAATGTAAAGACAATGTTAACTTAAGGTAATACAAGTCAGTTTTCCACCATGCAAACGTAGAAAGATTATTACTCCGCTGTTTTATGTTCAATTTACAAAAGTAAGCACGATACCGATTTATCTTGTCGTTAACTAGGTTTGTATGCATTTAAAATTAAAAAAAATGTATTAATTTAAAAGATAATATGATACCCTTGAAAAATCAATATTTTAACACAAGTTTTAATGCAACTTTGAAGGTGATTAGGTCATTCTAGTGTTCAAAAACACGAAAATACTTTGCATACAAACATTGATTAGTTATTCAAGAGTTGAAATAACTTTACACGAAATAGATATGTGCAGTAGTTTTGTCAAAAAGAGTATACGCCCAAGGGTCTGTTTGTGGTATGAATGATTGTGCATCTCAGTCGAGTGCTCTTCCCGCGCTTTGTGCTGTGTAAGACAGGACGCATTTTAGACATGAGACCTATGAGTTCGGGCCGAGAACTTGTTTCACCTTAATTGTTATATACACAAGCAATGGTCGAAGTTATGAAACTATGTAACAAGTTTCATTATAGATTTGCTATGAAGTAGACGTACAGGACACACAATAGGCTATTTTTTTTCCTTTTCAACGCGGACAAAGTCGCGGGCGCCAGCTAATAATATATATACCTAGTAATAATATAAATATACAAGGCATTACACTCACCATATCAGATCTTATTATGAGGTACGCGAAGAATACAGGATTGTAGGGAATGTCTGATCCACGTATGTTTAAAGTGTCTGAAATATAATTCTTATTCTTACTAATATTATAAATGCGAAAGTAACTCTGTCTGTCTGTCTCGCTTTCACGCCAAAACTACTGAACCCATTTTAATGAAATTTTGCATACACATTGTCTGGGACACCAGAAAGGACATAGGGTACCTTTCATCCAGATAAAAAGTACTGTTCCCGAGGGATCTTCTAAAATAGAAAACTGTAACTAACGCCTGGCGAATGTGTTATAGCAACAAGTTGTCAAGCGTTGTAATTGCTTTTATATTTTTAATTTATCATCGCGTACGAAGTCGCGGGCACCCGCTAGTAATACATATTATTATACAAATTCTTTCACCTATAGAAAGCTACATTATCAGCGAATAACATAGGCTGTACATTTTATAAAATTACACGGACGAAGTCGCGTGCGACAGCTAGTAATTTATATTTAAGGCGACGCAGCGATAAACAATTAATCCAAAATCTGAGGAGAGACTCAGGGGCTGTGATTCCATAAATAAACGTTGCTTATGTCGTAAGGTCGTATGCGACAATACGATTTTTATCGTTTAAATAAAAAACTATGATGTATTTTAATAAATCCAACCGATAAATTAAAGTGTATGTTTATACTAATGTACATAGAAAATTTGGAGATATAAATTGGTCCCGTTTGGTTGTAAAATGTAAATCTATGTTTTAAAAGAGGTTTCTTTGAATTTTGTTTCTATCTTATAAAAGTTTATCAATCGGGAAATCCAACCGTAAAAATGTAGTCAATAACATGAAGAAACAGATTACCAAACATCACTTTCATATGTTTTGTCATTGCTGAGAAAAATCTAAATCCCTGCAACCAAAATTTTAAATGCGTCGTCTTAACTTACACGCTACATCGTCCAAAGCCGTAAGAATTAGGGCAACCGCTCCACGAGAAGATATTTGAGATAACAATTCGTTGATTTTGTCACTCGCGGATTTACCTGAAAGAAAAGCTTCTTTTTTCAACCGACGAAAACGAAAAAACAAAAACGGAGGAGGTTCTCAATTCGACGCGTATACATATTTTTTTTTATGTATGATCACGCATAACTTTTGACAGGGTGGTCCGATTTTGACAATTCTTTTTTTATTTGAAAGGGTGCACCCCCAAGGAGGTCCCATTTTAATTTGGAAAAATAATTCCAACCCTAAGGGTAGGAAAACAGGGGATGATTGATTGTTCACTCACCGATTATAGCGTATAGCGTATTTTACAGAGTAGTCCGATTTTGATAATTCTTTTTTTAATGGATAGGGTATACCTCGAAGTTGGTCTTGTATAAATTTGGAAAAAAAGTTCCTACCCTAAGGGTGGGAAAATGTGGATGGGAAAATTAAAAATTAAACATGTAGTAAATATTAGATTATAGCCACAAAAAAATATAAAATGAAACTTTTTAACAAAAAATAAAACCGCCGAAAAAACTAAAAAGCAAGAAGTAATTTTGAGTCAGCGCCAAACAAGCAAAAATTACACAACACAATGATTTAATAGTAAACATTATGCAAGTAAAAGGAATTTTTGTCGTATAGTATACTTATATACGGCTCTAGCGAAATAGACACGAAAATAAATGTCGGATAAATCCGACTCTGGCGTTTAAAGGTAAAATAAGAGATTCTATTTCAGACGCACCCCAACAGCAGCAAGCAATGGGCGAGTCTTATTAGCAATTGGTTTTTATCTTCCATAAGTATGGGTTTAAATCTATACTAATATTATAATGGGAAAGATTTGATTGTTTGTTTGTATTGAATAGGCTCCGAAACTACTGGACCGATTTGAAAAATTCTTTTACTATTACAAGCCGACATTACCCGTGATGAACATAGGCTACTTTTTACCGCGGGGAAATGCTTCATTCCTACGGGAAAACGGGTAATAGGACAACGGGTAGTAAGAATTATCCTTCCGTACTCATCTTTTTCACATAACTTCTAAACGGCTGAACCGATTGGGTTGAAATTTTATATGGCTATTTCGATGGTTTCCTAGATTATTTAAAAATACAATTGGACCCGGTAGGTGGCGCTGCTGTCGGTGTGTCAACTACTAAACTGCTTGACCGATTGGGTTGAAATTTTGTATGTGTATTTCCATAATGGTTTCACAGACACGAATGTATTATATTTTATAATTTCAACGCGGGCGAAGTCGCGGGCACCTCAGCTAGTAATACATAAAAAAACATGCCTTACATACCAGTGTAATCCATAGATAGTGCAATAAGGTCATCATTTGGTCTATCGGGAGCAGGATCTCCGAATTCCAACCGCGCCCTGTCTACTAAATTCTCATAATTGGCTACCAGAGAAATATTAACTAAGGCCAATTCAGTCTGAAATAAATACAAATTATAATCAGTCATCGAAGTGTGCCACATAAAGTGGCAAAGTGGGACATAAAAAGTACGCCTAAAACGGAATCATGGCGGAGTCAGTGGTAAAAGGTAGTAACGACCAAGTTAAACTTCAAAAGCTTTCAAACAAAACGAATCAAAATTTGGAATTCAATAGACAGACTTACACGTAAAACTTAACACCAAGTTTTTGCATAGGGCTTCAGGAGTATAATAAACCCCCCCCCTTTTTTTTTTTTTTTTTTGACGAGGAGAAATCCTTTTATTGATCCCCTACCGCTGGCTAGGCGGTAGGGGTATGTGGGGTTCAGCCGGTGCACTGCGCTATGTTAGTCATAGCGGGCCCGGCCACTACCCACTAAAACTCCCCGGTGCCTCCTTGCCCTTTGTGCGGGGGTGGACCGGGCTCTGCCGAGGCAACAACTCCGATCCACCCCCAGGGCGGCCTAGCCATTGCTGGCTAGGCTGACGCCGATGGGGGATTGCCCGGAGACACCGAAGCAATCCCCAGACGGGGGAACCTTGTGCAGGCACACACGGCTAGCCAGCTGTGCGTGCAGGTCCCCTAGGACATTTGAAGACGTGCTAAATATGCCCGCCTTCTCCTGCCCAACCGCCTGCGTCTGAGGGAAGCGAGACCTGCCTCTTCCTCTCGCTCCCTCTCGGCTGCCTCCTTCTGCGACATTACGAATTCGCAGAAGGAAGCAACCGCTTTCCAGGTGGTCACACTGCCAAGCATGGTTTCAACCATGCTTGGCAGTGTGACGTCTCCACCCCCCAGCGCCGCTCTTAGTTCCCGGCGCTGGGGACTCCAGGCCGAGCATACTTCAAGCGTATGCTCGGCCGTATCGTCTGGGTCGCCGCAGTGGTGGCACCGCGGCGACTCCTCTCGTTTGATACGGTGCAGATAATGACCGAAGCACCCGTGTCCGGTCACTATCTGCACCATACGGAAGGTGAGGCCACCTCCTCGGCGCCTCACCCATTCCTCCAACACCGGACGAATCGCGAGGATCGTCCGGTGGCCGGCGGTAGGCTCTCGAAGTGTCTCACTCCAATCATCTATGGCCCTCTCCTGCGCCTCAGCCCGGACCCGATGCACGTCCTCAGCAACGGGTCTTTCTCCAAGGGCCCTTGCGGCGACCCGATGTCGATGCACCTGGGACAGAACCAGGGCATCGACATCCCACGGAGGGGTGCCTGCTAATACGCAGGCAGCCCCGTGGCTGACCGTGCGGTAGGCTCGCACGGCCCGGGTCGCCATGACCCTTTGAGGCCTCCGCAGGAGAGCCCGGGTGCGAGGAGTGAGACACTCCGCCCAGACCGGGGCTCCATAGAGTGCCATCGACCTTACCACCCCGTGGTAAAGTCGACGGCACGCCGAACTTGGTCCTCCCTGGTTCGGGAGAAGACGTCCGAGTGCGGCCGCAGCTTTCGTAAGCCGTGGAGCGAGGAGCTTGAAATGCTCCTCGAAACTCCAGCGGGGGTCCAGTGTCAGGCCGAGGTACTTGAAATGTTTCTCGACCTGGATCCGGACCCCCTCCACTCGAACGCGGAGCCCCGGAGGGATCCTGCGGCGTGGGGGATGGAAGCCCATGGCCCTAGTTTTGTCTAGGGCCACCTCCAATCCTAGCAGGCGGATACGCCGGACGACCAAAGAGGTGCCGACCGACGCTAACCGCGCTGCGTCCTCCCACGTCTTTGCCCTCGCCGCGACCAGCGTGTCGTCGGCGAAGCAGACAACCTCCATCTTGGGAAGGAGGTTGCCTCGCAGGACCCAGTTGTACCCCAGGTTCCACAATAAGGGGCCGAGTACGGCCCCCTGGGGTACACCAGCCGCCATTGGCCGTCGGTAGACGCTCCCATTTGCGCCCTCGTACAACACTACCCGATCGGAGAGGTAGTCGAAGACGAGGGCGCAGAGGTAGGGCGGCACCCTGTGGAATTTAAGTGCCGCCCTTATGCACTCATGAGGGAGGCTGTTAAAAGCGTTGCGGATGTCGAGTGACACCGCAACAACAGCCTCCCCCCTGCTGGTGGCCTCCTCAGTCCACCTTTTGAGGAGGCTCACCGCATCCAACGTAGACCGACCGGTTCGGAAGCCGAACTGGCATTCATCCAGGTTCGGCCCGTCCGTCTCCAGGTGCTCGACTATCCGACGGGCCATGATCCTCTCCAAGGCTTTGCCGGAATCGTCGAGCAGGACCACCGGTCGGTATCCCGTCGCCGAGTAGGCAGGGCGACCATCCTTGCGGAGAAGGCAGAGTCGCCCCACCTTCCACCTCGCCGGAAATTTGCCCCGGGCGATACACGCGTCGAGTACCGCCCGGAACCTATCCCCGAGAGGCCCCAGCGCTATCGCCAGGGCCTTTGCCGGGACTCCATCCGGTCCCGGGGCCGTCCTTTTCTTCCCGATCCGCTCCCTCACCGCCTCAAACTGATCATAGCGGTACTGGGAATACCCACTAAAACTCCCCGGTGCCTCCTTGCCCTTTGAACGGGATGAACCGGGCTCTGCCGAAGCAACAACTCCGATCCACCCCAGGGCAGCCTAGCCATATCTGGCTAGGCTAACGCCAAAGGGGGATTGCCCGGAGACACCGAGGCAATCCCCAGACGGGGAGGACCTTGTGCAGGCACACACAGCTAGCCAACTATGTGCGCAGGTCCCCTAGGACATTTGAAAACGGGCTAGATATGCCCGCCTTCTCCTGCCCAACCGCCTACGCCTGAGGGAAGCGAGACCGGCCACTTCCTCTCGCTCCCTCTCAGCTGCCTCCTTCTGCGACATTACGGATGCGCAGAAGGAGGGAAACCCCCCCCCCCCCTAGGTGGGCCATGACCTTGTCGTGGTGGGGGGGCTTACCCTCAACAATCCGATAGGGTCGCGGGGGGCCAGTGGTTCTCACCGGCCTTTCCTCGTCCCGTGTGCTCCGAGCGGGCACCGTTCAGCGGAGCTCGTGGCGGAGCGCACTTTGTTGAAGTCACCCCGGCGGCTGGGGCGGGACGTGTAGCCCTCCATGCATGTTCTCGCCACTCGCCAGCTGTCGTCGGGGTGTTTGTTGGAGTTCAGGGGAACAGGGAGGCCTGGGGGGTGGCCCCTGGTCCCCTGCTCGTTGTGGAGGCCACCCCGGCGGCTGGGGCAGGACTTGTAGCCCTCCATGCAAGTTCTCGCCAGCTGTCGTCGGGGTGTTGTGGTGGAGTTCAGGGGAACAGGGAGGCCTGGGGGGGTGGCCCCTGGTCCCCTGCTCGGAGGAGTTGCAGGAGAAGGCAGGCATCAGCCCGCCTTCAAATGCCCTCGGGGACCTGCGCACACGGCTGGCTGGCTGTGTGTGCCTGCACGGGTCCCCTCCATCTGGGGATTGCTCGGGTGTCTCCGGGCAATCCCCCCGTTGGGCAATGGCTAGGCCGCCCGAGGAGGGTGGGTCGGAGCAGTTGCCTCGGCAGAGCCCGTCCACCCCCCACTCAATGGGCAAAGGAGGCACCGGGGAGTTTTAGTGGGTAGGGGCCAGTTCCGCCTGCACGTGCGCAAGCGGAAACACTGGTCGACCCCCACATACCCCTGTCGTCTGATCATACTCATACTGATCAATAAAAGGATTTCTCCTCGACAAAAAAAAAAAAAGGAGTATAATAAACCATTGCGAAACACTTTTGGTAGACTTTAACTTTAAGGCGCGACGCCCACACAAGAGTCGCGTCGCGTCGAAAAAAATTTTTAAATTGAATTTTTCTTAATCTCAATCCACTCCTTTTCTATTATATTTATTTATTTATTTATTTATATTTGGGAAACATACAATATCTCGATACACATTATACACATACATAAAAGTAAAACATAAATCAACAAAGTTTCCACTAAATAACTAAAACATATAATAAGTTACAAGACAGGAGTAAATAATATTGAAGGCTGAGAGTAAACATATACACAAAGGCAGACAAAAAAAGAAAGAGAAAAAGAAACAAATACACCATATAACAAATAGCATATAACATATCAAATAAATAGATAAACTGTCCGCTACAAAGAGACGATTATACAACTATATTTTCGAGGGTCTGTTTAAGGCTTCGTTTATAGGATCCTATAGGACTACTAAAGATATCCAAATCTAGCAAGTGCTCATTATAAAATTTACAGGAGCGATGCAAAAAGGTATTGCTAGTATATTTCTTTTTACATAACGAAACATGTAATGAACACTTACGACGCGAATTTATTCGAGGGCAACTCAAACCAATATTACTTAATAAGAACGGTGAATCAATATAATTATTCATGATCTTGTATAAAAACAGTTGATCCTTCTGAACTCGTCTATGACTAAGAGATGCGAACGTAGGTACATTGTTAAATCTATAATGAAGATGTTTCAAATACAAGTTAAACACTCTATCCAACCTCTTAATTTGAGTTTTATATTGCGGGTTCCAAACAATAGACCCGTACTCGAGTAGAGGTCTGACGTAGGAGTCGAATAAAAGAGAGAGGGTTGAACTGGCCTTGAAATCCTTGCTGACTCTGAGAACAAATCCAAGCATGCGGTTGGCTTTGGAAATTATGTAGTCAAGATGCTCGTCAAATGTCAACCTACTATCCAATAGTATACCTAAGTCTTTCGTAACTACAACACGCGTTAAAGTGACATGGTCAAAATTATATTCATAATTAATATGCTTAGGGTGTCTAGAGAAAGTAATAACATTGCATTTCTTAATGTTAAGATCCAAATAGTTATTTTTACAGTAACTCATTAACTTATCGAGGTCCCTTTGAAGGGCCATGCAATCAGATATTGTTATAATTTTTCTAAAAATCTTCATGTCATCCGCGTATAGAAGAAAGTTGGACTGGTCAAAAACATCAACAATGTCATTAATGAATAAGTTGAAAAATAGAGGAGCCAGATGCGAGCCCTGAGGCAAGCCAGATGTGACTGGCAGAAAGGAGGAGCAAAACCCTTTAATTGTCACTGCTTGGCTTCGATCACGAAGATAAGAAGTGATCCATCGCAAAAGATCCCCGTGTATACCGGCTACCTGTAGCTTACGCACCAACACCGAATGCCTTACTTTGTCGAATGCCTTTGAGTAATCGGTGTATATAGCGTCCAATTGGAAACCAGTTTCCATCGTAGAGGCAACATGATGTACAAATTCACAAACATTACTTTCGGTGGATTTTTTATTGACAAATCCATGCTGTTGGTTGATAATTGTAGGCCTTAATAGGGGAAAAATATGGTCATATATAATTTTTTCGAATAATTTGGCGATAGTGTTAAGTTTTGATATAGGTCTATAATTAGCAATATTGTGTTTGTCACCATTTTTGTATAGAGGAATTATATGGGATTGTTTCCAGACTTTAGGCATCGTACCAGTACTTAGCGATAGATTGAAAAGAATAGTTAGGGGCACAGCAAGATGCTCACGACAATTCCTAAGAAAAATTGGTGGTATGTTGTCCGGGCCAGAACCTTTATTCGTGTCCAAATTTTTTAAATAGTGTTTCACTGTCACCACAGAAATATTAATCGAATTGATGAGAGTAGAATTAGATGGTGGAATGCCCGGTTGTGCGCTGTGAGTGTTGAACGCAAATCTGGGATCAATGTCAGGTTCAAAGACAGAGTGAAAACATTTGTTGAATAATTCACATATTTCCTCAGCATCGCCAGATGAGATGTTGTTTAGGGTCATTGTCGCGGGCAAGTCGGAGCAGCCTTTTTTTGCTTTAACAAAAGACCAAAAATATTTACTACTCCGTTTAATATTACTCTCCGCTCTAGATATAAAATTATCGTAGCACATTCGCTGCACACGTTTCTCCCGATCCCGCAATAGCTGAAATGTAGTACGATCACCAACTCTCCCATACTTTTTCCATTTTTTATGGTATTTTAACTTTTCCTTGGTAATTTTTATTAGCGCCTTAGAGTACCAGATTGGGAAACGACTTTCCTTTCCAACATATTTGGACGGGATATGGTTAATAATTATATTGTTAATAGTTTTATAAAAAGTCTCAACACACACATTGATATCATCAGAGCATAGTGCAGAGAACCAGTCAATTTTAGATAAAGTGTCATTGATAATATCGAAATCTGCAGAACGAAACAAACGAAGTAATCGCGGTTTAGATTGAATGGAGGATTGGTGCGCAACATGTACCGCTACCTCTAGGGCTGGGTGATGACCGTCCTCCGCGACCAATGGCGTGTCGCAGCGAACAACCTCGCAAACAAGTCCACTAATAATAAGATCAAGTTGCCTGGAATTAGTATTTAAAACGCAATTGTATTGATTAAAATTTGTAACACTTAAAAAATTGTGTAATAGATTAATTAAAGAATCATTTCTACAGTCGTTAATTAAGAGTGAGTGATTATCGGGTGACCACTTTGCGGCGGGGACATTGAAATCACCGAGAATCAGATAGTCGTCATCTGGTTGGTTAAGAAAGACGTCGGTAACGAAATCGAAGAATTGACCCAACGCCTCACTGTGGTAATTACTATTTGGAAAATATCCACAAAAAATATGGAGACGGAGGGAAGCTTTAAAAGATAACACTAGTTCAACCGCTTCAGCGGAAGCGTTGTTGAATGGTAAAGATGCTGAGCTGTGTATTGACAGCTCACGTCGTACGGCTATCAACACACCTCCCCCAAACCTTCCTCCATGAATATTGTAATCTCGATCACATCTGTAAACCAGATACCGGCCATCAAAAATCTCAGCGTCATAAATGCCCGACACAAGCCAGGTTTCAGTCAAACAAATTATATCGTAATTATTCAGCAAAAGACCTCGATAGAAGACACTGGTCTTGGTGCGTAAACCACGTACATTTTGATAGTAAATAGATAGATTATTATGCGATGCCATTGCTAACATGAACAAACTTATTACACAAGAGTATACACCACCTACGTAAATAAATAAAATACCATAACATGTACAAACCATTATCAACAAAGACACAGAGCACAAACATCAAAGAAATAAGACACCGTTCTTTTGAGATTGCTGATGTTAATATATCGATCAATCCACGCAATAACAAGCCCTCCAAAGGTGAAGTTGACTCAAAATGTAAGCAGTTCGAAAAGTTTACATTGAATAATTTGATGCCCTCGAACACACGCTTCAGATCCACCAATAAGTATAAAATAAAATAATTTACATTTAGACTACAATAACTTAACAATGAGTAACAGTAACCACAACCACAACTAACAAGATAGTAACGTAGAAGTGATACTACTTTTATTTTATCTTGTTTAAATCTTGTTCGTCAGAAATAACAATAACAGGGCTAGTATCGTTACGGCGAGCAAATATAGCACAATTTTTGACCCAAACAAAAGCATAATGCTTTTCCTTGGCCAAGGATTTGGCTCGATGTAGTAATGATTTGTTAAAACTGGTCAAATGGTCATTAAAGTAAATTGGATTTTCACAATTTGCGTATCCTATGTCGCTGGCTTTTAATTTGAGCTTTCTTACGTGAGCGAGGAAGTCGTCCTTTCTGTAGCGTGCCAGGAAACGTATAATTATAGGCTTGACTTTTTTAACGTCCGTATGCTTTGGTGAGACTCTAGTTATGAAGTCAATGTCCGTTGCAGGATCAATCCGACAGTTTGTGCGCTCCGAGAGTGTTTTCAGAATATGAAATAGATTTTCATTCTTCTTTTCCGGAATCCCGTATATCTCAATATTCGAACGTCGCGACCACTGTTCATTAATATCACTTCGAGCTCCTAACTTTGCAACAGACAATTTCACCTGGTTAAGATCTGATGATACTGTTTTATAGGATTTAAGGTCAGTTTCAACTTTATCGATCCGCTTTGCAAGTAATTCAAATTGATGATTAAATAGATTCAAGGAGTCCCTAATGCTGCCAATTTCGTCCCTGATGGGCTTTAACTCTTCCGAAATTATGTTACGTACCAGGGATCTCAGGTTATCCTTCAGAAGGCCCACCTCGTTTGCCACAATATCCTTTAACAAATCAGCAGACAATGCACATTCCGATACCGGCAGGGCGGGGGACGAGCCGACATCATCCGTAGGTACCTGCTGTCGTGCAGAACCCCTCACAGGTGTGTTGTCGTTTTTCGCCTGTTTAGGTTGCCTTGATGTACATTCCGGACAAGTCCAAGTCCGCTTAAAATCTGTCAGAGATTTTTTTTTCCGTCGGATATAAACATTGAATATGGTAACTGTGTTTACACTTGATGCAAGTCAGGGAACCGGTGGCCCCATCTGTCGTGTTTTTACAACATTCAAATTTCATTATTATAAAAGAAAAACAATACGAAAAACTTGAGGATCGAACTCGGGGTCTCGACAATCGTAGCTGTGGAGTTACGCACGGCGCCACTTATCGCTTCAACGACGTGGTGAAAATATTGATCTATTAGATCGTGTAGGTACGTTTTATATTTTCAAAGTAGGGTAAGACCTCTGAATAGACCCCAACACAGTCCGCTACCCACACTGATTTATTATTTGCGCACACTTTAACGATCTTCTTTCTAGCAGATTAAATAAAATAATATAAACATGGATAATTTTCCACCTCCTGAACAAAATTAATATTAAAATTTAGTTTTGCCGCCATGGTGTAATGCAATGCGTATACGACTCGGGTAGCGTGCGACTAGTAAGTCAGTAGCGTGCGACTGATATGGGTGACTGATAACTTATGGGTTCAAGTGCTACTTACTTATGGTAAAGTATGGGTTCAAGTGCGCTGCCGAGCCTTGAAAGCTATTTTAAACACTTATTTAATATACTCACCTCTAGTGAAGTCCAAGAAATTCTCGTATAAGTTGTGGGATCTATAACTACTACAGAGTTGGTCTCTAGATTTTCCGTCAGCCATGTTGGTATTGCAAGGTCTGTACCTGAGGAAATCACAAAGGTATGAGTGTTTTTAAATTAATTTCGATATATAATGTAAAGAATATTTAAAAAATAAAATAAAACAAAACTATGCTAGTACAACAAAAATATGTGGTGCTAACTGGGGGTTGCAGATATGGAGGGTAGAGGCACAGTATGATAATGAGTACTAGCGTACAGTATGGCGACTCCCTGCCCCCACCCGCGCTCAGTTACCTCACAGTTACCGGCTGGCAAGGACGTCTTATCTCGTGCATGTTTTATCTCACTCACACAAGCATGGTACGCCTTCACCTACGCGAGCTTAGACTGTGTGCGTAGCAACGCGTTTGTTTCATACATTTGATCGCCAGTGGGTGTGGTAGAGGTTAGGAGTACCGACTCTATGTATTAAAAAATGGGCCCAGACTAACAGTAAAAATTGTTTTGTCTATACTAATATTATAAAGAGGAAAAATTTGATTGTGTGTTTGTTTGTTTGTATTGAATAGGCTCCGAAACTAGTGGACCGATTTGAAAAATTCTTTTACAATTAGAAGCCGACATTATCCGTGATGAACATAGGCTACTTTTTACCGCGGGAAAATGCTTCATTCCTACGGGAAATCTAAAATCTAGCGGCTCGGCCCGGGATACACTTGACAGCGCCATCTATCCAAAATCAGGTGAAGCGACTAACATGAAAACTGCTTGGTGATATTTTTAGAGATCCGCTCTACACTAGATGGCGTTTTATACTTTTCAACGCGGACGAAGTCGCGAGCACCAGCTAGTATATTTTAATAAACACAAAACATCAATGACTCAAGTACAAAGGTAAAATGTTACATAAATATTTGCAAATAGCGGGATTCGAACCCGCGACAGTTTGATTAACAGCTACGCTTGCTAGCCACTAGACCAAACGTGTCGTAATCGTCAATAAGTGTAGTTACCTTCTCTCATCAAGTCCCAATGCGTAGTGTTGACTTCCATATAGAATTGTGCGAAATATCGTGCGTCAGTCCAAACAAGGGCGTCCGAGTCAGTGACTACGGCTGTACCGGCCGATCCGGTGAACCCAGATATCCACTCTCGTCTAGCGTCACACGGCGCTATGTATTGTGACTGGAAATTCATTGAAATCCATTTCAAATAATCATTTATCTTAACGTGCCTCACACGACTATCGAGCACATTGGGAATGAATTTACGGAATCCGAAAAAATATGTTGTTCTGACTTTTTGACTTCTTTCAAAAAGGTTAAACTACAGGGCAAACACTTAACCCGATCGTCTTTATATTAGGCTCAAATTGTAGCTGACTAAATTGTCCATAAGAGTTTATCCCATTTTTTTTTATATCATTCTTCATTTCTAAAATATCGAGCGCCAAAATCAAAAATTTGGAAAAGATATTAATATTTTTTTCACTATTTCGACCATAACTTTTTTCGTTTTTTACTTTTTCGAGAAATTCATTTTTCACCTAACAGCTCTCGTAAATACACGCTAATAAAATGATTTTTGAATATCATATCTTCACAACTCTCCGAGATATAAGGGGATCGCACTTTTTCGTGAAATCAGGGCCTAACGGGGCTGAAGCGAACTAAATGACATTTCCAATGTCAAAAACTTTGAACCTGTGTCATTGGCCCGAGCGAAATGCAGAACTGGCTGCAATGGCAACGTTTTATACTCACGTTATGTGCATCAGCTGTGGGGACTACATAAGCGTCAACACCTTCCAATCTCATGACAGCGCGAAGGGCATTCAGCCGATCTAAGGCCTGTTGCTTAGTAATGCTAGTCGTCTGTGCGTCGATTTCTGTCATATTAAAACGTAATGTCTAATTAAAGTTCAAAAAATATTTTGTAATTGACTATTTGACAAGATTTAAAATATACTACAAGATTAAATTGTGGTTATCCTATCAGAAAGTAGCGTAAAAAATATATGTAAATTATGTATATTTTTTGCAAATTATATGAAAAAAATCGTAAATTTTGAAATTTTAATTTTGAATTTGGCGCCGAAGCGCCCTGTGACTGATTGCAACTCTGATGACGTCATACGCTAGTAAACATGTCGGACATAGAGTAATAAATGTAAGCACTTTCCTTACATATTATTAACAAAAGCCTCCGTCACATCGTCGGTATGTCTTTTCGCGATAAACTCAAAAACTACTGCACCGATTTTCATGCTGTTTTCACCAATGGATAGAGTGGTTCTCGAGAAAGGTCTTAGTATATAATTTACAAAGTTACGCGGGCGAAGTCGCGGGCAGCAGCTAGTATATTATATTTACTTACCGTAAATAGGCGAGTCAGGTTCGGCCCATTCCCAATAATTCATTGGTATATGCGCACGCGCACTCGATAATGTTCTAAAAGTAAGATGTTTAGTTGTAATTCTATTTTTTTTTAATGTTACCATCGAAGTAAAAAACTTAAAAGGCCACAAATTACACTTTTTACAGGAGAGCTAACAGAAAAAAAATTAATTATTTTTTGTCTATTTTTTTCTTATTAGACATATCTATGCTAATATTATAAAGAGGAAAGATTTGATTGTTTCTTTGTTTGTTTGTATAGAATAGGCTCCGAAACTAGTGGACCGATTTGAAAAATTCTTTTACCATTAGAAGCCGACATTATCCGTGATGAACATAATATAATAACGATGTATATATGCATAATATTTTATACTAGCTAGTGCTCGCGACTCCGTCTGCGTAGAAAAGTATAAAACGCCATCTACCGTACTTTGGATAGATGGCGTTATTTCCCGGGCCAAGCGGCTAAGCCGCCGTATTTACTTTTATTTTAGATTTCCCGTAGGAATGAAGCATTTTCCCACGGTAAAAAGTATCCTATGTTCATCAGGGATAATGTCGGCTTCTAATGGTAAAAGAACTTTTCAAATCGGTCCACTAATTTTGGAGCCTATTCAATACAAACAAACAATACCCGTTTTCCCGTAGGAATGAAGCCTTTTCCCGCGGTAAAAAGTATCCTATGTTCATCACGGATAATGTCGGCTTCTAATGGTAAAATAATTTTTCAAATCGGTCCACTAGTTTCGGAGCCTATTCAATACAAACAAACAAACAAACTTTACTGTTTATAATATTAGTATAAATAGCCTATGCTACTCGCTGATAATGTAGCTTCCCAACAATGCAATAGAACCTATTCAGTGCAAAAAAAAAAACAAAAAAAAAATGAAGTATATTTTCTTTGGAATAGGTATACTGTAAAAAAAAAATGCAACTTACAATATCCATATTATTATTGTAATGAAACAAACAGATCGACACACAACCGCCATGTTTGTTAAACAAATAATGAAAATAATTATTTATTACGTTATACAATTTATCATCTTGTTTAATTTTATCTTGAAGTAATTAAATGGATAAGATTAAAAAAGCGATTATCTACATGTAAGTAGAGTATGCTAAAGTGATATCGTAATTATCAAGTATTTACATATATTTTTTTCAAGTACATAAAGTACATCGGCCCGGCTTCGCACATGCATGTGCAACTAATAGAGAAATAGAGATGTGCTCTTTGCAAAGTGCAACATAACTCGTTATAACAAAAAAAAACCGACTTCAAACCATGTTTTCTCATGGATGCCATTGTCAGAACTGGACCAAATTGAAATGGGACCACACGGGAAGTACCAAATTTCATTAAAAAAGGAATCATCAAAATCGTTTTACCCAGTCGAAAGTTGAGGTAAGTTCAATAGGTCTATAAATTAGGAACTCTATGGAACATTTAAAAGTGACATAGACATAGACTTTAAAGCGCTACACCCCCATGAAAAATCGAGGCGCGTCGAGGCGCAGACGAGGCGTGAAGAGTTGAGGCGGAGGCGGCTATGCTTTCTTTACACAGTCAACTTCACTTACCAGTTTCGTTTAATTGTTGCGCTATTTCACCCCATTTTTGGTCCTGTTTGTTTCTATTGCTACAGTCGGAACGTGTCTGGTCATAAAGACACGGATTACATCGAACAAGATCGAGGATTTTTATATTTAGATTTCTTTTATTTAATACTAGCTGGTGCTCGCGACTTCGCCCTCGTAGAAAATTATAAAACGCCATCTACCATATTTTGGATATATATTTACTAATTGTTCACAATCGGACAGCGAATAGCTTAAGGCGCTGTCGTCATCATCGTCTTCACCAACTTCAATTACAATATCATTATCGATAATGCAGCCTGCATTATCTGATATCGCGTTCAAAATCTGCCATAATTATTTGTGACATTTGCGCATGCTTCTTTTAACAAATGTAGCATATTCTTGGCAGCGTAGCCTTTAATTTGAGCCTAAGGCTATGTATGGTATGGCGGAATTCGCAGAACACAATGACCGTATGCCAAAGCTAGTTCGTCAATTTCATAGCGCACTTTTCTGGTTTGGGAGTTTTAACCAACGCTATCTCTGGCAAGCCAGAGTATTTCGACTCTTAGTATGTACCTATTTCACTTACTCATTTAATCGACAGATTATAATATTATTTTCATGGCACATCACTAAATCTATAGAAAAGTAGAAAAATAGGCACCTGACGTAACCTTGTCACATCGTAGTAAGGATATGAGAAATTAGGAAAAAATAGTGCAATCTTAATTATTAATTAACAGTTTAAGAGTTAAACACGTTAAAATTTATTGTAAAACTACGTACTATATCACATTTTGTTTTAATTAGTGAAAATGTAGTTGAAATATTTCATCGTAATGAGCTCGCCGCATCAAAGTTATCCCGAACGTCCTTCACGAACTGTCAAATGGGAAAACTAACAGCGGCTGGACTATAGGCTAGGTTCACATGACCGCGCGGTACAAGTTTTACAAACATGTATCATGATACATGTTTGTAAAACTTGTACCGCGTATCATAAGCTCGATACATGTATCGAGCTTATGATACGCGCGGTCATGTGAACTTAGCCTTAAAGTCATTACTATGTCTTAAATGTTCCATAGAGATATTTGGTCGCTACCACCTTTTACCATCGACTCCGCAATGATTCCGTTTTAGGCGTACTTTTTATGTGCCACTTTGGCACTTGTCACGCAAATTCCATACTTGTACTTTGATGACAAAAAAAAACACACGCACAAATGTAAATTTCTTTATTAAAATACTTTATTTAATTAGCAAATGTGACAAAATAAATTCAAAGTCTAACTATTTTTAAATTAATCATAAATGTATCCATGGAATATTATAATTGGTAATACGCAGTTTATGGAAATGTCGATCTGTAAGAAAAAAAATATATTTTTTTATAAAATACTAACTAGTGCCCGCGACTTCGTCCGCGTAGAAAAGTATAAAACGCCATCTACCGTATTTTGGATAGGTGGCGCTATCTCCCGGTCCAAGCCGCTAGTGTTTACTTTTATTTTAGATTTTCCGTAGGAATGAAGCATTTTCCCTCGGTAAAAAGTAGCCTATGTTCATCACGGATAATGTCGGCTTCTAATTGTAAAAGAATTTTTCAAATCGGTCCACTAGTTTCGGAGCCTATTCAATACAAACAAACATAAAACAATCAAATCTTTCCTCTTTATAAATATTAGTACAGATAGACTAGGTAGTGCCCGCGACTTCGTCCGCTTTGAAAAAGACAAAAGTAGCCTATCACGTGTCCCGTACTCCTAAATATTTATCTACCAAGTTTCATGAAAATCAGTCAATTCGTCTAAAAGTTATGGAGGAACATACATACATACATACATATATATATACAGAAAAAAAAATTTAAAAATCGCCAATTTAGTTTCAGTATCACGTATAGAGCCTATATACACGATATTTCTGAAAACAAAGTGAATTACTCCACGACCGACTCCTACACATTTATTATTAGTATTGATGATTTGATAGCCTATGTTACTCTACACTCACCGGTTGTAACTAATTTTTCATTGTCTACAAATAGGTTCGCATTCGTTCCTGAGCCACTCCAAGTCTTTTGTGAGACCGCGTCTCTCCAATATCGGCGATAGTACGTCCAAAACGCGTTTGTGATAAGCGTTCAGATATGAAAGCTGAAATAAAAATAAATAAATACTACCTGAACTTACCTGAATTATTGTATTAAGGTTTGAAGGCGACACTAGTGGGGGCAATCGGCGCATGTGTACAATTGCGCACAAAATTGCTAAGGAAAATGACACGTCTTTTTTCTTATTTCGTAATTTTTCACCTCACTAACTTAACATTTACACGCAGTGTTGATATTCCTTCCATTAAATCATCGTGCGATGTCGAAGAAGAACGTTTTTCTTAGGCATTTATTCACCATGACGTATTTACTAATACGATAAAACAATCTGTACGCAACAGTACCCGAGAGACACGAGGGGAAGAGCGACTGAGTCTACCAATAACCAGTACCCGCCCCTTACTTTCCTCTGCCCCTTCAAAGACCTAAAAATAGGATTCTGCGCACATTTCCCGAGAAGTCTTTATTCGCTACACGAACTATACTATACTCATAGATACAACGTCACTCAAGGAGATATGGAGAGGACTATGCTCGGGGATTCTGTACGCAACAGTACCCGAGAGACACGAGGGGAAGAGCGACTGAGTCTACCAATAACCAGTACCCGCCCCTTACTTTCCTCTGCCCCTTCAAAGACCTAAAAATAGGATTCTGCGCACATTTCCCGAGAAGTCTTTATTCGCTACACGAACTATACTATACTCATAGATACAACGTCACTCAAGGAGATATGGAGAGGACTATGCTCGGGGATTCTGTACGCAACAGTACCCGAGAGACACGAGGGGAAGAGCGACTGAGTCTACCAATAACGTGTCGCGAAGTGCGGGAGGGGAAGAGCGGCTGAGTCTACCAATAACGTGTCGTAAAGTGCGGCAGGGGAAGAGCGACTGAGTCTACCAATAACGTGTCGCGAAGTGCGGGAGGGGAAGAGCGACTGAGTCTACCAATAACGTGTCGTAAAGTGCGGCAGGGGAAGAGCGACTGAGTCTACCAATAACGTGTCGTAAAGTGCGCAGGGGAAGAGCGACTGAGTCTACCAATACAATAACGTGTCGCGAAGTGCGGGAGGTGTGTAGCGTCTGAGTCTACCAATAACGTGTCGGCACACGTTATTGGTAGACTCAGCCGCTCACGCTCCTCGGCCCCCTCAAACACCTAAAAATAGAATTCCGCGCACATTTGCCGAGAAGTCTTTATTCGCTGCACGAAATATACACACATTACACACAGCACCATCTAGTTCCACACAGCACCATTTAGTTCCACACAGAACCATTTAGTTCCACGCAGTTCCACACTAAGCAACTAATGCTTGTATTATGGATACAGACAGTTGATATACTACATACATTACTTTTTTTGTAAATACATACACATTATAAATACAAAACATCCACGACTCAGGTGCAAAAATAAAATGTTGACACATAAACATTTTCTCCTAACGGGATTCGAACCCGCGACCATGTTACTAGCCACACTAGACCAAACGTGTCGTCAAATAAAAATTTGATAGGTATATGTTTTTAATTCAATGTGACGACTGTAAGGATAAAATCAGGAATTGAAACTAAATGGAAACTAACCTCAAAGTCGTCCAAGAGTTGGACGTCGATGCACGCCTTGTGGTGTGGGACCAAAGTCAAAGTGTTGAAGCCCAAAACTCCGCGACCTTCGTAATCCCCTTTCAAGTTTTCAGCCTGTCGATCGATTGTTGGTCTCTTTTATTTTTATCGACTATGTTTTTTTATTAGTTTTATTAATTTTATTTGTAATTTTTAATTTTATTTGTGTGACTTTATTTGATGCTGTGTATGTTTCAATTACTAATTTAGATTTAGATTAAAAGATAGATTATATTAGATTAGATTTAGGTGGTAGGTACGGATGTTGCTTGTAGCTTTTATCCGCCATGAGCTCATTGTTTTGAACTGTGTTTTGTTTAGATGCCTGCCTCGTTGGGGGCCTTGTATAATAAATAAATAAATAAATTAGTATAATTTTCTCATTAAAATATTATTATGTTCCAAGTCAAAAATTTATATATTCTCCTCTGTGGATTAATTAAACTAGCAACATTGAAATTTTTTTATGTTGGACCACACGAGAGCCACGGTTACCAGTCTCTAATAGACTACATTTCGAATTGAAAGATAATTTTTAAATGTTTTGTGTGTGTGTGTGCGTGTATGGTTGTTCGTGAGTATGTGCGTGTGTGTGGGTGTGTGTTGAAACTGTAAAAAAACTACCTTCGGATGGTCAGAGTCTTTTGTGATACGTATAATTTCAACCAAATCTTCGTGACGGATCCCATATTCACCCACTTTGTAGTAACCAGGCTCTGCAATGAAAACCAAAAGGGAAAATATTTTTATGGTTCACATCTTTGCGGCGGTATTTTAATCGGTGTCCTATCAAAAATAGCTGAAATAATCATGCTCCATCACGTCCGAGGACATTTCGCAAAGCCACAAAAATAAATTGCACAACTGACAACACTATCAATGTAGACGCGCGGGCGGTCACCGGTTCACTGGGTGCACCGCTCGTCGCCCGCTCCCGCCCCGCTGCCGCCCCTTTGCCCGCAAAATTCAAGGCAGCGGCCTAAAACACTTCATAGCAACCCAATACATATTGGTCCGCTGACGGTCGGAGTGACACGAAAACTAGCCTCAGAGCAGGTACACACTAGGCGTTTTGAAGCGCGCGCTTTGTTAACGCGCGCTTTATAAAGAACTATGAAATTCTAACGCAACGCCAAGCGCTCAATGTGTACTCGCCCTTAATAGTTCTCCGTCGCTGAAAAAAGACTCACCGTTACTCAAAATCTGTCCAGGTTTCAGGCCAGGGTCGTGTGGATACGGTCGCCAAGAGACACCGGCGGGTCCCTCGTGAACGTTCAAGTAGTGTCCCACTCCGTGGCCCGTCCCGTGGGCGTAATCCAGTCCCACGTCCCACAAGGCCTTTCGCGCAAAACTATCTAACACGTTCCCCTGAAAGTTTCAGTGCATATTCACAGGAGCTTTTATCATGGCAACAATTTTTTTTTTCCTCTTGATATATCTGTACCATAGCGATCTGTATTTTCTACAATGAGCTATTTCTTTGGCTGATTACTTTCTTATTTGAGTAAGTATTGGTCAGAGTTTAGTATCCAGTGACACTATCGTCTTTTATTGACTAACAACGAATCTACTTCGTAAGTTGGGAACACTGTGTCTCCTCAGTCTGGTATGTTGCACTGCCCCACGTAACCCGACAGGCTTTTTGCCAGAATGTTTACGTGTCTGGATAATCTTTGTTGATATTTTCCGCTAAAAGCTGCCACCTCTTGCTTTACCGTGCTAATATTCAGGTCCCTCTGGATCAACGTATTACTTATATATTGCGGTATAATGGCAACAATGGCAACAATAAAAAATATAATACATAGAAATAGCAGTTTAACTTACCTTAACCCCTTGTGGAAAAAGCGCGGCTCCGAGAGCAATCTGTCCCTTTAGAACTCTAGTGAAAGCGTCCCTTTGTTCGTCCCTTGGACTGTTGTTCATGTGTCTTGTACGTGTTATGTCTGTCGTGCCGTTTCTAAAAACGGTTTTTGACGTGAAAATGTGTTTAAATTTGCTTCAATAGAGTTGGAAGCAATTGAGAAAAGTGATCATAACAAAATAATGGCCATACAGATTGATAATGGGGATAGCTGTAGCTACATCTTCACACATTCCACACAGCGCCACTTAGTTCCACACAGAACCATCTAGTTCCACACAGCACTATCTAGTTCCACACTAAGCAACTAATGTTTATATTATGGATACCAGACAGTTGATATACTTTTTTTGTAAATACATAATATCTTATATGTAATACTAAACGAGGAATTCTTGTATGCCACGACGATCTCGCAAACGGCTCTAACGATTTTGACCAAAATCTAGGGTTAGCAGTATTTTAGGTCTACAAATCGATCTGTCAGGGTCTTATCTTCGAGAAAATTCGTTTTAGGTGGTTTTTTTTAATGGAACTGTTACAAAATTAATACACCGCTTGCTCGTTTTATAATATTTTGATTTGAATTATTAATTCAAGTATTCTTCATTATTTTTTTCAATAATGTTTCATAGACTTCTTATTTGAATAAAATAATGAGATACTTTTATTATGTTTTATTTCACAA
The DNA here is from genome assembly GCA_918317495.1 of Synanthedon vespiformis. Classification (NCBI taxonomy): domain Eukaryota; kingdom Metazoa; phylum Arthropoda; class Insecta; order Lepidoptera; family Sesiidae; genus Synanthedon; species Synanthedon vespiformis. The sequence goes on along the minus strand of OU906975.1, from coordinate 1,437,998 downwards.
TACTATCAAATACATCACGTTACCCCAGCCATATTTTTCTCACACATTTTTGGTATATAGAGTACTACACATAGACAACCATTCTTTTCACTCTTTACATGTTTCTCGACTTGGTATCTAATCTAACTCTAACATCTTTCTTACATGTAAAAAATTTTAAACCTTTCATTGGCCCAGTCTAGTACTATGTTATAAATACAAAACATTCAAGATTCGGGTACAAAACGTAAAATGTTAACACATAAACATTTGCACCTAGCGGGATTCGAACCCGCGATCGTTTGGCTAACATAACAAAAAAAAATCAACTGTCTTAGTGTGGAACTAGATGGTACTGTGTGGAATTTGTGAAGATATTTATTTTTTTATTTATTTACTAGCTGGCACCCGCGACTTCGTCCGCTTTGAAAAAAAAGTAACCTATCCTGTGTCCCGTACTTCTAAATGTTTATCTACCAAGTTTCATGAAAATCAATTGATTCTTTTAAGAGTTATGGAGGAAAATACATACATACATATGTAAAAATCGCCAATTTAGTTTCAGTATTACGTATAGAGCCTGTAAACACGATATCTCTGAAAACAAATTTAACTTACTCCACGACCTACCCTTAAAGATTTATTATTAGTATTTAGATGATTACTGACGCCATTAGACGCTTGCTTAGAAATGCTAATACACCTGTAACTTGAAAAATCTTACTTGTATTGTCCACCGGAATCTAAGAGGAACATGTCGTCAGGTTTTATGTAGGTCTGTTCACCGTCCCTTGATGGACTGTAATGTATGATAGCACCATTGCTCCCACTCCCGGCTATGGTCTCAAACGATGGACCCATAAAGTCCACTTCGTCCCTGCACCCACAAAAAAATATCTCATTTTTTGAAGTGAAAACTTCTATAGCCGCGTTATAAGACTTTGGGTAGGGAAAATATGTATCGAAAACTGAGCGTCCAACGCAGCATATGTGAGCATTAGCACCATAATATGTGAGCATTAGCACCATAATTATGTGAGCATTAGCACCATAATATGTAAGCATTAGCAACATATGTGAGCATTAGCACCATATGTAAGCATTAGCACCATAATATGTGAGCATTAGCACCATAATTATGTGAGCATTAGCACCATAATATGTGAGCATTAGCACCATAATATGTGAGCATTAGCACCATAATATGTGAGCATTAGCAACATATGTGAGCATTAGCAACATATGTGAGCATTAGCAACATATGTAAGCAATAGTACCATAATATGTGAGCATTAGCACCATAATATGTGAGCATTAGCAACACATGTGAGCATTAGCAACATATGTGAGCAATAGTACCATAATATGTGAGCATTAGCACCATAATTATGTGAGCATTAGCAACATATGTAAGCAATAGTACCATAATATGTGAGCATTAGCACCATAATATGTGAGCATTAGCAACACATGTGAGCATTAGCAACATATGTGAGCAATAGTACCATAATATGTGAGCATTAGCACCATAATTATGTGAGCATTAGCACCATAATATGTGAGCATTAGCACCATAATATGTGAGCATTAGCACCATAATATGTGAGCATTAGCAACATATGTGAGCATTAGCACCATAATATGTGAGCATTAGCAACACATGTGAGCATTAGCAACACATGTGAGCATTAGCAACATATGTGAGCAATAGTACCATAAAATGTGAGCATTAGCACCATAATTATGTGAGCATTAGCACCATAATATGTGAGCATTAGCACCATAATATGTGAGCATTAGCAACATATGTGAGCAATAGTACCATATGTGAGCATTAGCAACATATGTGAGAATTAGCAACATATGTGAGCAATAGTACCACATGTGAGCATTAGCACCATAATATGTGAGCATTAGCAACATATGTGAGCAATAGTACCACATGTGAGCATTGGCACCATAATATGTGAGCATTAGCAACATATGTGAGCATTAGCACCATATGTGAGCATTAGCAACAAATGTGAGGATTAGCACCATATGTGAGCATTAGCATCATGGTGCTAAAGCTCACAGTTATGCGCGCGCAGCTGTCTACGTACGCGATCACGCCAACACATTGTATGTATGTGCGTTGGACGCTCAGTTTTAAGTTTTCACTTCTGTCGGCAGTCCTCATGACTGTCTCCTTTTTTTTACCAGAATAAACTAAATGTTGCACGCGACTTCGCGTCTGGTGTCCCATCAGTTCAGTAGTTTTGCGTGAAAACGTAACAAACAAACTCACATAATTACGTAAATTAATATATAGGAATTTTTTTATTCTCGAAAAAATGTTAGGTTCATGTTGAATTTAAAAAAAAACAAACTACAACACTTACGAAGTCTATTAATAAATTTGTAAGAAATAATCGTTGTTTTTTTTTTTGGGGACAAATGCAGGCATTACGAAGCCGAGTCTCGCCACGAGTATAGCTAAAATTCATACAGAGTAGAGGTCGTACAGAAGTGATACGATCGAGACACTCACTTGCGAAACTCTAGCAGTTTATCGGCGGCTTGTATCTCCGAGATTTGTTCACCGGAATCCACTTGTTCGTGAAGCCATCTCAGAAACCTAACGACGGCCACACCGTCGCGAATGTGACACTCGCGGAACCCCTGCAAAAACAACAAAGCCAACATGATGGCAAGTGGCAACCATCACAGTGCAGCGGGCGATGGCAAGACAACTAACACCAGGCAGGGGACCTGCAAGTGCGTCGACAACGATAAAATTAAGGACCGTTCTGTTTTGCAATCAACGCCACAAGTGCTACAAGTGCTGCAAGTTATGTGCAAGTGCTGCACTCAACGCAAAAAGTGCTGAAAGTTATGTGCAACTTCTGCAAGTGATATGCAAGTGCTGCAAGTTATGTGCAACTTCTGCAAGTGATGTGCAAGTGCTGCAATCAACGCAAAAAGTGCTGAAAGTTATGTGCAAGTGCTGCAAGTTGTGCACAAGTGCTACCATCAACGCAAAAAGTGCTGAAAGTTATGTGCAAGTGCTGCAATCAACACCACAAGTGCTGCATGTTATGTGCAAGTGCTGCAAGTGATGCGCAAGTGCTGCAATCAACGCCATAACGGCTGCAAGTGATGTGCAAGTGCTGCATGTTATGTGCAAGTGCTGCAAGTTATGTGCAAATGCTGCAATCAACGCCACAATTGGTGCAAATTATATGTATTAACGCCATAAGTGCTGCAAGTCATGCGCAAGTGCTGCAAGTTATGCGCAAGGATTGGGATGGGATAGGATAATAATACTCACCCGCAATTCCACATCGTTCTTGACGAGTTTGGCTAAAGCTACTGGCGACAGGTTCGATATCAAGTGCAGACGCTTCTTCACGACGCTGCCCTGGAGGAGAGATGAGAGAAAATTTACTTTCAAAACCAAAGAGGTGCTCATTCGTTCAGATTCGCGACATTAAAAGGGTAAAAGTCAATAGAGACTAGGCAAATAAACCAAGAATCACTCACGCCGGCAGCCGCGCGATGTATCGCTTCGCTAGCTTCGCTTGAAAGCCATATGGAATGGCGACCGTCGCCCCTCTCGGACAAGTCCACCTAAAACGATAACTTCATTCGTCTAACTGCATTTTAAATCATAATAAACTATGTTTAGTCACAGCATAATAATGAGTGCTAGCGTACAGTGTGGTCACTCCCTGCCTCCCGTTGAAAGTGCCCCCACCCGCGCACAGTTACCGCACAGTTGCCGGCTGGCAACAACGTCTTATCTCGTGCACGTTTTATTTCACTCACACAAGCGTGGTGCGCGTTCACCTACACGAGCTTAGACTGCGTGCGTAGCAACGCGCTTGTTTCATACATTCGATCGCCAGTGACCGGGATGTGCCAATGTGTATTTATTTATTTATTGGGTGCTACGAAGCGTTTTAGAGTGACGCTGACGAGCGTCAGCGCTGAGCCGTACTGAGCGTCAACGCTGACCGCCGTTTCGTGTCGTGTCGCGCCGACGAATACAATCATATATAGTGTTTTATAGTTAGACGTTTGTTTCATACATTTGATCGCCAGTGAGTGACCGGGGTGTGGTTTAGTGTAACAAAGCGGATGAAGTCACAGCGACACCAGAGCTCTAGTATTACAATAAGAGACTCACGGCCATATTCTCCAGCGACTGTACGATCTTGTCATAGGCGACGCCCGAAATGTTGACACCCTCCTCGTTCAAATGGTCGAAAACACGAGGCGGTATTGTACCGTCCCCCCAAAACAGGTAGACCGAGGTAGGAGTAATGGCGAGATAGGAGAAGAACACTGGATTGTATTCTATGTCGCTACCTCTCAGGTTCAGAGTGTCTGAAAGGGAAACATTTACATATGGCCCATGAAACGCCACATGCCCCACATGGGAAATAAAATGGGTAACGCAGGTATGTGAACAGGTCGCTTCCACTTCAAGGAAAAATGAAGTATACTTATACTCACATGCGATTTCATCTAACGCCGTGATTATTAAGCCTGAAGCTTTTTTCTCGAACATTTGTTGCCTTAGTTCTGCGATTTTCTGTCCAGCTGTTTTACCTTTTAGGAAAAAATAATAATACTATAAAACAGTAGTGGTAAGTCATTTGGGCAGCCCGTCTGGCGGCAGTAACCACCACCTTACAGAATACCACGGTGAAATAAATGAAATTGTGTTTCGGTGAGTGAGTGAGGGATGTCAGAGCCCATATTACCCCATCCCTCCCTTATCCCTTATCCTCAATCCTTCTATGCTCGACAGCGCACTTGTGGCACTTGTGGCGTTGCTTGTGTTATAGGCGACGGTAGCCACCTACCATCGAGTGGACCGTCAGCCTTATTGGACTTTTCAAAGTGGGATATCTCCCAAACCATCGGGGATAGAGGGGCGGTCTCTTCGTGGTGACAGTTTCTTCCCGAGGTCCAGTAGTCCACAGTATTATAACCGAGAAGCGCAATAATTCGGATATATGACGCTTATTTCATACACTTAAACGTCACTGAGGGTGTCGCTCAGGGAGCGCGGATTCTTTTTTCCCCCTAAGTACTAAAAGTGTCCAATTTCACTTCAAAAATCAGATCTAAATTGATACACCGAAATAGAATTTAAGCTTATAACACCCTCTTTTTGCGTCGGCCGTCGGGGTTTAAGATGAAACAAGTCGGCAGCCCGAACTCATCGGTCTCATGTCTAAAATGCGTGCTGTCTCACACAGCACAAAGCGCGGGAAGAGCACTCGACTGAGATGCACAATCATTCATACCAAAAATAAAATCACAAACAGACCCTTGGGCGTATACTCTTTTTGACAAAACTACTGCATATATCTATTTCGTGTAAAGTTACTTGTACTCTTGAATGACTAATCAATGTTTGTATGCAAAGTATTTTGGAGTTTTTGTACACTGGATTGATCTAATCACCCTCAAAGTTGCATTAAAACTTGTGTTAAAATATGGATTTTTCAAGGAACACATATTATATCTTTTAAATTAATAATTTTTTTAAAATTTTACTTTTCAGGAACCTAGTTAACGACAAGATAAATCGGTATCGTGCTTACTTTTTGTAAATTAAACATAAAACAGCGGAGTAATAAACTTTCTACGTTTGTATGGACGAAAACTGACTTGTACAACCTTAAATAAGAAATCAAGACATGAGTGGATGAAGGCGTTATGTCGCATTTCATGGGTTTTTTCGTTTTTTTTTTTTTTGCATTAATAAAGGCAGGCAATATATCCATATGAATGTTTACAGACCTTAAGATCTTCGATTTAAGACATTTTTGGAATATAAAAAGTTGAAAAAGGTGTTATGTAACACATCACCTTCATCCACTCACGTCTTCAAATGTTATTTGCACTCACCAGTGTACTTGATAGGCAAAGGCACTATTTCATTGTGAGGCCTCTCCGGTGGCGGGTCAGAGATTTGCACTCTGACCATGTCAATGAGATTATCCGAGACCGCCAACAGTTGGATATTGGCGTCGTGTAGTGCCTCCTTTAAATGAGTGTAGTTCATTTTTTAATTCGTCCTTAACGACGAGTCACGCCAACGCATCAAAACTGATATGATACTAATTATACTGATACTGAATTAGTCCGGGAGCCGACTGCAAGAAACCCTACCTTATAAAAAAATAGAAAATACCTACTCTGTAGCGGTAGCTGACTTTTGAACCTCATCGAAAAATAAAATGGAACTTGTATTGATAGGATAGAGACCTTTTGAGGACAGTAAAAAAAGTGGTCGGCCAAATCCTATGTTGGCAGGTTCTGTAGCACTACCATGACTTGCTATCGAAATCTTACGTTAGTTTACTTCTGTCGATAACGAACCTTTCACCCTTCAATGTGCTAGTGAATGATTTTACTACTAACGTTACGGTATTTCTCGAATCAGTCAAATTTGTAACTCATGGTACCGATTTTGTATAGAAATGTCAAGTTAAACGTTAGTAGCTAATGGTCGCTAGCGACTACATTCGATAGGCTTTTTACTTATGCAACTCATGTTACTGGTTTTAGTTCTTTGGTGACCGCTAGAGGCGATGTACAATTTTTCATACAAATATTTTACGTTCTCGTTCATCTCTCGCTAGCGATTTCGGTAGTCATAAACTCATTGTAGTGCTACTGATATTATAAATGCGAATTAGTCCGGGAGCCGACTGCAAGAAACCCTACCTTATAAAAAAATAGAAAATACCTACTCTGTAGCGGTAGCTGACTTTTGAACCTCATCGAAAAATAAAATGGAACTTGTATTGATAGGATAGAGACCTTTTGAGGACAGTAAAAAAAGTGGTCGGCCAAATCCTGTGTTGGCAGGTTCTTATGTCCGACCGAATTTGTGGTACCACGTGACAGCTACATTTTACCTCATCGAAAAATTGAATGAAAAAAAACGCATTATATTAGCTAAATTAAACCTGTTGACGTAGGTATGCCTTGGTCGGCCTCACCTTAGTCTGGCAAATTTAGCAGTCCGACCACATTTATAAAAAATAAAAAATAAAATTATTAGGTACTGATAAGGTTTCTTCATTGCTTAAATTGCATAATAAATATATATAATAACATAAAAAAAAAATAACAATATATAAATAGGTATAACCATACAATTGCTATCACATTTTTAATTTATCATCGCGCACGAAGTCGCGGGCACCAGCTAATAGATAATTAATAATATGTAGGTAATGCATATACATTTAGTTATGAACAAACGATAAATTACAAAAGAAATACTCACAGAGAGAGGTGACCACGCCTCCCTGGTCATGGTGTGAGGGTCCACTCCGACCACCGACCCTGAGGTCAAGTTGGCGCAGATCCAGTTCTCTATGGACAGAGTTTCTGGTAGCGCTGGAATTATCCATTTTTATGTGATTTACACTTCAGCTTCTTGCAACACCTGTGGCCTTGCTTGTGTTATGGGCGACGGTGGCCACATACCATCAAGTATTAGCCCATCAACGTATCGGTACCTGTCTGTCGACCTTGACATTAAAACGAAAAGACCTCAACAAAAATTTTCAAATAAAATCCGGTAAAAAACCGCTTGGATACGATACGAGACTTTTTTTATAATGTTACAGGTCGACAGACAGGCTGACGGTCCACTTGACGGTAGGTTGCCACCGTCGCCTATAACACAAGTAACGCCACAAGTGCCACAAGTGCGCTGCCGACCATAGAAGGATTAAGGGTGAGGGATAAGGGAGGGATGGGGCAATGGGCTCTGGCATCGCTCACTCACTCACCGAAACACAACAGCACATAATGCACATAACGGTGGTATTCTGTAGGGTAACCAATACAACTCGAGCGCGTCAGATTTTCAGAGGGGATGTTAGTGAACCTAAACTAAGCTCCCATTTAAAATTCAGACGATTTGAATGTAACGCAAGCTCGTGGCAGATTTTTGGACGATTCTCATTTTGCAATACTCGAGCCCGTCAGATTTTCATACAGACAGTTCAGCCTAAACTCCTGATCGTGCTGATTCTTAATCTGACGATTATATGGAGGATTTTTTAAGGTACAGCGCCTAGAAAATTTTAAACGCCTGTAGACGCTCACCCCACCGCTGAAATGAAAAACTTTCAAAGTCCAATACGTCCCCACGACGCTCGAGTGACTACACATTTAGCAACGTGGGCTCTCTGACCAATAAGCCCATAGTTGGAGACCACGTTTTGTTGTGGTCCGTTACTTTTATTCACGTGCATGCTTACATTGCTTCATAAGCGTCCAAAGGCCCAAGTCCGCTTCCTTCTCGAACTGTGTATAGTACCTGCCGTCTGTCCATACCAACGCGTGGGTGTTTGTTACCACAGCTGTTCCAGCTGAACCCGTGAACCCGGATATCCATTCGCGACGAGCGTCCACCGGCGCTATGTACTCGGACTAGAACGAACGACGAACGATATCATATACTATGCGTTTCAAATGAGAATAGGATCGCGCTTGCTGCAAACTTCACATGATCCGAGTCATCATAGTAATGTCGTCAAAAAAATCCGAATAACAAAAATATAAATATTTTTATTTATTTTTTATCTAATAAAATTATATATGTATAAATATATATATCCTTACTAATATTATAAATGTGAATGTGAGTTTGTTTGTTTGTTTATTAAGCTTTAATGCAAAAACTACTGAACCGATCACCATTAAATTTTACATACACGTTGCCTGGGACACCAGAAAGGACATAGGGTACCTTTCATCGTTCAACGCGGACGAAGTCGCGGGCACCAGCTAGTATATGTAATAACTTTTAAGTAATTAAACTATAAGTGTAAATTACATTACAATTGAAATCGTATTTATACGATCTTTTCGGCTTTGGTTTTATGTAGCAAAGCCCTTATAGTTTGCTAACGCGTCTCCACGAGATAAGTAATTCTTTTATGGGTCAATGTATACGATTTAATAATAAACTACCTGAATAAATAAATCACATTACAAAAATAATAAAAATAATAATTAATTCTTGGCTTGTTTTTTTTGCACTCCGTACACATCAGTAATGAAGTTCGTTAGAAATGCGATGCAAAATGCGAATTTCCAGTCCTATTCTCATTTGACACGCATAGTACACTACAGTATTAGGGGAGGGGGGGGGAGGGTCTTGTAAAACGTTACGATGCTTTACAAAGGTGGAAGGGGAATCCCCGTATACCTCGAGTGTATTTGTACGTCATTTTTATTTTCAACCGACTTCCAAAAAAGTTCGTGGTCGAAATTCTATTCGACTGTATTTTTTTTTTTTAAGTTTGTTACCTCATAACTTTCGACTGGGTGAAACGATTTTGATGATTCTTTTTTTATTTGAAAATTGGTACTCCCCGTGTGGTCCCATTTCAATTTGGTCCAGTTCTGACAAAGGCATCCATGAGAAAATACCATGAGACGATTTGAAGTCGGTTTGTTTTTTGTTAAAAAGATTTATGTTCTCCCAAGTTGTATGTATATCTATACTAATATTATAAAGAGGAAAGATTTGATTGTTTGTTTGTTTGTATAGAATAAGCTCCGAAACTAGTGGACCGATTTGAAAAATTATTTTACCATTGGAAGCCGACATTATCCGTGCTGAACATAGGCTACTTTTTACCGCGGGAAAATGCTTCATTCCTACGGGAAATCTAAAATAAATGTAAATACTAGCGGCTTGGCCCGGGAGATAGCGCCGTCTATCCAAAATACGGTAGATGGCGTTTTATACTTTTCTACACGGACGAAGTCGCGTGCAACGGCTAGTACGTGTTTCTTCATGGATGTTTACTTACATTATGCGCGTCCGCCGTTGGTATGATGTACGCTGATAAAGCGATCGGCTGAGAGGCCATCAGCGCTCGAAGCGCTGTCAAGCGCTGGAGGTACATGTTCCTTGTATCTGTCAATTTATTTATAGACTTATTTCAACGCACATACAAGCATACATACCTATTATCCAAGTAAATACTTCAGCTAATATAATACCTAATTTTATAAATAAAAACCAATATAATAAACCCCAAGAATAATCTCTACTCTATATACTAATATTATAAAGAGGAAAGATTTGATTGTTTGTTTGTTTGTATAGAATAGGCTCCGAAACTAGTGGACCGAATTGAAAAATTCTTTTACCATTAGAGGCCTACATTATCCGTGATGAACATAGGCTACTTTTTACTGCGGGAAAATGCTTCATTCCTACGGGAAATCGGGTAATAGGACAACGGGTAGTAAAAATTTTATCCTTCCGTACTTATCTTTTTCACGTATAACTTCTAAATGGCTGAACCGATTGGCTTGAAATTTTATATGGCTATTTCGATGGTTTCTTGAATGATTTAAAAATACAATTGGACCCGGTAGGTGGCGCTGCTGTCGCTATGTCAACTACTAAACGGCTTGACAGTTTGGGTTGAAATTTTGTATGTGTATTTCCATGGTTTCAGACACGAATGTACCTGAAAGTTACGCGGACGAAGTCACGTGCATTCGTGCAACAGCTAGTAACATAATAAAATCATATAATAATATAATAACCCCTATAATTCAAAATTAAAAATATAAACTAACCCTAGAGACTTTCTATTGATAATCTCTTGCTAATCGGCTCTATATAAGTTGCTTAGGAGTTGAGTGTCTTGCTATCAGGTCATGGAAATACAACTTATATACGTATCTTGTTTGATTCCGTAGGTAATCAAACACAAAGAAACTTCTTACCTTTAGTTATTGCAGACTTGTTTTTGCTTGCATTTGTTCCAACGATTGCATTAATTGTTAAACTGAAAAAATGTAAAAGAAACACTTGACTTTCACGGTTGTATTGTATGTAGGTATTGACTTTTGTGTGTACTTAACAAAAATGTCATTTTTACATCTGACATTATCATACACTATGGAGGGTAGAAGGTAGAAGTAAGGAGGACCGACTCTATGTATGTATATTAATTAAAAATTGGTCTCAAACATAGATTATTATTCTATGGTCCCAAAATACCAGTATTACCAGTAAATTTTAGATGGCGCTAGTGTAACATTGTCGATTAAATTAGACAGATAGATAGATAGAAGTAATAGAAATAGACAAAGATGGATAAATAGAAGTAATAGAAATAGACAAAGATGGATAAATAGAATAGAAATAGACAAAGATGGATAAATAGAAGTAATTGAAATATACAAAGATGGATAAATAGAAGCAATAGAAATAGACAAAGATGGATAAATAGAATAGAAATAGACAAAGATGGATAAATAGAAGTAATTGAAATATACAAAGATGGATAAATAGAAGCAATAGAAATAGACAAAGATGGATAAATAGAATAGAAATATACAAAGATGGATAAATAGAATAGAAATAGACAAAGATGGATAGATAGAATAGAAATAGACAGATGGATTAATAGAAGCAATAGAAATAGACAAAGATGGATAGTAAGTGGATATCATAGATTTAGAATTAATACAGTTCCTACTCCAAGATCTATGGAAGATATGCTACACTAGCGCTATTGCGGCAACATTTAGAACCAATCCAAATCCAGACCAGAGCCAATTTCCAAAGCTTACCACAGTGGGATTCGAACCCAGGACCCCTGAGACGTTAGGCAGCAACCGCTTTCACTCATCCAATGGGTTGTCTGTGATTTTATGGCACTTCTTTCCGTATTGTACCCACTAACTAACACGCACATAACTACTCGGTATCTAAACGTATACTCGTATATAGTTGTATTTTATTAGCCAATATTTGAACAATCACATGATACTGTATCGTAAGAAAACTACTTATTTGTCGACAAATAAAAATCATTTTATGGTGTAATCTTATTAATCTATACTATTATTATAAAGAGGAAAGATTTGATTGTTTGTTTGTTTGTATAGAATAGGCTCCGAAACTAGTGGACCGATTTGAAAAATTCTTTTACCGTAAGAAGCAGACATTATCTGTGATGAACATAGGCTACTTTTTACCGCGGGAAAATGCTTCATTCCTACAGGAAAACGGGTAATAGGACAACGGGTAGTAAGAATTATCCTTCCGTACTTATCTTTTTCACATATAACTTCTAAACGGCTTGGCCGATTGGGTTGAAATTTTGTATGTGTATTCCCATGGTTTCAGAGACACGAATGTAATTATATTTTATAAAGTTACGCGGACGAAGTCGCGTGCAACAGCTAGTATTACATATAAAAACTGGCTGGAGCCCGCGACTTCTACGTGATATCGCCTGACATCTACATTGCTACACTTTTGCCAGGCGTCAGTTTATTTTTTCTAAATTTAGACGATCCCTCGGGAACTGTACTTTTTTTCTGGATGAAAAAGTACCCTAAGTATGTCCTTTCTTTGTATTGCTTTCAAGCAAAATTTCATGATGACAGCTTGATTGGTTAAGGCGTGAAAAGCTAACAGACAATATATAGACAGACTTACTTTCACATTTATAGTAGGTATAATTAAAATTAATATCTCACTTACATGAATATTAATAATGGCGTCCATAACATATTCTCTTCTTAGATTAAAAAAAAAAGATACGGTCGTGTTTTTTACGTGAATACGTACGTGTAAGGTAGTATGGATATTTTAACTACCCTCTTTTTAAAGGTAGGCACTGGCGATATCAAGTACTAGTACTATTATTAATGGTACTAGAGCAATTACATTGTTTCCTAACTACCCTCTATAGTTTCACATCAAACTAAAACCATTTTATTTATTTATATTCAATCATGTCTTTCCAAATTGACAGTTTCACTTGTACGTCTCGAGAATACTAATAAAAATAAAAATGTTACAAAAGACACTCCTAATAAAACTGGACATAAATAAGTAACCCAGATTACTGTTCCAATAAAAAATAACTCTTACGCCATTAGGAATAAAGTCGAATTCGCTTTAACAGATTGGTGGGCCAATAAAGAAAACCATTGAGGAATATCGATTTGGTAACTTGAATGTTATAATAGAAAAAAAAAAGAAATCTGTATATCGAAACATTAATTTTTTAGGTGACAAAGTCGCATTTATCCGACAATTATTTTCTTGTCCATTCGTCAGAGACATATCATGGGCATATCATGATATTCCTGGGCAGATCATATTTCTGTTAAAACTGAAAGGGTCGCCTCACTCCGCTCCGCTTTGCTGAGCTCCCCAAATTTATTTCCATGTAAACCTAACACGCTCCTCCTCGCTTCGCTTCGCTCCGCTCCGCTCCTCGTCCCACCTATTTTAGACTTTTGTAGCTCAAAGTCTTCGTACAAACATTTGACTGTATCTGGCGCCGGGGTAAGGGTAAGGTGTTCATTCTGAGTTTATGCGAATTCGTAATTCGAAATCAATATCGAGATAAGCCCTTCGCTTCGATATACACAGACAGACAATTCACAATAAAATCCACCAATGAGGATGTCCTTTGTGATTTGTGTTGAGGTAAATACCTAATACCTACTTATTATTTATGTATGTATTTGTATAGGTACTAAACATTTAGACAATTTATGACTCGTATTGTGTGTCTTGTGTATTACGTGTCATATAAAATTTATTTTAACTGCAACGCCGTTAGAATAAATCAAGTGTTTTATGGGAATATTAACATTTATTGACTCTGCCACCGAGTGCCACCAAAAAATATTAAAAAGCTTTTGGCGTTCAATTATTTATTGATATCATTTTATTGACAGGGCGACGCTCGGCTGCGCGTGCGCAACGATTAGTTCGAATATAATTTCATAATTGAAAACAAGTTATAAATAAGTTAGTCCAAGAGCCAAACACGCTATATCTGCTATAAAGCAGTTTTATCCTTACATTAACAAAGTCTGTCTGTTCGCAATAAACTCAAAAAACTACTGGACCGATTTCACCAATGGATAGAGTGGTTCTCTAGGAAGGTTTTAGTATATAATTTACAAAGATACGCGGGGGAAGTCAGGGGCAGCAGCTAGTGTAACATGAATCTTTATAAAGTTGGAGTGAATACTGAATAGGCATCTTCTGGGCGAGATCCCTTCATCATAGACCTCATTTTCACCATAGTGGGGTCTTACCTTACTTTTAAAATGTTACAGATCGTATTAGAGAAAATTAAGTACATTAAAACGAAGGAATAAAATATTTTGGGAATGTTGGGAATAATTAAAAAAAAAAATGGTCACTGATGGAGGCGGCTTTAAATAATTTTTAATTAAAGAAAATATACACAAATCAAGTTTTATTCGAGTGTTTATTTTTTTTAACGCAGAATAAGAATTTTAATTCTCACAATTTTTTGGGCATATTCAATTATGTATATTCAAAAACCCAAGATTCACAGTTGCCAACAACTTTTACGTTAAAAAGTGTCCCAAGTTTTAAGCCCTTAAGTCCTATCAACAGATTAAAACAAAAAAATCTAAAGATGACTAAAGTAAAGTCCTGAAATTGTCCCAAGAACAAAAAATATTTCTAAACATGACTAAAGTCCTGAAAGTGTCCCAAGAACAAAAAATATTTCTAAAGATGACTACAGTCCTGAAAGTGTCCCAACAAAAAATATTCCTAAAGATGACTAAAGTCCTGAAAGTGTCCCAAGAACAAAAAATATTTCTAAAGATGACTAAAGTCCTGAAAGTGTCCCAAGAACAAAAAATATTTCTAAAGATGACTACAGTCCTGAAAGTGTCCCAACAAAAAATATTCCTAAAGATGACTAAAGTCCTGAAAGTGTCCCAAGAACAAAAAATATTCCTAAAGATGACTAAAGTCCTGAAAGTGTCCCAAGAACAAAAAATATTTCTAAAGATTACTAAAGTCTTGAAAGTGTCCCAACTGTCTTATAAGTCCCATCGACAACTTTGAAACAAAAAAAAAAATTCTAAAGATGACTAAAGTCCTGATTTTGGACATGCACATACAATTTTGGACTTGATGTGATGTTTTTGCAGTTCTTGAAAATAAACTTCGACATTTTTGCTGAAAGTAAGCCTAAAAAATTCGAAAGATGAGCTCTTTTTTTGAGGATGTTTTCAAATAAAAAATATTATAATTATGCGAACACCAAAAATGCGAGGAATAACTGCGGAACTTATTCGTTTTGTATAAATATATGTTTTGTTTTGTACAAATATAGGTTTTTTTTTATATTTATGGGAATGATTTTTATTTTAACTATTTACGTATTATATTTTTTTTAGTTACGGAAAACCAGCGGAGGTTTTTAGAGCCGGTTAGTGGCTGGGGGAATGTTATGTTAATCTTTCTATATATTACCTATATTATGTACGTTTTTATAATTATGTCCTTTGTTGCAATTAAAATTTATTCTATTCTATTCTATTCAAATAGGCAACTGTGAATCTTGGGGTTCCTAAATATCATTGGGCACATTACATTCTTAATCTTACATTATTTACAATAGATATGAATATTCAGTCGTCCGCGGCGATTTTAAAGGCAACTGCTGTCAAGTTGTGGGCGTCAGGGCAGACAGTTTTACAGTCACAGTCCAATGGCTAATCATATTTTACACACAATTTCATAATAATATGATTAATTAAAGAAGTCTAAAGGTGTGTGTCCGTATACATCAGAGGCGTTAGCTCCGTAAAGTATTGAAAATTAATATACATTTCTCAAGGTATCATTCATTCAGGGCCGACAGTGACGTTGAGTGCCGTCAGTGACTGTTCAGTGCCATCAGTGATGTGCAGTGCAGTCAGTGACGTTCAGTACTGTTACATCACATTCAGTGCAGTCAGTTGCGTTCAGTGCAGTCAGTGACGTTCAATTCTGTCAGTGACGTTCAATTCCATCAGTCACGTTCAGTGCCATCAGTGATTTGCAGTGAGTCAATGACGTTCAGTACTGTCAGTCACGTTCAATGGCATCAGTGATGTGCAGTGCTGTCAGTGACATTCAGTGCAGTCAGTTGCGTTCAGTGCAGTCAGTGACGTTCAATTCTGTCAGTGACGTTCAATTCCATCAGTCACGTTCAGTGCCATCAGTGATTTGCAGTGAGTCAATGACGTTCAGTACTGTCAGTCACGTTCAATGGCATCAGTGATGTGCAGTGCTGTCAGTGACATTCAGTGCAGTCAGTTGCGTTCAGTGCAGTCAGTGACGTTCAATTCTGTCAGTGACGTTCAATTCCATCAGTCACGTTCAGTGCCATCAGTGATTTGCAGTGAGTCAATGACGTTCAGTACTGTCAGTCACGTTCAATGGCATCAGTGATGTGCAGTGAGTCAGTGACGTTCAGTAGTGACGTTCAATTCCGTCAGTCACGTTCAGTGCCATCAGTAATGTTCAGTGCTGTCAGTGACGTTCAGTGCTCTGGCGTGAATTTTTCTATGAGACAATATTTTCACTGACACAGTCGCTGTATTCCAAGATGGACAAATAGAATTTGTTTGTTTACATCCTCAAATTTATAATCTTCCGCATAAAAAGTATATTATTTTTTATCTCTCGGTGAATATTTAAACATGCGATCAGTCTCTGCCGGAACTGATGTGTGCGGATACACCTTTAACGAACTCTAACATTGCACTGAACCACAGTCCTCAGAAATCAAATTTAAATTATTTTGTTCTGTGTCTTCTCCTAGTTCTTCAATACTATTTGGCTGTCTGAAAACAAGAAAATAATTATTAATATAAGCATAATTTTAAGAATATTTCATTGGTTTTGTAACATCTTTCATTAAAATATATAATATATAAATAAAAACGGTTTTTTTATTTTCCATTATGCATATTTTGCAGTTTTTAGTGCATATCTCGGGGTTTTTATTGCATATCTACATGCATATTTTGGCACCTTGTCAGTGCATATAATCCGATGTATAGTTATTACTAATTGTTGATATAAATTTGAAAATACTACTAACCTCAGCATTCCATGGGCGCTATTGAATTTGAATTATCACCATAACCACTGAGGCTTCCTTGGAACTCCATACCGCTTATTTGACTGTCAGCATTGAACGACGCCCCGTAAGAGTCATTGCTGGGCGCGTGAGAATTCTCCAGATTACAATCACCGGAGTCCGTCGCTGCAGCTGCGTCCGGTTCGGCCCAATTTATCTTAAATCTAGTCACTCTAGGCTCCGAGGCGAGTATATTCCTGACAACTTTGTCAAATTGGGGTTTCGACGGTGGATTCTCTCTCAACTCGGGTTCGTTTTCACTATATTCATTATTGATAAAGTAACCTACTCTGACGAACTCTTGGCCTCGATAGGAACAAGTGAGCAGTACGACTGTGACTCCTAATGCGTCGTTTTCAGGTATACGTGTGACGTCGGGCGGGGGCGCTTGGAATACAAACATATGTCTACCTTCGGGAATAGGTCCAACGTAAATTGTGTCCAAGACTTGATCGTGCTCCTCTGTTTCGGCCGAACCGACGTATATCATTTTCCATTCTAAGTCTTCCTTCAATTCCTCTATGCATTCAAATGTCAATTCGAATTGGAACGGATTGAGAAAAGGCGACGGATTATCCAAAACGACTACGTTGGTTATATGCACTTTTGCCATTGCAAAAAAAAAGACAAATTTCTAATAAATTTCACGTCCAAACTATCGAGTAACAATCTAATAACAGCTAATTGGTGAAACAATGGAAATTACACGGGAATTTGTTTAAAAAATACGTCTATTCAGAATACGAATGCGGCAGAAAAAATTGACATCTGTTTTGGCGGTTCAATAGGTCACGTGATCAAAATAATTTGACACAAGCGAAGCATCAGCGCCTCTGTCGACACAAAAAAGAATCAAATTTGACAGCTAAACATGCAAGTTGTATTGCAAATATTGAAATGTATTGCAATATATATTTTTTATTAAATTACGCTTGTTAGTATCTCGTGTGCAAGTAAACAATAAGATAGTTTAAGTATACAAAAAATTAATAAGCGTACTCACGTTTAAAATCACCTCCGAATTGAAATTTCCGGAAACAACAATAGAATGAAATCTCAAATAGAAAGTAGATAGAAAGAAACGTCAAGAATGTCAAACGAATCTTGGCTGATTGGCTGGCGTAATTTTTTAATTTTCTTTTGTGACTTGGTAAAATACTTTATTAGAACATAACGAAGACTAATCATACCTTATTTATAAAATCTCTTCATTTATTAATCGGTACCTAAGGAAAATTCATATTAATTTTGTAGGTAATGTATATATACCTATATAATTTTATTTACGTTTATAATAGTTTAATATGGTTAATAAAGGTACCTAACCTTTATGTTAGCAATAATTAGGTACCAAATTAATTAAAACTGTTTCTTTTAAAACTTCTTGACCAAATTAACACACAACGTAAAGGCGAGTAATAAAATAATTTACAAAATATTTTAATGTTCTTCAAGCAGCTGGATATGCTATACTCTGTGTGATCACAGATTCACAGAACACTATATACTTACGAGGAGTAAATAAATAAATATGGCGACGCTCGCTGTCGCTCATTCTTTCATTAACTTTCGCTGTCAAATTTTGTATTGTATATGTGCAATATTATCTTTAAAAAGTTTTCTATTTAGTTTCGTAACTTTCTTTTATATGTTTAGCAACCGTAAGTAATGAAGGCCGAATTAAAAACGTGCACTTAGAATGGATTCATATTCGTTTCACTAGCTTACAAGGTATAAAATCTTCAATATTTTTTTAAAGCAAAATAAAGATAGTTCGCACTCGTTTACAATTAATTCAGATTTATCAATATGAAATATTACTTTAATATTTCAAAGCTATATTAAAAATGATATGTATGAAAGGGAAAAATAAGATTTTTACTTCCTTTCGCATTTCCTTTTTAGATGTCTTTCTTTATTTAGTGTTCTTTCGTGTTTATAGACATTGATGCATTCTTAAGCAGTTAGTCACCAACTTTAACCATGTTTAATATCCTGTATAATTGTACTGAACGGCGTATAAAGGAGTTGTAGTGAATAAATTGGACTTGAAAATACTTGTGTGAGATGCAGTTACATATTTTTTTTTATTCCTTTCGTAAGATTCCAATTTTATTTAAATAGTTAATTGCCGTCTATTCAAATACCTTTTAGTAATAGGTAGTAGTAATGAAAAATAGTAATAGTGATTGAACTTTTCCGCAAATATCTGTTCATAGATACTACTAGCTGCTGCCCCCGATTTCGCCCGCGTAACTTTCTAAATTATATACTAAAACCTTTCTCGAGAAACACTCTTCGAGGACTTTGTTTTATAATTGTTGTGATTATATTAATATGTTTTAATCATGTATATTAAATTATTTATTTATCATTCCTAGGGAGTACTCTCCAGTCGTGCGTTGCAGTTGACACACACACTTTTTTCTTTCAGAAAACATTTAATTTTTGCAAGGATGACTTCCATCCGTGACGAGGGGCCGGTATACTACAGGGAGGTGCAAAAAAATGCATACCTAAAGCGTATACCAAATGAAACTGGTGGCGGAAAGTTGAGACCACTAGGTCAAAAGGTAGGTCACCCTTAATTTAGTTTACATGAATGAATAATTTAAAATTAAACATTAGGAATTTGTTGTATATATCTGCGTCTAGCAAAATGGACCAGAAAATAATTGTCAGATATATTGCTAAAATAGCTAAAAATATCACCAAGCAGTTGTCATGTTAGTCCCTTCACCTGATTCTGGATAGATGGCTGTCAAGTGTATCCCGGGCCAAGCCACTAGTATTTACTTTTATTTTAGATTTCCCGTAGGAATGAAGCATTTTCCCTCGGTAAAAAGTAGCCTATGTTCATCACGGATAATGTCGGCTTCTAATGGTAAAAGAATTTTTCAAATCGGTCCACTAGTTTCGGAGCCTATTCAATAAAAACAAACAATCAAATCTTTCCTCTTTATAATATTAGTATAGACTAGCTGTTGCATGCGACTGAGCCTATTCAATTCAAACAAAGAAATATTTCCTTTATATAATATAACTAGCCGCTGCCTGCGACTTCGCTCGCGTGACTTGAAAACATCATGAAAATCTGTGCAGCACTATTTTTGAGTTTATCGCGAACAGACACACGCGGCAGAGGACCTTGTTTTATAATATGTAGTGACTAAGTATAGAAGTGTAGATTTATTTATTTAATTCCGCAGAAGCCTCCGTTGAAACCGATGTGGACGTTGCTATGCGTGCACAACGGTCGGATACCGTTCCTCGAACAATATCCGGACGCTGACTCTCCGTCGACTCTTGCCCACAAGCCGAGTTGGAGAGTCAGCCTTCGTACTGCGCGTCACGTGACGGGCAGCGTTAGGCCTCACGCGAACAACGAACACGATTTCCTAGTGGACACGGACCACGGACCGGTTAGAATGCTCGCGCCTGACTGGTAAGTTCTGCGTAGACGTAAAGAAGGACCGACTCGCATGATGGGGTGTTAAACTGAAAAAGTCGCTGATAGAAAAGTAAATGATTTGTTTTATATGGTGTGGTTACAGGGACACAATGCAAGACTGGGTGTCAACACTTCGCAATAAATTACACGAACTGAGAATACTATCGAAGGGGGAGAACGTCTATATGAGCCCACCGGCGCCCCCCGTACCCAGAGCCGGAACGAGGGATCCCACATCGCCATTGCCCCCGACACCGCCTGTGCCTCCGGACAGGTATAACCCTATCATCATCATCGTCACCTAACTAAGCTATAGGAAGTCCACTCACAACATTGGTATTATTGAAGATTTTCAACATGACAGGCCAATATATTATTGTACTCATCGTCGCGTGCGCTCGGCGCGACATCAAAACGCTCACTGAAGACAGAAGCGCGTGGACGGCCGTCAGCGCCGACCGTCAGTGGCGCTGACGCTCAGTACGCCTCAGTGCTGACGCTGTACGGCTCAGCGCTGACGCTCGTCAACGCTGAGCGGTCGGCGTTAAGCCACGTTGACACGGTCAGAGTACACACGGACCGATGTACTCGTACGAGTCAATTTAATACGAGTGCGGTAATAGGACGCGGTCCTAATGCGCTCGTTCCTGTCGTCGTGAGCTAGTAATAACCTGATGCCATTATACGAGTAGCGTCCGAGTATTTATACAAGTGCGCTCGGTCCGTGTGCACTTTGACCGTGTAAACGCGGCTTAATTATACGAGTAGCGTCCGAGTATTTATACGAGTGCGCTCGGTCCAAGTGCATTCTGACTGTGTCAACGTGGCTTTACCAATACATATTGGCCTGTCGGCGTGACGCGAAAACCACAGCCATAGTGTGGATTGCATTTACAGAGTTCCAGGAATAGAACTGGCACCCCCCACGAGACAATCGCAACCCGTTGAAACGACCGATGTCCAGGAAAACTCTCCCACAGATCAGGTCGGTCCAAATCAGTCAGTACTCGTGAATAGTGATAGTCAACAAAACGGAGGAAACATAGTCAACAGTGTTGCCGAGGAAAATGTTGACATATCCAGTTGGGACATGTCATTTTCATCGCTACCGAGTACAAGTCAAGATGTCAGGTGAGTAAATAAATAAAAAATATATACATACATACATACATACATAGATTACTTTTTTTGTAAATACATACATATTTATAAATACAAAATATCCATGTCTCAGGTGCAAAGGTAAAATGTTGACACATAAGCATTTGGCCCTAGCGGGATTCGAACCGGCGACCGTTTGGTTAACAGGTTAGGTTTGGCTAGGGTTACTGGCCATTAATTGTACCATAGGGTGTGTTTAATTTAGCAGTCGAATAGTTTGTATAATTCCTCTTATAGGCTAGAAAGTAGAAAGAGTGTCACGAAAATATGCGGTCAGAATATATGTCTCGATGACTCGATATTGAAGAGAACGACCGGTGACACGGACACGGACAGCGACGAGGAATTCTTCACGGAAATCGACAGAGTGAACAACTCGATCGAAACAATCGATTACGTGGACAAATTCGATTATAAACATCGAGTAGTCGTCAACACGGACAAATCTACGTACCCTCAGGACGACAAGCAGCAGGGGTGAGTTATGAGTAGCTTATTAAGATAGGGAATTACTGTGTTGTAATAATAAATAACTATGGAGGATAAATAAAAAAGTAGTACCAGTAAATTAAGATGGCACTAGTGTAGCATTTACGAGTAAATTAGACAGAGATAGTTAGATAGAAGTAATAGAAATGGACAAACCCATATATTACTGTTTGAGAGTGACAGACGTCAGCGCGAAACATCTATAATGGAGTCCCTAGGCGGTCAAAATTGCTTGACAAGCATTTACGTGCTTGACAAGCATGCTCGACTACACTGGGTCACTCTGTAGCGACTGAGATTAAAATGAGCGCGGATGCTTGACAAGTGTGCAAAGAGCCTCGTCAAGCATACTTTACAAGTACTTGCGCTAAAAGCGAAACATCTGTGTACAAAAATATAGCACACTGAATGTGTTGCTTGACGCATTGCAAAAATATAATTTTTCATCAAGCATTATCAAGCTCCGTTTTAAACGGTCAAAATTGCTTGACAAGCACTTAAAGTCCCGGTGCTTGTCAAGAAATTTTGACCGTCTCTAGGGAGCTCTCAAAAACGTCTGCGTATTTCTTTTCCAGTCCACCCCAGAGCACCAACGTGACCGTAATAAAAGTGTCAAACAAGGACCCCCCGCACACGGCCATTCCGGTTCTCGGTCCGGAGACGGACGTGTTCGATTTCGAATTCAAACAGAAGTTCACTATAGAACCGGACAAGGAGAACTTCGTCAACATAGTCAACACTGAGAACGGTTACGGGACAGTATTCTCCGAGGAGTCCGACTACGGCCACGTCAGCCTGGCGACCACGGTCAACGTCAACGTGACAGACGTCAGCGCGGCGTCTGTCACGTTGACAGACGTCAAGAATGACGCCGGCCTGTACGAGAGGTTGTGCATGGCGTCGACCTCCGCCGCAGATGCGGCAACATCGCCCTCCCCAATGCCCGTAAGGAAAATCAGGGCAATGGACAAAATAAGAAAGTCCTCATTGCCCAATTTGGATTTGGAATCAAACGCGGAGTCGGCGTATGAATATTTGTATCCGAACAATAACAGGCAAAACGGGGAGATAAATTCAAACGTCCAAAGGCCCACAGTTCAAGTGTCATTGGACCCTAACACAAGGGCGATAAGGTCGAACGTTGAAAGGTCTCGCAGTCAAAACGCGTACGACAACGCGCTCCGCTCCAGGCAGCAAGTGGTCGGGCGGAGCGCTCCGAAGATAGAAGCCAAGAGTGGTGAGTGACTGAGTGTGCAATGATTTGTTTTGATACCAGATATTGCACGTTATACGCGACTTTGTCCGCGTTGAAAATGAACATGTATGTAACGCCAGACATCGTTGTCGCTGTGACGACGGTGATGCCACCACGAGACCCTGGCAATGTGCAAAATTTCATGATGACAGACAGACAGACATACATACATACAGAGTTACTTTCGCATTTATAATATTAATATAGTTTATTAATAATTAATATAAATTTTAGTGGTTTACATATTATGTAATACTAGCTGGTGCTCGCGACTTCGTCCGCGTTGAAAAGTATAAAACGTCATGTTAGTCGCTTCACCTGCTTCCGGATAGATGGCGCTGTCAAGTGTATCCCGGGCCAAGCGGCTAGTATTTACTTTTATTTTAGATTTCCCATAGGTATGAAGCATTTTTCCCACGTTAAAAAGTAGCCTATGTTCATCACGGATAATGTCGGCTTCTAATGGTAAAAGAATTTTTCAAATCGGTCCACTAATTTCGGAGCCTATTCAATACAAACAAACAAATCAAATCTTTCCTCTCTATAATATTAATATAGATAATATGGTGATATTTTTAATGTGAAACTCCACTCGTAAGTAAATATGTAATAATAATATATCTAATACGTACATATTTCAGAAAAACCCGAGACGTTGCAAGCGAAGCCCATATGGAAGCGTGGTTTAACTGAGCTGTCCCTACTCACCAAGTTGCGTGGAATCACACAGTCCAAACGACAGGACAGCCCCACGAGACGGGATAACGGGCCGAGCGAGAGGTAAGGCAGAAATTCCCCGCTTTGACATTATTCATTCGTTCATGTAACAGCATTAAAATTGGTTGAGTTAAGGCAGACGGCGACGGCATAATATGTGCCGCGTCGACAGACTGCATTACGTTGCAATATTTACCTACTTGTATCCCCGGCGCCAGATACAGTCAAATGTTTGCACAAAGACTTTGAGCTACTTTGCTCACACATTTGGACACTTGTTTGTTGTACTTGCCAGACATGCTTTGCAGACATGTTCGCTTCACAGTATTCAAATAGATAACGAACAAGATGGACGACGAATTTATCTCTATTATTATATTTCTATTATTTAAGTCTACAAAAAATTTTGCTAAAAAGTCTCTATTTTTTATTATTAAGCTAAGCTAAGTCGGTAATTTTTTTATTATTAAGCTAAAAAAGTTATTATGCCAATAAGTCCACTGAACTTTGCGCAAGTGTAGTAGCAGGCTACGCACTGTTTGAACTTTGAACGCTTTGATGTGTGCTCCCAAAAACCGACACCGAATGGCTAAGTGCAAAGTTGCAAGTCATACTTTGAATAAATACCCACATAGCGGTGCCACACAAGTGTTGCAACACATAAGTGAGCAAATGTTGTTGCTAAGTATGTCTGACGCCGGCTTACGAGACCGCGATACCGGATTTGATTCCGACACACGATTGCAATTTTATTGCCGCGCGACATTGGCTTGCAATTGCAGGCAGTCGTATGTCGGAATCTCGGTTGCCGCTTGCGGAATTGCTTACCTCGAAGAGAGAGTCTTTATTAAAATAATTTCATATTAGTTTGTGTCGGTTTTGATGACCTCACAGTCTCTTGCATATTTTCAAAGTGTATGTATAAGTGACGTTCAATGATGTCTTCTATCCAGCTGATGGGGAAAACCGCATTAAAATCTGTAAGATCAGTTGGCGGTTGTATAACCGCCAACTGATCTTACAGATTTTAATGTCTGTATAGACAGACAAGACAGACAGACGCTTCAATTTATACTATGTAAGGAAATAGCTGTCTGTGCTGTGTCCAGTGCATCCGTACTGATATATAAAATGCGACTTTGTATGGATGTTTGTTACTATTTTACGCAAAAACTAGTGAATCGATCACCATGAAATTTTGCATACACGCCCAGGCAACACATAGGCCAGATAACAGTATGAAATTCACAAATTATTCAGTTTAAAGCTTTGTTATAAGGGTATTAGAGCTGACAAGATAGGCAAATGCTGTATTGAATGATTTTTGGGCTATTATGGGCTTCTTGTTGCTTATTCAGCTACTATTCAGCTATTATGTTGCTACTATACAGCTTAAAGCAATTTATTTTGTGCCCAAATTGCTTGAATAACGGCTGTATAAATGCATTTATTCAAAGAATATTCAGCCATTCTTTGTTGCTTGGGCGTACCTTTCATCGTTCAAAGCGAACGAAGTCGCGGGCACCAGCTAGTGAGTTCAATAATGACAGCACTCGCTACTATTATAGTGATAGAATATTATATTCCTTGTACATTGTATGGAAAATTATATCCACAATGTTAGAATAGAAAGCAATACGTGTCAAAGTACATATTATTAAAGTCTCGTATACAATACAGGTTGTAGTATTTATTTTCCAGTGTGTTGAAGTCGCAAGTGAAAGTTGTACACAGACCGAGACCAGAGACAAGAGTGGATAGTTCCAGAAGACGAAGCAACTCGTTCAGTAACGGTGAGTTTTTTACAGCTAACTCTAGACAGTGAGAGCGGTCTCGAGTTCCGAGTCGTGTGTTCTTTCGAATGTACCGAGTTCCATACGGTAACGCACACAGCAAACGAGTCGAGCCGCTGCGGTTAGAGCGGAACGGAACTAAGACACGTTTGGTCTAGTGGCTAGTAACCCTAGCTGTTAACCCGCTAGGTCGCGGATTCGAAACCCGCTAGGGTTAAATGTTTACGTGTCAACATTTTACCTTTGCACCTGAGTCATGGATGTCTTGTATTTATAATAATATGTATATTTTATGTATTTACAAAAAAAAAAGTAATTATGCAGTATAGTATATCAACTGTCTGGTATAAATAATACAAGCATTAGTTGCTTAGTGTGGAACTAGATGGTGTTGTGTGTAATGTGTGTGTGTGTTATATTTATTTATTTATTTATAATAAGTTGCAAGTTGTAATAAGTCTCAAGTTGCAAATACGGAAAAATTGATTGAATTTGTTAGAGAAAGGAGATTATTATATTATATGATTTAAGTATGTCTTAAATACTGTCAGCCTTTCTTTTGCTAAAATAGACTTCCTCCAGTTAGTATTTTGCTTTTCTATATAAAATTTTATGATATCATACAATTTTTCATTGAACGTATTTATCGACATGCGAAAAAATATATAGAATCGCTCTTCGTCGCGTAAAATAAATCATGAAAAATACTACTGAGTTAGCTAGCATTGATCCTCTCGTGTTGTGTTGTGTGTTGACGTGTAGGAAGATGAACTTTCTAGCGACATTTTGTTGCATGTAGAAAGACATCGACGAAAATGGAACGCAAGAATTCGAACGGCCCTTGTGTGCGTTGGAACTCTCGAGCGGTCAAAACGCAGAACTCGTCGGAACTCGAGACCGCTCTCTGTCCGTGTGAGTTCTTACAAAAGAGTTATAACGTTAAAGGAACTCGTGTTTCATTCACCTTTTTAATGCAGGCATGCAATAATTCATTTTACCGAAATGATTACTCGTATATTTTTAGAACAGTATTAAGATGTCAAATAATTATTTAAATATGTTGCTATTATATTAATTCATGGCTATAATATTGTCACACAATTATATAGCCTTGAATTAATATAATATGAATTAATATGTTGTGGGCAGTTCGTAAAGTATTAAATCAAAAATCTTTCACCAAAAGTCAAAAATAGGTGCGACGAGGAGCGTGTTTTTGTTTACTTGGAAATAAATTTGTGGAGCTGAGCGGAGTGAGGCAACCCTTTCAGTTTTAACAGAAATATGATCTGCCCGGGAATATCATGATATGCCCAATTCTACGATGTGCCGACGACATATAGAAAGGCTTATGTCGCCGTGGTCGATTCCAGGCGAGCCGTCTCAGCCGGCGTTGACGAGTCCACGCGCGGGAATAGCCCTGCAGCCGTTAAGGCGGAGGCAGGCGGCCGCCTTAAGGGCCGAACAGCGTCGCGGTGCGGCCGTCCCCGCTTCCCTGCCAGTCTCTCATCCGCCTTTACTAGTGGATTACGATGAGGCCGTGTGGTGAGTGTCTTTATTAAACTGCATTAGTGATGTGCCTTAGGGAGAAGAAAGTTCCGTAGCCGTGTCAGTTACTTTTTGGCGGATCATTTACCTCTTTAATTCATAGCTGTAATTCTACATACAGATGATTAGGTAGCAATGACAAACTATTAAATTCCATTCAGATAATTATAATGCCAAGCGTCAACTATCGTTTCAAGGTCACGTGCACCGATACCGATTCAGTAAGAAGTTAAGCACAATATCCGTATCAGCGGATCTTGGCACCAAATATCCGTATCCGATCCGGCAAATCACTAGCCGTGTATTTGTGTATGTGTCTAGACATTAAAGAAAACTCTTTTTTAATTACAATTATTTCCTGTGAGTATTTCAGATTTATAAAATTAAGAAAAGAAGATTATAAATGTCACAGATTTCATAAAATGAATATAAAAAATATCTGTACATATTTGAGAAATTCACAGTATTCAAAGTTAAATATATGTATGAAACCCCATCACTAAATTACACGATATTTTGCGATTAAAATCTGCAATTTCTTCTTACCTAATGGTACTTAGTTTCAAAAGTTAAGAAAATAAACGGATCACTCTCATTAGTTCCATTCAGCAGTTCCATAATGGAACTGCTAAGAATTAAAGTTCTCATCAGTTGCGCCTTTTCAATCAACAGTTCCTTGATGGAAGTATTAAGAATTAATTAAAGTTCTCATTAGTTCCACCTTTTAAATCAGCAGTCCTATATTAGTGATTTCTTTTATTTCTCAGTAATCTAATGGGAACTTTTTCTCTCGATACTCTAATGAGATTAAATGAATATGTACTTTTCTCAGCAGTTCCATTAGGGAACCGATGAATGGAACTAGTGAGAGTGATCCAAATAAACTGGTGAACTGATCATCTTATTTCCTGCGTTCACAGGGTAGCGTGGTGGGGGGCGGGGGGCGTGCGCGTTGGGGGTCGGGTGGGGGACCGCGTGGTGGGGGTCAGGGGGTCGGCCCCCCGCGACGCGACCCACGCGAGACAGCTAATCAAGAACGCGCACACTCACATGGTAAGCGTCACAAAGATATAGACTGTTCACAAGCTAAACTCGTAAGAGATTATTAATTATTAAAGATATATTTTTTTCTTTTAGGTTGACATTTTATTTCACCGAGTGCCCCTCGCCAAGATATACGTAGTCAATAAGAGAGATCGGGAGAATCTGGGTGAGTTTTAGACTTTATTCTTCACTCAGAGACGTGACCTGGTCTGAGATGACCTGTTCTGATATAACGTGGTCTTAGATATATCTGGTCTGAGATGACCTAGTTTGAAATGACCTGGTCTAAGGTGACTTGGTCTGAAGTGACCTAGTATGACATGATCTGGTCTGAGAGATATAGCTGGTCTGAAGTGACCTAGTCTGAAGTGACCTAATATGAGATGACCTGTTCTGATATAACGTGGTCTGAGATGACCTTGTCTGAAATGACCTGGTCTAAGGTGACTTAGTCTGAAGTGACCTAGTATGAGATGACCTGTTCTGATATAACGTGGTCTGCGATATATCTGGTCTGATATAACGTGGTCTGAGATGACCTTGTCTGAAATGACTTGGTCTGAAGTGACCTAGTATGAGATGACCTGTTCCGATATAACGTGGTCTGAGGTGACCTGGTCTGAGATATATCTGGTCTGAGGTAACCGGTTGCCATTATAGAAGTAGCGTCCGAGTATTTATACGAGTGCACTCTGACTCGTGACAACGTGGCTTCGGAGTTATCGAGGAACATAAACATACAATACTTACACTAAAGCCGCGTTGACCCGGTCAATTTCATACTAGTGCGGTAATAGGACGCGGTACTAGTGCGCTCGAATCGGACGAAAATCGTCCGAGTGAGCTCGTAACACCCGGTTGCCATTATACGAGTGCGCTCGGTCCGAGTGCACTCTGACCGTGTAAACGCGGATTAATACCCGGTTGCGAGTAGTTACACGAGTGCGCTCTGACCGTGTAAAGGTGGCTTTACAATATGTGGACCATTTCAGGCGTGAAACTGGACAACGATTGCAACATTTCGTCGGTGGAGTCTAATTCGCCGGCCAGTCGAGTCGGACTGCCGACCGTCAAATGGTCGCTCACCGAAGTCAACAATAGGCCAATAAATCTCGTCAAGGTATGTCCAAGTTTAAGCATCGCTTTTGTATAACTTTGTAAAATATATGACCTTTGTCACTCGTCTAGTAAAGTAGCTTTCTGCAGGTGAAAGAATTTTTAAAATATGTTAACTAGTTTTTGAGTTTTTGACTAATCAACATAAACATAAAAAATCTTCTTCTCTCTTTATAATGGTATGTAATTAGTATAGTTGACATCATTTTCCAAATCATCTAATTTTCAAAATGGACCATATCAACTGATATTTTTGTAACGAAAATTATCAGTTATTCCATCAACTTATTAACTATTATATCAACTGATATTTTTGTAACGAAAATTATCAGTTATTCCATCAACTTGTTAACTATTATATCAACTGATATTTTTGTAACGAAAATTATCAGTTATTCCATCAACTTCTTAACTATTATATCAACTGTTATTTTTTTTACCAAAAATTATCAGTTATTCCATCAACTTCTTAACTATTATATCAACTGTTATTTTTTTTACCAAAAATTATCAGTTATTCCATCAACTTGTTAACTATTATATCAACTGATATTTTTGTAACGAAAATTATCAGTTATTCCATCAACTTATTAACTATTATATCAACTGTTATTTTTTTTACCAAAAATTATCAGTTATTCCATCAACTTGTTAACTATTATATCAACTGATATTTTTGTAACGAAAATTATCAGTTATTCCATCAACTTGTTAACTATTATATCAACTGATATTTTTGTAACGAAAATTATCAGTTATTCCATCAACTTCTTAACTATTATATCAACTGTTATTTTTTTTACCAAAAATTATCAGTTATTCCATCAACTTCTTAACTATTATATCAACTGTTATTTTTTGTAATTATTCCATCAACTTATTAACTTAACTATTAACTTATTAATTAATTATTCAATTGTCTGTCATCAACTTATTAACCAAGTCAACTGTTAATTTTTTGTAACCAAAAATTATCTGTTATTTCATTAACTGTTATTTTTTAAGCCAAAAATTATCAGCTATTCCGTTAACTTATTAACTGTTGTTCAACTGTCTGTCTGTCGTCAACTTATTATCTAATCAACTGTTTTTTTTTTTCAACCAAAAATTATCATTTATTCCATCAACTTATTAACCGTTGTTCAACTGTCTGTCTGTCGTCAACTTATTAACCAAGTCAACTGCTATTCAACTGTCTGTCACTAACTTATTAACTAATCAACTGTTATTTTTTTAAACCAAAAATTATCAGTTATTACATCAACTTATTAACCAAATCAACTGTTATTTTTTTAAAATTATCAGTTATTACATCAACTTATTAACCAAATCAACTGTTATTTTTTTTAAATTATCAGTTATTACATCAACTTATTAACCAAATCAACTGTTTTTTATTTTAAATTATCAGTTATTACATCAACTTATTAACCAAATCAACTGTTATTTTTTTTAAATTATCAGTTATTACATCAACTTATTAACCAAATCAACTGTTATTTTTTTTAAATTATCAGTTATTACATCAACTTATTAACCAAATCAACTGTTTTTTATTTTAAATTATCAGTTATTACATCAACTTATTAACCAAATCAACTGTTATTTTTTTTAAATTATCAGTTATTACATCAACTTATTAACCAAATCAACTGTTATTTTTTTTAAATTATCAGTTATTACATCAACTTATTAACCAAGTCAACTGTTATTTTTTTTGTTACCAAAAATCATCGTCAACTTCTTCTCAACTTTCCAGGGTGGCGAAGAAGAAATGAATCGGATAGCAATGAACGGCACAGAAGTCTCTCTGCTAATACAGCCGTCGGGCTTAATAAAAAAAATTAGGGCGGCGATCAAATCAAACAAAACCGTGTTTAATTTAAGATAGGAAAGTTTCGCAAGTGCTATGATATATTATTTATATTATATTATGATCTCTTATCCAATGTTCCGATGATAACAAGTTCGTGTGACGTTTTGTTCTCATAAAACTCCTTAGTTTCAGTTAAGGAACTATAGTTTAAGGGTGGGTTGCACCATCGTAACTTTAACGGTAACCATATCCAAACCAGCCGCTAAATATTCGGTTATGCATTACTCATGTGTTGCACCATTTTTAAAACGGTTAAATTGACGTCACAACTTAACGATAACAATAACCGCTCGATATTAGCCGGTCATTGTCATTGTTATTGTTACATTTAAGTCAACTGTGACAGGTGACTTTGAAAGTTGCCGTATTAAAAAAAAATATTAGTACGACAACCTTTGAAAATTACATTAACTTAAAATGGCAACCCATTTTAACTTTGACAGTGACGAACAATATGACGGTGCAACATGCGATTGTTAATTTCGCCTGTCACCGTTAAAGTTAAAGCTAAAGTTAACTTTGACCGTAACAATGACAACTTAAACTATATTTTGGAAAACGTTTCGTATATCAAACTGGTGATTGAAAATAATAATAAATACAATCAAAATTGAACTCTCCCTGCGTAGATTTACGGCTGTTTCGAGAAATGTGCCCAGTGAATTTAATTATAATCATTTGTAAGAGAGAAAAAAAACCAAGTTATTTCTAAAATGCATTGAGCATTATTTTTCTTAAGGTGGTTTTATATATTAAAAAGAAAATGTACCTAAGATTGAATATTATATTAGGGATAGGGAGACCCTAATATTTGTGATTTTTAGATGAATTTTACATTTTTTATTGAAATTTAAAATGAAAAAAAAAAGATGTATGTGATAGTGTTTATCCAAAGTATTCACTTAACGTCAACCGTTAACTATTGATTTAACGGGTTAATCAACATTTGGCTATTTGATGTTGATTTAACAGGTTGATCGACATTTGGCTATTTGATGTTGATTTAACAGGTTGATCGACATTTGGCTATTTGATGTTGATTTAACAGGTTGATCGACATTTGGCTATTTGATGTTGATTTAACACGTTAATCGACATTTGGCTATTTGATGTTGATTTAACAGGTTGATCGACATTTGGCTATTTGATGTTGATTTAACAGGTTGATCGACATTTGGCTATTTGATGTTGATTTAACAGGTTGATCGACATTTGGCTATTTGATGTTGATTTAACAGGTTGAT
This sequence comes from Synanthedon vespiformis, assembly GCA_918317495.1. Classification (NCBI taxonomy): domain Eukaryota; kingdom Metazoa; phylum Arthropoda; class Insecta; order Lepidoptera; family Sesiidae; genus Synanthedon; species Synanthedon vespiformis. Next base: position 1,405,346 of record OU906975.1, on the reverse strand, counting down.
CGACATTTGGCTATTTGATGTTGATTTAACACGTTGATCGACATTTGGCTATTTGATGTTGATTTAACAGGTTGATCGACATTTGGCTATTTGATGTTGATTTAACACGTTGATCGACATTTGGCTATTTGATGTTGATTTAACACGTTGATCGACATTTGGCTATTTGATGTTGATTTAACAGGTTGATCGACATTTGGCTATTTGATGTTGATTTAACAGGTTGATCGACATTTGGCTATTTGATGTTGATTTAACAGGTTGATCGACATTTGGCTATTTGATGTTGATTTAACACGTTGATCGACATTTGGCTATTTGATGTTGATTTAACAGGTTGATCGACATTTGGCTATTTGATGTTGATTTAACAGGTTGATCGACATTTGGCTATTTGATGTTGATTTAACAGGTTGATCGACATTTGGCTATTTGATGTTGATTTAACAGGTTGATCGACATTTGGCTACTTTTGTGGTACTTTTAAGTTACAAAATTTTCAAAAGTCCTATAAAATGTATTAATATTAATTTTTTTTTAAATAATAATTTAAATATTTTACTATTTCACCGGTTTTTAGTACTAGTAAAAAAATATATATATAAAAAAAATAATACGCGTGTCAGAAGTGAAATTCCTTTGGCGATCTAATATATAAAATGGTAAGCGTTACAAGAAGCGTCACGTGATCGTTACACTGAATCGTCACACAATATATTAGACCTTGAAAATTTTTCACTCTCGTCGCGCGTCAAAGAAGTTTCCCTTCGAAAAATGTTGTCGCATAATGTTATTACCTTTTTGTATGTCGATTTACACATTTACCAAGTCTAGTTCATAATAATTATTATATATTATAATACAGTAAGCGCCTGTTTCACAAACGTCAAGTATGGCCTAAAACTGTAGTCAAGTCAAGTAACTGTCATTTAAAGTCATCGGTAACCGGAGATTATGGAGCTGGGTACACCTTTGTTTGTACGGTAAACGTCCCAAACATTGAATAGAAAATATTTAAAAAAAAATCGCCTATCGAATGATGCAGTAAAACGAGTGCATAATTGAATAAAACAGAAAATGATTTTTAAAAGTAACTAATCAACACTTTACGTGACGTTGGTGAAAGAGGCGCTAATAATAATTTTTTGGTCGTAACATATCTTTTGTGATAATATTAAATTTGAATTGAACATATCTATACTCTATCTATACTCTATGGTTGACTCGGTACAGATTCAAGTATTAGTTTGAATTTTAAAATTTGAATTTTTAGTTTGAATTGTGAATTTTAAAAATTTGAGTTGTGAATTTTTAGTTTGAATTTTTAAATTTGAATTTTTAGTTTGAATTTAGAATTGTGAATATTTAGTTTGAATTTTGAATTGTGAAATTTGAATTTTAAATTTGAATTTTTACTTTCAATTTGATTTTTAAATTTGAATTTTTAGTTTGAATTTTGATTTTGAATTTTAAATTTGAATTTTTAGTTTGAATTTTGAATTGTGAAATTTGAATTTTTAGTTTGAATTTTGAATTTTTAAATTGAATTTTAATTTTTACTTTGAATTGTGAATTTTAAATTTGAATTTTTACTTTCAATTTTAAATTTGAATTTTTAGTTTGAATTTAGAAATGTGAAATTTGAATTTTTAGTTTGAATTTTAATTTTTACTTTGAATTGTGAATTTTGAATTTGAATTTTTACATTGACTTGTGAATTTTTACTTTGAATTTTTTGTATCAACTTTTTGACATCTCTTTTATTGTATCAACTTTGAGTTGTGACAATTGTACATTTATTTATATTATATTGTTTTATTGTAAATAATTTATTTCTCGGATTAGTTTCTTATCTGAGTTTAACAAAAAAAGCAAATGATTTTTAAAGTTTTTTTTAAGCACAGCTTAGAATCCTAATAATTAATGTTTATAGTTACTAAGCTCAAAAAATGGAAGATCTTTTGTGATGTCCTAATAGTTTTTAATATTAAAAAAAAAACTGAAACTCGAGAATTTAAATAGGTCCAATTAATTTAAGAAGAAAAAAAAATACGCCTCCATTTTTGAAGTATTTTACAACGTTTGCAGTTTTTATACAACTTTTTCATGAATTTTCGATATAATATCTTTATTATTTATTTATTTAAATCGGCAACAGTCTAGCACATTTAACCTGATAAGTAAGGATAAGGCTTAAAAGGCTAGTTGCCAGGCCATAAAATTCCAAAAAAAGAAAGACACCTGATAAAAGCCTTAAAAGTCTTGATGCCAGGCCATAAAATTCCAAAAAAAAGAAAGACTACCTGATAAAAGTCTTAAAAGTATGCCAGGCCATAATTCTACGAAAAAAGAAAGCTGATAAGGCTTAAAGGTCTTGTTGCCAGGCCATAAAATTCCCAAAAAAAATAAAAGAAAGACCACCTGCCTGGTAAGGCTTAAAAGTCTTGTTGCCAGGCCATAAAATAATAAAAAAAAACACCTGATAAGGGTCTTCAATCCATTCTGATTCTCATATAATATGTAAAATGTGTACATTTTTTTGTACAATTTGTATATTTCTTTAATTTATTTCATAAGTGAAATGTGATTTTTATTTTATTATTTTACTCTTTATACAAGTTTTATTTATGCTAATAAATAACTTTTAATTTTCCCAATAGCTTTTATAAAAACGCTAAGAGACTTCTTCACTAGGTAATTTTACTACATATATAATAAATAGTAAAAGTCGCAGCTATTATTATATTATCCATTCAACGCGTCGAACATCTAGGTTAATAACCCTTAACTAAGTTAACTGAAGTCAATAACTTATTAATTAAACCTACGAGTTAAGTTATTGACTTTAAAGTGAAAGTCAAGAAAAAAAATTATTTCAAGATTGCTGTTAAAGTTAAGCAACGTTAACTGTTGATTAACAGCTGTTCGCGGTTAACTGTTGATTCAGTCTTATTGTCTAGATTGTTTCTTCATTGATTTTAATTACCATAAATATTTCAAAGTTACATGCAACCTTGTATTGTAACATTGTAAACGACGTAATCCAGTGGATTAGGGGGCGTTTTTTTAAGATTTTTGAATCTCCCTTCCCCCTCCCATGTAACGCGCCGTAACGTTTTTCAGTACCCTCCCTCCCCCTCCCTAAACATTACGTAACAACCAAGGGATCATTTGACGCGTTGTTCGAACCCCTCTGTAACGCATCGTAACGTTTTACAAGACCCCCTTCCCCCCTCCCCCAAATTGCGTAACGTACTTGTACGTCCCCTTAGTAAGTTCAAATGTAATGTTAAAATTATACTAGCATAATGGACATAATGGGAGTGCAGTCTTTTATGGCACGAATACGACTGCGAAAGAGACATTAACAGACTCTTAGAACATTTAGAACTATTAAAACAGGAACACTAGAGAACTACATTCCGTTGGAAATTTTTCGGCACTTCGCATCAAACAGTTATATCAACTGTGGTTTGATGACATGACACATTTTTAACCCTTTAGCCGCCAGAGTCGGATTTATCCGACTAATTGCTCTACTTGTATAATGTTTATTTCTGACGGCTAAAGGATTAACTAAATATGAATTTAAGTGTCTACTTAAGACCAAAAAGCTTTAACATGCTCAGAAAATAACAAATGCTCTAAAAAGACCCTAATTTTAAAAGCGTAGCTAAGTAGTTAACAACGTTAACTATGTCAACAGTTAACGTCGATTAGCGTTAATGTGCTCCCAACAGTTTAGCTTAACTGTTAAACCAATAGAATAAAATGTATTTCGGATGTTTCACTTAATTTGCAATATGAATAAAATGAATTATGAAAATATAATTTTGTTTTAATTTTATAGTCCCCTTTAACTACACGAGTCCTTCTTTTTCTCTTTTAGGCCAAGAGCAAACGTACATTCGTAAATGCTACTCTACGAAAGAAATAAAGCCCGGTGATTGGTTGTTGTAACGCCCACATGAAATTTTGACCAATCACAAAATACCTTAGGAAAATGCTTCATTCCTACGGGAAAACGGGTAATAGGACAACGGGTAGTAAGAATTATCCTTCCGTACTTATCTTTTTCACATATAACTTCTAAACGGCTGAACCGATTGGGTTGAAATTTTATATGCCTACTTCGATGGTTTCCTGGATGATTTAAAAATACAATTGCACCCGGTAGGTGGCGCTGCTGTCGGTGTGTCAACTACTAAACGGCTTGACAGATTGGGTTGAAATTTTGTATGTGTATTTCCATAATGGTTTCACAGACACGAAAGTATTATATTTTATTAAGTTACGCGGACGAAGTCGCGTGCAACAGCTAGTATATATATACATTTGTATTTTATAGGACACACCGCAAAACACTGCTAGTTTATTAGTATAAGAAAAGCGATAATAAAAGACATGTTTTATATTACTCATTATGTTTTTATTAATATAAAAATATACAATTGACTTATTAACTATACTTAATAACATAATTACGTGTTCCACGTATTAATAACTAATATACATTATAATATTTTTAATACTTAGGTAACAATAGCTACCTGTGCGCGCAGACATATATATAACATATGTATAACAATTTAGTGCAACAGATAACTTTCTTCAGCAAGTTTAAATATTTAGTCTGTGTCTTTTTAGTATTATAGATATTATGTATTTTCCAAAATAAATGTAACATAAACTTAGCCATAAATTTCACACAAATTATGATCCATGGACCAAATCGACGACCAACTAATTGGTCAATGGGGAAAATATTTTCAAAAAAATTGCCTTGAGGCATCGAGTAGGTAATTGAGCATTCTTTAAAATAATTATTTTTATTATCGAAGTATTGTATAAACAATATAGAACTTAGGAATACCTCTTTAACTTGTCTTTAACAATTTAATCGCTTGGTTCTGTTCTGTAGAACTTGTCATGTTTGACAACTATTTTTTTTTCTTTAAAAATATACGAACCAAAGATATTAAACACCTATATACGAACCGATATATTTTTTTAAAGAGAAAGCAACGCAATGATTTTTACAGGCAGGTAATACAGGCTATACAAGTAGAGGAATTTGTCGTATATACAGGGCGTTCCAAGATTATGCGACATGAAGGGAAAGTACCTTAAATATCGTAGATAAAATATTTAGCTGAAAGAAGACTATGTTATTAACTTATTATTAGTAAATAGTACAATTCAAATATCGTAGATAAGATATTGTTATTTTTAAAAGTTAGTAATACCTACTGCGTTCAAAGTTTTTCTAAAAATTACGTCGTCGTCGGCAATAAATAAACATTCTTAAAATTTGAATAAAACATTTTACTTATTCCTTTCTTTTAAGATACTACGTTATATACTTGAGAATTTTTTTTTTTTCATTCTTTCGATTGGCATCATAAAAATACGGGTGATTTTTTTTTACATATAGTTAAGTCGGTTCGATTTTCAGACGAAGCAAGTAATTTTTAGAAAATCTTTGAAAGCAGTATTACCAACTTTGAAAAATAACAAAGTCTTCTTTCAGCAAAATATCCTATCTACGTATTTAAGGTACTTTCCCTTCATGTTGCACATTTTTGGGACGCCCTGTATATGTTTGTGGCGAAACTTTTTGGTATATATTCGAATAAGTTAGATATATATACGTAAGTATTCACGGAAAACACGTGTTTTTTTTTAGCTTTCCTTTGACCAATTATTTAATTTACAAATTAACGAGTTGGTCCGTGGGTCAGTAAAGAAATTTTAGTATCTTTTAAGACATCTCTTTTAGGACCATAGATATTTTTCTCCGTTGCACAAAAGCATTAGGCTTCGACCAAAACTTAAAGAAAAAATTTAACGTATTTTTAAACAATTATTTAAATATTTATTTTTACTTTAATATTTACTTAAAAATCCATTTAAAACTATTTAATTGGAAATAATTTGTATTGACTTACAGCAAATACAATCAATTGTTAAACAATTCGAGACGTAAAGAGGTGTTCATTCTTATTAAACCTAATTATTAATAATAATATTTTTATTTAAAAAATTCGTGGGTATCATCAATAACTTAAATTATTATTATAGAATATTATTATATTTATTATGGCCGTAGATTGAGGCAAAAAGAAAGATTGGTGACTCACTATTCGCGCCCAAGCGCGAAACTCGTTTGTACGAGGTCCAAACCTCGTATACTGAGTCCAATGGACTCAGTGTCAATCAGTCTTGCATACATGTGATAATTTGAAACGCGGTGAGTTTTTGTGGAAACATTGTAATTGTAATTTATCTACCCTCTCTATTACAAGTGTTTATTATAAGTGTTCAGTATTGGAATATTATGAGGCCCATTTTTCAAACAGACATACAGGCTGACGGTCCACTTTATGGTATGTGTCCACTTGGTGGTATGTGGTCACTTGATGGTATGTGGCTACCATCGCCTATGACACAAGCTACGCCGCCATAGGTGCTTTGCTGATCATAGAAAGATTAAGGATAAGGTATAAGGAAGGGTTGGGGTAATTTGTCTATTACAAACGTATACTGTATCTTCCTTTTTGCTTCCATCTGCGATTATGACATTTTCTACTTCTGAAATGTCGCAGTTCATTCAAGTATATATTTTTTTGGACATGCGTTGGTCATGCTGGGCTATTTTAATTTAGAATATTGCTTACTAACTTTTGCCCGCGACTTCGTCCGCATCCCTTTTCAGGGTCTTTTAGGCGTCAAAATATTCATTCAAAAATTATCGCTCTTATAATTTGGTCAGGCGTTAAATGATCCCTAAACAACAGAACAATGGAGGTAATCAAATATGAAACTGTCTGAAACTGGTGAATTAACATTTTCTAAAAAAATAATAAATGTGCAATTATACCAAGTGCCTTATCTAGTTAAGGCGTCAACTCTTAAAAAACAAACTACCTCACTTTCGCCATTATCTAAGTAAGTACAAAATCTATGTATAAAGTACTTAATTAATTCTTTAAGTTAATATTTATAATCTAAGTGGAAGAAGATTTTTTTTTATTACTCAACCAACAACCCTTAACATTGGAAACATTTCATTTTTATCAATACTTTAAAATTAAAAGAAATTTTTTTCGGACATTTAACCAAATAGATTTGAAAATATTAAAAGCGTGTTTTTAATAATAATAATTTATTACATTTATATGTATTATTTTAACCGAAATTTTTTTAGGCACGTTGGGCACACTTTTGTATGGGGAAAATGCACTGGGCGCAGTTATCACTTCTGACGTGCAGTCCTACGACTGACAGTTTTTTTTTATATCAAGGTCGATGATAGACATGCTAACGGTAAATGGGCTCTAACATCCTTTACTCGCTCACCGGAACACAACAGCACATGTGCTGTTATTTGTAACTGCCAGACGGGTTGAACATAGGAATCTATAAGAATAAGAGGTTAGGAAAGGATACGGAAATAGGCTGTAGCATACTTTACTCGCTCACCGGAACACAACAGCAGATGTGCTGTTATTTGTAACTGCCAGACGGGTTGAACATAGGAATCTATAAGAATAAGAGGTTAGGAAAGGATACGGAAATAGGCTGTAGCATACTTTACTCGCTCACCGGAACACAACAGCACATGTGCTGTTATTTCTAACTGCCAGACGGGCTGAGCATAGGAATAATAGATTAGAAAAGGATAAGGAAATGGGGTCTAGCCTCCTTTACTCGCTCACCGGAACACAACAGCACATGTGCTGTTATTTCTAACTGCCAGACGGGCTGAGCATAGGAATAATATATTAGAAAAGGATAAGGAAATGGGGTCTAGCCTCCTTTACTCGCTCATCGAAACACAACAGCACATGTGCTGTTATTTCTAACTGCCAGACGGGCTGAGCATAGGAATAAGCGATTAGAAAAGGATAAGGAAATGGGGTCTAGCCTCCTTTACTCGCTCATCGAAACACAACAGCACATGTGCTGTTATTTCTAACTGCCAGACGGGCTGAGCATAGGAATAAGCGATTAGAAAAGGATAAGGAAATGGGGTCTAGCCTCCTTTACTCGCTCATCGAAACACAACAGCACATGTGCTGTTATTTCTAACTGCCAGACGGGCTGAGCATAGGAATAAGCGATTAGAAAAGGATAAGGAAATGGGGTCTAGCCTCCTTTACTCGCTCATCGAAACACAACAGCACATGTGCTGTTATTTCTAACTGCCAGACGGGCTGAGCATAGGAATAAGCGATTAGAAAAGGATAAGGAAATGGGGTCTAGCCTCCTTTACTCGCTCATCGAAACACAACAGCACATGTGCTGTTATTTCTAACTGCCAGACGGGCTGAGCATAGGAATAAGCGATTAGAAAAGGATAAGGAAATGGGGTCTAGCCTCCTTTACTCGCTCATCGAAACACAACAGCACATGTGCTGTTATTTCTAACTGCCAGGCGGGCTGAGCATAGGAATACGAGGTTAGGAAAGGATAAGGAAAGGTGCTCTAGCATCCTTTACTCGCTCACCGAAACACAACAGCACATGTGCTACTACTACAAAAGTTTATTTCCAAAGTTGACCCTGCCGGGAATCGAATCGGAGGGCCTAAGACGGAGAGTTTAAGCAAGCAACCTAACCACACATCCAAAGGTGTCTAAGTTCGTGACAGTAGAACTCAAATTTACTAAATTTGGTATATAATACCACACCATATAAGTATTTGGTATATTTTTAATGTTATCAATTTAGGGATGATTTATATTAGAACGTGGCGTGGCGTGGCGTGTCCGAGGCGTGCCTCAGACGTGGCCCGGATGGGGCACGCGCTTGGCACGTTACATATAATTTGTATGAAGATGTTTATATTACAACGTGCCCCGTCCATGCCCCGTCCGGGCCCTGGACACGCCACGCCATGTTCTAATTATATGTAACGTGCCAAGCGCGTGCCCCGTCCGGGCCACGTCTGGCATGCCCCAGACACGCCGTGTTCTAATATAAATCATCCTTATCGTATGTATACTGTATAGTCGTCGCAAAACTTGAAGGGCTTTGGCGATGTCACGTGTCAAATAGCGCAGTAACCGATTTTGGGACTGTTTTTGAGGTATTGCGACACGGGGATGTGAGAGCCAGGGAATGAGCGAGACGGAATGATAATATTTTGTACGAGAGAAAGCAGGGCCACTAGCCATGAGCACACCACTTCCAACGCTCCTTTACGAAGTTAGAGAACGATAGAAAATAAAGCCCGATGATTGGTCAAAATTTTATGTGGGCGTTACAACAACCAATCACCGGGCTTTATTTTCTGTCGTTTGGTCAATCTACAACGCTCCCGTTTGCACTGGGTACTCTTGGCTAAGGGGCCGGAGCCCATCAAGTTTTACGACGTTTATACCTGCCTATAGAAAAAGATTGCATCCATTCTTTCTTTCTTATCTATAAATGCAAAGAGTTCAGAGAACCTAACTGTAAGATTACCTACTAAGTTAGTAAGGTTATTACTACCCTATCAACTTAGTATAACAACGTTGACCTAACTATAACTACAAGGTTGCTAAGTTAATAAGGTAATTACTACCTTATCAACTTAGTTTTGAGATATGGATTTGAAAAAAAGTGGGATAAACATTGATTAAGGCTACTTTTGAAATTCTCATGCATCCGAACCGTTTGTATCCTTACTGTCTGTTTCTGTCTGTTTGTTCGCAATAAACTCAAAAACTACTGCACCGATACTCATGCTGTTTTCACCAATGGATAGAGCGGTTCTCGATGAAAGATTCAGTATATAATTTACAATATTACGCGGACGAATTCGCTTACAGCAGCCAGTGAAATATACATTGAAATTTTGATCCACACATTACATTACGCATTCTCTAATTCTCTTTTGCGCATGTTTCTTCTACTATTTATAATAGGCACAAAACCCCACAGGGCCGCGCCCCCAACCAATATAAAACCCAATGTTACAAACAAGGACTTGTACGACTTCGTGTATTCGTACCAAAAGCCACAAATTGGCGGTCCTATCAACTGCAAGATTCCGTTCATGAACAGACTGATACCGTACGAGGACATCAGTCTTTCTGTGCCCAACATTTCTGTCATGACCAAGGCAGTTACACCCACGTTAATACCGGACGCTATGCCAAAAATGCAGCAAAGTGCGCTAATGGCCATATAACTCTGCATTAGAGGTATGGCTGCCAGGCTAACACCTGACACTAGGAGCCCGGACATGAAGAAATATCGTTTAGGAGTTGCAACTATATCGGAAAGGGCAGAACCTCCGATTCTTCCGACCAAATCCAGGGCAGAAATCAAAGACAACAAATACGCTCCCAGGGACTTATCGAATCCGCATTCGAGGGCATAAGTTGGGACTAGAATTATGAAGTTTGTATACGATATTGCACATGTGCAATTGGAAATTAGGATGACCAAGTAAATCGGGTCTTTTAGGAGCTGCAAATCGAAATATTTGCTAGGCTCTTTCTTGTTCTCGTCGTCTTTGCGCTTTTTGCAGCCGCAGCAGTAACTGATAGGGGCTAGACTGTCAGTGACCGATTTTAGGCTGAATTGTGATGCGAATTCACTGGGTTTCTCGAAAGCTGAAAGTGTTGAGCCGTGGAAAGGCGTGGACATGTATTGGAAGCTTGAAGTTGAAGGACTGCGCTTCGGTGTCTTTGGCAATGTTAACTTTTTACCAAAAGTCTCTTGAGAATTGACACGACTGGTTTTCCCTTCAGGCACTGACTCCAGAAACGAAGAATTACTGGGTAAATGGTTTGATATTTTACTGCTGGCGTTGTGCAAGCCGTGTTTTGGATTCGCTGGAGTGGAAATCTTTCTGTGACGCTCCTCAATTGGCTTAGATGCGACTACGACGGCGCTTGCTGATCTCACAAAGTCCTTAGGAGTCGCTTCGTCGAAGTTCACTTGTGCAATGAACACTGGAGGTGATCCGTTGGGATATTTATCGCATGTTGGTGTGACGTCATCTTCAGATGTTAAAACAACTTTTGGATGGCCAGTCTCTTCGTCTATTGCGTCTTCCTCGGCGAAAGTTTCGAGCTGTGGGTAAAAGTAATTCAATAATATAGTACAAAATAGAGTAAATAGTACTTAATTGAGTACTATTAGTAGCGTCCGGTCCATTACAACCAATTCCCAAATTGCCTGAAATGTGAATACGCCCTGAAATCGACTAAATCCCAAAAAGACCGATTCCCAATTCGCCTGAATTCAAAATTGCCTTATTAATTTTTAATTACTAACGTAAGCAGCACATTTTTGCAATTGCAACTTTTCAAATAACAAAGTAAACAATAAACATGCATAATATATAATAATATTTTCAATTTTCAATCTTCAAATTTTCAGGCAATTTGGTACTAAGGCATTTCGAATTTCAGGCGAAATGGGAATCAGGCAATTTGGGATTTGGTTGTAATGGAAAAGGTAATTTGCATTTCAGGCGAAATGGGAATCAGGCAATTTGGGATTTGGTTGTAATGGAAAAGGTAATTTGCATTTCAGGCGAAATGGGAATCAGGCAATTTGGGATTTGGTTGTAATGGAAAAGGTAATTTGCATTTCAGGCGAAATGGGAATCAGGCAATTTGTGATTTGGTTGTAATGGAAAAGGTAATTTGCATTTCAGGCGAAATGGGAATCAGGCAATTTGGGATTTGGTTGTAATGGACCGGACGCTATTAGTACTTAGGTATACTTACAGTGTGTACTCTCTGTATACTACACACTTATAAGTATTGTGTCATTGTTAAGAGGGTCACTCTACGCATTAATAAACTGGCCAGTAACAAACGTCTTAAGGCGAGAAAAGATAACTTGATTAATTTCTGTTTTGTGGTTTTTGTATTATGTTTGTGTCTTTGTATCCTACGTAAAGAAAATTATTTCTTTTTTTCTTGATATAAATAACAAAATTTTATTTCATATGCTTGGTATTTCGGTATACTTAACTTTTTTTTTTGTAAATCGATCGGAATGGTCAGTCTGACTCAGACTGACGATTTGAAACTTGTGACATTTTGAAACTCAAAGTCTGACGATTTGAAAATCACACATTTTGAAACTCAAGTCTGAGGATTTGAAACTTGTGATATTTTGAAACTCAAAGTATGACATTTTTAAATTCTCACGACGATTTGAAACTTAGTCTGACATTTTGAAACTCAGTCTGGCGATTTGAAACTCTGACATTTTGAAATTCAGTCAGACATTTTGAAACTCAGTCTGAAGATTTGAAACTTGTAACATTTTGAAATTCAGTCAGACATTTTGAAACTCCGAATTGAAACTTGTGACATTATGAAACTCAAAGTATGACATTTTTAAATTCTCATGACGATTTTAAATTTAGTCTGACATTTTTAAACTCACTCTGGCGATTTGAAACTCTGACGTTTTGAAATTCAGTCCGAGTCATTTTGAAACTCAAAGTCTGACGTATTGAAACAAAAAATCTGACGATTTGAAATTCAGTCCGACATTTTGAAACTCAAAGTCTGACGATTTGAAACTTTGACATTTTGAAACTCAGTCTGACGATTTGAAACACAGTCTGACATTTTAAAACTCAAAGTCTGACGTATTAAAACTCAAAGTCTGACGATTTGAAACTGACTTTTGGAACCAAACCCCTCAGACTTCTTGATGCTTGGAAATACCACTCAAAAAAACTGCATAAGAAAAACAACTTCTCTATAAGAAAATACATTATTTATTTACAAAACGTTATATAGGTACGAAAATAACACAAATATTTATCAACTTAATCTATTTACCAAAGTAAGTAACATTATTGAAAGTACCGGTACAAAATCTTTGTCTTCATTGTGACAATTTATTTATATATTAATAAAACAGAGAAACGTGAATTTATCTATTTACGTAATAGTAGAGTAAAAAAATTATCGCATTTTCAAAGACTTGTAAAAAATTTTTGGCACATGTTTAAAATTGTCATATTTTATTTCACACTTTGTATTATTTTGTAAACAACTTTGACATTATAGTCCAGTATACGTCACCTGGATTTTATCTAATTTTACTATAGTCGGATTTTTAATTAGATGAACTAAAATGACATTTGGTGAGTTACCAAATGACATTTTATTGTAATGTAAAAATAATGTTGTATCCTGTGTAATCGAGTATTAGGTAAGAATCGTGATTCAATCTTTTCTATTTTACAATAAGTTTGTTAGTTGAACTCATTATTTTAATAAGTTTTTTAGTTGTTGCTAGCTGTTATTTTAGTCCATTAATAAGGCGACTGAGTTCCATTATTCTGTTCTCTTCTATAACGTGATCGATACTTACAACTTGACCATAATTATCGAACTCGGTTATAAGTAAATGAGTCACACTACAACACTACGCTTCATGCTTGCAACATTAAAAAAGTAAAAGGCCGATTTCAGCTGTCATTTTAGTCCGTCTAATTAAAAAATTCGATTATAACACATTTTTCTAGGTAGCTAAAGTAATGCTAACACATTTTTCCTCCGCGTAATTCTCGATAGAGGTAGCTAAAGTAATGCTAACACATTTTTCCCCCGCGTAATTCTCGATAGAGGTAGCTAAAGTAATGCTAACACATTTTTCCTCCGCGTAATTCTCGATAGAGGTAGCTAAAGTAATGCTAACACATTTTTCCTCCGCGTAATTCTCGATAGAGGTAGCTAAAGTAATGCTAACACATTTTTCCCCCGCGTAATTCTCGATAGAGGTAGCTAAAGTAATGCTAACACATTTTTCCTCCGCGTAATTCTCGATAGAGGTAGCTAAAGTAATGCTAACACATTTTTCCTCCGCGTAATTCTCGATAGAGGTAGCTAAAGTAATGCTATGGTATGCGCAGCCTACGCTTCCTACGCTTGGAAGTGGCTACCGTCGCCAATTCACTAACCAAAGATTTAAATCGAGAGATGCGCCCTTACTAGCGAAACTGTGTTACAAAATCAATCAATTCAATACTAATAATAAATGTGTAGGGGTCGGTCGTGGAGTAATTTACTTTGTTTTCGGAAATATCGTGTATATAGGCTCTATACGTGATACTGAAACTAAATTTACCATTTTTACAATTTTTTTCTGTATGTATGTATGTTCCTCCATAACTCTCAAACGAATTGACTGATTCTCATGAAACTTGATAGATAAACATTTAGACGTACGGGACACAGGATAGGATACCTTTTTCTTTTTTAACGCGAAAAATTTGTTTACAAAACAATACAATCACAAAGAAGACAGACTAAAACATTTGGCTAATGGCGTCCATTTTGTGGGCGACGCCATTTTGTGTCAAGACGTTAAAATATTTTAAAAAGTACAATATTCGGTCAATTTCAACATTTTCTTAAGCAAATTCAAACAAAATGCTTGGGAAAAATGTTGAAATTGACAGAAAAATGGTATATATGTGTAAATATACTCAATAATAAAGTTGTGCTATAGTTATGTAAGTATATATAATGATATGTATTTGTATAGTTAATATAATATAATTTATAATTAAAGATCATCATACTGAATGGACTTGATAATTAAAAATGCAATTCAAATGGATATAAATATCACATAATATTATATTTATTAAAATTTTATTACAAAACATTGTGAGACCAATAAAATATAAATTAGTCGTCCACAGACAACACAATAGATCAGTTTTGATAGCTGTCATTTGACATTGACAGCTGTCATTTGACATTGACAGCTGTCATTTGACATTGACAGCTGTCATTTGAAAACCAAAAAATAACCACAAATAAATTTTACATTCCACATTTTTTACTTGCGGCTCAATTTCGGAGCGTGAATTGTTAAAAATATTAAAATAGGCAATATCCTATTATTATTAACATTAAAATAAAAATAAAATTATATCCTATTATTCTCATTCTTTTATTTAAGCAATCGTTTTTTTTTTTTTTCAAAGTACACGACATTTTTAGACCACCGATTGTGAGAGCTGTCAGCGTCAAAAGTCAACTGACAGCTGTCTTCTTACTAAACTTGGACAAATTCTTTATAAATTCGTGATGCCTTTTATCAATTAATAAAATATTTAACCTTTATTAACAGATAAATAATTAATTCCTTTTATTAATTATCTGTATGTTGACACGCATTCCGTCGAACAGACGATTGATTGTGACGTGTGTCAGTGTCAAAGGTCAACTGACAGCTGTCACCTTTCTATAAGCATTAAGCTTCTGAAAATTTCAGACTGAAATGCGCGTGCACTTTGTACACTGCAGCGCTTTCTTTCTTGGTACCAACTTGGTACAATAATAAAAAATATATATATAAAAATAAAACACGTAATACACAATTTAATTTCCTACCTAAAAACTAGAAAAAGCTCATCGGCGTTGACGCAATGCAGTTATTATAAGTGTTGTATTATAAGTTATTATAAAATGTTGTAAAACGTTATATATGTATATGATAAGTATCACATCACTACATATTATGAAACAAATTCGTCCGCCGCGTCTATATGTCTGTTCGCGATAAACTCAAAAACTGGCCTAGCATCAGTAGTCCGATGATCGGACGGATGAGACTTTGTCTTCTCAGTAGTCCGACGTTCTAATTCTAACACGGCCTCCACACTCTCGCGAAATTAGTTAGAATGAGAGTGTGGACGGTCACCTCGCCCTACTTCGTCCAACTTTACCTCGCCTCGTGCTAGTTCCATTTGTTGTCGGTTTTTGCGACCGAGTCAAAGGACTCAAAGCCGCGTGCATAGAGTAACTTATAATGGTTAGGGAGCCCACGATGCTAAATTTGGACTTTGAAGATTGGATGGTAAGAAGAATCGGCACGATTAGGAATTTAGGCTGAACAGTCTGTATGAAAATCTGAAGCGCTCCAGTATTACAAAATGAGAATCGTCAAAAATATTTTTTGCATTTTCAAAAAGCTGCCACGAGCTTGCGTTACATCCGAATCGTCTGAATTTTAAATGGGAGCTTAGTTTAGGTTCACTTAACATCCCCTCTGAAAATCTGACGCGCTCGAGTTGTATTTAAAATTTTAGCCCCACCCCCGCCAACTCCACCAACCAAACCGTCAGATTAATACATATCCGTTATCGGAGACACGTGGGGAATAAACATTGGCAATATCTGACGCGCTCTAGTTAATCCAAAAATCCCCTCTTGGGCTCTCCTACCATAATATATATGCAACGCGAATGAGCTCCACGCGAAGTTGAACGAGTGTGTAGCGACGCACTTCGTGCTCGGTCAACTTTCTCGAGTACTTCGTCGAGGAACTTCGCGAGAGTGAGGGGGCCGCATAAATCATCGGACTGCTGAGACGAAAAAGTCCCATCAGTCCGATCAGTCGAAGTTACTTTTGCCTTTATGATATTAGTATGGATTCTATGACTAATACTTTAGTACATACAACATAGTTAATTTGTTGTCATATATTTATATTTAATTAATAACGTTTTAAAACAACTTATAACTAATTGCATTGCGATAGCCGCCATTTTTTGTTGGAAGCCTCGTCAAGGTAACTAATTTTCCACTTCTGACGAAAATGTTGTGGAGAAAAAGAAATCACATTATAAATATTTTATATTATCTTTAAAATACGACAACTAAAACTGTGAATTTCGCGTGACTAATGCCAAAGTGGCACATAGAAAGTGCACCTAAAACTGAATCGTGGCCGAGTCGATGGTGAAAAGTGGCAACGAGCAACTTGTACTATTCATTTTAAACTCCAATGCGTTGGCGTTTTTTTTTTTTTTTTTTTATGTTAAGGTCGACAGACAGGCTGACGGTCCACTTGATGGTACGTGGCTACCGTCGCCTATAACACAAGCAACGCCACAAGCGCTACAAGTGCGCTGCCGACCATACAAGGATTAAGGATAAGGGATAAGGGATAAGGGAGGGATAGGGTAATGGGCTCTGGCATCCCTTACTCACTCACCGAAACACAACAGCATGTAAATGCTGTTATTTCACGGTAGTATTCTGTAAGGTGGTGGTTACTGCCGCCAAACGGGCTGCCCAAATGACTGCGAAACGCAGTGTGCTCTACCACTACTTTTCAAATCCAGACCGCATTTAAGAGTCGCATTTACTTAAACGACACACGTTTGGTCATTTTTAAATGACAGACGACTAGAGTTGATGCTCTACGCTTATGTCACTTTTAAATGCTCCATAGAGTTCCTATAGTGTTTTGAAATCCACAGTTGTAATAGATCGACGAAATAAGCCTTAGGCTGCACAAGTTCTACAAACACGTATCGACCTGTTGATTCGCGCTGTCGTGCGAACTTAGCCTTAAAGTCATTTCTATGTCACTTTTAAATGTTCCATAGAGTTCCTAGTGTTTTGTGTGGCGTGCGAAATCCACAGTTGCAGTAGATCGACGAAATGAGCCTTAAGGCTGAGTTCACATGACCGCGCTGCACAAGTTCTACAAACACGTAAGTATCGAGCTGTTGATCCGCGCGGTCGTGTGAACTTAACCTTAGAGCTGGTACACACTAGTCACTAGGCGTTTCGAACCGCGGCTTTGAGAACTGTGAAGTTCTTTAGGGCGAGTACACATTGAGCGCTTGGAGTCGCGTTGGAACTTCATAATTCTCAAAGCGCTCGTCTTCGAAACGCCTAGTGTGTGTAGCAGGTCTTAAAGTCATTGCTATGTCACTTTTAATAAATGTTCCATAAAGTTCGTAGCCTTAAGACTGGTTTTCGTATCGCGCTGACCGTCAGCGCTGAGTGGCCAATATATTATTGTACTCTTCGGCGCGACATGAAAACGCTCATTGAAGACAGAGGCGCGTGGACGGCGGTCTGCGCCGACGCTCAGTACGGCTCAGCGCTGACGCTCAGTACGGCTCAGCGCCGACGCTCGTCAGCGTTACTCTCAAACACCTAATACTTATGGGCACGTAGCACCCAATACTTATGGGCCTGTCGGTGCCGACGCGACGGTCGGCGTGACATGAAGGCTCTGTTCACACGAACCACAACCACAACCACAACCACAACGCAGCGACAAAAAGTGGTCAAGCAGCGGTTACGTGTGAATAGTGTCGCTGCAGCATTTTGCAGTTAAGTTGTGGGTAATTCTGTAAGGTGGTGGTTACTGCCGCCAGACAAAATTTCCCGTCCAGACCAAATTCAACCGTGTGGTCGGTACTGACAAAATCGCAATCACAACGCAACCACCTGCGACACAGCGCAGTGAACACAACGTAGCGTCGTCGCAACCACACTGGTACGCCTGCGCCCTCCCTCTCCCCCCTCCCCCCTCTCTCTCTGTTGTGTTCCGGTGAGTGAGTGAGGGATGCCAGAGTTCATTACCCCATCCCTCCCTTATCCCTTACCCTCAATCCTTGTATGGTCGGCAGCGCACTTGTGGCACTCGTGGCTTCACTTGTGTTATAGGCGACGGTAATAACGTTTCCACCTGCCATCAAGTGGACCGTCAGCCTGTCTGTCGACCTTAACATTAAGAAAAAATGTGGTCCGTGTGAATGCACCGTCCACATGTTGTGGTTCGTGTGAACAGAGCCTTCGTGTCACGCCGATTGTCGCGTCGGCACCGACAGGCCCATAGGTATTGGGTGCTACGAAGCGTTTTAGAGTAACGCTGACGAGCGTCGGCGCTGAGCCGTACTGAGCGTCAGCGCTGAGCCGTACTGAGCGTCAGCGCTGACCGCCGTCCACGAGTCGAAAACCAGCCTAACTCAATGCGTAGTAATAACTTTATACTACGCATTCAGTTATTACTACGTATAGAGAAGACATCTCAAACAAAAGTCGTGTCGTGTTCTATTTTTGGTTAAGATTCAAAACTAAATTTCGCTGCAGCGCTTCAACAATCCCTAACCGTCTAACCATACGATTCAAACATGCAGCGCTAGATCGCTTCTAAAGTGCTGTTTTCTCGCGACCAATAAGCTTACGCCTATGAATTTTACCGAAACATGGCTGC
This sequence comes from Synanthedon vespiformis, assembly GCA_918317495.1. NCBI lineage: Eukaryota > Metazoa > Arthropoda > Insecta > Lepidoptera > Sesiidae > Synanthedon > Synanthedon vespiformis. The sequence goes on along the minus strand of OU906975.1, from coordinate 1,386,345 downwards.
CGCTGCGTATTTTTAGCTACTTTAATTGACAAAATAATATTCAATTACATGTTATATCAATATATAGTGTGTACTTATAGGTGAAAGGTGATTCCTTGGGCTTTATTTGTATTTATTACTGAGTTGTTTAAACATATAGGCATATTTAATTTAAATTAAATCTATACAGACTGTAGAACACAAGTGTATCGTCGCCTGTAGCGCTAACTAGACTGAAATGGTTTGAGTTGGCTGGCTCAAACTCGTGTTGCAAACAATCTGGTTGCCATGTCTTCTCTATACATTTAAACTCATTGTTACTACGTCACTTTTAATTTAAACATTCAATAAAGTTAGTAGTGCATTGTTCGTAATGCGAAGTGCTTTAGACATATTTGCAAATAAGTTATCATTTATATTTTTAAATAATAATAAAAATTAAAAAATTAAATTAATCCACACACAACTCTCTCTGTCAGAAGTGTTCTTAATGTCTAAAACTAAAATAAAATAAAATTACATACCTACACAATTATAGAGAGTGAAAGTAAATTCTATTGGTATATAAAAAAATATATATTTAAAAAAAAATTTTTTGAACACGTTTTGTGCTTTGTATATTATATTTTTTGCGTCAATTCTATTTTTTTTTTTGGAATTTTTCAACTACCCGTCATTTTTAAGATCCATTACACTCTTGAATTGGGGTCATAATTTAAGAAGATCAAACATTTTATGCGATTTTGAAAATTGAAATGCGAAAAAATGACAAGTTATGTGACGGAAAAAATTTTTTTTTTCAAAACCAAAATTTCACATAAATATATCTTTATGTAACAAAAAAATTTCAAGTAAATTAAATAATCCGATACTTTAAAATGTATTTGATTTTTAAAAACTACCTACATGGGAAAATGAATGACAGATTATTTGAAGGAAAAGAAGAATATTTTTTTTCAACCAGAATTTCACTCGACATTAATTTTCGATTAAATTAAAAAAATAAGTTATGTGAAGAAAAAAAATATTTTTTTTAACCACACTTAAACTCGACATTTTTTTCATAATTATTAAAAAATCGGGAGCTATTTAAAAAAAAAATACTTATACGACCAAAATTCAATGAAAATCTTATTGCCTTTAAAAACACCTATTTTTGACCCAATTTTTATTTTTGAGTGCAATAGACTTTTTTTTAAAACCCCCCCAATCCCGTAATTCAATTTTAATCGCAATTTGCGGGTACATATTTCTTTAAAAAATTGCCCTTTTTCTCCTCCTCCCACGTTTTGAAGTTTAATAGACTTTTTTTTAAACCCCCAATCCCATAATTCAATTTTAATCGCAATTTGCGGGTATTTCTTTAAACTTTCCCCTCTTTCTCCTCCCTCCCTTAAACCCAACCTTTTATCTCATACTTTTTCCTGCTTCTCGCATTGCAACTTCCTCCGCCTCTTGTTCACGAGCGGCATGAACAACCATAGACAAGAGCCGCCAATGAAAATCAACCCAAACGTTAGGAACATGTTGAAGAAATTCTTATCGTGCTCGTACCAAACGCCGCAAATCGGCGGACCTATCAATTGCAATATACCGTTCACGAATAGACTTATACCGTATGTGGACATCAATCTTTCCACACCCAAAATTTCAGCCATAACCAACGTGGTCACACCGTTGTTTATGCCCGACGCTAAACCGAATAGGGCGCAAACGACACTTATTGCCTTGTACGACTCCAGAAAGGGGAGTACCGCTAACGTAACACCGGACATTAGCAAACCGCCAACAAAGTAGAAAGTTTTTGGCATAAAATTCAAATCGGACAACGCGGAACCGCCTATACGTCCCACTAGGTCCAGGGCCGAGACCGTGCTGAGCAAGTATGCACCTTTCGCTTTATCGAAACCAATATTTTGAGCGTGCGAGGGCAGCAGAATTATGAAATTCGTGCAAGATATCGCCACTGTACTGCTCGACAGCAGGATTATCAAATACGTGGGGTCGGTTAGGAGTGTTATGTCGAAAAACTTGTTGGGCTCCTTGTCTTTTTTGCGTTTGCAACATAGACAGCAATATGCCACGTCGGCTACACTGTCCGTAACCGATTTTAGGGAGAACTGGGACGCGAAAACGTTGGGCTGTTCGAACGCGGAAAGCGTCGACCCATGGAATGTGGTCGAGACGTATGCAAAACTGGAAGTGGAGAAGTTTCTTTTGGGGCCAACTGTACTCAGTCTTCTGCCAAACGCTTCTGTTGATCCCAATTTCTTTCCATCCGGAATTCCATCCAAGGCAATGGACGCTGAACTGTAATTCCCCTTGGAAATGGGTCTAGGGTAAGACAGCTTCCGTTTGGACGTGTTCTGTCTAAGGTTCTGTGTCGACACGGACGGTGCACAGTTAGAAATCACATGTGCCATTTGAATCTGTGTAGATTCCGTGTCCTTTTCGAGTGGTTTTTCCTCAAAGGCTAAACCGTTCTCTTGCGTTTGCGTTTGTATTATTGTTGGCTGTGTCATTTTGTAAAGTTCAGCCGGTTCGTCCTCTTCGAACAGAATGTCGTCCTGAAATTGAAAATTCTCGCTAAAAAAAAGAGACTTGCAAATAAAAAAAAGTAGGAAGAAGCGACAAGACAAAACCTTTCATTGCCAATGTTAATTAAAAAAAAAATAATTAGTGCCACCACACAGTCGTGTGAGTTTATTTATTTTTTGTGAGGCACAGCGCCTCTTTCACCAACGTCACGTAAAGTGTTGATTAGTTACTTTTAGAAATCATTTTCTGTTTTATTCAATTATGCACTCGTTTTACTGCATCATTCGATAGGCGATTTTTTTTTATATTTTCTATTTAATGTTTGCGACGTTTACCGTACAAACAAAGGTATATATATCAGCTCCATTATCCCCGGTTACCGGTGACTTTAAATGACAGTTTAGCCTAATTGACGTTTGTGAAAGAGGCGCTTAGGGTCGGCGCACATTGAAAGACGGCGTGACAAAATGTTTCAAATTCAAAAATTCAATATTTTATTCGAAATGAGATTAAGTAAATAATTTTTCGACGTCAAAGAAATAAATTAATGTACAAAAATTGGAAATATAATTGTGAGAGAGGAAATAATTTTACTCTCTCACAATTATAGTTACCAAAGAGCGAGAAAAATTTCTCCTTTTGCAACCGTTTAGCTAATTTCAGTTACGAACATGGATTAAGGGGAATTGGGCAATCAGTTATTCAAAGTATGTAGATGAATAAAATAATTTTGTATGGGAGTACTTTATTCATCGTATTTCGTACCTTAAAGTGTTTTTTATTTGAAATAAATTTTCATGATTATGCTATACATGCTAGCATGTATTATGCTACGGCGAAAATCCGCGGCACGCCGATTTTTTACCGTAGCATAGTACAATGAAATTTTAATTACATTGAAATCGCTTAAGGTACGAAATTCTATGGAAAAAAAAAGAAATATTTCGCCGCGTCGTCCTCCAATGTGCGCTAGCCCTTAGGGTCAGTTTCACACTGAAATGCAACGCCACAGTGCTAGAATATACTGTGTTAGTATAGTTTTTGATCGCATCTAGTTTCGTACAAGGCCGAAAAATTAGACGATCGTAACTGGTTACGAAGCTCCGGTTATATACGCGGCCGAACCGGAAGTGTGTGCCTTTTTGTGAGGTAAATACACTGACGTCTATTATACAAGTACGCTGGCCAAAATGTTCCGTACATTGACAATTTTGACATTGCTTGCAAATGACCGTGTTGTTTTAGCGTGTGTTGATTATATCTCAGTTGGAAAACAGTGCAATGATACTTTACTTTGTATTTATTACGCGATATGAAGATTATTTTTGTCATATGATGTGCGACTTTGTAAAACCCACTATGAATAACTTTCCACAGGTAAGTTGACTTATAGTCTAATATATCACGGTTTGAACGTTCCCACCCTTAAAATTAGTTCCATGCACACTCACGCTGATATCAGCTATTCCAAAATGGAGAGAAATCAAATAGATTCATTTTCACATCGCTACACTATTCTGTCCAGCGTACTTGTATTATGGAGGTCAGTTGGTAAATAAATTCTATTTTGTATTGCTACCATAGAGAGTGCATACGCGTCGCGTCGTGTTTCGGTGTAATTTGACCGTTATTACGCGTGGGCCACGAAAACAACGCTCTAAGCGTATTCGCTTAGCGTTGCAAGCGTCAAAAATTTCGATGCAATTTGCAGCGCCATGTTCTGTGGCCTTTTACATGAACTACAGCCATTTGTTTTTAACGCTTGAGATGCTGGCGCTTGAAGCGCAAAGCGAACTCGCTTGGAGCGTTGGTTTCGTGGCCCAAGGCCCACGTCGGTTCACAATTTGCGGAAATCGGTTCATTCATAAATTGCACCCGTTCAAAGCCTGAAGCGGTTCGCTAGTATATATAAAGTAAAAGTATGAAGTATTTTAAAACTAAGTGCCATGTATATAAATAAATAAATAATATGTACGGATAAATATAAATATTTTTATTTTAAAATAATTCTTTTGTAGACCGTGAAATAACAGCAAGTGAGATGTTGTGTTTCGATGAATGAGTAAACGGATGCCATAGTCCATTATCCCTATACATTTCGAAAATATTATCCTCAATTGTGCTATTTATTTATTTATTTATCGTCAAGTTGACAGTTACCCTGTCTTGACGAAATTTACGTTAAAAAATTTTGAACTACCGCATTATTACCAAACAAATTTTTGCATTAGTTTCACAAAGTTAAGGTCAATGTAGTCAATGTTAAATGGTCATGACCAATTTTTAAGAAAGTTATCACTATAAATACTAGGGAGCGAATGGACAAAGACGTGATTCCCATTCGTAACCAGCGCCTATTATTATATAATTATTTGATCGTCAAAGAAGTTTCCCTTCTGATACGCGTAGGTACTCTGTACATGCGCACTTTTTTTTCTTATTTCGAAACCGACCAATCCACGTTCAAAAGCTATATTAAATTCCCATTGTCCACACAATTTTAATGACACCGTGTTTAGGTATAATCCTTCCATCTATTATTTTCCCAATACACCTCCCCCCTCATTATTATATATAACTTTTTGCAATATATTATAACCACTTTCATAATCAACAAACAGTTTAACACACCTTAGCTACGAAAAATTGTTATTTAAAAAAAACATGTTAGAAAATTTCTTTTTTTGAAAATGAAACGACACTCACACAATAAAACTGCATTTGAGAAGCTTAGTAGAAAGTGATTATTTTTATTAAAAAAAATGTGTTGTTATGATATTGTAAAGTACTGGCCAATAAGTCTTGAAAAAAAAATCTAACTAAATTATAGACCTACAGTAGGCGAGTCGAGACTATAATATACTGTTTTACTTTGCAATGATATACAACAATGATGAACAATGTGGATGTGTTATACAACAAAATTATATAACATTTTATTGAACGCACTTAACCAGATTTGGTGGCAAACATGCAGATACTATGAAATTATAAATCACTTAGATTAGAAACTTTAAAAAATTAGACTTTACCTTACAAATCCTTCGTAGGAACCAAATAAAAACTAAACAACACTAATTCAAAGAGTTATGTACCAAATAAGAAAAACCTTACTATGTAACCAGTTACTAAAGACAACATTTCATTTATGTTAATTTATTTTCACAACCAGTCGTTAAAAAATAAATAATACCTCTTTTATCTTCTATTTAGTAACAAAGAAAACATTTTTTTATAGCATTAATGTTTAATTACGTATTTCGGTATGAGACAGTATTTTAGTACTTGAAATGCTTAGTTGGTATAAATGCACGATATTTCTTCTTTGGTAACTGGTTACGAATAACTAAAGATTTTATTTCTTGACTAATGTTTTTGTCATTTCTATAAGACGGTTCTCAATATGAAGACTTATTGGCCAGACTAAAGCGACATGCATGTTAGAAAATTTGCCCACTAGATGGCGCTGATTGCGTACTTTTACAATGGTTTTTTTTTTTTTTTTTTTTTTTTCAAAGCAACAAACACTTATAATTATGTGTCTACATTTAACAAACAGACAAAAAAAGCAAAAAATTGCCTATACTGTCAAGTTATGTTGTTCGACAAAGAAATATCTATTTTTATAAAATATAACTTTTTTTTAATTAAAAAATGTATTGATTGTAATAAATAAGTAATTATTGTTGAATTTTAATTGTCAACTTTAAACTTACATTTCGCCTAATATTATACTTTTGAAGATAAATAAAATAAATTTAAGAAATTATTTATATGTATTTTTAAACAAAAATAATACTCTAACAAAAACTGATTTTATAAAATTCGAAATTATAATTTTTCAAAGTTAAAAAAATAATAATAAAATTATTTCAAAAATTTTCTTATTTACTTTTATTTTACATATTATTATTATAATATTTCTTAACCATTCTTTTTATTTTATTTTTTGCCACAAACCTAACTTGACAGTAGAAGCAATAATCACAACACCTACAGACGGACAGACAGACAGACAGACAGACATATAGACAAATATAAATATTAATGTACAAATAAAATTAATTAAAAATGTGTATAGCTTACTTTATAACATTATGTACATAATATTGATTATATCACTTGTGTGAACACAGTCTCCGCGCACTTTTCAAAAACTTGGAAAATAATCAAAATCGAGCCTCGGTTTCATTTTCAAAAGTGAAATTTTTCTTTTCGCACGACATACACAAATGGGCGGTATAATAATAAATAATAATGATGACGAAGAAATAGAAAATATTGCAAAAGCTATATTATGTAAGCGCAATGATCGCCGTCGTAATTTTCGTTCAAGATTACACTCTGTACAAAAAGTGTATGTGTGAGAGAGAGAGTGGTATGTATGCAAGTATGTATGTATGTATGTATGTATGTATGTATGTATGTATGTATGTATGTATGTATGTATGTACGTAAGTAATGCATGTACGTAAGTAATGCATGTATGTATGTATGCATGTGAATATAAATATTTAACCGTGAATATAGTACCTACATATGCGCATGTAATGTATATAAGGGGGTTATTTATTATATAATTGCTTGTTCTTTTTAATGTTCCTATTTTATATTTTATGTGAAATCCTTAAAAAAAAAATCATAACACATTTAAATTTTTAAATGAATAAATAAACAAATAAAATAAAACGTATTCACTTGGCGACCGAATATTATGATATATATATATTTTGTGCGTACTTCATGTTCATACACAGTTTACACATGTACACGTTTTCATACAACATATACATACACATACCTGAGGCACTTCCTCCTCGTCTTCCGGCTCCTTGTATTTCCTTATCATATGTTCCTCGACCGGTTGGAAGAGTAACGCAGCCGCCCAAACGTTCAACATCAATCCGCCCAGTATTAAGACTGCACCTCTGAAAAAGTCAGGTACAGTCTATTGATACGGGGCCTTAAGGTGAAACAAGTCGGCGGCGGGCCGAACTCATCGATCTCATGTCTAAAATGCGTCCTGTCTCACACAGTACGAAGCGCTGGAAGAGCACTCGACTGAGATGCACAATCATTCATACCAAAAACCGACCCTTGGGCGTATACTCTTTTTGACAAAACTACTGCATATATCTATTTCGTGTAAAGTTATTTGAACTCTTGAATAACTAATCAATGTTTGTATGTAAAGTATTTTGGAGTTTTTGTACACTGGATTGACCTAATCACCCACAAAGTTGCATTAAAACTTGTGTTAAAATATGGATTTTTCAAGGTCTTTAGGTCTCTCTCAAAATGTTGTCCCAACTTACTATAAGTACTATATAGTATGTTGAGACAACAAATTTTCTCAACTTGACGTCTCAACTTGCTCAAAATGTTGTCCCAACTTACCATAGTAAATTGTGACAATCAACTCTCTCAACTTGTCTCAACTTTCATCAAAATGTTGTGACAACAAATTTTCTAAACTTGTCATCTCAACTCTCTCAAAATGTTGTCTTAACTTACTAATGTATAGTAATATAGTAAATTGTGACAACCAACTTGTCTCAACTTTCATCAAAATGTTGTGACAACAAATTTTCTAAACTTGTCATCTCAACTCTCTCAAAATGTTGTCTCAACTTACTAATGTATAGTAATATAGTAAATTGTGACAACCAACTTGTCTCAACTTTCATCAAAATGTTGTGACAACAAATTTTCTAAACTTGTCATCTCAACTCTCTCAAAATGTTGTCTTAACTTACTAATGCATAGTAATATAGTAAATTGTGACAACCAACTTGTCTCAACTTTCATCAAAATTTTGTGACAACAGATTTTCTCGAGACCTTCTCAAAATGTTGTCATAACTTACTAAAGTATAGTATACTATGTACATAGTAAGTTGATGAAAAAGCTATTTTTTTTTTAAATTCTTTTTTAGAGTCTCTTCGCCTGTGAATCCTAAAAAGAAAAACCTCGACCTGTCTACCTAACAAAAATTAAATTAATAATAATAAAAATAGAAACTCACTTGTATCCGTACGTCTCTATGAGATATCTGAGAAGGGGCGGCAGTATTATGCTTCCGAACGCCGAGCCCGATATGCAAATGCCGTTCGCCAATCCGCGCAGGCGCACAAAGTACGACGTGACAATGTATACAGTGGGCGGGAAAGCCAGCCCGGCCCCTGTGCCCACCATCACACCGAAACTTTATACCCGAAAACAACACATACACCGGTCAGGTTAAGGTAAAAATTTGCATTCTTACACAATAATGTTAATGTTACACAAGAAAGTGTCAACGAAATTGATTTGAAAAAAATATATATTACACTTGAAACATGTCAAGAACAAATTGTATCGTTTAGAAATTCCATCGAAGTAATAGAAAGACCACAATAAAAGTTAAAACATAAGGATTTGACTTATATTGAGAATTGTTGCAAAAAGGGCTTATTGCGCGCAAACGATTCCTGCACCGATTAATATGTCAATGACAATTGACCGCTTTCTCTAGTAAGAGAGAAAGCGATCGTGCGGTCAATACGTATTCTCTATGTAGAGGCAACATAGAGGACCAATCAAAAGTTTAGAAAAAGACAACTACTTATTGTAGAGAAAAAACATCGATGTACTGCAACTGTGGAATTTGCGTGACAAATGCCAAAGCGGCACATAAAAAGTGCGCCTAAAACGAAATCATGGCGCAGTCAATGGTAAAAGGCGGTAACGACCAACTTCTACTGGGTATTCATGCGAGTTCTTTTGAACTCGCAGTGTGTTGACGTAAAGTCTTCTTCTTCTGTTTGGCTCCATCAGATCTTCTCCGATAATTTTGCCAGTGTCATTAGTAAATATAGCAATTTGTTTAAATTGTTTAGCCTTTCTTTAAATAAAAAAGGCAAAATTGAAATTAAAAATCAAAAGTAGCAGATCCCGAGACTAGTCAGTCAAGTCAAGTCTATAATTTTTCCTTGTTTTCCAAAACAGGTCTGTCAAGTCCAAAGCAGTCAGGTCAAGTCGACGTAAAGTCGCATTTTCTTTAAACGACAGACGTTTTGTTGGTTTTAAATGACAGATGACAGAGTTGATGCTCTACGCGTATGTCACTTTTAAATGTTCCCATAAAGTATGTAGTGTTTTGTATGGCGTGCGAAATCCACAGTTGCAGTAGATCGACGAAATAGGCCTTAGGCTGAGTTCACATGACCGCGCTGCACAAGTTCTACAAACACGTATCGACCTGTTGATCCGCGCGGTCGTGTGAACTTAGCCTTTTAGAGTCATTACTGTGTCACTTTTAGATGTTCCCATAAAGTATGTACGTTCCCATATAGTGTTTTGTATGGGGCGTGTGAAATTCGTACTTCTAGCAAGTACGTTTGATGAGATAGAATACTAGTTGTATATATAACTAGCTGTTGCACGCGACTTCGTCCGCGTAACTTTATAAAATATAATACATTCGTGTCTGTGAAACCATTATGGAAATACACATACAAAATTTCAAGCCGTTTTGTAGTTGACACACCGACAAGAGATAGAAACAGAATGAAATAAACTCACCTAAAGTACAGATAACTTATGTTGAAGGCCCAACTGCTGAATATCATTCCGAAGGCCGCGAAGCTTCCACCGATCAAGGTGACAGTTCTGTATGACCATTTAACTGATAGTATTGACGATAGAGGCCCTGAAACGTAACCGGCAAAGTAATTTATTGTAAAGATCAGAAATAGTCACTTTTGACATTGGTAATGTCTTTTCGTTCGCTTCAGTATAGGCCTCGATTTCACGAAAAAGTGCGATCCCCTTAACTATATCTTGGGGAGTTGTAAAGATATGATATTCAAAAAAGGCTCAAAAGACGCGTATTCACGAAAGCTGTAAGATGCAAAAAGAATTTTTGGAAAAAGTCAAAAACGAAAAAAGTTATGTCTGAAATATTTTCCGAATTTTTAATTTTGGCGCTCGATATTTTGGAAACGAAGAATGATATCAAAAATTTGAGAAAAACTCCTCTGGACAATTTAGTCAGCTACAATTTGAGCTTAAAATAAAGACGATTGGGTTGAGGGTTTGCCCTGTAGCTTAACCTTTTTAAAAGAAGTCAACAAGTCAGAACAACATAATTTCGAATTCCAGATTCATTTCCAATGTGCTCGATAGTCGTGTGAGGCTCGAAATCTGTGATTTTTTTATATCCTTTCCTCCTCACACATTATAAAACACAAGTCCGCGCGCGTTTATCTGTCTGAATGTGTTTGTGTCTGTTCGCAATAAACTCAAAAATTACTTTTTTCATACTGTTTTCACCAAAACCTAGTATTGACGATAGAGGCCCTGAAACGTAACCGGCAAAGTAATTTAATGTAAAGATCAGAGATAGACATTTTTTTTTTCGTCATATCCTCGCATATTATAAAACACAAGTCCGCCGCGTCTGTCTGTCTGTTCGCATTAAACTCAAAAATTACTGCACCGATTTTCATGCTGTTTTACCAAAACCTAGTATTGACGATGGAGGCCCTGAAACGTAACCGGCAAAGTAATTTATTGTAAAGATCAGAAATAGACATATTTTTTTTCGTGATATCCTCATTCATCACATATTATAAAACAAAGTCCGCTGTCTGTGTGTGTCTGTGTGTGTGTGTGTTCGCAATAAACTCAAAAATTACTTCACCGATTTTCATGCTGTTTTCACCAAAACCTTCCGTGAGAACCGCCCGGGAGAACATCCAGAGTGGTTCTCGGAGAAGGTTTTGATAATGGGCGAATTGTCTATGAAAATAATGATGAGCTAAAAATAAAACATACCTAAACTACTGTACAAAAAGTAACACAGAGCGACGATCCCTGAAGACGAGGAGGCGCTCGCTTCAAACACTTCGTTGAATTCAACCAACAACACTCCAAACGATTTTATCGTTCCGGGTATGAGTATGTTTACTACCATCGCACCTGTAATTTAAAAAAAACCTGTCAGTCGTAGGACTGCACGTAAGACTGCAAAATAGCTTCACAAAAGAAAAACTTAAATATTACATTATTAAAGGTCAATGTCGATTGTCGGTCCGAAATTCGGTTCGGCCGCGTACTTAACCGAAGTTTCGTAACCAGTTACGATCGATTACTTTTTCGATTGCAACTGGTTACTAAGTTCCGGTTGCGTACACGGCCAAACCAAATTATTGGTTACAAACCGAAGTATAGACTACTTTTTCGATCGTAACTGGTTACGAAGCTCCGGTTGCGTACGCGACCAAACCAAATTATTGGTTACAAACCGAAGTATAGACTACTTTTTCGATCGTAACTGGTTACGAAGCTCCGGTTGCGTACGCGGCCAAATTAAATTACTGGTTACGAACCAGAGCTTCGTAACCAGTTACCATCGACTATACTTTTTCGATCGTAACTGGTTACGAAACTCCGGTTGCGTACGCGGCTGAACCGCCAAAATTACTGTTTTACCCCCAGATACAAACAGCTGCCCACCCCAAAGAAGTTTACACTTCTGACTAAAAAACTCATGTCAGTCTTAGGACTGCACGTCAGTAGTGAAAACTACGCCATCTGTTATAAGTTAGGATTATTATAATAGGATTCATATTCACCAACAAGAATGTACCATCCCCATTTTCCGTCCGGCGGCACCATCTCCCAATCGCGTTCAGGCGCCGGTCCAATAGTGAAGCGGCCGCCCACACCAACTGTCGAAGTCTCATCTTCGGGGAGTTTAACTGTAAAATATACAATCTTAACTGTAAAATACACAAACTTAACTATAAAATACAACCTTGACTGTAAAACGTACACTCTTAACTGTAAAATCAACAATATTGACTGTAAAATAAATCTTGACTATAAAATACACAAACTTAACTATAAAATACAACCTTGACTGTAAAACGTACACTCTTAACTGTAAAATCAACAATATTGACTGTAAAATAAATCTTGACTGTAAAATATACAAATTTGACTATAAAATACAACCTTGACTGTAAAATCAACAATCTTGATTGTAAAATATGCAACCTTGACTGTAAAATATACAATCTTAACTGTAAAATACAATCAACTATAAAAATATACATATCTGTAAAACATACAACCGAACTGTAAAATACACAACTGTATTTTTTTTTTATATTAGACATGGGCTAGCATCCAGCCAGATTCTTAAAGTACAACAGATTCTTTATATTTTAGCGTGTAAATTTATATTTCCAATCGCCCGTACCCGCTTGGTGCCAAAAAAAAACACTGGTTTAGATATAATTTTTAATATATAAAAACTTATCGTGTTACGAAAATTCGTTAAAAACTTTTTTCCCTAAAAGAAACATTAAACATAATATTAGAAGCTTGCTTCGTTTGCATTTAGTTTACAAATACATTGTTCCTTTGGCACTTTGCCAGTAACGCAACTGGAAAGGTGATGGAAATATACTTATAAGAGATGATGCCCTCAACGGGTCACACAATTGGGTCATGGAAAATTTTCAAAATTCTCAACTATTAAAACTGGGAAGTCCCAAACGACTCATATTATTAGGACTATTATCCATTTTTATCCATACTGTCCAAATGATTAATAGGAACAGATACATTGAATTGGGATTACTTTTTTCTTATGTTAAAACAGACTGACGGCCCACTTGATGGTAGGTGGCTACCGTCGCCTATAACACAAGTAAAGCCACAAGTGCTACAAGGGATAAGGGAGGGATGGGGTAATGGGCTCTGGCATCGCTCACTCACTCACCGAAACACAACAGCACATATAATGCTTTTATTTCACGGTGATATTCTGTATGGTGGTGGTTACTGCCGCCGCCCAAATGACTACGACTGCGTCTTACCTTTTTTCTTTCCTTTAATCGTAATATTATTGTCAGCCATTTTTTTAAAAAAAAATCAACGCTAATAAATTAATTAATTAATTATTAATATAATATTTTATTGTCTTGACTTGGCTTGAACTTTTCACATCCAAAAATTACACTTTTCTTAAACTACACTATTTTACAATAGACACACATTACAATTATGACATACATACACACACGCACACACACCCGCAAATACTTAGTTCGCGTGCCACTAAACAATTTTACAATAAAGAATCCAATTGTTTTGTTAACATTCAAAACAAATATAAACCGGGCAAAGGTTAAACAAAAAATTTCTGTGTTCTTGTAGGCTCAGACAATTTTACTGATTGGATTTTTAACTTTGTCTTATTAGTTATAGGTATAGAGCATGTTGAGTTTAGAGAATTTTCAACTTTACCACCTATTGACTTAAGGTTAAACTAGTCAGCGAACCGAACTCATCGGTCTCGTGTCTAAAATGCGTCCTGTCTCGCACAGCACAAAGCGCGGGAAGAGCACTCGACTTACATGCACAATCATTCATACCACAAACAGACCCTTGGGCGTATACTCTTCTTGACAAAACTACTGCACATATCTATTTCGTGTAAAGTTATTTCAACTCTTGAATAACTAACACAGGTCAACACGATTTTTGGGTCTGGCTTCTGCATACGAAATTTTGATTTCATCTATGTTAAAAATAAGGGAATAAATAATTTTTTTCATCAAAGTTTGCTTTTGTAGAAACTGGAGCATACTTTTTTAATTTTTTTAAGACATTAAGATAGATTCGTACATTATTTCCATACTTTTATTTTCAATTACAATTGGAAAAGTTTTTGTTGAACACTAGAGCCTTTTTCGTTTAAGATTTTTGATAAACAGCAGAAAAAATATATATATATGTAAAAACACGGAAAAATTAATTTCAAAAATGAATATTTTATTGTTTCCCTTATTATATGTTTGTATGAGCTGTCTCGTATCTTACTTATCGTCATAAATCAGGCAAAAGCAAACTTTAAAAGCTAAAAATGAAAATGTAACTATTTTTAGATGTCCACAATCAGAATTTAAGCATTAGAACAGAAACCCAAAAAACTATATTTTTTTTGTTGACTGGTGTAATGATGATTAAGAGCACTCGACTGTCAGACGCACAATCATTCATACCAACCATAAAATCATAAACAGACCCTTGGGCGTAAACTCTTTTTGACAAAACCACTGCATATATCTATTTCGTGTAAAGTTATTTGAACTCTTGAATGACTAATCAATGTTTGTATGCAAAGTATTTTCGGGTTTTTGTACACTGGAGTAACATATTCACCGTCAAAGTTGCATTAAAACTTGTGTTAAAATATGGATCACATAGTTATATATCTTTTTAATTTTTTTTTAAAGTTGTACAAGATAATAAATCGGTATCGTGCTTACTTTTCTAAATGAAACATAAAACAGCAGAGTAATTATACGTACTACGTTTGTATGGAGCAAAAGTGACTTGTAAAACCTTAAGAGGCTATAATAATTATTGTTGCACACAATAAATACGGTTTTGTATTGTATCGTATTAGTTTGCATTATTATTTTTTTGTGCTTTTTTGCTAACGTCATTATATAATAAATTAATTACATATTATGCTGAACGTGTAAGGGCCGCCGCAAACGAGAACGCCACAAGATTCGTAAAGGTAACAACAGACAGACAGAGTTACTCTCACATTTATAATACTACTGGCTGTTGCACGCGACTTCGCCCGCGTAACTTTATAAAATATTCGTCCGCGTAGAAAAGTATAAAACGCCATCTACCGTATTTTGGATAGATGGCGCTATCTCCCGGGCCAAGCCTCGGGCTAGTGTTTACTTTTATTTTAGATTTCCCGTAGGAATGAAGCATTTTTCCCGCGTTAAAAAGTAGCCTATGTTCATCACGGATAATGTCGGCTTCTAATGGTAAAAGAATTTTTCAAATCGGTCCAGTGGGTTCGGAGCCTATTCTATACAAACAAACAATCAAATCTTTCCTCTTTATAATATTAGTATAGTATAGATACTAGCTGCTCGAGAACCACTCTCTATCCATTGGTGAAAACCAATGAACCAGAAAATCGGTGCATTAGTTTTTGAGTTTATCGCGAACAGACAGACAGAGGCGGCTGAGGTCTTTTCTTTTATAGTTTTACTAGCGGCTGCCCGCGACTTCGACCGCGTAACTGTGTAAATTTTACACTAGAACGTTCGTCGAGAACCACTCTCTTGAGTTTTTGAGTTTATCGCGACCAACCAGACAGACAAACAGGTATACTGTAAGGATTATTTATTATAGTGTGCCCTTGGTCTGAGCATCCATTATAGGTTTACTCCTATATAATATATATCGTCAATCAATTCAATACTAATAATAAATGTGTAGGTGTCGGTCGTGGAGTTAATTTACTTTGTTTTCGGAAATATCGTGTATATAGGCTCTATACGTGATACTGAAACTAAATTTACCATTTTTACAATTTTTTTCTGTATGTATGTATGTTCCTCTATCACTATTAAACGAATTGACTGCGATTTTCATGAAACTTGGTAGATAAACATTTAGAAGTGCGGGACACGTGATTGGCTACATTTTATCTTTTTTTTAACGCGGTCGAAGTCGCGGGCAACAGCCTAGTATACTATAAATCTCGCTAGTAATAAATAAAAAGACACACTAACCTCTCTGTAGTCTTTCATATTTCTCTTTCCTAATCATTTTTATAAAAAAAATATATCGCGAGCACTTTATTTTCTTTTGCACACACCTAAGCTATGTAATCAGAATTTTGTATTCTACCTACCCACAAGCAATGTATAGTGTTTTTTTTTTTTAATTATGGTGGCCCGGTTACGATTAATTTAGCGTTGTAATTATAACATTCATAACATTACTTTTCTGCAAAATTTTATATTAATGAATGAGATGAAGCTTTCGATCCTCTCTGGATTAATTAAAATAATTAAAATTATGAACTGACCCCCAACTTTCTGTTTAGCATAAACACGCTAATCTGTCTCTAAGTTGCTGAGGAATTTTTACATAAACATTTACTATACTATATTAATATTTTAGACGCCATAGTCGGATTTATCCGACAATTATTTTCGTGTCGTGACAATTATTTTCATATACTGACTTATATAATGTTTATTTTTGAATCATTGCATTGATTTCTCTTAAAAAAATTACAAATCAAGCCGAAATTACAATCATATTATGTTCATATCTCAAGACGAGTCGCGGGCGTGGGCTCGTCTATTAAATACATAAGTACTTATCAAATATGGAAATACACATACAAAATTTCAAGCCGTTTAGTAGTTGACATACCGACAGCAGCGCCACCTACCGGGTCCAATTGTATTTTTAAATCATGCAGGAAACCATCGAAATATTCATATAAAATTTCAACCCAATCGGTTCAGCTGTTTAGAAGTTATGTGACAAAGATAAGTACGGAAGGATAATTCTTACTACCCGTTGTCCTATTACCCGTTTTCCTGTAGGAATGAAGCCTTTTCCCGCGATAAAAAGTAGCCTATGTTCATCACGGATAATGTCGGCTTCTAATGATAAAAGAATTTTTCAAATCGGTCCAGTAGTTTCGGAGCCTATTCTATACAAACAAACAAACAAACAAACAATCAAATCTTTCCTCTTTATAATATTAGTATAAGTATAGAAAACTCACCTTTCTTAGAAGATTTCGCCGATAGCAATCCCTCGTCGGGCCTTCCACTCGGAGGCACAATGATCACTTGATTCTTCTGCTCCAAAAGTTTCTCCTCCGCCTCGTCGAGCCCCTCCTTCTCTTCCAAAACCGAACGAATCGACTGCGACGCCATCTTGTCGTGCCAGTATCACAAAATGGCCGCCAGTGACATAAGCACAAATCGCGCTCTCGACTTCTTTTCTTTTTCCAAATTACATTCAGTCAATGTAATATCATCATTCTGGAATGTATTGCTACATAATATTCAGTCTTAGATTTGGCTGGCGTTGTTTGTTCTGTAATAAGGAAAGAAACATATTATTTAATTTATTTTTAAGAACTCTGTTCTTTTGACACGAGTTGATCGTGTTGATCACCAATAAGTAACTCTACTTAATAAAGATATCGTGATATTGTGAAGTGTATTTTGGGGGTTGGGGGACGTTAAGACACGCTATCTTCTCCCCACCCGTGCGAAGCCAGGAGCAGGTCGCTATTTTATCTATATACTAGCTGTTGCACGCGACTTCGTCCGCGTAACTTTATAAAATATAATACATTCGTGTCTGTGAAATCATCGAAATACCCATATAAAATTTCAACCCAATCGGTTCAGCCGTTCAGAAGTTATGTGAAAAAAAGAAGTTAAGTACGGAAGGATAATTCTTACTACCCGTTGTCCTTTCACCCGTTTTCCCGTAGGAATGAAGGATTTTCCAGCAATTCCAGCGGTAAAAAGTAGCCTATGTACATCACGGATAGTGTCGGCTTCTAATGGTAAAAGATTTTTTCAAATCGGTCCAGTACTTTCGGAGCCTATTCTATACAAACAAACAATCAAATCTTTCCTCTTTATAATATTAGTATTAGTATAGATAGTGTAGACTAATATATAAATCAGAAGACTTTGTTTGTTTGGTTGTTTGAACGCGCTAATATCCTAGCTAATATATTAGCTACTGGATCGAATTGAAAAATTCTTGGATAGTCCAGTCGAGGATGGAGGTTTCAGGCTATATAACATTTTTGAACGCGGACCAAGTCGCGGGCACCTGCTATTATACTTATAATATTAGTTGGATTTTTGCAATTACTAATTAAGTAACTATATCGCAACAGCCTTGCGCATACGGTAGCCTGGTCAACGGTAGCCTTGTCCGATTTAACGCTATAACTTACAAGGCGTATATTTATTAGCATAGCATCACAGCATAGCATAGCACCGCAATGTTTATCGAAATAATATAACTAACGGAATGAACTAATTGTGATAGCGTTCACGAATGTCGAATTGATTCTATTACGCTTCATTGACGCAAGGTCACCCCACAGCAGACACGGTCCGGTGAGGACTTCAGGGTATCCGCATACGTTTAGGACGATATCCGCAAAAAAACCGACATTTCTGTAAAGATATTTGAGATAGAATATTTGAAAGGCACATCAGTAGTTCAGTAGTAGTTAGTAGTAGTTCAGTACTGACGTGGTACGACAGTTTTCAAATTCATTCCTTTAAAATCAAGTACTAAACTCTTAGCACGTTTTGAAACTAAGACTAATGTGAATTGAATACACGTCCTGAATTCCAAATAGACTGAAGTTTAAATGGATTGAATCCCAAATAGACTAAATCCCAATTCGCCTGAATGCCAAATAAGCCGTCATTTCTTTAATTTTTATATTAAGGTCGATAAACAGACTGGGGCGGTCCACTCAATGGTGGGTGGGATCAGTTTTGTTCTTAATCTTTTTTCCAAAAAACAAAAAAAATAGGCAATTTGGTACTAGGACATTTCTAATTTCAGTCAAAATGGGAAACAGGCAATTTTGGTTGTAATGGGAAAGGTAATTTGTATTTCAGTCAAAATGGGAAACAGGCAATTTGGGATTTGGTTGTAATGGGAAAGATAATTTGCTTTTCAGTCAAAATGGGAAACAGGCAATTTGGAATTTGGTTGTAATGGGAAAGATAATTTGCTTTTCAGTCAAAATGGGAAACAGGCAATTTGGAATTTGGTTGTAATGGGAAAGATAATTTGCTTTTCAGTCAAAATGGGAAACAGGCAATTTGGAATTTGGTTGTAATGGGAAAGGTAATTTGCATTTCAGTCAAAATGGGAAACAGGCAATTTGGGATTTGGTTCTAGTGGACAGGAAGCCACAAGCCATTATGGATCGTCAGAATGTCTGTCGACCTCAACATTAAAAGTGAAAGAAAGACAATAATAATTGGCAGCAATTGTCTCTGTGATATAACACATAACATCAGCGACAGTCAGTTTCATTTCAATGAACGACCTGGTATTTTTTTTTTTCTTATCGCAAAGTAAATGAAAGGCTCTCAACATAAATACTCCTCTGATAAGTCACTTGACTTGAAACGCTTTAAATTAGGTCACACTTTAGGGTCCCGCAGGTGGGGAAAAATAATGGAACACGTACCCGATAAAAAAATTATAGTGGTCTCGCTCGTCAGTCGGTTGTACCAAGTTTTGAACAGGCATGGCAAACCAATCTATACTTCTATACCAATGTTATAAAGAGGAAAGATTTGATTGTTTGTTTGTATTGTAGAATAGGCTCCGAAACCAGTGGACCGATTTGAAAAATTCTTTTACCATTAGAAGCCGACATTATCCGTGATGAACATAGGCTACTTTTTACCGCGGGAAAATGCTTCATTCCTACGGGAAATCTAATATAAAAGTAAACACTAGCCCGGGGCTTGGCCCGGGATACACTTGACAGCGCCATCTATCCAGAATCATGTGAAGCGACTAACATGACAACTGCTTGGTGATATTTTTAGCGATCCGCTCCACGGTAGATGGCGTTTTATACTTTTCAACGCGGACGAAGTCGCGAGCACCAGCTAGTATATATATAAAAATATTGTGTCGGTTTGTGTATTACTCAAAAACTAGCCGACGGATTGACTTGAAATTTTTACACAAACAATATGCAATCCGCTCCAAGGATTTATCATAATATCTATTTTTCGCGTAATAATATAATGTCGATCGCGTCCTTTTTTTTACGGCGCCATCTGCCGAAAGCGTGAAGAACTAACTCGCCATCGAGAACCGCTGTCACATTTAAAGTGGGAGTTAGCCGAGCCGTTGTTATGGCAGCCGAGTTAATAATGTAAAGACTGAGCCACAGTGAAGCGTGCGAGGGTTCAGCTAGTCTAGTAGTTTATAATAAAATCCATACGGATCCCAAAAATGTACTTCATATTACTAAACTAAGTGATTTTTTATTTTTACGAGCACTTGTGTACTGCGTGTGGGATTATGTCTGTTCCCAGTACAAAACAATAATTACTCAATTGACGCGAACATGATTACTATGAGCAATAAAACGTTATCATGTTATGTTCGTCTCGTCTCTTGTTATGAGTCGTTATGCGGAAATTTTATAGTCAACAAACATATACATATAATATGTAAGTTTAAAATATTGTCAATAAACTGAAAAAGAGTATGTGTGAGTAGCCCGGTATTTACAAATCGGTTACTTTGTCTGTAATTTCAATATACATATAATAATGGTACTTTATTTATTATATTTATATGTCAATCGTGTCAAATGAGAATAGGATTGGAAATTCGCATTTTTCTCCGCATTTCTCACGAACTTCATTAGTGATGTGTACGGAGTGCAAAAAAAAAAACAAGGCAAGAATTAATTATTATTTTTATTACTTTTTATTATTTTTGTAATGTGATTTATTTATTCAGGTAGTTTATTATAAAATCGTATACACTGACCCATAAAAGAATTACTTATCTCGTGGAGACGCGTTAGCAAACTTAAGGGCTTTGCTACATAGAACCAAAGCCGTAAAGATCGTATAAATACGATTTAAATCGTACTGTAATTTACCACTTATAGTTTAATTACTTAAAAGTTATTACATATACTAGCTGGTGCCCGCGACATCGCCCGCGTTGAACGATGAAAGGTACCCTATGTCCTTTCTGGTGTCCCAGACAACGTGTATGTAAAATTTAATGGTGATCGGTTCAGTAGTTTTTGCATTAAAGCTTAATAAACAAACTAACAAACTCACATTCACATTTATAATATTAGTAAGGATATATATATTTATACATATATAATTTTATTAGATAAAAAATATTTATATTTTTGTTATTCGGATTTTTTTGACGACATTACTATGATGACTCGGATCATGTGAAGTTTGCAGCAAGCGCGATCCTATTCTCATTTGAAACGCATAGTAACTATATTTTTATTTTACTAGCTTTTATGATGATGATAAGAACAGTTGTGGTAAAAAATTCCATGCAAAACGTAATATTGCGACAGATGGTAGACGTCTACCATCTGTCGCAAGTTTTCAGATTGCCTCAAATACTTACCCGGAAACGTTTCCGGGTAAGTATTTGAGGCAATCTGAAAACTTTCCTATATTAGTCCTATAACTGCTAACACATAACTACAGACCTGGATGGGGAGTAGTAGGGCTTAAATCAACCCTTATATTTTCTTGATTGATCGCCTGTCATGTAGAAACTTCCATCAAAATGATCTGTCTTTTTTATAATATAGTGTTAGAGGACTCGGCTGCAACAATGTTGCGTGACCGCGCTCGCGCCGTGTTGGATGCGCGCGCAGGCTGCGCAGCGGACAGACGACGGCTCGACGGCGATTATTCTGTCTCTCTGTTGGAGGCTCTTGATCGTGACGGACGTTGCTCTCGCGTATATCGAGTTGTTAAGCCTTAATATTCATTACTTGACGTTGAGCTTGTTTATGTGCGGTAGTCAATAATTGTTTCTCTTAATGATTACGTTTTTGATTGTAATTAAATCTTAAATTGACTGGAGCATTCTTTATTTATTTTCAATCTCAATTCTGTTTCCTAAGAATAGTTATTTATTTTTAATTATAAATAATATCCTGTACTTCAACTTCTATACATTTCTCGAATTTTTGAAATTCGTCTAAAATAGAAAAATTTCAAATTGCCTCAAGGACATTTTTTGCAACAAAAACAACCACAACTTTGAAAATATAAGTATTGCAGTTCTGTTTTAGGGTAATATAGAACAGTTATAGGTTAGGGTTATGGGAAGCAATGAAACATGGAAGTCGTTGTAAATAATATTATTTAATTAGTCTCTTTTAATATATCAGGAATATTACAACAATAGGACGACACGTTTTCAGATTGCCTCAAATACCTACCCGGAAATGTCTACCATCTCTCGGACCATAATCATAATATTGTACATAAATGCTAGTGTAAATGAAATACACACTATGAAACCACGTTACAAATTACAAGGTCCATTGAAACAAACGAATTGGCTCCAATAAAACGGGAGATAATAGTTAAGAAGGTACAATGTGCCGCTGTGAATTTGTGAATTGATCTGTTTACATACGCACACATCACTGTGCAGTCCGCAATTGAACCCATTGTACCCATCGTACATATACACAGCAAATTCATTGAGAATACAATATGTAGGTACTGCGTATGCAAAGGCGTCTACAGACTCGCTCAATTGACGCGGCGATTTAGTACAACAGTCTACAACTATGGATTTCGCACGCCATACAAAACTTATCGGAACTTTATGGAACATTTCTTCTTCTTTTTAGGTTAAATGGCAATGCGGCTCATTTTAAAATGGCCATTATCTGCCAGTGTCAAGTTAAAATAGCAATTTGTAATAGCCTCTTTTTAAACTGAAATCAAAATCAAAAGTAGCAGACTCAAGTCTAGTCAGTCAAGTCTATAATTTTCTCTTGTTAGTATTCCAAAACAGGGTCCGTCAAGTCCAAAGCAGTCAGTCAAGTCCAACGGAACTTTCTTCTTCTCTTTTAATGTCTTGGCTCCATCAGATCTTCTCCGATGATTTTGCCAGTGTTATTAGTAAAAATAGCAATTTGTAATAGCCTTTTTTAAAAAAAATCAAAAATAGCAGATCCCGAGACTAGTCAGTCAAGTCAAAATCAAGTCAAGTCTATAATTTTTTTTAGTTTTCCAAAGTAGGTCCGTCAAGTCCAAAGCAGTCAGGTCAAGTCCCAACGGAACTTTATGGAACATTTAAAAATGACATTTGCGTAGAGCATGATATCTGTCATCTGTCATTTAAAGAAAATGTGACTTTACGTCAACACATTGGAGTTTAAAAGCAATAATAGAACTTGTTCCGTTACTACCTTTTACCATTCACGCGCGATTCCGCTATGATTTCGTTTTAGGTGTATTTTTCTTGTGCCGCTTTGGCATTTGTGATTGTGACGCAAATTCCATAGCTGTAGTATCTACTTTGACGATTAAATATTAAAGTTTGTTTATCAGGTGTCATATTTCTCATGTGTTATATTTTTTTATTTTCAACGCGGACGAAGTCGCGGTCACCTGCTAGCTAGAAGACAATAAAATTGACTTGGGAACTAAGCGTCGAGTGACATCATGTCGAGCGAAACTTACGACCCGCTTCTGGGGCAGTTAAGTCGAGTCGTACGTTTACACTGAATTAAATTATGTAGATAAAGTAAGCGAATAAATAAAAACAATCATAAAAGCATGATGGCTCTAGCCATAAACCTAAACCATAAACTAAGCTACCATAAACCGTCAGATGATTGTCATTAAGAGCGATCTACAAATGTCGAAGGCCAATATACGCCTACTTTTGATTACGGGTCTCCCCAGACTATCAAGTGTACGTGTAGTCGCAATCCGCATTCTTTATATTTTGGCTACTCTACTATCTCGTTTCCGGAGCAAATGTCACAAAATCAAATAGTCATATACTGCCGACGATATCAACCTAACAAAATGTCAAGCTCGCAGTATAACAAGGAATTGTAATGTACGTAATGTAAGATCGGATCATAAGTACACAATCAAAAAATACACACGTAAATGTTCAAGTTTTCACTTCTGTCGGCACTCCCAGAGTGCCACTGTTCTGTTTTTTTTATTAATATCAGCGCCATCTCTGTTCGCATTGATGATTATTTCAAATCAATTAGTTTTACGATATCTGACATATTTGACAATATACATATAAATGGCGCAATAAAGGTGTCGGTTACACGGTTACGTTACGGTAACGGGTCGCGTGTTCAATGGTTTTTTCCTATCTATGCATGCATCCCAATGCGCCTAAAGAAGTTTTACTATTTATTTATACCATGTCGATCTGCGTATGAACGGACAATCGGCTCGGATAAGATCGACCACGGTCTGGAAGCCCCTTAACGGTGCATGTTAACGGGCGTGGTCGTGATAAGAGAACATCCGACATTATCAAATTTGCTAATCTTTTTTAATAATTTTAATAATATATTTATTTTTCACGTGGCAGACCCACACAGCGGCGTTCTGCGATAACAAATTGTACTGCACATAATAATATGTCTGGCGATAACTATCAGGCTACTGTGACAGACGTGTTCATAAAAAAACACGCTTACTCAAAACGAGCATGCTCCGTGTAGCTGTTAACGTTTGCCAGAAATAAGCATGCCAGTTTTAAGTATACTCCTGAAATAAGCATGGAAGCACGTTGTCTAGGACACCAAAAAGGACATAGGGTACCTTACATCGTCGTTCAACGTGGACGAAGTCGCGAGCACCAGATAGTATAATAATAAATGTGAAAGTACAGGAATGAAAGATGACTTTTCCCGAATGATCAGTCTTCTAAAAACTAAAGCCTGGCCAAAGTGTCATAGCAACAAGAGGTCAACTGTTATATTGCGTATATAGGGTAACATACCCAATTATTGCCGTTTTAAGAATTATTTATTGTTCAACTCAAATAAAATTTGAAAGTTTGACAATGTTTTAAATCATTTGACTGTTCAGTGTTAAGCCATTCTCATAAACCTAAGATTAATTTATTTTTTGTGGGAACACAGTTTATGGAATAGTTCTCTTATTTTTTCAGTGAAAAGTTTAGGGTGCCAATAAATTGGAGGGGTGCCAACATTAGGTCATTTTACCCTATCTTATTTTTTTATTTTTCAACGCAGAGCAAGTCGCTGTCACCAGCAAAATATTACAATACAAGGCCATTACATCTTGCCACTCGTGTAGGTAACTAAATATAATATTATTTATTTACTTTGCACAACGCTATATATAATGTAAACTTTGTTCGTTTCACATCATTTAAAGTATGTATGACTAACCAGCCATTATCCGTTCCCGGTTCTTTATTTGAAATTAGGTCATCAAGTCAATTTAAAGTCAGTTGTTTTGTGCGGCCAGGCATCACACAAACACTTTAAATACCTACCTACCATATCTTTATAGTCCAGTATCCCTCACCTGGGACTTGACCTGACTGCTTTGGACTTGACGGACCCTGTTTTGGAATACTAACAAGAGAAAATTATAGACTTGACTGACTAGACTTGAGTCTGCTACTTTTGATTTTGTTTTCAAAAAAGAGGCTATTACAAATTGCTATTTTAACTTGACACTGGCAGATAATGGCCATTTTAAAATGAGCCGCATTGCCATAACCTAAGAAGAAGAAGAATCCCTCACCTGAATTTTTTTCTGATTACTAACAGGCTGAAACTCCGAGAGTATATTATATATATATAGCTTCAGTTAGTAATCTTATCCCTCCCAAAATATAATAATAAATAGTTTTTCATGGAATTTTTATATAATAACTAATTAATTATAAAACCGAATTAATTTTTTCCTGGGCGAAACCGGAAACGCTAATAATACTTAGTCTAACTAAGTCAAACATCTAAGCGTGCGCCCTAGCCACTCATCCTTGTATGGGCTTATTAAAATTTTTAACACTAGTGAAACCGCGAGCCATACAAAACTGTAAACAAGAAAATGTCACACTATTTTGATACTATTCAATTAATCAGCCCATCCATATCCTTTGTTTCTGCGCGTGCGCAGCGAGACGCGAACGCCTACGAAGCGGTGTCGTTGGCAGGACGACGCCCCCCACGCGAGTACAGTCGCCCCAAATGGTTTCGCTAAAATTCGCCTCTACGACCTTGCGTTCGCGTTGGCGTAGTTGTTTTCGCTGGTATACTTTTGTAGAAAAGAAAGAAAAAAAAAAAAAACAATGCCGTCAGTAAATGTCACAGCAGCGGTGAAAGGCCACAAATATAGGCCGGTAACTTAAAAGTGTGTTGTAAAAAAAACCTCAGTAAGGTTATTAATTTTTTTTTTTTTTTTCTTTTTAGGGTGTACCTGGAAAAGTGCATCCTTATAAGATTACAATCTAGTCTAAGACTAATGAGTAATTTTAATATAACCTAAACTACTAACTGTAATATTTACTTAGAATAATGTCCATTAACACACTTCTTATTGTCTCTATTAAGGGGTGAACACTTTGTTATTGTGTTCTTTACAGGGTTATTAATTAAAATTAAAAAAAATAATTGAAATTAGAGTTACAATTTAAATTTTTATAACTAGATCTATTTTTAGCAATAGAAATATTATGTACTAAAGACTGGCTACCGGCTTCGCCCGGTTTGCATTTTTTATATATTAAGAATATTCCCCATTTATCCTCTTTCCATGTGTGAAAACTGAATTAAAATTGGTCTACCCATTCTCGGTCGGTCGCTAGTAGTTTAAATATATAAGGCGATGTGTGTATGTATGTCTCCATATAGACTCCAAAACCGCTGAATCGATTTTGATGAAACTTTCAGACAATCTTCAGATTAGTGTAGCGGGTGTTGGTAGCGGACTAAGTCCGGGCAAAAACACTAGTTTATAATATTAAGTTTATTTTTAATGATAAGGTCGACAGACAGGCTGACGGTCCACTTGATGGTAGGTGGCTACCGTCGCCTATAACACAAGCAACGCCACAAGTGCTACAAGTGCGCTGCCGACCATACAAGGATTAAGGATGAGGGAGAAGGGAGGGATGGGGTAATGGGCTCTGGCATCGCTCACTCACTCACCGAAAGACAACATTTGCTGTTATTTCATAGTGGTATTGTGTAAGGTGGTGGTTACTGCCGCCAGACTGGCTGCCCAAATGACTGCGAAACGCAGTGTGCCCTACCACTACTACTACTACCTAAGTATGGACTAGTATAGATAACAGAAGAACAACAGTATTTTGTACATAATATAAATATACATACATAGAATGATACAATTTGAAATTCAAGCAGCATTGTTAATTTAATGTGAATGAAGCTAAAATATCAATTGTAAACAGTCATAATATTATTATGAAAATGTAATTTTCGAGAACCATTTGTATAACAAATCAATGTCTCCTTACAATTTGAAGGCAATAAAAACCTATCATCGTATTTGTCACATGTATGTGTGAACAAGGTTTTCAATTTAATTATCACACACTAGTGAAAAAAAAAACAAAAAACCTGTAGCGCCATTGACATAAGGTTCAATTTAGAACACACCTTTACCTAACAGTTCGAATGGATATGACCATAATGTAAAATCATTATGGCATAGTTATATATTTATTTACAGTCAGTTTCCTTCTACACTAACTATGTAACTAGTAGTACGTAGGGTAATCATTGGAAGAACTTATTAAGTTTATATTTTATTATATATTTATATACTAGCTGGTGCCAGCGACTTTGTCCGTGTTTGAACAATGAAAATGTCTTTTCTGGTGTCCCTGACTATGTGTATGCAAAATTTCATGGTGATCGGTTCAGTAGTGTGTGTGTGTGTGTAAGTGTGTGTGTGTGTGTGTGTGTTAAATTTTAGTATGTTTATGATTTCTCAATAGTGTGTGTGTATGTGTATATATACATATATATGTGTAAGTGTGTGTGTGTTAAATATTTTCTGTGTATTTCTGAGTGATTTTTATTCCGAGTATTTCTGAGGTATTCTCAAATGTACAATATCATTATGTACACAAATTGTCATTTGTCTCAAATAAAAATTATTCTATTCTAAGATATTCTAAGATAACATTTTCCATTTAAAATTTATGTGGCCCATAGCCAAAAGTAAATCCGAGAATCGTAACTGTTTCCGGAAAAACAATTTTGTTTTGTTATTTGGACAAAAACCTAAAATCATTACATATTATAAAACAAAGTTATTAATAAATTTATATGACCTATTTATTGTGATATATTGGGAGTGGTTTTTTTTGGGAGGGATGGGATTACTAATCAGCTGATTTTTTATCTGCAGCTTAGTAAACTGCAGCCCGCGACTTCGCCCGCGTAACTTTGTAAATTATATATGTACTAAAACCTTCCTCGAGCACCATTCTATCTATTGGTGAAAGCAGCATGAAAATCGGCGCAGTAGTTTTTGAGTTTATCGCGACGCGACAAGACAAACATACACCGCGGCGTTATTTTTATTTATTTTATAATACGTAGTGATTATTATTAACTTTTATTACTTTTAATAAAGACATTCTAACTTTTCTCTTTAAAGATTCAATGAAAATAATATTTTAGGTTACCTCTAGGTAATTTATGGTTCTATTGCGAAGTCGCATTGTATTATTTTATGTTAATTTTATTAATCATCTAACAGTGCAATTACTTAGCGATAATAATAAATGATAAAACGAAATACTCACCAGATATGTTTCGAATGATCTGTCGGCACTGAATTCCGAGAAATTAAACAAATAACCACCTTGTTTATATACAAAGATATTAAAATATTTACAAAAAGCACACTACGTAGTCACAAAACGGCCATAAAGCCTTCACAATTTGCACAGATGGAGTTTTCCACGAACATTAAAATTAAAACACGTTCATATTCCATCATAGTCGTATGATGAATGAAAGAAATATATCAAAGAAATTGTCGCGTACGAACGAATAGTGACGTGCCTGTCATAGTTTTTGTGGGACATCGACCCCAATATTAAAACAGGAACACCTAAAAATATGAATGTTTAATTTAACATTAATTAATTAAAAGATAATTATACAAATTAATTACACAGTCATTTATATCTAGTTCAATTGATATTTAATCAATCTTAAAACTGTTGAAGTCGAACAGCTGATTAAGTTCATTGATAAAAAACAGTAGGTTCGCTGCGCCATTTTGATTTTACTATATTTTTTAATTACTTGGTAGCCTGGTAGCGATCAATTTAATCTACATTTTATAAGAATGTTATGCGGCGGTTTCACTCTCGTGGAAGTTCCTCGACGAAGTACTCGAGAAAGTTGACCGAGCACGAAGTGCGTCGCTACACACTCGTTCAACTTCGCGAGGAGCTTATGGTAGACGAGCCCAAGAGGGGATTTTTGGATTAACTAGAGCGCGTCAGAATGCCAATGTATATTCTCCACGTGTCTCCGATAACGGATATGTATTATTACTCGAGCACTTCAAATTTTCATACAGACGGTTCAGCCTAAATTCCTAATCGTGCTGATTCTTCTTACCATCCTATCTTCAAAGTCCAAATTTAGCATTGTGGGCTCCCTAACCATTATAAGTTACTCTATGTACGGCGGCTTCGAGTCCTTTGACTCGGTCGAAAAACCGACAACAAATGGAAGTAGAACGAGGCGAGGTAAAGTTGAACGAAGTAGGGCGAGGTGACCATCCACACTCTCTTATTCGCCTCGCCTCGCCCAACTTCACGAGAGTCTGAAGGCCGTGTTATACAATGTTATATCACATTTAGTATATCTCCTATTTAATTTGTGGTGGTGTAAGTACACGTAAAGACATTTAACCAAGAAATGGGTCGACCTGTGCACGTTCAAACCTAACACGGCCTCCAGACTCTCGTTGAACTTCGTGAAGTTGGGAATATACATTGGCAATATCTAACGCGCTTTAGTAAATCCAAAAATCCCCAAAAACTATTAGTGAAGTTAGTAAATAAATAAACTGCTTTTACCCTTTTACCTCATATTTCGCGTTTTAATCTGTGGATTTTTTAACCACAGAACACTATATATATGCTTATATTCAGGATTGGCAAATAAAATCTCGCCATCTATCGGCAAGTTGTGTACTTTAATAGCGGGACTTTCGAATATTCAAGACGCATTTTCAAAATTCTTGGATCTTACCCACAATATATTTCCGTGACTTACATTCGTGGTTCTTGAGAAAAATATCCTTTGACGATCTCTTTGGATAAGTAGTATTTTTTTTAAAGATTAATAATCTTTCAAAATAACAAAATTAAGAAAAGGTGTTCCCTCAAGTGAAAAATTTTGATTTTTCTCCACTATCGATTTAGTATTAGGTAATCAAATTCCACCGAATTTTCATAACAATCTTGTATACATCTACTTTACCCCGTGTAAATACCAATAACGAATTATCTATAATGGAGATTTATTTATTTATTAAAAAAGCTGACATATTCTGGTTGTTTACTAATATTAAGTAATTACTGTAATTACAATTAATATATTATTTCTATAATTATATAGGCGTCCCAAGACTATGCGACATGAAGGGAAAGTACCTTAAATATAGTAGATAGGATATGTTGCTGAAAGAAAACTATGTTATTTTTAAAAGTTTATTAATACCGCATTCAAATAAAATTCATAACCCAATGCTACTACAGCGCCGTCTATTTTATTTTAGCGTATTCGACGGACACTAATTTTTAACCTCCCGGTGTAGTGACATCTGTCCGCAACAAAATGAACTGCTTATTACACAATCACTAAAAAGTTCAAATTAAGCTATTTTTATCTAAATTATATTTAAAGATTATCAATAATGAGACGAGACGTGAATATGGGCAGTTTATGCTGAAATTTTATCAGCGTTTATGCACGCACAGATCTATGAAACGGCTTAACCGTTTCATAGGTTGTATTGATGATTACGTGGATAAAACTATAGGATACTTTTTATCCTGGAAAATGTTAGGTTCCTGTGGGAACAGCTACAGCGCTGTACTCAATCTCTCTACCCTCCTTAGCTATACTATAAACTAAGCGTGTACAAAGATGCCGGCACCGGCTAGTTAGAAGTAAGTTTATAAATATCGATACGTATAAGTTAATCGAATTAAATTATATTTTTACATATTAAGTTAACACGTTAGCATCATCCTCGTTTGATTAATTCATTTGTAATACGACTAATATTAATTACTTATAATAATATTAATAGTTAATGAACTTTTTATTTATATTATCGTTTTTGTTTAATTTATTTTTAATTGCAACACTTAATATCAGCAATACAGTTTTTTTTAAGTTACTTAACTTGGTAAGGAGGTTTTTAAGTCTATAGTTATTTGCAACAAATAATTTAACATCAATTTCCAGGTATTTAGATTAATAAATTATATTAGATTTATTTACTTATATATTTATCTAAAAATAAATTATTTGAAAATGCGCCGCCCTCTATCTCTGTCACGTTATGACCAAAAAACCTATTATGACTTGTGTGTAAGTACCATTAAAGGAGAAGGGAGTTGAATAAAATTACCATCAACGAATAGGTATTTAGACAAGTTATATTGTTTTTTCTTAATTGTATTTATTGTAATATGCAAAGTTATACTATTAAATTGAATGTCAAACGTAATAAAAATAGTACACAGTACGCATTTATATCTTACGCCACTGTTTACAATGGACAAAATATTTGTATCTTAAAGTGACAAGGTTCTAATCTAAATCGTACGCACGCGTAATGCAAAAATATCATATCTGCAAATTTTATGAAAATCTTTTGATGAAATTCAGTTGCTTTTGGATTCTAATAGCTGTGTAGCTAATAATATTATACATAGCTACTAGCTTTTATAATTTACTAGCTAGTCTATATTAATACTATAAGAGGAAAAATTACTTACCTAGTTTCTTTGTTAGCATTGAATAGGCTCCGAAACTTGGTAGTTTGTAATTGTAATAAATGTTGATGAAGATATGTAAATGTTTTGTGAAAACTTACATCTAATAAATGATTTATTATTATAAACAACTGGACCTATGTACTTATTTAAAAAAAAACACCCATAGAAAGCTACATTATCATAGGCTAGGCTAACATAGGCTATATTTTATAAAGTTACTCGGACCAAGTCGAGTACAACAGCTAGTGAATTGTAAAATTCTGATTTTAAAGAGAACTTCAATTCAGTCTTAATTTCCCATTAAAATTACAATTATCGCAGATGCGTTTGTCTTGCAATTGGATTGGTGTATTTAAAGGGACCGTGTGTAAGTAGCTTTATGATTCCACATTTTCTTCAGTTCAGAAGAATATAAGATCTGGATAATACGTTTTAAATTACGTATTATTCAGTTAAACTGAATAACAATATTCATTTATTTATTGTTAAACAACTAATTGAGGACTGAAAACTCGTTAAAGGTAAGAAGAACCTTACTTTGTTACAATATTTGTATTTTTTTCAGTCAATGCGTTTCTATTTACTAACTAAATAATTCTATCTAACTATAAAACTTAGACTTGTGTTTATATTATAACTTAATATGAAACATTTATCTATTTATTACAACTTAACTTGAAAATATATGTGCCCTATATTACCTAGTATCTATACTTTCGTAAGTTTAAGTACCTAAGTAATTGTAGGTAGGTAATATACTAGCTTTTGCACGCGACTTCGTTCGCGTAACTTTTACAAATTATAGCCCATGTTACACGTTGATAATATAGCAAAACAAAAACATGTGCGATAATTGTCATTATTGAGGGAAATTAAGATTGAAAGATTTCTCTTAAAAATGAGAAATTTATAATTTATAAGACAAGTTGTTGCACGCGACTTCTCCCACACGTAACTTTATAAAATATTAGCTGACGCCCGCGACTTCGTCTGCGTTGAAAAAGAAAAAAGTAGCCTCTCTTGTATCCTGTACGTCTAAATGGGTTGGACTTGGACTGTCTAGAACACAATCTGACTACATTTGATTTTTGCCTAGAGCTTAAATTGACTACTACATAATGAGTCGAGCACTCAAACCTACTATGACATCAAATTGACTAGTACCGAAAATATCCTTTATTTTTTTGTTTTGTTGGCCTATTTGCAATCAGTCATGAAGACTATGAGCAAGATTGTTGGGTGAGGTTTGTTTAGTAGAGCAGCTTTCCACTGAAAGCATCGACACATTCCGTCAGTAGGAAACTAGAAGCGGCTCTCCAGTTCCAGTTGGTGTGACACTTCAATCTCTTGATATTCTTTTGTGTAGTCAGCTGGCGAGCTAAGAATATGGTGTGACACTTCAATCTCTTGATATTCTTTTGTGTAGTCAGCTGGCGAGCTAAGAATATGGTGTGACACTTCAATCTCTTGATATTCTTTTGTGTAGTCAGCTGGCGAGCTAAGAATATGGTGTGACACTTCAATCTCTTGATATTCTTTTGTGTAGTCAGCTGGCGAGCTAAGAATATGGTGTGACACTTCAATCTCTTGATATTCTTTTGTGTAGTCAGCTGGCGAGCTAAGAATATGGTGTGACACTTCAATCTCTTGATATTCTTTTGTGTAGTCAGCTGGCGAGCTAAGAATATGGTGTGACGCTTCAATCTCTTGATATTCTAAGAATAGCCGCTTCTAGTTTCCTACTGACGGAATGGGTCGATGCTTTCAGTGGAAAGCTGCTGGCGAGCTAGCTCATTCGGATGGTGAATCAGCCGCTCCTTATACTTAGTCACCAAACTGCGAATCTCCTCTTTGATGGTTTTAATTTGGAGGCGTTCATGAATCTCGTCATTCTTTATGTACCATGGCACACAAGCTATCGTCCTTAGGAGCTTATTTTGCTGACGTTGAAGGATTGCAAATATTGGAGTCACTAGCATTGCCCCAGAGCCGTAAAATATCTAGAACACATTTCGCCTACTGTTGTATTTTGTTTATGTATGTCATAAATTTTAGAAATTAAAAATTAAATTATTTAGAAATGTCACTCCAGAACTTAAAATGAATCTTCACTATATTAAAATGAATTGGGTACTACATTTTAAAGATCTTTTTATGTCTTAAAAAATCGATTGGTGTAATTTGTTTTTAACTTAAATAGACAGGCAAACATTAAAATATAGGAAAAAAATTTTCTGCCAGAATGTCCAGACAATTTGGGTTTTTTTTATGTTAAGGTCGACAGACAGGCTGACGGTCCACTTGATGGCAGGCGGCTACCGTCGCCTATAACACAAGCAACGCCACAAGTGCTACAAGTGCGCTGCCGACCATACAAGGATTAAGGGTGAGGGATAAGGGAGGGATGGGGTAATGGGCTCTGGCATCGCTCACTCACTCACCGAAACACAACAGCACATATGCCGTTATTTCACGGTGGTATTCTGTATGGTGGTGGTTACTGCCGCCAAAGTGGCTACTGTCGCCTATAACACAAGCAACGCCACAAGTGCCACAAGTGCGCTGCCGACCATTGAAGGATTAAGGGTGAGGGATAAGGGAGGGATGGGGTAATGGGCTCTGGCATCGCTCACTCACTCACCGAAACACAACACCACCATAATGCTGTTATTTCACGGTGGTATTCTGTAAGGAGGTGGTTACTGCCGCCAGACGGGCTGCCCAAATGACTGCGAAACGCAGTGTGCCCTACCACTACTAAATGTCATTATGCTATGTAGGAAAAATATGCACTAGTCAATTTGTGTCATAGATTTGAGTGCTCGACTCATTATGTAGTAGTCAATTTAAGCTCTAGGCAAAAATCAAACGTAGTCAGATTGTGTTCTAGTCTAGACAGTCCAAGACCAACCCGTCTAAATGTTTATCTATCAAGTTTCATGAGAATCAGTCAATTCGTTTGAGAGTTATGGAGGAACATACATACATACATACTTGATAAAATTGTAAAAATGGTAAATTTAGTTTCAGTATCACGTATAGAGCCAATAAACATGGATATCTCTGAAGACAAAGTAAAATTACTCCACGACCGACCCTTACAGATTTATTACATCAGTCAACAAAAAAAATATAGTTTTTTTGAGTTTCCGTTCTAATGCTTAAATTCTGATTGTAGACATCTAAAATTAGTTACATTTTCATTTTTAGCTTTTAAAGTTTGCTTTTGCCTGATTTATGACGATAAGTAAGATACGAGACAGCCCATACAAACATATAATAAGGGAAACAATAAAAATATTCATTTTTGAAATTAATTTTTCCGTGTTTTTACATATATATATATATATATTTCCTGCTGTTTATCAAAAATCTTAAACGAAAAAGGCTCTAGTGTTCAACAAAAACTTTTCCAATTGTAATTGAAAATAAAAGTATGGAAATAATGTACGAATCTATCATTTGTCTTAAAAAAATTAAAAAAATGCTCCAGTTTCTACAAAAGCAAACTTTGATGAAAAAAATTATTTATTCCCTAATTTTTAACATAGATGAAATCAAAATTTCGTATGCAGAAGCCAGACCCAAAAATCGTGTTGACCTGTGTTGTTATTAGCATTGATGATGATTAGTATGGATCTATTCTTTCAGGAAAAATCATGTCGAGATCCAAAGATACGAGGCCCGATCCGAGGATAGCCATCAAGGAAGAGATCATGACGAGGAACAAAGCCGCTCAAATGAAGAGACAACTCCAAGAGAAGGCTTCCAATTACGTTCCAATTAGTCCTCAGAGTCCAGTAAAATCGAAAAGAGGCAGAAAGAGAAAGAACGAAACGGAAATAAAGGTAGACGGGGAAGCGAAGAGGAAATATGTGAAGAAATTTGAGAAACCCTCCAAAGCGCCAACCAAGAAGCAACCTAAAGTCGTAGAGAATAAGGAATATTTTCCCAATAACCCGAAGAGGCCGTACAAAACCGACAAGGTTGTTTTGAAGCCGAAAATGAAGTCGAAATTGATCGGTGCAATGAATAGTGTTAACAGGAGGAAACTTTTGAAGCCTAAAAGAGGTGAGTCACTTCTGTTTGTTCGTTGATTGACTCAGGTTTTTTTTTATTTTATAATCTACCAGCTGTTGCACGCGACTTCGTCCGCGTAACTTTATAAAATATAATACATTCGTGTCTGTGAAACCATGGAAAAATTTCAACCCAATCGGTCAAGCCGTTTAGTAGTTCCCTTACCGACAGCAGCGCCACCTACCGGGTCCAATTGTATTTTTAAATCATCCAGGATACCATCGAAATAGCCATACAAAATCTCAACGCAATCGGTTCAGCCGTTTAGAAGTTATATGTGAAAAAGATAAGTACGGACGGATAATTCTTACTACCCGTTGTCCTATTACCCGTTTTCCGGTAGGAAAGAAGCATTTTTCCGCGGTAAAAAGTAGCCTATGTTCACCGGGGATAATGTCGGCTTCTAATGGTAAAAGAATTTTTCAAATCGGTCCAATAGTTTCGGAGCCTATTCTATACAAACAAACAAACAAGCAATCAAATCTTTCCTCTTTATAATATTAGTAAGTATAGATAAGAAAAAAATAGACAAAAAATAATTTAATGTTTTAAAAGTGTAATTTTGGTTTGTGGCTCCTTAGTTTTTATGCAGCGATGTGTGTGTGTGCGTGTGTGTGTTTTGAAAACATTTAGTTATTTGACGAGTAACTGTATTTGGAAACACAGTTACGGAAGCAACGGTCGCTTACAATGAAGCAGAAAATGATCGGTCAGAAGACGATGAACCGTCAGATCAGAGCATGACCGAGCTTCTCCAAATATCTTTGGACAGACAGAGTCTCACCGAGGAAGACTGGTTGGAGATTCTGACTTGTCCGAGTCCCGTGTGGTGGGAGGATCCACCGAGTCCGGAATATTGTGAAGGTGAGAGAAGCTTCAAACTATACTATACTGTATAGTTTGACTATACATACATAATACTATAATGTACTACACTTATACGTATACTATGCTATACTGTACTGTACTATACTTATACATATACTGTACTGTGCTATACTATACTGTACTGTACTATACTATAATATACTGTACTGTACTATACTATAATATACTATACTTATACGTATACTATAATATACTGTACTAATACTATACTATACTATAATATACTTTACTG
The DNA here is from genome assembly GCA_918317495.1 of Synanthedon vespiformis. Lineage (NCBI taxonomy): Eukaryota > Metazoa > Arthropoda > Insecta > Lepidoptera > Sesiidae > Synanthedon > Synanthedon vespiformis. The sequence continues at coordinate 1,349,183 of OU906975.1, read as the reverse complement.
TACTGTACTAATACTATAATATACTTTACTATACTAGTTGTAGCACTCGACTTCGTCTGCGTAACTGTTATGAATCTCCACTTTTTCCGCCGCGTCTGTCTGTCTGTTCGCGATAAACTCAAAAACTACTGCACCTTTTTTCATTCTGTTTTTACCAATGGATGGAGTGGTTCTCGAGGAAGGTTTTATGGTGTATAATTTACAAAGATACGCATGCAAAGTCGCGGGCAGCAGCTAGTTTTAAATAAACCTAATCATTGATTAACATTACTCTGATTAATTATAGTTTAGTTCAATTTAAAAAAACAATTTTAAATTAAAACTTCCAGATCCAATAACTACTAGATTTGAAGGTGAAGAAAATACAGAAGAAACTTTGAATGTTGAATTAAAATCGGAAACAGTTTTGAAAGTAACAGATCTGAACACTTGTGTAGATTCAAAAAAACAATCCGACAACAAATTTATGAAGAAACGAAGTAAACTAGAAAATTTATTAGGCTCCATAAAGAATAAGTTAGTGTCTAAAGATAGGGTAGAAATTAATACTAAAAAAGATAATGTAGATAACAGTGATGGTTGTGAATTGAATGAAAACAGTGAAATTAATAAACAAACAGTAACAGTCGAAGATAAACTAGAAGTCAAAGAAGATCTAGATTCTAAATCTAAAAGTTGCGAAGATGAAACGGAAAAGTCTAAATGCGACGAAGACGATATTTTAGACGCGAGCCTTGACGATGAATTGTTGGAAACTTTAGAGTCTTTTTATATACCTATTGAAAATGAGAACGTAGGTTGTGATGATAATAATAGTACTGAGGAAAATAAAGAAGAAAACTCAAATACTAAAGAAATAAATACTGAAACTGAAGATTTAGACTCAAAATTGAAACTAAAAGAGACCTCACATGCAAACGATGAAATGATAATTAAAAATGAAAATTATTGTGTTGAAGATGAAGAAGAAAATAATGAGTCTTTAGATAAAACAATTGTTAAAGTTGAACCTTCAACTTCATTTGATGATTTGATTGAAGAAGAATACGTTACTCTATACAAAATAGTGTCAAACGATGGTGACACTTCAAATTTTGAAAGTTTTAGTGATAATTTCTTGCAATGTGACGACGATAAGCGTAAAATTGATGGGTTCTATAAAAAACGCAAACATTCCTCAAGCAAACGTAACGCGAACCAAAAAGACTATGCGCTTAGTGAGAAAAGTAATAAGAAAAACGAACAAAGTCGCGAACAAAAACTAGTGGCCGTTGTGGACAAACAAAACATTAAATATTGCAAAAAATGTTCCTCAATTTTTGATACGGAAACTTGTATGTACTGCGATAAACTCACAGACAAAGACACAAATTCTCACGGCTCGAATAAAAATAGGTTGTGCGCCACGTAATACCCCGTATTAATAGGGCCATTGGCATTGACATATTCATTTCCCTAAATACTGCTGTGGCAACGTCAAGGGAAATGTGTGTTTACATATAGCCATTGACATGACCGCTCGCGTTGTCGTATTCATTTCCCTAAATACTGCTGTGGCATCGTCATGGGCAATGTGTGTTTACATATAGCCATTGACATGACCGCTCGCGTTGTCGTATTCATTTCCCTAAGTACTGCTGTGGCAACGTCAAGGGAAATGTGTGTTTACATATAGCCATTGACATGACCGCTCGCGTTGTCGTATTCATTTCCCTAAGTACTGCTGTGGCAACGTCAAGGGAAATGTGTGTTTACATATAGCCATTGACATGACCGCTCGCGTTGTCGTATTCATTTCCCTAAGTACTGCTGTGGCATCGTCATGGGCAATGTGTGTTTACATATAGCCATTGACATGACCGCTCGCGTTATCGTATTCATTTCCCTAAGTACTGCTGTGGCAACGTCAAGGGAAATGTGTGTTTACATATAGCCATTGACATGACCGCTCGCGTTGTCGTATTCATTTCCCTAAGTACTGCTGTGGCAACGTCAAGGGAAATGTGTGTTTACATATAGCCATTGACATGACCGCTCGCGTTGTCGTATTCATTTCCCTAAATACTGCTGTGGCAACGTCAAGGGAAATGTGTGTTTACATATAGCCATTGACATGACCGCTCGCGTTGTCGTATTCATTTCCCTAAATACTGCTGTGGCAACGTCAAGGGCAATGAGTGTTTACACATAGCCATTGCCATTGCCATGACCACTGTCGTTGTCGTATTCATTTCCCTAAATACTGCTGTGGCAACGTCAAGGGCAATGAGTGTTTACACATAGCCATTGCCATTGCCATGACCACTGTCGTTGTCGTATTCATTTCCCTAAATACTGCTATGGCAACGTCAAGGGCAATGTGTGTTTACATATAGCCATTGCCATGACCACTGTCGTTGTCGTATTCATTTCCCTAAGTACTGCTGTGGCAACGTCAAGGGCAATGTGTGTTCACATATAGCCATTGCCATTGCCATGACCGCTCGCATTGCCGTATTCATTTCCCTAAATACTGCTGTGGCAACGTCAAGGGCAATGAGTGTTTACACATAGCCATTGCCATTGCCATGACCACTGTCGTTGTCGTATTCATTTCCCTAAATACTGCTATGGCAACGTCAAGGGCAATGTGTGTTTACATATAGCCAACGACATGACCGCTCGCGTTGTCGTATTCATTTCCCTAAGTACTGCTGTGGCAACATCAAGGGCAATGTGTGTTTACATATAGCCATTGCCATGACCGCTCGCGTTGCCATATTCATTTCCCTAAATAATGCTGTGGCAACGTCAAGGGCAATGTGTGTTTACATATAACCAACGACATGACCGCTCGCGTTGTCGTATTCATTTCCCTAAATACTGCTGTGGCAATGTCAAGGGCAATGAGTGTTTACATATAGCCATTGCCATTGCCATGACCGCTCGCATTGCCGTATTCATTTCCCTAAATACTGCTGTGGCAACGTCGAGGGCAATGTGTGTTTACATATAACCAACGACATGACCGCTCGCGTTGTCGTATTCATTTCCCTAAATACTGCTGTGGCAATGTCAAGGGCAATGAGTGTTTACATATAGCCATTGCCATTGCCATGACCGCTCGCATTGCCGTATTCATTTCCCTAAATACTGCTGTGGCAACGTCGAGGGCAATGAGTGTTTACATACCTATAGCCATTGACATGACCGCTCGCGTTCGCGCGTTCGGAAGCGAGTGAGCGAGAGAGCAAAAATGGCAACGCGAGAGGCATTGCCATTTAGGGATAGCCGGGCAACGCGAGCGGCAAGGGAAGCAACCTATTTAAATACTCGCGTTGCTCATTTTATTTCCCATGTCCCTGCTAAACGAGTTCCTAAATTTATACGTACACGTACATATTTATACAACAGACAAGTGCCCGCGACTTCGTCCGCGTTGAAAAGTGATAAATATTAAAGCAATATATATAACGCTCGACACCTTGTTGTAACACATTGACCAACTTAAGAATATAGATAAAACATAAATTTATTGTAAATGGGCATCCTTCTTAGTTTTTGGTCAAAGTACAGTCGGGGTAAAAAGAGGTTCGTCACCTTTTTCATCATAATCATCATCTCAGCCGCATGACGTCCACTGCGTCATTATTTATCAGTCATTTTTCTGCTTAGTGCATTAGTTTCAAAAGTTACTAACAGCATAGAGTAAATAGTTACTTAACCAGTAATAGAGAGGCAAGCTCCGTTTTAAACATGAAACTTCTGGCTCTATTTTCTTTATGGCTCACTTGATGTCGCTAGTAATGTCGAATTTTGATGTTATTCATATTGACAACATTTTTACTTTCTTTATGGCTCACTAGATGACGTCATATAACAATAAAATATTTATAGATTCCGTGCGGTTTCTTTTTTTGCTCACTAGATGTCGCCATATAACATGTGCATGATACGAATTGACTGACTACAGCGACCTTTGAGTTCGACGGATTTTTAATGGCAACTCATAATCGTATTCGACATAGGGGCCATCTATATTTTATCGACTTTTTCGACATTTTTTGTGTTTCTACGTGTCTGTCATTCTATTACTGGTTAAGTAACTATTTATTCTATGCTAACAGTCTGAGACTTTAGAAAGGAATGAATTTGAAAACTGACGAAAGTTTTCGTACCCCGACTGTACACAGCGAGGCAATTGTGATTTATTTTTTGTTTCTTGTTCTGTTAATCGCAAATTTAGTTAAGCATTTTTTTTTCTTTATTAATTTTTTATTATGAAATTCTTTTCTTAATCAGAAACGCGGGTTCTAAAATTTTAACAAATTGAGTATTATTTTGATAAGTTTATTGTTTTTTTTATTATATACATAATATTATATTATTATATATAATTTGATTTTCGTCTCTTCCTTGAAGAAGATAATAATATTAACGAAATTGTTGAAGGAAAAAATAATTATGCTTTAGGAACTATTAGGACTTTAAAATAAAATTTTGTTGTATATATATATTTAGAAATTTCTTTAGGTCACTTTTAGTATAGGCTGTTAGTCTCTGCGAGCGACACCCTCAGTGACGTTTGATTGTATGAAATAAGCGCCGTCTATCCGAATTAGTGCGCACTTGTTTCTTTGTAAGCTAAACTTCGTCAATAGTTTAATTTAAGATGTTAACAGATGGCGATAAAGTGTTCGAATGTCATATCGCTAATGTGGAGACGTTATTACATAACGCAATTTGGGGGGAGTTTTCTTATAAAACGTTACGAAGCGTAAAGTAAAGAGGTTCCTAGACGGTCATAATTGCTTGACAAGCACGCCAATTATAAGTGCTTGTCAAGCAATTTTGACCGTTTAGTACGGAGCTTGATGTGCTTGACAAGCATTTAGGTTCTTTCTTGATGATAAATTATATTTTTGCAATGGTTGTCAAGCTTGCCTGATCGTTTAGATGCATGCTTGTCAAGCAACGCATTCAGTGTGCTACGGAACGTTATGGCGTTTTCTGTTTTAGCTCAAGTTTACACTGGATCACTCTGTAAGAAAGGATGCGCCCTTACCATACAGTGACAAAAAACTACTAGTACCTTTATTTTCACATATACTAAAAATAATTAGTTTTAATTGCCATTTTAATACGTATATTTATTTCTTATTTGCGCATTCTATTATTGTAAAGTGTTCTCAACGGTTGGTTGGTTCTCACGAGTGCGTTGAGACGCGTCAAGAAAGCAAACGTATCCGTGCGGATACATTGCGAAGGCGTCACATACATTGCTTGGGGGCGCATCCTTTCTTGTCCGTAGCGATTGAGATTAAAATGAATGCGGATGCTTGACAAGTATGCCGAGCCTCGTCAAGCACGTAAATGCTTGTCAAGCAATTTTGACCGTCAGCGACTCCTTTACGGGGGCGGGAGGGGAATCCCTCGAGTGTATTGTGCGTCATTTTTATTTTGTTCCCCCAAGTTGGCAACACTTTTCGTTGGTAAAAATGGTCACATTTTAAACTTGGTCCTAAACGCGCTTAGGGGGGGGGGGGGGGGGGGGTACAGAAAAACGTTACGGAGCGTTACGTTCAAAAACTGAAATTACGTCAGAACTCGACGTCAGTTTCTTTTTCATTTATACTTGATAAGAAAACCGTTTTATGTAAATTTTTCTTTGAAACCACCTATGTACATTATAATTATGTTTTTGTACAAATATCGATAGGGTTGTTATGTACAATAAATAGGGTATTATTAATGAATTAAATATAGTTTTTTTCTGAATATTTTGTTTCTTATTTACCTGTTTCAACATACCAACAGCCCTGATAAGAGTATCTAAGTTTTTGTAAGTAAAGTCGGGGTACGAAAACGAATCATAATTAGACGGTTAGTACGTTTTGAAACTAAAGCACCAACCAGACAACTGACATTATGTTTGAAATTAAATTTTGACATGACTGACAATTGCTCTGGTGCAAGCAAATTTCGACTTTAAGGTGACGAACCTTTTCTTACCCCGACTGTACGAGTACTTACAATGAAACTTACGATACGAAAGTGTATGTAAGTTATGTATTTTCCTCCATAACTCATAAACGAATTAACTGATTTTCATGTAACTTAGTAGATAAACATTTAGACGTACGGGACACACGATAGGATACTTTTTTATTTTTCAACGCGAACGAAGTCGCGGGCATCAGCTAGTGCAATAAGAAATGAAAATGCATTTAATATTTTCTTATACACTCTTTATTTCTATTCATTTTTAAGTGGATTTGTACAACCTCTTCCTTTCGTCACAAAGTTTCTGGTAGAGCAATCTTAAGATTGTTTTATCCGATTCACTTAGTTTTGTCCCGCGACCCATAGATAAGGTTCTTTGCCATAGATGATCCTGCACGGTATAGGTGAATTATTATATTAAGGTTTGAAGGCGACACTAGTAGGGGAATCGGCGCATGTGTACAATTGCGCACAAAATTGCTAAGGAAAATGACATTTTTTTTCTTATTTCGTAATTTTTCACCTCACTAACTTAACATTACGGGCAGTGTTGATATTCCTTCCATTAAATCATCGTGCGATGTCGAAGAAGAACGTTTCTTTAGGCATTTATTCACCATGACGTATTTACTAATACGATAAAGCAATCTGTACGCAACAGTACCCGAGAGACACGAGACGCGCGAACTAAGTGCGGGAGGTGTGTAGCGTCTGAGTCTACCAATACAATAACGTGTCGCGAAGTGAGGGAGGTGTGTAGCGTCTGAGTCTACCAATACAATAACGTGTCGCGAAGTGCGGGAGGTGTGTAGCGTCTGAGTCTACCAATACAATAACGTGTCGCGAAGTGAGGGAGGTGTGTAGCGTCTGAGTTTACCAATACAATAACGTGTCGCGAAGTTCGGGAGGTGTGTAGCGTCTGAGTCTACCAATAACGTGTCGGCACACGTCATTGGTAGACTCAGCCGCTCACGCTCCTCTGCACCCTCAAACACCTAAAAATAGAATTCTGCGCATATTTGCCGAGAAGTCTTTATTCGCTACACGAACTATAATAATATAGTAAAACTATAAGCTGTTACACGCGATTTCTTCCGCGTAACTTTATAAAATACTAGCCGTTGCACGCGACTTCGTCCGCGTAGTAAAGTATAAAACGCCATCTACCGTATTTTGGATAGACGGCGCTATCTCCCAGGCGAAGCCGCTAGTATTTACTTTTATTTTAGATTTCCCGTAGGAATGAAGCATTTTCCCGCTAAAAAAAGTAGCCTATGTTCAACACGGATAATGTCGGCTTCTAATGGTAAAAGAATTTTTCAAATCGGTCCACTAATTTTGGAGCCTATTCAATACAAACAAACAAACAATCAAATCTTTCCTCTTTATAACACTAGTAAGTATAGATTACCTGTATCGCTTGTATCGTTTGTGATCCGGTTTCGCAATTCTTACACATGTAAGTAGCGGAACCGTGGGTAACACTTTTGAAGTCGTAAGGTAAATGAATCCAAGAGTCGACTGGTAATTTCTCGAAGTAATGTTGTTTGCCTGAATTATCAGTGGCCTTAGTCAAAGTAACATTTTAAAAACGATAACGAAGTTCGATAGAATAAATGTATGAGAAGTATCACGTGATTTAGCGACGGCATATGTCAAATGTCAATCCCATACATTTTATTGTTTTCGAACTTCGTTATCGTTTCGTTATCGTTTTCGATTGTTACTTTGACTATGGCCCCAGGGGCCCTAGCCAAGAGCACGATGCAAACGGGAGCGTTGCGTATATTTACGAAACGATAGAAAATAAAGCCCGGTGATTGGTTTTGTAACGCTCACATAAAATTTTGACCTATCACTGAGCTTTAGTTTCTATCGTTTCGTAAATATACGCAACGCTCCCATTAGCATTGTGCTTCTTGGCTAGGGCCCCTGATGTCAACGAGTTATTTATTTAACTTTTTTTTTAAAAGATCCGGCACATCACTAATACAGACATAATATTATGTGGACAGTTTTCAGAAGCACAGGGCGCATCTGTCATTTAAATCTTTGCTATGGAGAGGTCTTTTCTATATAGAGGTTACACAACTTTGACAAATATACATTACATTCAGGGTCTGTTGAAGTCGGTTTATTTTTTGTTAAAAAGAGTTATGATATATTCAATGGTAGGTTCTCTAAATTCAAAAATAGATTAAGATTATAATATTTAAGTAGAAATTATGAAAGTATTATAAATTGAGTATTTAAAACCGTTAGAAGTTAAGTTATGTACACTTGATTATTTAGGTTAGGTGTACAGTTTATCAATACACACGTATTTTATAGATTTTGAATATATATTTTTTTGGGACCCGTTGGACGAGTGGCGAGGGTGCTTGCCTAACGTTTCAGGGGCCCCCGGTTCGATTCCCGGCGGAGTCAACTTTGGAAATTTTAATATAACTTTCAAAATTGAGTCCGCTCTGGATTTGAAAAGTAGTGGCAGCCATTTGGGCAGCCCGTCTGGCGGCAGTAACCACCACCTTACAGAATATCTACCACCATGAAATAACAGCATTATGTGCTGTTGTGTTTCGGTGAGTGAGTGAGGGATGCCAGAGCCCATTGCCCCATCCCTCCCTTATCCCCCTTACCCTTAATCCTTGTATGGTCGGCAGCTCACTTGTAGCACTTGTGGCTTTACTTGTGTTATAGGCGACGGTAGCCACCTACCATCAGCTGGACCGTCAGCTTGTCTGTCGACCTTAACACAAAAATAATAACAACCTTCATCGATGTTGTTCCAATTGATATGAATGTAATTGTCTCTGTCGGCCCTGTTAGACATCATTGGTATTCCTAAAGCTCGCATTAAGTTGTTCGCAATATGCGTTATATGACCAGGTGACCCATGCACCATCGAGTGGAGGTTTATGTTCTGAAATTCACATAAATCAATAAATATCTTCACACATTTAACGTTTGGTCTAGTGGCTAGTAACCCTAGAGCTGTTAAACAAAAGGTCGCGGGTTCGAATCCCGCTAGGGGCAAATGTTTTTGTGTTAACATTTTACCTTTGTACCTGAGTCATGGATGTTTTTTTACAACTAGCTGGTGCTCGCGACTTCGTCCGCGTAGAAAAGTATAAAACGCGATCTACCGTATTTTGGATAGATGGCGCTATCTCCCGGGCCAAGCCGCTAGTATTTACTTTTATTTTGGATTTTCCGTAGGAATGAAGCATTTTACCGCGGTAAAAAGTAGCCTATGTTCAACACGGATAATGTCGGCTTCTAATGGTAAAAGAATTTTTCAAATCGGTCCAGTACTTTCGGAGCCTATTCTATACAAACAAACAATCAAATCTTTCCTCTTTATAATATCAGTATAGATATCAACTGTCTGGTATCCGTAATACAAGCGTTTAGTTGCTTAGTGTGGAACTAGATGGTGCTGTGTGGAATGTGTGAAGATATTTAAAAAAAAAAAAACTTTGAAAAAGTTTTGCGTCGGGCGCTGAAAACTAAAACTTAGATCACTATCTAACTTGCCTGTATTCCTTTTTTGAAGCCAAGCTGAGGCGAATCCTCACCCTTTTCACCGAACCAGAGCAAGTTATTTGCTTCTAAAACGTTATCGTATTCAATCTCTTGGAATACAATACACGAGTCCATTTCCAAGTAACGCATCGATATCCTCAATAGCATAGCATCTTCAGTTTTACCTGAAAACAAATCAAGACGTGAGTGGATGAAGGTGTTATGTCGCATTTTTGGATTTTTTCGTTTTTTTGCGTTGATGAAGATATAGGTGAATTATTATATTAAGGTTTGAAGGCGACACTTGTGGGGGCAATCGGCGCATGTGTACAATTGCGCACAAAATTGCTAAGGAAAATGACATTTTTTTTCTTATTTCGTAATTTTTCACCTCGCTAACTTAACATTACAGGCAGTATTGATATTCCTTCCATTAAATCATCGTGCGATGTCGAAGAAGAAAATTTTTATAGGCATTTATTCACCATGACGTATTTACTAATACGATAAAACAATCTGCACACAACAGTACCCAAGAGACTCGAGACGCGCGAACAAAGTGCGGGAGGTGTGTAGCGTCTGAGTCTACCAATACAATAACGTGTCGCGAAGTGCGGAAGGTGTGTAGCGTCTGAGTCTACCAATAACGTGCCGCACACGTTATTGGCAGACTCAGCCGCTCACGCTGCGAACGAAGTGCGGGAGGTGTGTAGCGTCTGAGTCTACCAATAACGTGTCGGCACACGTTATTGGTAGACTCAGCCGCTCACGCTCCTCTGCCCCCTCAAAGACCTAAAAATAGTGTTCTGCGCACATTTGCCGAGAAGTCTTTATTCGCTACACGAACTATAATATGTCCATATGAATGATTACAGACCTTAACATTGTCGTAAGACATTTTTGGAAAATAAAAAGTTGAAAAATGTGTTATGTGAGTACAGTTAATTTTAAAAAGAAAAGAGTGCAGAAAAGTTTACTTTTGTTAATGGAAGAGGGAGCTATGTTCACTTCTTTTAAATTAAATAATACAAGTGTTTAATTGCTATCATACCATTAATATAAAACTTTGTGTTATAATTTAGAATAAAAATCAGTTCCGTGGCGACTTATCTCAAAAATTAAAAGCAAAACTTTAACCTCGATTTATTCAAAATTTGAATTATGCGACATACCATCTTCATCCACATACACGTCTTCAAATTAAGTTACAAAATACCAAAATAATTATAAATAGTCAAAAATTAGGTAATATATACTTACTTACCTAATTTTTGACGACACGTTTGGTCTAGTCAAAGATTTAAATCGAGAGATGTGCCCTTACTAGCGAAACTGTGTTACAAAATTCAAAATAAATATACTAAAGACAATTAGTATAACATACATTTATACTTTTGAGCGGTACGGTTGAGCGCCCGCGCCCAACCCATTGTTAACAGTTTTCGGTGTGTTTTTAGTATGGCGCGATGAGATTAGGGCGCATCTTCGATTTAAATCTTTGGGTGTAAACCTACCTGTAAAAAAAAAGCTGTTAACCAAACGGTCTCTGGTTAACATTTTACCTTTGTACCTGAGTCATGGTCAGATACATTACTTTTTTGTAAATAAAAACATAATACAAAAAAAAGTAATGTATGTAGTACATCAACTGTCTGGTATCCATAACACAAGCATTAGTTGCTTAGTGTTGAACTAGATGGCGCTGTGTGGAGTGTGTGAAAATATAATATATGAAAAAAAACATGGTAAGTGACTTACGAAGTTTTTCGTCCACACCATACATGACGATTCCTAGCGGCCACAACAATTCACGATAGAACATTTCGTTCTCTTTGGTCAACTCTTTTGTCAAATCCTCATTGAGCCTCCGCGAAGCTATTATGGAGCTCATAGAGAGGGCTCCGCATTCGGTGAAATAAAATGCATTTATGAAATTACGGTCCACGGGGGAGAGAAGTGTCGAGGCGGATTGTTCGTCATCCTGAAAAACATATGTATGGATAATATTATTATCCATTTACAAACCATCCGCCTTCACCTTTCCTCCATCGGACATACAATCGTACGGCTGGTTACCATCCGCATCTTGTCGAAATCCCTCCTTTTCGGACTAAGCGCTTTGAAATATCCTTTATAATGCGCACTGCCAAGGTTTGGAACTCCCTGCCGGCGTCTGTATTTCCGAGCTCATAATATAACCCTAATCTTTTCAAAGTTCGAGTGAATAGGCATATTCTGGGCGAGTTCGCTCCATCATAGGCCTCATCCTTGCTACTCAGCTGGTTGTTGGCCAAGACCAAACCCATCTCTAATAAAAAATAAATTATAAACTAGCTGGCGCCCGCGTATCTTTGTAAATGATATACTAAAACCTTCCTCGAAAACCACTCTATCCATTGGTGAAAACAGCATGAAAATCGGTGCAGTAGTTTTTGAGTTTACCGCGAACAGATAAACAGACAGTCGCGGCGGAGGACTTTGTCTACGTACGCGATCACGCCAACACATTGCATATTATACCCTATTGTATGTGTGCGTTGGACGCTCAGTTTTAAGTTTTCACTACTGTCGGCAATACTCATGACTGCCTCCGTTTTTTTTTTATTTATTAGGAAGCCAACACAATATACAACAATCCATACACTTATTCACATTTAAACACCTTTTACAATATTGTATACTCCAGTTATAGGCTAACTCAACATGCATTAAAAACGAACACAAAAGACATTTACTGATTATTATTTTTTTAGGAAATGAAACTAATAAAAACTAATAAAAAGAAAACAAAGAACCAATCCATACAATATAAAAGAACAAAAGAGAATAGTATACTTAACTTTAACTTTAAAAATCAGCGATCAGCGAATTTTTCAACGCATACGAAGTCGCGGGCACCGCGGCTAGTGTAGGTAGGTACCTATATTATATCAGGGGCCCTAGCCAAGAGCGCAATGCAAACGGGAGCGTTGCGTATATTTACGAAGCGATTAAAAATAAAGCCCGGTGATTGGTTAAAATTTTATGTGGGCGCTACAACAACCACTATATCATGTATAATATCATACTATATCATGTATAATATCACACTATATCATGTATAATATCACACTATTTGGTATCACGTAGCTCATAACATACGTGTGGTTTGCGTAAAAATTAACGATTTAGTGTGATATTGCTCAATTTTTTCTCATTTTTTGCCTGTCGCTCAGCAGAGGCATTTAGATAATAAGCCTGCGGGCTTTATTTTCTATAGTTTCGTAAATATACGCAACGCTCCCGTTTGCATTGTGCTCTTGGCTAGGGTCCTTGGCTACGCTACGAAAGAAATAAAGCCCGGTGATTGGTTGTTGTAACGCCTATACTTATAAAATTTTCCTTTACATTCAAAAGGTCAGACTTTCAAATTCAGATTGAATTCTTATTTAAACTGAAGCTAGCGTCAGCCCTCAGGGTTCCCCTATATTTATCTATACTTACTAAGTATAGCATTAGGTATTATAATTATTAGGTACCTATTATATAAAGAGAAAATATTTGTATTTTTATTTGTAATGAATGAACACGAAAAGTTCTGTACTGAAACTTATTTACTTTACCTGATCTTGAAATTTTTTTATCAAATCATTACTGTTTATAGGTAGATCTGAAAACGAAAAATTTTATCATTACTTAGATAAATCCCATTATCATACCTTTTAACCGCTTGGCTTTGTAGTTGTTAATGCTAGACTCGTAAACCGATATTTTTTTTAAAAAGAAAGCAACGCAATGATTAAAAAAGAAACATTCTCACCCAATTGCGAAATTCCCGCTCTCAGCATTTGCACAATCATTTTTGCAATATCCTTTTGGTTTATACAATTATAACCCAATGGCATATTCTGAATTATGAAAGATAGAAAAATCATTTTACATTTTTTTAATTTTTTCTGAAGACATTCTTTCTTTCAGAAAAAAGTACTGTTCCCGTAGTAGCATCTGAAAATTGTGGCGGCGCCACCGTCGTCACAGCAATGAAGATTTCGGGCGTTATATTACTTATCTACAATATTTTTTATAAGGTTTTTTATATATTTTTCAAGGCGGACGAAGTCGCGCACACCAGCCAGTATTTTAAATGAGAAGTGGGCCCCGAGACCGCGTGGTACGACTGCTTCGGACGACGCGGATTTTTTTCCCGTTGGTCCGATTGATCGGACGTAATGGACTTTATCCCGTTGGTCCGATTGATCGGACGACGCGAACTTTTTTTCCTTTTTTATTATAATATAGAGGTGGCAGACAGGCTGGCGGCTAACTTGATGGTAGGTGGTTACCGCCGCCTAAGGACACAAGCAACACCAAGGGGAGTGCTAGTGCGCTGCCTACCCTGCAAAAGTTTATTTACAGCTCGCTTGAAGTAGCCCATATTGTAGCTAGGTGGAAACACGTCAGGAGGGAGATTGTTCCAAAGTTCCCTGCGATTGATAGGACGACGACGCGAACCTTTTTCCCCTCTGTCCGATTCATCGGACCTTTTTTCCGTTGGTCCGATTTATAGGACTAGAGACGTTAACTAAGAACATTACTAGCGTCCCACTCTAGAGGGGACATTGGGAGCAAACCGTTGTTGCTTAGATTTCTTACCACGACACTGCCGCTGAAGTTATAATTTATAGCAGAACATTCCCGCAACTTATCCTCGTTCTTTATACGGAGCACCTTTTCTCCCTTGACGTTGTAATTTTCTGGTGCACGAAAGAATTTCACGCATATCTCCTTCTGCAACCTGTTAAACGTCGACAATATTTCGTCTTGCGAGTGAATATCTGTTTTGTAAATACATACATATTATAAATAAAAAACATTCATGACTCAGGTACAAAGGTAAAATGTTAACACATACACATTTGCCTCTAGCGGGATTCGAACCCGCGACCGTTTGGATAACATCTAGGTTTGCTAGCCACTAGACCCAATGTGTCATTAGAATGGTCCCAGTAGAATGTCAGGGGTTAGTTTATAACTCTATCACATCTGGTGTTCTTTGGCGATGGTTACCACACCACTTACCATCGTGCGACCGCAAAAATACTCACCATAATCAGTTTTATTAATTGAATAATGAACAATCCCCTTCGGCCATAAGTATGAATGCACACAATTGATATAAATAAAGATATTTACTAATAAAAGAAGCAACATTATTCAAACACACTTGAAACAAGTTTGCGAGAAACACCCGATAAAATTAAAATCGATTTGCAGTAAAAAAATCATTATAATGTATTTATATATTTTTTTATTTTCCTATAACATTAAATTCCTTTTATGTAGGTATAATAAATGCGTTCTTCTACTTCTATTCTCTTAACTATAAATAGTTCAGTCTTTTATTTATTAAACGAGTAAATATTAAAATATCACAGTTGAGTTTTATTTATAATTTGACCGAAACCGCTGTGCCGCTCCTTGGGAATGGGGGGTGGGGCGGGGCGGGGGAGGTCAAAGATCCAATGAGTTCACATGAGAGCGATATTTTCGGACAGATTATACCATATCGACTTACAATAAAGCCAGCGCCAGACATAGCAACAACATTTGTACACTTATGTGATCACTTATTTGAACACTTGTGAGGCACGGGTATTTGGGTATTTATTCAAAGTTTGATCACATCTTTGCAATTAGCCATTCGCTGTCGGTTTTTGGAGCGCACATCAAAGCGTTCAAAGTTCAAACAGTGCGTAGCCTGCTACACTTGCGCAAAATCCACTGGAGTTATTTTCATAATAACTCTTTTTTAGCTTAATAATAAAAAAAATACCGACTTAGCTTAGCTTACTTAGCTTAATAATAAGAAATAGAGAATTTTAGCTTAATTTTTTGTAGATTTAAATAATAAAAATATAATAATAGAGATAAAGTCGTCGTCCATCTTGTTCGTTATCTATTTGAATACTGTGAAGCGAACGTGTCTACAAAGCATGTCTGGCAAGTACAACAAACAAGTGTCCAAATGTGTGGGCAAAGTAGCTCAAAGTCTTTGTGCAAACATTTGACTGTATCTGGCGCCGGGGTAATACATATTTTTAAATGGTCGAGATAGTGCTATCCAGGGCTTTTTTTGTGGGGGCACGTGGGGGCACGCAGTGCCTCCACAAAAAGAGTTACTTTTTATATTGTTATGTTACTCGCCTAAATATGAGTTCACGTTTTATTTCCAAAGATATTATGTTTTTAATGCCTGAAATGCGAATACGCCTGTATCCCAAATAGACTGAATTTTAAATTGACTGAATCCCAATAAGATTGATTCCCAATTCGCCTGAATTCCAAATTGCCTTAATTTTTAATTACTAAGGTAAGCAGCAATTTTTTATTATTATCTTTACGTTAACTTTTTTGCAATTGCAACTTTTCAAATAACAAAGTTGGCTCTGATAAACATGCATAATATTATATTCTAATATTATGCATGTTTATTGTTTTGGTACTAAGGCATTTCGGATTTCAGGCGAAATGGTAATCAGGCAATTTGGGATTTGGTTTTAATGGACCGGACGCCAATGATTTACTATTTTTTCCTCTAAACACAAGTGGCAAGGAGTGGGGAGGGGGTACAAAAAATTATGGACTTCCGACTTACCGTGCCCCTAAAAAAGGCCTGGTGCTAGATATTTTTTTTTTCTATATAATATGCAATATGTACCAATAACTACATACAGTGTTTTTAATGTCAAGTTGATTTCAATTGTAATCAAAAGTACTTATAACAAAAACACTGTTTTAAATTTTTGTCTGTCTGTTCCGGCTAATCTCCGAAAAACGGCCTAACCGATTTTGCCAAGACTTTAACTGACAGATAGCTGATGTTATAAGAGTAACTTGAGCTACTTTCATTTTAGAAAAGATTTACATAAATAAATTATATAAGTATATTTTACATTTATCTCGCAGTACTCAGTAGCGCGTCACTTTACTAACAAAGCTTCCTTTATTTGCTTATCTTTTCCTAAAATATTTTTCATCTTTAAAAATCACAGTTTACGTCACCAGATATCACACGACACGTCTCTAGGTTAGTTTATCCCTTGTGCACACTGACCTGTAAATATGCCACTGGACAGGATGCTGTCAAATTATTTATTTAAACGTCAAAATTAGTTCACGGTACAATCGAGGGTAGCGTTTCAAAATGGCACAAAAATTAGCTATCATTTGTGTGGGACAGCCTGTCCAGTGCTATATATTACAAGTCAGTGCTTGTGCATCTGACATAGGCCAGTAATGGCCAGTAAAGAATAGACGCCGGACAGACAAACAGAGCGACCTGCTCTACTTATCAACCCCCGCCTCACCGCGCACATACTCAAGGCGCGGCACAGCGGTTACGAACAAAAATTTTTTGTTTTTTTTTTTTTGAAATATCGTCAATTAATTACCAAAACATATCAACATCGCCAAAATTTCCATAAATGGTTTTCATTTCTTAAAAGATTTTTTTTTTTAATTACAGTTAATAAAAAAATTCCAACAAATCCTTACCAAATCTTCATCACTGAAATCTTCTTATACTTTTTCTTCATCAACTTACAAACTAATAACAATCTTCTTTCTTGAGGTTACAATGATAAATAAAACGACACTTAATTCATAATATTATTTTAGTCAATTATTATTGTATATTCTACAATATGTTGTTTACCACTTAAACTAAACACAATAATATTTCTCATGTTGGTCTATATAAAAGAAAAACAATTGAAGGCGTGAGTGGATGAAGGTGGTATGTCGCATTTTTGGGTTTTTTCGTTTTTTTTTTTTTTTTTGCGTTTATGAAGGTATGTAATAATTATGTCCTTATGAATGATTCGTCCGCGTAGAAAAGTATTAAACGTCATCTACCGTATTTTGGATAGACGGCGCTATCTCCCGGGCCAAGCCGCTAGTATTTACTTTTATTTTAAATTTCCCGCAGGAATGAAGCATTTTCCAGCTAAAAAAAGTAGCCTATGTTCATCACGGATAATGTCGGCTTCTAATGGTGAAAGAATTTTTCAAATCGGTCCAGTGGTTTCGGAGCCTATTCTATACAAACAAACAATACCCGTTTTCCCGTAGGAATGAAGTATTTTCCCGCGGTAAAAAGTAACCTATGTTCATCACGGATAATGTCGGCTTCTAATGCTAAAATAATTTTTCAAATCGGTCCACTAGTTTCGGAGCCTATTCAATATAAACAAACAAACAATCAAATCTTTCCTCTTTATAATATTAGTAAGTATAGATTACAGACATTAAGATCGTCGATTTAAGACATTTTTGGAAAATAAAAAGTTGAAAAATGTGTTTAAATGTAAGTACAGTTAATTTTAAAAAGCAAAGAGTGCAGAAAAGTTTACCATTGTCAATGGAAAAGGAAGCTGTGTTCACTTTTTTTTAAATTAAATAATACAAGTGTTTAATTGTTATCATACTAATTAATATTTTAGGTTGTTTACACAACTTTTCATCGTAATTTAGTACAAAAATCAGTCCCGTGACGACTTATCTCAATAATTAAAAGTAAAACTTTAACCTCGATTTGTTCAAAATTTGAATTATGCGACATACCACCTTCATCCACTCACGTCTTCAATTTTTTTTTTTGATACTCGCAAATTGATTTTGGATAGGAAAGAGAGAATTAACTAAGTTTTTTATTTTATTTTAAACAAGCGTCAATACGACAAATGGTACTTTGGGCACGCTCAAGTGTTACGTAACGCAATTTGAGGGGATCCGTATCCGTATCCGTGGATCTTGACACCAAATATCCGTATCCGCTGATCTTGACACTAAATATCGGTATCCGTATCCGCGGATCTTGACACCAAATATCCGTAACCGTATCCGCGGATCTTGACACCAAATATCCGTAACCGTATCCGCGGATCTTGACACCAACTATCCGTATCCGTGGATCTTAACACCAAATATCCGAATCCGTATCCGCTGACCTTGACACTAAATATCCGTATCCGTATCCGCGGCCCTTGACACTAAATATCCGTATCCGCGGATCTTGACACTAAATATCCGTATCCGCGGATCTTGACAATAAATTCCGTATCCGTATCCGCGGATCTTGACACCAACTATCCGAATCCGTATCCGCTGACCTTGACACTAAATATCCGTATCCGCGGATCTTGACACCAAATATCCGTATCCGTATCCGTGGATCTTAACACCAAATATCCGTATCCGTGAATCTTGACACTAAATATCCGTATACGTATCCTCGGATTTTGACACCAAATATCCGTATCCTATGATCTTGACACTAAATATCCGTATCCGTATCCTCGGATCTTGACACCAAATATCTGTACCCGCGAACATGGGATACATGAACATACGTTTACATGGGATCAAAAATCTTCAAAAATTGCATAACGTAACACTTTAGATACTTACTTCCTTCCCCCCACTTTCCCCTGTCAGTCTCCTGGTGTACACTTTTTTCCCTTAGATAAACTTTTTCAACTAACATATACATACAAAACACACTTCACACATACACTCCCTCCCCTCCTTTACACTTCCACTTTACATGTACACGAAATTGAACCTGCACAGGCTCTGCGAGAGCGACGCGATTATCGGTCCGTACCCCTGCGCGTTGTCGTACAGTTCGAACAGTGGTGCGGCGACCAACTTGTAGTTCTTCGGCACTGCGAACAGTGCTCTGTCTTGCAACTGTACGAGAAACAGTCGCTTGTGCTCTTTCGGTTTCGTCACGTGAGGCGGAATGTACGGGTACTGGGGCGGTTCAAAGTTTGGACGCCACCAGTTGCCTGGAAAAAAATAATAATAATTAAATAACTCTTTGTAACAAAAAAGAAAAAACGACTTCAAATCGTTTTCTCGTGGACGTCATTGTCAGAACTGGACCAAATTGAAATGGGACCACATTGAATGGGAAGCACCACAGCTTACAAATAAAAAAAGAATCATCAAAATCGTTTCACCCAGTTGAAAGTTCTGAGGTAAAAAACTTAAAAAAACCTCCTCCTTTTTTGGGAGTCGTTTGAAAATACAGTCACATTGGGAATCTCCTCCTTTTTTGGAAGTCTGTTGAAAATACAGTCAAATTGGGAACCTCATCCTTTTTTGGAAGTTGGTAGAAAATAAAGTGAAATTGGGAACCTCCTCCTGTTTTGGAAATCGTTTGAGAATACAGTCAAATTGGGAACCTTCTCCTGTTTTGGAAGTCATTTGAAAATAGAGTCAAATTGGGAACCTCCTCCTTTATTGGAAGTTGTTTGAAAATAAAGTGAAATTGAGAACCTCCTCCATTTTTGGAAGTCGGTTGAAAATACAGTCAAATTGGGAACCTCCTCCTTTTTTGGAAGTTGATTGAAAATACAGTTAAATTGGGAACCTCCTCCTTTTTTGGAAGTCAGTTGAAAATACTGTAAAATTGAGAACCTCCTCCTTTTTTGTATTTCGGTTGAAAATACAGTCAAATTGGGAACCTCCGCCTGTTTTGGAAGTCGTTTGAAGGGTCCAGGACACATTCGTCACTTTCACAAAAACACAATTATATGATACAGTCAAATAGAGAAACCTCCTCCTTTTTTTGGAAGTAATAAAGGCTTTACTTATTCACTTATTGGTCCTTACCAATGGTATCCTCAATGAGCCACTCTTGCTTGACACCGTCCTGCCTTCCGAGCGTCTCGGTTAATAGTCTCTTGAGACCCATTACGTCATCCTGAAAGTTGAGTTATTAAATAACTAATCATCAATCATCAATACTAATAATAAATCTGTAAGTGTAGGTATTGTATATATGTATGTTCCTCCATAACTCTTAAAGGAATTAACTGATTTTCAAGAAACTTGATAGATAAACATTTAGACGTACAGGACATAGGATAGGCCATTTTTTTTTTTAACAAAGTCGCTGGCACCAGCTAGTAAATAATTATCTTGATACCGATTTATCTTGTCGTTAACTAGGTTCGAATGGATACAAACTTAAAAGTATTAATTTAAAAGATATGATCCTTGAAAACACATGCATAGTTTTAATGCAACTTTGAGGTTGAATAAGTCACTCTAGTTTACAAAAACTCCAAAATACTTTACATGCAAACATTGATTAGTTATTCAAGAGTTCAAACAACTTTACACGAAATAGATATATGCAGTAGTTTTGTCAAAAAAAGCGTTGGCCCAAGGGTCAGTTTGTGATTTTATTTTTGGTATGAATGATTGTGCATCTCAGTCGAGTGCTCTTTCCGCGCTTTGTGCTGTGTGAGACAGGACGCATTTTAGCTATGAGACCGATGAGTTCGGGCCGCTGACTTGTTTCATCTTAAGGACTAAACTTCAAAAAGGCCTTCCCAGGAGAACATTTTTTTCAATTTTAATTTTCATATCAGACTTTACATTCAGCTGGTATATTCACAAATTATATTAGAATAAATAGGTATACAAAGAGAATATAAGAGTATGCTTACTTCACCAGGGTTAAGTTCACCACCGGGCAGCTTAAAGAATGCCGTTCCGAGCTGCAGAAGTAGCACATGAGGTAGACCGTGCTCGTGAACCAGTAGCACACCTTCTACTGACCTAAAATATTAAATAAATCCTTACGAATATTATAAATGTGAATGTGAGTTTGTTTGTTACACTTCCATGCAAAAACTACTGAACCGATCACCAATAAATTGTGCATACACGTTGTCTAAGACACCAGAAAGGGCATAGGGTACCTTTTATACAGAACGCGGACGAAGTCGCGGGCACCAGCTAGTATTATATTAAATGCGAAAGTTTGTATGCATGTATCGGATGTTTTGCATCATGAAATTTTGCATACACATTGTCTGGGATACAAGAAAGGACATAGGTACCTTTTATCCGAAAAAAAAAGTACCTACTGTTCCCGAGGGACCATCTAAAATTAGAAAAAACTAATGCCTGGTAAAAGTGTAATAGCAATAGTGTCAGGCGTTTATATTTTTTAAGGCAGACGAAGTCGCGGGCACCAACTAGTATTAAATCTAAATTAAAGCCCATACAAACTTTATTTCTTTATATTATTAGTATAGACATAGAAGAAAGATAGTTGACAAAAAGCAAAAGTAAATGTCACTAACCTCCTCATTCCGATTTTTGTGAACTCCTCCCTCATCCTTTGAAATCTCGCTGGAACCGAAGCATCTTTCTCGAATAGCGGCTCCTTCGTGCCAAACGTGTAGTTGGTCAGAGGATATAAGTTAATCGGTCGATTAAGCGTTAAGCTTTGCGAATTCTGTTGACTGTTTTGGTGTTGTAAGCCGGGACGCGGCCACGGCTTGTTGCCTTGTGTTTGCACTTGTGCCATTTTTATACAGTAACGTAAAAGCACACTTTATTGGAAATGTCGAACTAAATAGAAGTAAAATATGTATAACAGTGATTATTATTAATTAATCACACATTATCTAAAAATGCAGAAAATTCAATACGAGCACGCACGCAAGAACTCAAGAAATAAGAATGATAAGAATATGATGATGAATAGAATAGATAGAACATAGAACAAACAATTTGAATTGAAATTAATTGAATGAACAAACAACAAACGTCAATGTCGTCAATCAATCGACCAAAACCACAGACGAAAGCTATTGAAAATTAAAGAAAATACAAAGAGCTTAATATTCACTAGAAATGTTAATCATCACATCACGCTAATCTTTTGCATTGCTAGTGACTGGACACCGCCTTCGCATGGATGTAAATTTTTTGAAGTGAAATGTTTTGTGCGCCACGAGTAAAATTTGAATATCGAATTTTGATTACATACAAATATTTAACTACGCCACCACACTACTCGCGAAGTTCCTCGACGAAGTATTTGGGAAAATTGACCGAAGTACAAAGTGTGTCTCTAAACACTGGGGCCCTAGACAAAGTGACATGACGAAGACGATAACGAAGTTCGAAAACAATAAAATGTATGGGATTGACATATGCCTTCCTTAAGTCACGTGATACTTCCCATACATTTTGTTGTTTTCGAACTTCGTTATCGTCTTCTAAGGAGCGTAGAGATAAGGAGAACAATCTTATATGGGTGTTAAACTAAAAAAGTGGCAACTAAAATCGTCGAATTGAGATGGCGCTGGTGTGTCTAGGGCAGTGATCTAGAGAGTTTGAGAGTATGAAATAAAATGGAGTGAAGTGCGCGCTGAGTTGAATTGTTTACTATCACTAGCTGCAACCAGCGCCATCAGTTCGTCGTCTTTCAACGGACACTTTTAATACACGGAGCTTGCGCTCCTTTACCTCTATTCTCCTTGATCGTCTTCGTCATGTCACTTTGTCTAGGGCCCCTGGTTCGAGGTAAGTCGAGGTGCCCGTCCATACTCTCGTATTCGCCTCGCCTCGGGCCTCGGCCAACTTCGCGAGTAGTGTAAGTAAAGGCGGGTTAGGCTACACACTTATTTTAAAACCAATATTTTAAGTTTAGGGAATATTTTAAACAAAACACTACATACTCATAAGGACAAGGAACATAATATATACTACCACAAGGTGGTGATAAATATTGTTCTGTGGTAGTAACTGTTAAATGTCATTGTCATTGTCACAAGAACAGAACATCTTCATTGCTGTCTGCTGTGATCTGTGATTGTTTTGAAAATTTTCGCAAATTAGATGTACACGAAAAAAGTTAATTTTATTGTTAAAAAGTTTAATTTGTTCTAAAGTTATGTCTCAACAATTGGATTTATTAACAGAAAACCAATCGCAATGGACAGCCGTATCACGCGTAACGCCGGAAATCCAGAAAAAAGAGATTAAACCTTTCGTTTTATGTAAGTTGACCTTGTTTTTGTTAATTATATTTTTATACAAGCCGTGTGCTGCAATTTTACTTATACTATGTGCTATGTTGTGTTTAAAGCACAACAGATATTTTTTTTTATCGTGTAAATATTTCCAATTGCTTTACCCGCCTAGGAACAGTAGGGAAGCTTGAAAACATTGTTTAACATATCTATACTAATATTAAAAATGAGGAAAGATTTGATTGTTTGTGAAAAATTCTCTAACAGCAAACTGTTGGGAAACTACATTGTCAGGGAGTAACATAGGTTATCCTATCCTTACATCTATACTAATATTATAAAGAGGAAAGATTTGATTGTTTGTTTGTATAGAATAGGCTCCAAAACTACTGGACTGATTTCAAGAATTCTTTTACCATTAGAAGCCCACATTATACCTGATGAACATAGGCTACTTTTTACCGCGGGAAAATGGTTCATTCCTACGGGAAAAGGGGTAATAGGGCAACGGGTAGTAAGAATTAAGCTTCCATACTTATCTTTATCACATAACTTCTAAACGGCTTGACCAATTGGGTTGAAGTTTTATATGGCTATTTTGATGATTTCCTGGATGATTTAAAAATATAATTGGACCCGGTAGGTGGCGTTGCTGTCGGTATGTCAACTACTAAACGGCTTGACCGATTGGGTTGAAATTTTGTATGTGTATTTCCATCGTTTCACAGACACGAATGTATTATATTTTATAAAGTTACGCGGACGAAGTCGCGTGCAACAGCTAGTACTTAAATAAAACTTTATTTCAAGTGGCTCTGAAAGAAATTGAAGGCAACCCGGACAGTAGAACATCAACGTTAATGAGTATGGACAAATTTGCGGCTGTCAGAGAGGTGGTCGGTCATGTAGCCAGGTTGAGATCAGCCACAAAACAGCCATGGAACTCTGAAGATATTATAACGTTCTTAGAGGGATTACGGTATGAAGTCAACCTTCTTTATTTGATTAAATCCTAGCATGATAAATATTTTCACACATTCCACACACCACTATCTAGTTCCACACTAAGTAACTAAATGCTTGTAATGGAAAAGGTAATTGCATTTCAGGTGAAATGGGAATCAGGCAATTTGGGATTTGATATCCATTATACAAAGATTAGTTGCTTAGTTTCAAACTTATATTTATTATATATTTATTTATTAGTCGCAGGCAACTTAATTGAGGGTTGAAAACTAATGTTTCTTTTGCTATAATTACAGATTTTCTCCGGAGTGTGTGTCCGAATTCACAAAATTGCTTTGTACGGATAAGATATACGAAACAATTCCGTCCCACTTGAGGACGAAACCGGGCGTGATCGGTTTGCAATGGAAAATTGACATATCATTAAGGTAAAAAAACATAATATGTCACTTTTTAATGTTCTATATAGGGTCATTTTTCTTTTTGTGTCTTTTTAGGTTTTTTTTTAAGTTCACTTGTTTATATTGCTCTCAAATTTCTCCTCGAATAAATAATTATATCCTTTCACAGCCAAACAAACATACAAGCGGACTCGGGTCAGGATTTAAAAGAGTTGATGCACAGAAACACTCACATAATTCTTATTTTCTCACTGACAGACAACAGCAGACAAACGTACAGACTGACTATAAGTAAATTCCACGAATTGCGATTCGTAATAGCGAGCGCCTTAAAAAACATGATAGTATTAGAGAAACGCAAGTGCATGAAGAAAGACTGACATATATTCTCTTGGGGGTAGTTTGGAAAAAAAAATTTTTTTTAGCCAAAACTACCTTCAATCGGTGGCTGATGAAATTTTACAATATGTGACTTACTAGAGATCCGCTACCGGCTTCGCCTGGAGTACAATTTTCATGTTTAGAGTGTTTCCAGTTTATCCCTCTTTCTAAATGTGAAAAACTGAATTAAAATCGGTCTACCCAATCTCGATTTTTTGAAGCGTACAAAAGCATTTATAGAAATGCATTTATAGAACATTTCTAGAAATGAAATAAATCTCGGCTTTTTGTGACACGTTTCCGTCACATTCGCACTATTTTACTCCCACCAAACCGACCGGTGACATATAACACGTCAAAAATCACATGTCACATATAGTAAAATTATATGTCACACAGTTATCATTAGTTGGATAAAAAATATTTTTTGTAGAAAAAGTTAACTTTATCTTTGTGATCTATTAGGAGTTATATTTAATTATTGTAAGAGTATATGTAAAGAAGAGATGTCGTCGTTGTCAAACCAAAATAAATAAATAAATCCATTCGCAAAAATTATTTTAGCCGAAAAAATCCTGAGATTTTTTTACAGTTTGAACATTTTTTTAAACTTAAAGTTGTAATACGTAAACTTATTTGCTTTTGAACATATTTTTTTTTATGTAATTGTATTTATAATTTTGATAATAGAATAAATTTTGCACCTAACAGATTTTATAAATAACGGCACATTCTATAAATATCTGCACACCATTCTATAAATATCTGCGTTTCTGCACATATCATAATATTTTATTAAGAGGTAAATAACGACCAAGTTTTTTTATATACGACAGATAAGACAATGAATCATTCACAGTAGCACTACCATGAGTTTATGACGGGCGAAATCGCTAGCAAGAGATGAGCGAGAGCGTAAAATATTTGTATGAAAAATTGTACAGCGCCTCTAGCGGTCACTCAAAGAACTAAAACCAGTAACATGAGTTGCATAAGTGAAAAACCTATCGAATGTAGTCGCTAGCGACCATTAGTGACTAACGTTTAACTTGACATTTCTATACAAAATCGGTACCATGAGTTACAAATTTGACCGATGCTCTCGAGAAATACCGTAACGTTAGTAGTTAAATCATTCACTAGTACATTGAAGGGTGAAAGGTTCGTTAACGACATAAGTAAACTAACGTAAGATTTCGATAGCAACTCATGGTAGTGCTACTGAATTCAAAATGTTGAAATCTCAAAAAAAGTGATTTTGGTTTGACAACGAAGATGTAATAAATCAATTCACACGCATTCCAAGCTTTCAAGGGACTACTAATAAATAATTTATAATAAATATGTATTTATCGAGTGGCCTTCGATTGTGTAATGTTACTTAATTATATTTTTTAAAACGTTTTCTCGATATTGAAGAGAGTGACGGAACGTGACATATTGTACGCCCCCAGGGTGACAACTACAACTTCCTAAAACGTCTTTTCAAAATAAAAAATAAAATCGATATCGACAACTTCCGAAAACGACAATTTCTGAAAATTCTCGTTTGTGAAATATCAAAAGAGTCAAAGTAAGTAAAAAATGACGACTTGTAGCGGCTAGGGTGTTCCTTGTCTCACTTGGCGCCACTTATAGGACGCTATGGCGGGAATATGTCGCGAGGATGAGATATGAAAACACCAGCGTGATAGATAGCCACTATATTTACAATTGATAATCAGTGCAATAAATATCGGTAGACTGCAAGATATAGTTAAGATGAATAACGAAACGTTCGAAGGCTTTTGAGGCCGGACCGTCGCGCGCAACGCGCGCGCGTGCTCATACGGTGAAGACTATTTCGCTACTACTCTTGGGGCGCCGCGCCTGATACGGATCAGCGCGGCGCGGGCGCGGAAGCAGGGGGTGGAGGAAAACCGTCGGTACAATAGTGACCGTTTTGGTTGGCGCGGGCGGCAAGACGCGTGGAGCGACGACGGCCCGACCCTAGTACCGAAGTGGCACGAGGGATGGCGCTAGCTGTGTCTGCAGCTGGTAGACTTGCTACATCCTCCCCCTCCAAGTCAGTGGAAGACTGTGGAAC
Organism: Synanthedon vespiformis; assembly: GCA_918317495.1. Taxonomy (NCBI): domain Eukaryota; kingdom Metazoa; phylum Arthropoda; class Insecta; order Lepidoptera; family Sesiidae; genus Synanthedon; species Synanthedon vespiformis. The sequence goes on along the minus strand of OU906975.1, from coordinate 1,322,022 downwards.
TGACTTGGCACCCTTCTTGCGCGGTCTCCCCCTCCTACGAGAATGGACGACAGCTTCACTACTGCCGACGTAAGGGGTCAGGAGACTGGCATGGTATCGACCACGCGGAAAGTCGTCTCGGTCGACAACTTCATAAGTGGTTGGAGAAACAACACTTTTAATCCTATACGGACCTTCGCGTCTCGGAGCGAATTTACTCGTAAAACCCTTTGCAGCCTGACTCAGGCGATGGCTCTCCACGAGAACAAGTTCACCAACCTCGTAACGCGTACCTGGTCGACGCCCTTTTTCTGCTACATTCTTGCGAATGTTTTGTTGACGCTCTACTCGCTCCTTTACATCTTGTAGGCGTTGCAGGAAAGTGCGAAGATAGGGAGTAATCTGGGGAACATAATTCTCACTATCAATGATGGTACGTAAGTCATGGGTTACGTTTACTGGAGATCGGAACTCACGTGCAAAGGTAAGATAAGCTGCTGAAAGACCGGTGCCTTGATTCCAAGCAGTATTGAGTGCGAAACGCACGGCAGGCAATACTTCAGGCCATCGGCGGTGCTCAGGATCAATTAACATCGCTAGCATTTGCTTCATGTCACGGTTCTTTCGTTCAGCAGGATTGGCTTCCGGGTGATACACAGGAGTCAGGTTTTGTTTAATACCGAGAACGTGCATTGCCTTCTGCATTACAGCAGACACGAACTGGACTCCGTTATCAGAAATAACCCGACGAGGGAAACCATAACGCATAAAAATCTCTTCAATAAGAATCTTAGCACAATTTTCGGAATTGGCTTCGATCAATGGGAACAACTCCACCCATCGGCTCGCAGTGTCTTCAATAAGAAAAATCCATTTCTCGCCACGTTCTCCCTCAGGCAAGGGGCCGAACAAATCCATAGCGAGGACTTCGAAACGTTGTTGCTGAACAGGAGTCTGCAAGAGACCAGCAGGTTTCATATTGGTGGCTTTGTACTTCTGACACTGCTCGCAAGACTTTAAATATTGAGCCACGTAAGACTTCATATTTTTAAAGTAATATCTTTCCTTGATCTTCCTCAAGGTACGCTCTAAACCTAGGTGTCCAGCAGTGGGAGCGTCATGAAGCTCCTGCATCAGCTCTGCTTTCAGCGACTCTGGGATCACCAACTGAGGTTCTTCGGATTCTCCATCCGGATCGCAGCGATAAAGTACACCTTGGGAAAGATAATAACCACGATCTGTCCAGCGCACGGCTGATTCAAGACTATCGGGGTTCTCAAAATCTTTAATGATGTTACCAACATCAGAATCATCTAACTGGGCATTACGAATATTCTCTGGGTTCCTCTGAGGAAGGTCGACAACCACCGGACAAATGCTACAAGGGTCGGAACTCGGGTCGCCCGAGTCACTTGTAACAGGACGGCTCAGTGTGTCAGCAATGACATTAACCTTTCCAGGGGTATACTGAATGTCCAGGTTATATGATTGTATTTTCATAGCCCAACGGGCCAAACGTCCACTAGGCGTTTTTACAGACAGGAGCCACCTCAATGGTTGGTGGTCGGTGGAGACTCGAACTTGAGCTCCTTCGATATATCCTCGAAACTTATCGAGGGCCCAAACCACCGCTAAGGCTTCACGTTCGGTCGTATGGTAATTTCGCTCAGCAGGGGTAAGCAGCCTGCTAGCGTACTCAATCGGCCGCTCCTCTTGAGTCGATTCACCTTGCATAAGTACCGCTCCAACAGCGTAAGCACTAGCGTCTGACCTTAGTACAAATGGCTCCTCAAAATTTGGCTGGCGAAGAATGGGGCTGGTGGAAAGGCGTAACTTCAGTTCCGCAAACGCATTCTGTTCAGACTCCCCCCATTGCCAGCGTCGATCTTTCTTCGTAAGATCGGTCAAAGGTCGCGCGACCTCTGAAAACTTTGGAATAAACTTCCGAAACCAGGAACAGGTTTGTAAAAAGGTCTTCAATCCTTTTAGGTCAGTCGGAGGCTTCATGTTCATCACGGCCTGGACCTTAACAGGATCAGGCTCAATGCCTAGGGAAGATACAACATGTCCCAAGTAAGTGACCTTGTCTCTTGCGAAGACACACTTACTCCGGTTCACTTTTAGATTGAAAACTCGAAGACGATCGAAGACCTGCTGCAGGTCCGTCAAATGATGCTCTAAGTCTGGTGAGATGATTAATAAATCGTCAAGGTACGCAAGAACGCAGACGTCATTCAATCCGGCTCGCATTCGGTCGATAAGACGTTGAAAGGTGGCCGGAGCGTTCTTCAAGCCAAACGGCATACGGCGGAATTGAAATGTTCCGAACGGGGTAGTAAATGCCGTCTTGTGTCGATCTTCTGGAGCTACGATGGTTTGCCAGTAGCCTGCCTTAAGATCAATTGTAGACATAACACAGTTAGGCTTGGTACTCTGAAGTAACTCATCAATGACCGGTAACGGATATTTATCCGTACGTGTGACGCTATTAAGCTTCCTATAGTCAACACAGAACCTGATCTCGCCGTTCTTCTTCGGAATCAGCACTACAGGTGAGGCCCACTCTGACTCGGCATCTTCGATAATGTCTTCTTCAAGCATCTTTTCAATCTCCCTTTTTATGATCTCCTTCTTCGAAGGAGAGACACGATACGGTGGGCTAGCAATGGGTGCGGCGTCTCCTGTATCGATGCGGTGGACAGCGAATTGAGTTGGTCCTCCCCCTGGAGCAAAAATGTCTTCATTGACATTCAGGAGGTCAGACAGTTTCTCTCGTTCAGTCGCAACTAGATGTGAGCCTTCGTCCTCGCGGAGACCCACCGACGAACAAGCAAGGGATAACGAACTCGATTCATAAATGATTGGCTGAGGGTCCCTATTATCCCGCAGAGACCACTCCCCACGATCAAAGTCCAACACCATGCCAGCATCGCGAATGAAATTCATTCCTAATAAACTATCTGTAGCATTTGGTAGCATAAGAAAACAGACAGTTAGCGCCACCCCACGCACAGTAACATTTACATGTGCCATTTCAACATTTTGTGCACAAACCCTACCGTCAGCATATTTTAACTCAGTATATACAGTGGTAAACAAATGACCATTATTTACTAAATGCGCTCTTAATGAAATACTGCCAATACAATGTTTAGCGCCGGTGTCTAACAACACCTTACCGATAACACCATAAATTTCTATGTTTAACATTGGACGCACTCGCGAATCGATACGCGTATCACTCGCGGACACAGACTGAAACACTGATGACACAACAGGTTTCTTGTCTTTACACGTCGGGCAGTTAGAGCGTATAACGCCGGGTGCTCCACACCCGAAACATGTCACCGAAGGCGTAGGCGCAAATGGCGCCTTCCCTTTGACATCAATGGCCGCTTTCTGCTTGGCCAATTTTGGACAGGCCTCCTTCAAATGACCAAACTGCTTGCAGTAATTACAATGAGGCCTGTGATTGCTCGCACTAGTTGGAGGTCGAGTAGAAGAGGACGGAGTGGCGGCCGGGATCGCCGGCTTGACATCAGCAGCAGCGGGGCGCACTTGACCCTCGTCAAGAATGTCCTCGACACGACGCGCTTCCGCTACTAATTCAGCAAACGTACTGAAGCTGGTGCGGGCCACCTTCTCTCGGATCCGACGCTGCAGCAATCCATAAATCATGTCCAGCTGCACCACCTCTGACAGAGATGACGGTGGTAGCTGGGCAATCAGTGCCCTCAGATGGCACACAAACAAGTCGGTTGACTCGTCGGGACGTTGCTCCCGTTCAAAGATTTTTCTATAAATTTTATGTGGTGGTAGTCTCGGTCCGAAGGTAAGCTTCAAAGCTTCGACCGCATCATGCCATGTGTGTGTAGTATCCTTTACTCCTTGCCACCAGGTAGCAGCAAGTCCCGTGAGTAACATCGGTAACCCCCGCAGAGCATTACTGTTGTCTACACGTACGCATTCTTTATACGTCTCTATGGCATCAATGAATGCTAAAATATCGCTTGATTTTTCACCATCAAACCGCGCCGTACACTTGGCGAAGTGCCCAGAACAAGTGTATGTACTTACAGGCTCACGACGATTACTTAGCCTCTCGATAAGTAGCAGCAGCTGGTCAGTGGTCATAGCCACCGGAACAGAACCAGCAGCGACTTGTGCGTTCGCCATGGCCGCAGGCGCAGCGCCACGCGGATCGGAGTCCAGCGCGGGCGCTAGGGGAGGCGCCGAGTCCTCAGACTGCGCGGCGAGCGAAGTCGGGCTCGCGGCACGCGATCTCGTTAGCACCGTTATTCAAGACGATTAAACACCACAGTAAAATTCACGTTGGTACCGTACCGCACGCCGCAGTACGAAACAAGTACCAAAAAAAAAGTTCACGAAACACTTTTACGAAGTTTAGGTACCCTAAGTTGAAATACCTAGGTCACAAGTACACTAAACAGTTCGCGTTGGTACCGTACCGCATAGGTCGCAGTACGAAACAAGTACCGAAAAGAAAAAGGTTCACGAAACACTTTTACGAAGTTTAGGTACCCTAAGTTGAAATACCTAGGTCACAAGTACACTAAACAGTTCGCGTTGGTACCGTACCGCATACGCCGCAGTACGAAACAAGTACCGAAAAGAAAAAGGTTCACGAAACACTTTTAGGAAGTTTAGGTACCCTAAGTTGTAATACCTAGGTCACAAGTACACTAAACAGTTCGCGTTGGTACCGTACCGGCATACGCTGCAGTACGAAACAAGTACCAAAACGTTTACGAAACACTTCTAGGTGATTTAGGTACCCTTTTTTTTTTTTTTTTTTTTTTAACGTAGGGAAATCAGCGATCCTGATTCACTGCCAGCAATGGGGTGCTGGCAGGATATGCGGGATTTCTACCCGCTAAAACCCTACGGTGTTCCTTTTCCACGCACGCACGTGCGACGGGAGAGAGGTGTCAGCGCGAGCATTTCGTCCTGCTCTCCCGCCTGCGTTAACCCCAACCGGGCGCCTCAAGGGTTCATCGGTAGGAGGAGGATGGTAGAATCCTTCCTCCCCGGATGGCAAGTGTGGGAAGACGTGCCGGAACACAGACACGTCTTTCCCCCGGGCCGGGTTGGTAGGTGAGCAGATCCCCATATCCGCTCACCCTCCGGCTAATCATGCGGGTGCCTGGAGTCGGCCGTAAAGCCTCCTCCGCCTCCCGGTTCGTTTTCGGCGGATGTCGTTAACGGGGGCGGCATCCTCCCTCGCCCGCTCCGCCGCCTCTTTCAGCGAGAGGACTTCCTCGCTGAAGGAGATCATGGCCTGCCAGGCCTCTTTGCTGCCGACCATGGACAGAACCACGGCTGGCAGCGAGAGGTCTCCTCCGACAGCGGAGAGTAGGTGCCTCCGCTGCTGGTCCCATGCCGGACATTCTGCCAGCGTATGCTGGGAGGTATCCTCCGGGCTACCGCAGTGGTGGCAAGAAGGCGTCGCCTCTCTTCTAGCAATGTTGCACAGATATCTGCCGAAGCAACCATGCCCCGACAGAATCTGTGCAAGTCTGAACGTAATCACGCCCTTCCTGCGTCGGCACCACTGCTCTAGGACGGGCCTAATAGCCCGGATGGTGTGAGCGCCGGCGATAGGTTCAGCGAGCTTCTCAGCCCACCGAGCCATTGCAACTCTTTGCGCCGTGCGGCGCACTTCCTCCGGCAGGGGACCAGCAACGCCCCGACTGCGAGCTGCCGCTCGACTTTCGTAGACCGAGGACAGAACCTCGGCCTCCAGTTCCCACGGGGGGGTTCCCGCCAAAACGCACGCGGCGTCACACGAAATCGTGCGGTATCCGCGTATCACCCTGTTCGCCATCACTCGCTGAGGTCTTCTCAGGAGCGTGACGTTGCGGCGAGTCAGGGCGTCCGCCCACACAGGCGCGCCGTAAAGCGCCATGGAGCGCACCACCCCCGTGAAAAGTCGGCGGCAGCCAACACTTGGTCCGCCCAGATTTGGGAGGAGGCTACCCAACGCCGAGGTGGCCGCCATCAATTTAGGGCATAGCCGCCGGAAGTGCTCATAGAATCGCCACCTGGAGTCCAAGGTGAGCCCCAGGTAGCGCATGTGCACTCCGACACCGACATCCACGTTCCCGACCTTGATGCTAGCTTGCTGCGGTGGACCCTTCCGTGGACCATGGAAAAGCATGGCCTCGGATTTTTCGGGTGCCACCCGCAAGCCCAGCAACTCAATGCGCTTGGCCACAAGAGCGACGCTCACCGTGGCCAGGCTCGACACATCCTTATAGTCGTCTGCACACGCAACGACCAATGTGTCGTCGGCGTAGCACACGACGTGTACGTCCGGTGGGAGGGCGCCTCTCAGCGCCCAGTCAAATCCAATGTTCCACAGGAGCGGTCCTAGGACCGATCCTTGTGGAACGCCGCAAGACATTGTCCTCTCGAGGACGGTCCCGTCTCGGCGACGGCATAGGATCTTGCGATCCTTCAGATAATCTCCGACAATCAGCTGGAGGTAGGCGGGCAATCGGTGGAACCGAAGCGCCTCCTGTATACAGCTGAAGGGGAGGGTGTTAAAAGCATTGGAGATGTCCAGAGACACCGCCAACGCCACCCCCCCTCTCGCTACGGTGTCCTGCGTAATGGCCTTGAGGCGCAGGATTGCGTCGATCGTCGATCGCCCGGCGCGAAAACCGAACTGATTGTCGGAGAGATCTGGTCCCACCGAGGTCAGGTGTCCGGTGATACGGCGGGCAATTATTCTTTCGAATAACTTGCCCGCCTCGTCGAGCAGCACAATTGGCCTGTATCCAGAAGAAGAGTCCGTAGGACGTCCCTCCTTCCTTAACAGGACCAGTTTGCCCACCTTCCAAATCCTGGGAAAGGACCCCGCTCGCAGGGCAGAGTCAAATGTGGCTCGCCATCGGTCTCCCAGCTCGCCCGACGCCAGCACCCAGGCGCGGCCGGGTATTCCGTCCGGACCGGGAGCAGTGTTTTTCCTGCGAAGACGGCCTATGGCCTCCCCGAGTTCCTCGCTGGTGACGGGTGGAGCTCTTTCTTCGATTCCGGCTTCGGCGGTCGATTGACCTCCCATAGGCGGTGGAGTGTGCTGTCTCTGTTCAGGGAACAATGTGTAAAGCACAGTCCGCAGGAACTCTGGGTCCAACGTTTCAGCCACAGGTGGACCATGTGAGCCGAGCTTAGCCCTGACTGCGCGATAAGGGCGGCCCCACGGGTCTTGGTCGAGGGACTCGAGCATCCGCTCGCGCGACCGTACTTTTGCCTCCCGGATTGCGATTGTAAGCGCTTTCCGGGCCCCTTTATAGGCGTCGTAGAGGCGCGCCTCCAGCTCGAGGTCCTTGACCCTGCGCCTGCGGCATCTGGCATACATGCGACGGGCGGCTACGCACGCGGCACGAAGGTTTGCCACTTCTTCGCACCACCAGTGCACCTGCCTTCGGTTCGGACGTGACCCGGCACGTGGCATGGCGGCATCGCACACAGCGGTCATGGCGGTGCGCATACCGACTGCTTGCTCCTCGACCGGCAGGTCCTCGCTGGGTTCTCGCGCGACCCAGTCTTGGACGATCGCCGCCTCGACAAGAAGGTCCTTGTCGAGTCTCGAAAGAGCCCAGCGGGGGAATTGCTGGGACCGTCTACCCCGTCGCCGCGGACATAGGTCGTCCGCGTCCGAGGAGCCGACTATGCCGAATCGGATGTAACGATGGTCCGAGAGGGTCTCAACGCCTTCCAACACGCCCCAATCGCGGACACGATCGGCGATGGCCCGACTAGCGAACGATATGTCCACTATCGAGCCACCGTTATGCCGAACGCAGGTATTAACCGTGCCGCGATTGAGGAGCACTAGGCCTGCGGAGGCTAGGAAATCCACGACGGCGTTGCCTCGTGCGCCCGAAACGGGACAGCCCCACGCCGTGGACTTCGCGTTGAAGTCTCCCAGGACCAGAACAGGGAGTCGCGAACGCAGTATTACTCTCTCCAAGTTGCCGAGAAAGATCTCGAACTCGGCGAGGGCGCGGTTGGGGGAGAAGTAAACTCCAACGAGCAAAATCGCACCCCACTCAACGGCGACAAATCCTTGGCCTCTCTCGGCCACCCGGAGAGGGGCAGAGCCGGCGGCACCCACGATCGCAACCGTGGATGTCGAGTCCGATGCCCAGTTGGGGCGGGGCGGTACATAGTACGGCTCCGCCGCCACCGCGACGTCAATCGACCACTGCGCCATGGACTGGAGGAGGAGATCCTGAGCCCCGGCGCAGTGGTTGATGTTCGCTTGGAGGAGACGGACGTAAGGGACGTTGTCCATTACGGAGCCGTTTCCATCTCCTCCTCGCGCGTGGATTGCGCGTTATCCGCGGCGGCGGGTGTACCGCCATCCTTGGCCTTTTTCTTGCCCTTGTTGTCCTTGGGAGCCTTGCAGCCCCTACTGCCAACAGGGTGATCCGCCCGTTTGTTTGCTGCGGCACAGGGACCGCAGTGGGGAGGGTTGGAGCACTGGAAGGCTTTATGGCCTTCCTTGCCACAGCGGAAGCATGTTCCGCTGCGATCTTCCTCCGCTAGGCATTTAGGAGCCACGTGCCCAATCTGGAGACACCTGAAACACCTAAGTTGGCGCTGGGGTAACACTTTAACCTGTGCCGACACCCAGCCAACCAAAAGCCGTCTGCCGTCGGCGACTTTTTTGGCGCTCTCCACCGGGCACGAGACCCACACGCAGCCCATTCCCAGCGGGCCGGCACGGACCTCCCCAGTCTTGATGGTATCTCGAGGACAACCGCCCACGCGAGACACGGCCTCCGCGACCTCCTCCGCCGAGACGGAGTCGTCGAGCCCAGAGATGCGTAGCTCAGCGCATTTCTGAGGTCTGGTCACCTTAACCACCTCTGGCTCGAAGAACTCACGCAGTTTCCCCGCGAGCTTGTCGGCCTCATTACCTTTGTCCTTGCCCGGAATCTCGAGTACCCGGGCTCCGGCCTTGGAGGATCTCACCTTGATGAAATCGACACCAATAGAGGGTAGGTCAAGCCTCCTTTTCGCCTCGGTAATGACGCTGTTGTATGTAGCGCCCTTGTTGATGGCCTCAGGCCCCAGCGTGAGGACCACGGCCGCAGAGCGCGGAGGGCGGAGCTTCTTCCTGGCGGCGTCACTGGCCTTAGCCTTAGCAGCAGATTTGCTGGCCTTGGCCGCAGGTTTAGGAGCAACGGCCGCCTTCTTGGCCTTCGCCTTCGCCTTCCGCCCCACTACCAGGGACCACGGTTCCTCCGTGGGAGCTGGGGTAGGCGCCGCCTTTGGGGCTGGGGCAGTTTTTTCAGGGATAGGTTTTGCCGTCTTCTTCTTTTTATTCTTCTTCGGCTGGGAGGCGGCCGGTGCCACGGCGGTTGCCACCGCTGGCGCCGACGGCAGTTCCGGCACTTTTCTCCTATCCGCTGCAAGCGGGGGTCTCACCCTCTTCTCCGGGAGGAGACGGTCCTCGAGACCAGCGAAGCGAGCGTCAATGCGAAACGCAAAGACCTCCAGCGCTTTACGCACCGTCTCCTCGACCGAAGCCGAGGCACCGGCAGCCGAAGCCGTAGCCGGCGTGTCTTTTGCCGACTCCTTAGCCTCCAGGGCCTCAATTCTTTTCCTCAGGCGGGCGTTGTCCGCCCGGAGCGCCGCCGTCTCCTCGGCCAATGTACGGCGTACGAACTCGTCGACTATCTCCGTGAGAGAGTCTACCGAGCGGTTCAAGGAGCCCACAAAAGTACCCTTCAGGTTGCCAGAAGATTTGGCAACCCGGGCGATATTCTGCAGGTCTTCCCTGGCCCGGTCCCTCAGCACCTCCGATGGCAAGGCCAAAGGTGATGGCTCCTGCGACGGTGGTAAGGAGAACTGCTGTGCGCGCCGAAGCAGCATAGAGTCGGCGCGTTCTTCCTCGGCCAGCAGCCGGAGCTCCTCCCTGCGCTCAGCTCTCGCCCTAGCGCTGCCGGTGAGGACGCCTTCAGTGGCCACATGTCCGCGCCCGCGCCCTGCCTTGGCGGTACGCTTTCTCAATGGTCTGACCGCGGTCAGAGGATCCGAGTCACACAGCGAGTTATCCTCCTTTCTTTTTCTGGAGCGGGCGGGGACTGCGGTGGCGGAGCGAAGGCTCGACGCCGACATGTCAGAGTCCACGCCCTCCACTTCACTCAGCCCCGGCGAGGCCATGCTGCTTCGAATTTCCGCGTCAGACAACCGGTCAAGCAGGACCACCGGTTGTCTCCCCTTCGCCTTTTCGCATACGCCGGTAGTCAATTTAACATCGACCGGCCCGGACACCGGTCGACGCCGCTGGCTAGGCGGGTCACATTCGCCGCTCGTATCACATTTCACACTTGGGGGCCGAGCTACCCCCGAGCGCCCGGCGTCAGCGGGATCGCTCGACATACGCTTTCCGATGTCTGACATTTTTCATTTTTGTTTGGGAAGCGTACCTGCGGCCCTTTCCCAACAGGCCGCAGGAGCGCTTGGGACCGGGTTCCCCCCGGCCATGCAACCCATCGGCACGCTAACCTTAGGTTTCGGGTTATTTTTTATAGTGGTTTTCTTCCACGCGGTCCGCCGCTCAGTGCGCCAGACCCCCGGCCTCGCGAGAGGTTACGGGTTGCCCGGCGGTGGCCTAAGCCACACGCCGCGCCCGCGGACCTTATCAGGCCCGCAACCACGAGCCGAGGCTCCGCTGGCCCATCTCTGGGCCCCTCCATAAAGCGCCGATCGCGCGCCGCCGCAATGTCCGGGCAGACCAGACACGTGGAGAAAACTCCACTCGTGAGCGCTCCGCTACGGACTCCCGCGAGGGAGCCCGCTCGGAGCGCTCGGTTGTACGCCTTCTTGGTCCCCAAGGCCGAAGCCAAGGGTAAGCCCCCCCACCACGACAAGGTCATGGCGTACCTAGGGGGGGTGATTTAGGTACCCTAGGTTATAATGCCTAGGTTCACAAGTACACTAAACAGTTCACGTCGGCACCGTACCTTAGTACGAAACAAGTACCAAACGGAGTACCTTGAAGGTTAAACGTCGCGAATTTTGTCCATTCCGATTAGATATCTTGCCGATATAACACACTATTGCATCTAAAACAGTCCACGCACTTTATTTTCAACGTAAGTAAACAATACGCAATTCCCGGGAAAAAACACAAAGAGTTCGCGGCACTATTATGACCATATAAGGTAATGAAGCGAAGCGATGCGCCTCGCTCCGCCCACTCGTCGAAACGGTTGGCCACGTTCCCGCCCACTCGGCGTAACGGTGGAAATGGCGAATATGACGAACTCGGTGTTCAGGTATTACGATTTTGTTCGCGTAACTGTCTTAGAAACTGATTGTTATTGCAATTAGGCAATAATTACACAATATCACTATTAATTTCGTGTTCTGCCTCTACGTTGGGCGCCATAATGTAGCGGCTAGGGTGTTCCTTGTCTCACTTGGCGCCACTTATAGGACGCTATGGCGGGAATATGTCGCGAGGATGAGATATGAAAACACCAGCGTGATAGATAGCCACTATATTTACAATTGATAATCAGTGCAATAAATATCGGTAGACTGCAAGATATAGTTAAGATGAATAACGAAACGTTCGAAGGCTTTTGAGGCCGAACCGTCGCGCGCCGTCGTTTTAAGACGTTGACATTTTAAAAAGTTGTCATTTTAGGACGAATTTGTCGTTTTAAGACGTTGACATTTTAAAAAGTTGTCGTTTTAGGACGAAGTTGTCGTTTTAAGACGTTGACATTTTAAAAAGTTGTCGTTTTAGGACGAAGTTGTCGTTTTAAGACGTTGACATTTTAAAAAGTTGTCGTTTTAGGACGAAGTTGTCGTTTTAAGACGTTGACATTTTAAAAAATTGTCGTTTTAGGACGAAGTTGTCGTTTTAAGACGTTGACATTTTAAAAAAGTTGTCGTTTTAGGACGAAGTTGTCGTTTTAAGACGTTGACATTTTAAAAAGTTGTCGTTTTAGGACGTTGACATTCTAAAAAGTTGGTTGTTTTAGGATGTTTTCATTTTAAGAAATTGTCATTTTAGGAAGTTGTCGTTGTCACCCTGCTGAGGGAATGTGCGATTCATCAAGGGTTCACTTGGATAATTTGGTCCCTAATTCCCTATGTCAATTTCTGTGACCAGGGTTGTTACTGGTACATAATTTCTAAAATTCACATACATTGCCTTATATCATATTGCGAGCCTGATGCTCGCGACTTCGTCCGCGTTGAAAAATACAGAAATATACTTATAAGCCATATATTTTATTTTACACTAACAGCTGCTGCCCGCGACTTGGCCTGCGTAACTTTGTAAATTATATACTAAAACCGCGTCCGGTCCATTACAACCAAATCCCAAATTGCCTGATTCCCATTTCGCCTTAATTCGCCTGAAAATTTGAAGATTGAAAATATTATTAGATACTAGCGGGTGCCCGCGACGTCGTCCGCGTTGAAGAAGGAATTTATGCTAGCTTGACCCGGGCAAACGTTGTTTTGCAACTATCACTGTCTGTCAACAGCTATAAATATTTGACAACCAAGTGACAATTTTAGACAAAAGACATCAATAATGTTTCACAGCTAGGAACATTTTGTATTGGAAAATTGTTGTCGTTTTTAGTATTTTCCGTTACTTATTTATTTAAGTTGTCACCGTTTAAACCTTCCCTGGACTTTCACGAATATTGCAAAACCAAAATCTCTTGTAATGTCATCTCATGTCATCTCATATCGCTGTGACGACGATGGCGCCGCCATGCGACAGTGGCGCCCAATTATTTATGTTTTTATATGTTCCCTCGGGAATAGTCCTTTTTTACTGGATGAAAGGTACCCTATGTCCTTTCTGGTATCCCAGACAACGTGTATGCAAAATTTCATAGTGATCGGTTCAGTAGTTTTTGCGTGAAAGCGAGACAGACAGACAGAGTTACTTTAGCATTTATAATATTAGTATAGATTATTATAGCCAACTTTGCTATTGAAAAATTGCATTTGCAAAAAAGTTTCCATAAAAATAAAAATTAAGGCAATTTGGAATTCAGGCGAATTGGGAATCAGTCTTTTTGGGATTTAGTCGATTTCAGATTCAGTCTATTTGGGATTCAGGCGTATTCACATTTCAGGCAATTTGGGAATTGGTTGTAATAGGCCGGACGCCTAAAACCTTCCTAGAGAACCACTCCATCCATTGGTGAAAACAGCATGAAAATCGGTGCACTATACTATTATCGCTGTAGCATGGTGCGGGAGACAGCTGTCAGTATTACGTTGACAACTGACTACGTGACTAGGGATGAGACGTTATGTAATTCATTTTTATCGCTATCGATACATAATAAACATAAACCTCTTTATTGTAATGAAAATTATTTTAAAAAGCAAATTTGTTTGATGTGATATTAACCTCCATGGCATGGCACTGCTCTGACCATAGCGATATAATGTTAATTAGCGACAAAATAATGGACCATTGTTACCACTGATCGAGTTGTAGAATGAGTAGCCGAAGCTCTTGATATTGGCCGCAATATTGTTTCGCGTATAACAGGTGAGAAAATTGGCCAAGAAGGGATGTCTGAAAATAAATTATCGTCACCCAAAAAAGTGGACCAAAGTGAAGCTAATCACACCACCACTGTTATTATGTAATTATACCTGTAAATTTATCTATAAATAAATAAAATATATAAAAATATCGACTATCCATCGTATCAGTACATCCCATCACTAAATACATCTTTGTCGTTACGTTATACGCTTAATTTCTAGACTAGAACATTCTGATTGGTTTTAATCTAATTTACTACTACAGTTATTAATGATCTAATGTATTACGAATGTGGTGCAGCTGAAATACAAAGTCATAATTCTTCTTCTTCTTCTCTTTTAATGTGTTGGCTCCATCAGATCTTCTCCGATGATTTTGCCAGTGTCATTAGTAAAAATAGCAATTTGTAATAGCCTTTTTTTTAAACAAAAAAAGGCAAAATTGAAATTAAAAAATCAAAAATAGCAGATCCCGAGACTAAAAGTCATAATTGTAAATCGCGACAACTTTCAAGAGTGAAACCTCCTTGGTTGGTTGGTCCTTTGAGTGAAACGAAACGGTCGTAACTGTCACACGCACCATGCTACAGCGAAGGTCGTATAGTTTTTGAGTTTATCGCGAACAGACAGACGAACTTTGTTTTATAATATGTAGTGATAATAATATACCTATATATTATTTATCTTTTATTATTTTGATCACTTGGTAAATTAAATGAATGTACATATTATGAGCAATCAAATTTTTATCATAATAATAATTATATTTGTTTGTAAAACATATAATATTAGATAAGAAAAAATGTTATAGGTACTAATTTAGGACAAGTAAATGAAATGCGTTTGAATGCATTTAAATAAGATTGTTATAGATAGTTTATTTTTATTAATAAAATATTTTAAAAAATATTAAATCTTTTATTTTATGTGTAACTATTGTCTTGTATACTTAAAAATAGGGAAAGGGGGAATATATATATTCCTATATAATCCACGTTTAGTCTAGTGGCTAGTAACACTAGCGGTTTCTGCGGTTTACGAACAAGTAGCGCCCTAATCTATACTAATATTATAAAGAGTAAAGATTTGATTGTTTGTTTGTATTGAATAGGCTCCGAAACTAGTGGACCGATTTGAAAAATTCTTTTACCATTAGAAGCCGACATTATCCGTGATGAACATAGGCTACTTTTTACCGCGGGAAAATGCCTCATTCCGACGGGACAACGGGTAGTAAGAATTTTATCCTTCCGTACTTATCTTTTTCACATATAACTTCTAAACGGCTGAACCGATTGGGTTGAAATTTTATATGCCTACTTCGATGGTTTCCTGGATGATTTAAAAATACAATTAGACCCGGTAGGTGGCGCTGCTGTCGCTATGTCAACTACTAAACTGCTTGACAGATTGGGTTGAAATGTTGTATGTGTATTTCCATAATGGTCTCACTTCACAGACACGAATGTATTATATTTTATAAAGTTACGCGGACGAAGTCGCGTGCAACAGCTAGTTTTTTTAATATTTTTAGACGATCTCTCAGGAAACTAACATTTTTCAGAATAAAAAGGCTGGTCATAAACTATCATACAAATGGTCTTTCTTTATAATATTAGTATAGTTAAAAAAAATTGTGGGATTATGAAAATAAAAAACATAGGCTTTGCATAGGTATGACATTTATTATTATTATACTATAGAGTAAATAGTACTTTACTGGTTAAGTACTATTTTCCTACTCTATGATTACCTACTTAAAAAACATTCTATTCAGTCTATACTTAGTTAAATTTTATAGCCTCAGAGTTGGCAAAAAAATTCTTAAATTTTTCTTTCACTTCATTCAGGCTGACGGTCCACTTGAAAGGTAGGATGTAATTTGCTCTAGCTAGTACCATTGCTCTGTACTAGCACTAGTGATGTGCCGGATATCCGTGTCCGCGGATATCCGAGGAAGAAGAAAGATCCGTATCCGTTACTTCTTAGCGGATTATTACCTTATTAATTTTTAATTTAATTTATAGCTCAAATTCTACATAATGTGTTATGATTAGGTATCAATGAAAAATTATGAAATTCCATTCATTATTACTTTTTGGCATAACATTTGGCACCCATTGACATATTATATTACTTCGTAAGGACAAAGCTAAAGCTCTTAGTACGCGTCGGTGTCAAAATTGGAAAGTGACACCAATGACAGGTTAGTTATCAAGACACAGAGACCGGCCCATGTACAGTCGGCCGCATAAGTCGACTAACACATTCAAAGGTGCAAAACGATTGAACACTCAACTTACTCACTTATTTACTTACTTACTGAAGCTTTTTACAATCATTTGTACGTGAAGTTTATTTTGTTCAGTTGTTTTGCACTTTTGAATGTGTTAATCGACTTATGCGGCCGACTGTACCAGAGCTGTAGAAGTAAAGGAAGTAGTATCTTAAAGTTCCATAGAACTTTAAGATGGCGTTAGTATTTTTCTGTACCAAATGCGCTCCAAGCAAATGTTCGAATGGCCGCATCTTTACTTTCTAGGATCAATGTTGGCACCTTTATATTGCAAGCGTCAAGTGGCGGACGTCAACTATCGTTTTAAGGTCACGCGCACTGAGCCACTGACACTGACATGATCCGTATCCGCGGATCTACATTTTTAACGATCCGGCACATCACTATAGTCTGAGGGCCTAGTGCGAGTTTTACTCTATCAAACTCGTCGAACGCGTAAATGTCAATTTGTATGGAAATGAAGTAGTGCTACACGTTAGCCACCAGGTAGCGCTGCTTCATTCCCATACAAATTGACATTTACGCGTTCGACGAGTTTGATAGAGTAAAACTCGCACTAGGCCCTCAGTACCATTAATTGTAGTAGTAATGTAGTGATACATCGCCAGTACCACTAATAGTACTAAGGTACTATGTGGCTACCGTCGCCCAAGGACGCAAAATAAGAACGTCAATTGACCTATCTAAAAACATACCATAGAGTAAATGGTACTTGACCAGTACTTACTGGTTAAGTACTATTTAGTTTACTCTGTGCCTATACATATAACACTTACATAAAATACGATCACTTTACATAAAATATAGCTAAAAATAAAATAACTACTTATATAATACCTATTAACTAATATATTAGAACATAACTACAGTTTCATTGTACTTACTGTATAACAACAAAGAATGGCAAACGTTTCGACAAACTATGGAGGGTAAAGCCGAGGCTCGATCGCGAAATGAGCGAGGTCATTAACCCTTTCACCGCCAGTGTCGGATTTATCCGACATATATTTTCGCGTCGATTTCGCCACAGACGTGTATGTACGACAAATTAATCTACTTGTATAGTGTTTTTTTTTTTAAACATCGCGTTGCTTTCTCTAAAAAAAAAATTACGACTCAAGTCCTACAAAACCAAGCAGTTAAAGGGTTAATGAGCCCGCTTAACTCGCAACGGTAAATTTCATAAATGAGGCTCGACCGCGAAAGAGTCTAGCGGAGCGAAAATATATGAAATTTACCGTTGCGAGTTAAGCGGGCTCATTAATGACCTCGCTCATTTCGCGGTCGAGCCCAGGCCTTATCAATTTCGTGTCATAATCAAACTGCGAAGCACTGACGTTTAGTGTTGCCATATTTAAAAAAAAATCTACTATTCAGTAGCAATTAAGTTCATCGATTTTTCACTGTTGTCTGTGATTTTCTTATCGGTTGAAGAATTGAATTTATAACTATCGACGCTGCGTTCACTTTGCTGCATCTGAAATTTTAGAAATAGTCTTTTTATATTCAGTTATATTATGATTTATTATTAGGGATGTTATGGAGCTCTAGAACCGTAACCGAAACTATCGGATGTCCGAAATAAAAATCTATCCGTAACCGTAACCGAATCCGATATAAAAGTTTCGGATAAGGGCGAAGTTTAAATTAATCATGTTACGACAGGTTCTTGTTTTGTTCGGCCGAAACGATACACCGCTCACGCGAGTCTTGCATAGTTTGTTTACATAGTCAGTCTCTCGTTCTCTCTATTTAAAACTATTTTATTTTCTAATACTAGCCAGTATTAAATTCCAACACTTCCAAACAGTTCCACCTTAACGTTTGTTAAAGTCGATCTTACCTTGGAAACATGTCGTTGCATTTCAAATCCGTCCAACCGGCAAGAGCTTCGTAGAGGAGTGTGTTTAATGCGCGATCGGCAGACAATTCACCATTCAACATGCGTAGGGCAACACTGAAATATTCCAATATATATTAATTAACTAATAGTATTGGTAACACCGTTCCCACCATGAAGTAATAATAATAATAATAGTAATCTTTATTTGTACAAAACACATTTTTACATGAATGAAACAGATATAGAATGAAGCAATTTTGAGAAGCAAACATAGTTCTCCAACTCCCGAACTAGGTTGGACACCCGGACCCTTAGCCAAGAGCACAATGCAAACGGGAGCGTTACGCTTATTAACGAAACGATAGAAAATAAAGCCCGGTGATTGGTTGTTGTAACGCCCACCATCATCATCTAATTTTAACCAATCATCGGGCTTTGTTTTCTGTCGTATCATCAATCTACAACGCTCCCGTTTGCACTGGGTGTTCTTGGCTAAGGGCCCTGTATCTCGGGAGTCAATGAATACAATCGTGGTGCTTACAAACACAACTATATGAAAGTATAATCACTAAACTAAAAGTACGAATTTAATTCGAATTTGTTTGGATTATTAATATTTAAAATTTTATCAATGCAAATATAACGTTTGGAGCTGCTGAGGGCATTGTAATACCGGGAGGCAAAGGTCTTGCAGGTTAAAAAGTTAATAATAATAATAATACTAAATCATTTATTAGTCGTAAGTAATTACAAAACATTTATCTTCGTCAACATTCTTTACAAACTACCCCCAGTTCGGAAAGTTGTTTCTAGGGAGAAGAACTCTGCAAGAAACCCCCTAGTTGCTCATTTCATAAATTAATTACAAAGTAATACGTAACAATACATAGCAATCTACATGACACAATAATCAACTATATTTGACTCCAAGGACAGTCATCATTTGTATAATCTAATATCCTATAATAACCCTTTTTGCACAGGGTTTTCTTAATATAAACTTTAAATTTATTCATAGATAATTGTTGTATATTAATTGGAAGCCTGTTGTAGAAGCGCACACATTGTCCCATAAAGGAGTTGCTAACCCTGTGGAGACGAGTTTTATTCGGTTGAAGCCTATGCTTGTTTCTAGTATTTAAATTATGAACATCACTATTTCTACTAACTGAAAAATGCTTAACTTTATCAGAGCTTAACTGAAAAAGAAAATGAACCAAAAAAATACCTGTTAATCCTGGCCATTGTGCCGTACGGTGCGTTTAGTTTAGCAGTTGCCGCTAAATTCCTACAATACAATAACCAAACGCAATCGAGTTCGGTATAAAATTGTGCCGTTGTGTTGGCAACACCGTAACTGTCATTGAATGACGTTTGCAAATGATTGAGAGCGTGCGAGTTCCCGCCAATGTTGCGGGGCATTTGAATTTGAGGTTCCTTGTTTGAAAGTTGATTTAGAACTGTTCTAAAAAAGTGAAAAAAAAAAAAACACGTTAACTTTTCAATCCATCAATCAAAAACGTTCATTTGTAACTTAGTAACATAATAGATAACAAAGAAAAAAGGAAAAAAAAACAGTAAGTAATAAGAAAAATATGAGTTACTAGCTGTTGCACGCGACTTTGTCTGCGTAACTTTATAAAAATATAATACATTCGTGTCTGTGAAACCATTATGGAAATACACATACAAAATTTCAACCCAATCGGTCAAGCCGTTTAGTAATTGACATACCGATAGCAGCGCCACCTACCGGGTGCAATTGTATTTTTAAATCATTCAGGAAACCATCGAAGTAGGCATATAAAATTTCAACCCAATCGGTTCAGCTGTTTAGAAGTTATATGTGAAAAAGATAAGTACGGACGGATAATTGTTACTACCCGTTGTCCTATTACCCGTTATCCCGTAGGAATGAAGCATTTTCCCGCCGTAAAAAGTAGCCTATGTTCTTCACGGATAATGTCTGCTTCTAATTGTAAAATAATTTTTCAAATCGGTCCAGTACTTTCGGAGCCTATTCTATACAAACAAACAAACAAACGCCCCTGTAACGCATAGTAACGTTTTACAAGAAAGAAATGCGTTACGTAATACTTTGAAGGTCCCCTTGAGTTTTAAACTTGTACCGGAAATACTTACTTGGTATTTTTATAGGCCCTTCCTAAATGTATAGCGGCTCTTGCTGTACTCATACCGATTTCCAGAACATTCTCCAAAAGGTTCTTGCCTATGTCGAAATCGTCTATATTTTCTTGACGATAATTCTGTCGTCTTCTGGCATTAAAAAATGATATTAAAGTAGTATTTTAATTAATAAATTGACAACTAATCTATGTGTAAAACTAAAATTGAGCTGAACCCTTTCACGGTTCGTTGTGCTGTTATATTAACTCAGCTGCCACAACAACGGCTAACTTCCACTTTAAATGTGACGGCGGTTCTTGTTGGCGAATTAGTTCTAAACTAACTAAAAGTAAGGCGCGGAAAATAGATAAGATCAATCCTTGAAGCGGATTGCATATTGCGTAAAAATTTCAAGTCAATCCGTCGGCTAGTTTTTGAGTAATACACAAATCAACTTTTTTATACTACGTCTGCGTTGAAAAAGAAAAAGGTAGCCTATCTTATGTCCTGTACGTCTAAATGTTTATCTACCAAGTTTCATGAAAATCCAGTTAGGTAGAGCCAACTTCGAGAGGGAAGTCAATCGTCGAATCCAGCTCGGATGGGCAGCGTTCGGAAAGCTCCGAGACATCTTCTCTTCCAAAATTCCTCAGTGTCTTAAGACAAAAGTGTTCGACCAATGTGTGTTGCCAGTGATGACATATGGCGCTGAAACGTGGTCTCTAACTATGGGCCTCGTAAGGAAGCTCAATGTCGCTCAACGAGCTATGGAAAGGGCTATGCTCGGGGTTAACACTGCGAGATTGAATCAGAAATGAGGAAATCCGTAGACGTAAGAAAGTTACCGACATAAGCCGTCGGATCAGTAAGTTGAAGTGGCAGTGGGCAGGGCACATAGTGCGAAGAGCCTTGGGCCGCTGGGGCCGGAAGGTTCTCGAGTGGAGGCCACGGACCAGCAAGCGCAGCGTAGGACGGCACCCACAAGGTGGACAGATGACCTAATAAGGGCCGCGGGTCGACGGTGGATCCAGGCCGCTTCTGACCGGTCCAATTGGAAAATTTTGGGGAAGGCCTATGTCCAGCAGTGGACGTCCTACGGCTGAGATGATGATGATGATGATGATGATGACGATGAAGAGTGATGATTGATATTGTTATTAAAAATATTACCAGAATTACTCACGTATAAGGTATTTCGTTATTGAACACTTCGTTCTGTTTCGCCTCCACTTTTGTCGGATCCAAAAACAAAGCGTTGAACGCAAACACGTCCGGTTCCTTCAACATCCTATTGCGTACTGACTCCTAAGCGGTAAGAAATGTGGGTAGATTTTAATTTTCTTCTAAAGACACTTAATGGGCTATCACACCATTCAATTTGAACGCATCCAAATTAGGAAATTGAAAGGTGTGATCGCAGAAAGATCGGATTCAATTTAGATTTTAGATTCTATTATCCATTTTCAACTCTATATCTTCGATTTAGAAATTAATTTAGCGTAAGCGTAAATCAATTAAGCGGTAAGAAATGTGGGTAGATTTTAATTTTCTTTTAAAGACACTTAGGGGGCTATTACACCATTCAATTTGAACGCATCCAATTTAGAACAGATCGGATTCAATTTAGATTTTAGATTCTATTATCCATTTTCAACTCTATGTCTTCGATTTAGAAATCAATTTAGCATAAGTGTGTTCACGAGCTCACTACTTAGATTCTTAAATAGGAAACGTCCAAATTTAGTAAGTACGGAAGGATAATTGTTACTACCCGTTTTCCCGTAGGAATGAAGCATTTTCCCGCTTTAAAAGTAGCCTATGTTCATCACGGATAATGTCGGCTTCCAATTGTAAAAGAATTTTTCAAATCGGTCCACTAGTTTCGGAGCTTATTCAATACAAACAAACAACCAATCAAATCTTTCCTCTTTATAATATATTTTTAGTAAAGTATAGTTAACAACAAACTCACCTGACTCTCCCATGCCATCATCTGTATATTGTGCAGCAACATCACGTCCAACGTTAATATACCGAACGATAATAGGTCACTTTTGTTCGACAAAATCTTCTTACTGTGACCTTCGACACTTGTGTAATTCTCACCAAAGTAAATATCCTTCAGCTTGTTCATTATTATGGTCACATTTCCTTCTACTAAACTTTCGTTTAGAGCTTTCAATAGCTGTTCAAATTCCGTACTAGAGTTCTTCATTTTCAAATCGTTAGATTTCAAATCGGGATCTGTAATTATCCAGTCGTAGAGTTCTTGAACTTTTTCTATCAAGTAATTTGTCATTGAATTACTCTCTGCGTAATCCTCGTAAAGATTGTCTTCGTTGTAGTAATCGTATTCGTCAACTTTTTTGAAAACGAAACCGTCAGGTAAATGGACATTTGATTCGACAAAAACGTCGGGCAATGTCGGCTTGAATTCTGGTATAGTTTTGTTTGGTGGCTTCGCCCGATCTTTCTTCTCAATTTTCCTCTCTACATGTTCTAGGGTTTCGTGTATTGGATGTATCTGTGGCTTGTGACTCAGGTTCTCAATTTTCTTACTCCTCTCGCCTACTTTATTGTTAAATATTGACAGCTTTTGTAGGAAGTCTATGTCGTTGTTTATATCGTCATTTGTGGATTCTGTCGTTGTTTTTGGATAGAGTTTTGAATAGATTGGTTCCTGAAACGCAAATCTTAATCTAAGCACCATCTAGTTCCACAGTAAGCAATATAGTACCTAGACTAGTAGGTGCCCGTGACTTCGTACGCGATGATAAATTAAAAATATAAAAGCAATTACAACGCTTGTGACAACTTGTTGCTATAAAACATTGGCCAGGCTTTAGTTACAGTTTCATATTTTAGATAATCCCTCGGGAACAGTACTTTTTTCTTGAATGTAAGGTATCCTATGTCCCTTCTGGTGTCCCAGACAACGTGTATGCAAAATTTCATGGTGATCGGTAGCACTACCATGAGTTGCTATCGAAATCTTACGTTGGTTCACTTCTATCGATAACGAACCTTTCACCCTTCAATTTGCTAGTGAATGATTTAACTACTAACGTTACGGTATTTCTCAAGAGCATCAGTCAAATTTGTAACTCATGGTACCGATTTTGTATAGAAATGTCAAGTTAAACGTTAGTCACTAATGGTCGCTAGCGACTACATTCGATAGGTTTTTCACTTATGCAACTCATGTTACCGGCTTTAGTTCTTTGAGTGACCGCTAGAGGCGCTGTACAATTTTTCATACAAATATTTTACGTTCTCGCTCATCTCTCGCTAGCGATTTCGGTAGTCATAAACTCATGGTAGTGCTATGGTTCAGTAGTTTTGGCGTGAAAGCGAGACTGACAGACAGAGTTACTTTCTCATTTATAATATTAGTAAAGATAGTCATATTTTTTTTGTAAATACATACATATTATAAATAGAAGACATCCACAACTCAGGTGCAAAGGTAAAATGTTAATTTTAAGGTAAAAGAATTATCAAAATCAAAAAATATATATACGCATCGAATTGAGAATCTCTTCCGTTTTTGTTTTGCCGTTTACGTCGTTTGAAAACTAGTACTACTCACAGGAATCTCTTCAAATATCTCGTGCGATGTGTAAGTCTCGGTTCCTGTACCCCATTTCGTGATGACCACAGTCGCCAACACGAGTATGGCGCACACAGCGAAGCAGGAAGCGCTTGCTATCACCCACACTTTTAATGGAACCTAAAACAATGACACTCTTTTCAACCGACTTCCAAATAAAAGGAGTAATGAAAAAAATCAAACTACCCCATCCCTCCCTCATCTCTTATCCTTAATCCTTCTATAGTCGGCAGCGCACTTGTAGCACTTGTGACGTTGCTTGTGTTATAGGCGACGGTAGCTACCTACCATCAAGTGGACCGTCAGCTTGTCTGTCGTCCTTAACATAAAAATAAATACTGGCTTGTGCTCGCGACTTCGTCCGCGTTGAAAAGTATTAAAACGCCATCTACCGTGGAGCGGATCGTTAAAAATATCACCAAGCAGTTGTCATGTTAGTCGCTTCACCTGATTCTGGATAGATAGCGCTGTCAAGTGTAATCCGGGCAAAGCCGCTAGTATTTACTTTTATTTTAGATTTCCCGTACCAATGAAGCATTTTCCCGCGGAAAAAAGTAGCCTATGTTCATCACGGATAATGTCGGCTTCTAATGGTAAAAGAATTTTTCAAATAGGTCCACTAATTTCGGAGCCTATTCAATACAAACAAACAATCAAATCTTTCCTTTTTATAATATTAGTATAGAAGTATAGATTTGTAACAGAGGACAAATTGAGAACAGAATGACTCTTTTTAACAAAAAATAATCCGACCAAACTATCTCGTGCTCTTTTGTCATGGATGCCATTGTCAGAACTGGACCAAATTGAAATGGGTCCACACGGGAAGCGCCAGATTTCAAATAAAAAAAGAATCATCAAAATCGTTTCACCCAGTCGAAAGTTATGAGGTGCACCCCCAAGGGGTCCCATTTTAATTTGGAAAATAAATTCCAACCCTAAGGGTAGGAAAACAGGGGATAATTGATTGTTCACTCACCGATTGTAGCGTACAACCACGCATAACTTTTTACAGAGTAGTCCGATTTTGATAATTCTTTCTTTAATGGATAGGGTTAACCTCGAAGTTGGTCTCGTATAAATTTTGAAAAAATATTCCTACCCTAAGGGTGGCAAAATTAAAAATCAAGCATGTAGTAAATATTAGATTATAGCCACAAAAAAATATAAAATAAAACCTTTTAACAAAAAATAAAACCGCCGAAAAAACTGAAAAGCATAAAATAATCTTATTATTTTACCTAAGTAATTTTGAGTCGGCGCCAAACAAGCAAAAATTACGTAAAGAGTGATGCGCGGCGGCGACTCAAAATTACTTAGGTAAAATGATAATAAGATTATTTTATGCTTTTCAGTTTTTTCGGCGGTTTTATTTTTTGTTATCAATCGACTAACTTTCGACTTATTTAGACTACTCTCTAACTAAGTTATTGGTAGATCACAAGTTGCGTTGATTTCGTAACCAAGTACTCAACGTTCTAAACACGTAATGTTAGTTAAAGTTAAAAGTACCTGTAATTACTTATTTCCGTAAACATAAATGTTTATAACCAGCATTATGAAACCATAGACATAACAAACTATAAATAAAATTGTATCTATACTAATATTATAAAGAGGAAAGATTTGTTTGTTTGTTTGTATAGAATAGGCTCCGAAACTACTGGACCGATTTGAAAAATTCTTTTACCATTAGAAGCCGACATTATCCGTGATGAACATAGACTACTTTTTACCGCGGGAAAATGCTTCATTCCTACGGGAAAACGGGTAATAGGACAACGGGTAGTAAGAATTATCCATCCGTACTTAACTTCTTTTTCACATAACTTCTAAACGGCTGAACCGATTGGGTTGAAATTTTGTATGTGTATTTCGATGGTTTCCTAGATTATTTAAAAATACAATGGGACCCGGTAGGTGGCGCTGCTGTCGGTATGTCAACTACTAAACGGCTTGACCGATTGGGTTGAAATTTTGTATGTGTATTTCCATAATGGTTTCACAGACGCAAATGTATTATATTTTATAAAGTTACGCGTACGAACTCGCGTGCAACAGTTAGTATACAAAAAAGTGTACCGTAGTTTTGCTAGGTATTGTTTCGCAAATAGGAATAGGTCTTGGCGGCAACGGACGTCGAGCGCGCTCAGCGTTCGGTAACACTCGGCCCGGTCTCGGCGCCGTTCGGACTTCTTCGGCCGCGGTCGGAAGAGCTCGTGATACAGTCGGGTATGCTCGGCCCCAGTCGGTCGTCATCGGCGCCCGACTATCGCACGATCCGGCCGACGGAGGTCGCTTCTCGAACTCGTATTGAAACATTTCTGGAACAAGAAATTTTTATATCTATGGCGGCTCCTTTTAACAAAAAATAAACCAACTTTTTGAAGTCTCTGTCATGGTCTTTTCTCGTGGATGCCATTGTCAGAACTGGGCCAAATTGAAAAGGGACCACACGGGAAGCACCAGCTTTCAATAAATAAATTTGACCCAGTCCAAAGTTATGAGGTAACAAACATAAAAAATCCCTTACAACATAATTTATCCCTTATCGGAGACACATGGGATAAGTATATACATTGGCAATAGCTGACGCGCTCGAGTAAATCCCAAAATCCCTTCTTGGGCTCCCCTACTACAAGGGACGGTAGCCATCTACCATCAAGTTTGGGAAGTCAGCATGCCTGACGAGGCATAATATGGAGACGGTGTTTTGAAATGACGAGCCCGTTGGACGAGTGGCAAGGGTGCTTGCCTAACGTTTCAGGGGCCCCGGGTTCGATTCCCGTCGGGGTCAACTTTGGAAATTTTAATATGATTTTCAAAATTGACTCCTGTCCACATTTGAAAAGTAGAGTGGTAGGGCACACTGCGTTTCGCAGTCATTTGGGCAGCCCGTCTGGCGGCAGTAACCACCACCTTACAGAATACCACCGTGAAATAGCAGCATTATGTGCTGTTGTGTTTCGGTGAGTGAGTGAGCGATGCCAGAGCCCATTACCCCATCCCTCCCTTATCCCTTACCCTTAATCCTTGTATGGTCTGCAGCGTACTTGTAGTACTTATGGCATTGCTTGTGTTATAGGCGACAGTAGCCACTTTGGCGGCAGTAACCACCATCTTACAGAATACCACTGTGATATAACAACAGCATATGTGCTGTTGTGTTTCGGTGAGTGAGTGAGCGATGCCAGAGCCCATTACCCCATCCCTCCCTTATCCCTTACCCTTAATCCTTCTATGGTCGGCAGCGCACTTGTAGCACTTGTAGCTTTACTTGTGTTATAGGCGACGGTAGCTACCTGTCATCAAGTGGATCGTCAGCCTGTCTGTCGACCTTAACATTTAAAAAAATAGATTTGTGAAGCTTAGTGAAGTCAGCATGCCTGACAACTATGTGGTATATGGGAAATTGCTGTATTATCTCAATGACAGTAATTTTGTTTATGCTTAATAAGAGACTCGATGTCTGGCCCGTGAATATGTCTTGCACTATTTCTCGCGAAATCTCTTGAAATGATATTGGCACGCTCTGTTTAATGCGATGCATGTGAACGCATCTTGCATCCGGATCTTGAGGTCAGTGATCTAAGTATTTTGAAGTGAAAACTTCTATAGCCGCGTTATACGACTTTGGGTAGGAAAAAAATGTATCAGTTCGCGTCAGCAACATGCTAATGCTCACAGTTATGCGCGCGCAGCTGTCTACGTACGCGATCGCGCCAACACATCTACACTAATCTACACTAATATTATAAAGAGGAAAGATTTGATTGTTTGTTTGTATTGAAGAGGCTCCGAAACTAGTGGGCCGATTTGAAAAATTCTTTTACCATTAGAAGCCGACATTATCCGTGATGGACATAGGCTACTTTTTACCGCGCGAAAATGCTTCATTCCTACGGGAAAACGGGTAATAGGACAACGGGTAGTAAGAATTATCCTTGCGTACTTATCTTTTTCACATATAACTTCTAAACGGCTGAACCGATTGGGTTGAAATTTTATATGCCTATTTCTATGGTATACTAAATTATTAAAAAAAAAATTGGACCCGGCAGATGGCGCTGCTGTCGGTGTGTCAACTACTAAACGGCTTGACCGGTTGGGTTGAAATATTTTATGTGTATTTCCATAATGGTTTCACAGACACGAATGTATTATATTTTATAAAGTTACGCGGACGACGTCGCGTGCAACAGTTAGTCTAAAATAAAGGGCGATGTGTGTATGTATGTAGGTATGTCTCATATAAGCTCCAAAACCGCTGAACCAATTTTGATTAAACTTTTAGACAATCTTCAGATTCAGTCCAGCGGGTAATCCTGTCAAGTTTGGTAGCGTACAGTCGGCCGCATAAGTCGATTAACACATTCAAAAGTGCAAAACAACAGTAGCACTACCATGAGTTTATGACGACCGAAATCGCTAGCGAGAGATGAGCGAGAACGTAAAATATTTGTATGAAAAATTGTACAGCGCCTCTAGCGGTCACGCAAAGAACTAAAACCGGTAACATGAGTTGTATAAGTGAAAAACCTATCGAATGTAGTCGCTAGCGACCATTAGCGACTAACGTTTAACTTGACATTTCTATACAAAATCGGTACCATGAGTTACAAATTTGACTGATGCTCTCGAGAATCATTTACTAGCACATTGAAGGGTGAAACGTTCGTTATCGACAGAAGTAAACTAACGTAAGATTTCGATAACAACTCATGGTAGTGCTACTGAACTCTCAACGCGCCATAAGTTTTTGTCACCACTAGAGACCAAAATAAACTTCACGTACGTACAAACGATCGTAAAAAGCTTCAGTAAGTAAGTAAACGAGTAAGTAAGTTGAGTGTTCAGTTGTTTTGCACTTTTGAATGTGTTAATCGACTTATGCGGCCGACTGTACACACGCGGACGAAGTCGCGGGCACCCACTAGTGGTAAAATATGAAAAAAGAAACACACTTTTAAAATTGTAATGGTATCAGATGTCAACAGTCGACCCCGTTTGAACTTTAATGTTTTTAAATTTTATCAATTCGATTCGTATCAGTCATGCTGTTTAAAAATAGAAACTCCATTCAGTTTTGTCGAGTGAAGTTATTGAATAATGTGGCTTTAAAGGCAATACTATACTATGCGTTTCAAATGAGAATAGGATCGCGCTTGCTGCAAACTTCACATGATCCGAGTCATCATAGTAATGTCGTCAAAAAAATCCGAATAACAAAAATATAAATATTTCTTATTTATTTTTTATCTAATAAAATTATATATGTATAAATATATATATCCGGGCTCTATTACAGGGGTCTAGGCTCCGAATATGATTTTGTCCCATTCGGTGTCGAAACCCTTGGTCCGTGGGGTCCTAGCGCTATAAGGCTTTTTAAAGAAATAACAAAAAGGTTGGTCGACATCACGGGAGACCGAAGAGCTGGCAGCTACCTCGGACAAAGAATTAGTCTTGCTATTCAAAGGGGGAACGCTGCCAGTATCTTCGGAACCTTGCCTAAAGGGACTCCTTTTAATAATATATTTTAGTTTTTAGTCTTAGATTTTACTTAGATTATATTTTGTAAATACATTGAATTTGTAGTATTATAGTTGAATTAATTCCAATAAGTCAAACGTCAGACGTTCTATTTTCAGAATGACAAAGGGATGTAATAGCAACATTACATTAAATAAAATATATATCCTTACTAATATTATAAATGTGAATGTGAGTTGGTTTGTTTGACACCAGATTTGACATCAGAAAGGACATAGGGTACCTTTCATCGTTCAACGCGGGCGATGTCGCGGGCACCAGCTAGTATATATAATAACTTTTAAGTAATTAAACTATAAGTGTAAATTACAGTACGATTTAAATCGTATTTATACGATCTTTTCGGCTTTGGTTCTATGTAGCAAAGCCCTTAAGTTTGCTAACGCGTCTCCACGAGATAAGTAATTCTTTTATGGGTCAATGTATACGATTTTATAATAAACTATATAAAAAAATAAATCAAACTATATGAAAACTATATGTTAACTATATATAAACTATATGAATAAATAAATCACATTACAAAAATAATAAAAACTAATTAAAAATAATAATTAATTCTTGGCTTGTTTTTTTTTTGCACTCCGTACACATCAGTAATGAAGTTCGTGAGAAATGCGTTGCCAAATGCGAATTTCCAGTCCTATTCTCATTTGACACGCATAGTACTTTACATATAAAATGAATACTATAATAATGAATCTGTAAGTGTAGGTATTGTATGTATGTATGTATGTATGTATTTATGTATGTTCCTCATTGATTTTCATAAACTTTTAATCAATACATCTATACTAATATTATAAAGAGGAAAGATTTGATTGATTGTTTGTTTGTTTGTATAGAATAGGCTCCGAAACTAGTGGACCGATTTGAAAAATTCTTTTACCATTAGAAGCCGACATTATCCGTGATGAACATAGGCTACTTTTTAGATTTTTTGTTTGTTTGTATTGAATAGGCTCCGAAACTAGTGGACCGATTTGAAAAATTCTTTTACCATTAGAAGCCGACATTATCCATGATGGACATAGGCTACTTTTAAAGCGGCAAAATGCTTCATTCCTAAGGGAAATCTAAAATAAATGTAAATACTAGCGGCTTGGCTCGGGAGATAGCGCCATCTATCCAAAATACGGTAGATGGCGTTTTATACTGTACTACGCGGACGAAGTCGCGTGCACAAGCTAGTATTATTATTATTATTTTTTATTGAAACATAGTCACACAGCACTCATATGACAATAATACGAGTATAAGAGTAAATACATATGTATACTTAAAACCTACTGCCAATAACGGACTACATTAACTATGAACACATACAAAAATAATAATAATAATAATTAAAAAACTATAAAGCAAACAAAAGGAAACACAATTTCAAATAAAGAGACGCGTGTACATTGGTGTGCGTACGTGTGTGTGTGTGTGCGTGCGAGAGTGAATGCGAGTGTGAGTGGTGTGTGTGTGTGTGTGTGTGTGTGATATAATAAAGATAAATAGTTATTATTGTACAAGAAAATTGATTTTTATTTTAAACACGCGTCGTTACAAATGAACCTCTACTAGTCCTGAAATGCATTCAACAAAAATGGCGTATTATGCAAATCGAACGTCGAACTGCTCGATACGAATTACAAATTACTATGCTTACTTCAAAATAGTGCTTGTCATGAAGCAATAATTATTTCCTTTGTCGAAGAATTAATTACTAGCGACTTCGACTGTGTGGAAAAAACGCATTTTTTTTTTTAAAGTAGGTAATTTTTTTTAATGTTAAGGTTGACAGACAAGCTGACGGTGCACTTGATTGTAGGTGGCTACTGTCGCCTATGACACAAGTAAAGCCACAAGTGCCACAAGTGCGCTGCCGACCATACAAGGACTAAGGATAAGGGATAAGGGAGGGATGGGGTAATGGGCTCTCGCATCCCTCACTCACTTACCGAAACACAACAGCACATAATGCTGTTATGTCACGGTAGTATTCTGTAAGGTGGTGGTGTTGTAAGGTGATATTCTTTTTTGTTAATGGAAATGTAAAAGTGTGCGAGATGACTACTAAAATATGTATATTTTTATTTGAAGTTGGCTTTTCGCACATCTTGTATAAATACAGTTGTTCGAGATGACTACTAGAAATATAATTTAAATTTAAAATTGGCTTTTTCCACGTCTCATACGAAACAAGTGTGCGAGATGACTATTAAAAATATATTATAATTTGAAGATGGCTTTTCATATATTTAGTACGAAATAAAATTGTTCGAGATGACTATCAAAATTATATTTTAATTTGAAGTTCGCTTTTCGCACATTTCGTATAAATAAAAGTGAGCGAGATGTCTACTGAACCAAAGACCCGACCCTTTTTTTGGTGAGCTCTGAAAGAGTGGTAAGTCATACTTTCCTAAATGTCTCAGGGGCCCCGGGTTCGATTCCCGGCGGCGTCAACTTTGGAAATGAACTTTTTCAAAGTTGGCTTGAATACCACCGTGAAATAAAAGCATATGTGCTGTTGTGTTTCGGTCGAAAGTTCAAATAAAAATTCAAATAGCCAAGGTTCAATTCCAATATGTCAAAAGAAATTCCAAAATAGAAAAAAAGCAAATTTAAATTATTATTGTTATTTCTTTCCATTAATCTGTGGCGCCCTCTGTGTTTATTCGCAATAAACTTCTTCTAAATCATCTAACGAATTTTGATATGGTTTTTACTAATGGGAAGAGCGATAAACGAAGATTTGTGTGTATAATTTGCAGAAAATAATGCAAACGCGTGAAGCTGGAGGCGGGTATTATATTTTTTATTTTTATTGTTAAACAAAAAATAAAAAAAAAATAAGTCTAAGATTGTTAGACAAACATGTCGCGCGCGACTTTAGTTCTATCATCGTAATAGTTCTAAACCCTAGGTTATAATATATTATAGTAGGGTATGATTTATATTATATGACTACCCTAAGTAAATAGTATAAGCTAGCTAATATTATATGCTCTAAAAAATTGTAACTTACCTATTATTATTTTTTTAAAGCAGTTAAAACTGGTTGATATTCGCTGCACACATTTATAAAAACTTATGCAAAAATATGCAAAATCCAAACGCACCTTGTTACAAACAAAACACAGACTTTTACTTTAAAAAAATAGTTTTAACTTTTTTAAATTCTCTTCGCAAGTCACTTTGGAGTAGGCAATGACAATACGAACGTATAGGAACGTCAGTATGTTAAATAAAAAAAAAAAAACATTAAACAATTTAAATAAAGAATAAAACGTCAAATGTCAACGCATTAGTTTTGTTCTTCGAAAGTTTTGTGACCACGACATGCGTTGCGTATACAGCCAACGCGCGTCTTTCGCGTGCAAACCTTTTTACAAAACTAAATAAATTACCAAAGCCAATTGCACAGAGCACAAATAAGTATAACGGTTCAACTCAGCTGCTGTCCTATCACTTTAGCGTTTACTTTCTCCGCAATTAAAATCCGGAGGAATCTACTGTTTTTTATGTTGAAATATACTTAAGAATTTTAATTGTTTGTTTTATTTTTATTGTACACAATATCATAATTCATTTTCCCCGTGTCTTTTGTTTATCAGATCTGTTGAGGTCACTCTAAAATATTTTTACGTCTTTGACTAAAGACTTTGAGGTCGCGAATACCGTTTTAGAATGCATCTCCAGTGTGCTAGATATTAGTGGCAGGGCACATGGAGTTCCGCACTCATACAATAAGTCTACTTAACCACCACTTTGATTTATTCAGCACATCTATACCAATATATAAAGCTCAGCAGTTTGTTTGTTTGGTTGTACGCGCTAATCTCAGGAACTACTGGTTCGAATTGAAAAATTATTTTTGTCTTAGATAGTCCATTTATCGAGGAAGGCTATAGGCTATAGAGAACGCGGACGAAGTCGCAGACACCAGCTAGTATAGTATAGATAAGAAAGAAGATAGCCTATGTTACTCGCCGATAATATATCTTCACAACAGTGAAAGAATTTCTCAAATCGGTCCCGTAGTTTCGGAGTCTATTCAATACATACAAACAAACAATCAAATCTTTCCTCTTTATACTTAATCTCTATCACTACATATTATAAAACAGTCCTCCGTCAAGTCTGTCTGTCTTCGCAATGAATTCAAAAACTACTACACCGATTTTGATGCTGTTTTCACCAGTGAATACTCAGAGAGGTTCTCGAGAAAGGTTTTAGGGTATATAATTTACAAAGTTACGCGGGCGACGTCGCGGGCATATTATAATATTTTATCACTAGCTTGCGATGCTTCTTATACTTAAGACCTAAGAAAAGAAACTAACAGGCTTGACTTGAAGGCTGGCCTGTGAAATCCAACAATAAGGGATGTGACCTCTAATATAGTCTGGCAAGAAGTGTATTTTCTGGGAAAAATACAGAAGTGTCCAAAAATTGAGCGATAGCTCATTCGACGCGGAATGCAATTCTAAGAAAGGCAATTTTATAAACAATTAACATAATTTGTTCCGTCTAACATAAAACTTTTTAACAAAAAATAAAACCACCGAAAAAAACTGAAAAGCGTAAAATAATGCCACCGCGCATCACTCTTTACGTAATTTTTGCTTGTTTGGCGCCGACTCAAAATTACTTAGGTAAAATAATAAATTATTTTATGCTTTTCAGTTTTTTTCGGCGGTTTTATTTATTGTTAAAAAGTTTTATTTTATATTTTTTGTAGCTATAATCCAATATTTACTATATGCTTAATTTTTAATTTTCCAACTTCGAGGTATACCCTATCCATTAAAAAAAGAATAATCAAAATCGGACTACTCTGTAAAAAGTTATGCGTGGTTATACGCTACAATCGGTGAGTGAACAATCAAATCAATCATCCCCTGTTTTCCTACCCTTAGGGTTGGATTTTTTTTCCAAATTAAAATGGGACCCCCTTGGGGGTGCACCCTTTAAAATAAAAAAGAATTATCAAAATCGGACTACCCTGTCAAAAGTTATGCGTGATCATACATAAAAAAAAAACAAATATAGGCGTCGAATTGAGAACCTCCTCCTAATCTTTTCAAAGTTCGAGTGAATAGGCATATTCTGGGCGAGCTCGCTCCATCATAGGCCTCATCCTTGCTACTCAGGTGGTTGTTGGCCAAGAGCAAACCCATCTCTAATAAAAAAAAAAAAACACAGCCCCGAGTCTCTCCTCAGTTCAAGCCATTTTAGATTAATTGTTTTTACGCTGCGTCGCCTTAAAATAAGCTTGGATACTCTCGCAGACTTTTGGGACCAACTAACGGTGCTTTGCATTTAGCGAGAATCCGCTAACTTCGATATTTGACCTTGTTTTTCAAGTTACTTCACTTAGTGAATAAGTGATAACTTGGAAACACCGTTTCAGTAAGTATATGTAGTACTGGCTGGTGCCCGCGACTTCGTCCGCGTTGAAAATGAAAAAAGTACCCATCCCATTTTCTTAATAGAATTAGGGCCTCTTTCAATAACTACAAGTAAAATGTAACGCGCCAGCCAATGGTATGCAAGCAAATGCCAATAAGGAGGCAGTCTCTAGACAGTCTGCCAATAGCCAGCCTCGCAACTCGCCAGTCAGCCAGCCAGCCAATAGCAAAGCCAGACAGCCCGCCAATAGTTATCGTCCACCAATCGGAGCAGCCTGTGTATCTCGTGATTTGTTTAGTGTGGTGGGGTTAGTTTTAGAGAAAAAAAGAGAACTCGTGCAGGCGCCATACTGTTAACAACGAAATTGTTGATTGCTAAAAATAAATAATTAATAATTCACTACGTAACTACGTTTCTATCGTCAACCCACTTGTTACAAAAGTGTTGATTTTAGAAATAATTTTATGTTTAACTAGTTGTTACCCGCGACTTCGTCCACGTTAAAAAGCATAAAAAGTAGCCTATCACGTATAGAGCCTATAAACACGATAAGTATCTCTGAAAACAAAGTCACTTACTCCATGACCAAACCTTACAGATTTATTATTATCTAGTATTGATAGTATTATTTGTCAATATTTATTTACGGCGAAAATAAATATTGACAAATAATACTAGGTAGGCTGACAGACCGTCAGCCTGTCTGTCTACCGAATTGAAAATTTACAATGCGTCGTCTTATTATGTAACGAAACGTGTGCACGAAACTAGCGTTTGAACTTTGATTTTAGAATTTAGCACAAGTGCTGTTTTCAAACTATTTCCTAACCCATATTCGTACCAAACTATATTCGCTCTCGGCTTCGTGCGCGTTTCAATTTTTTTCTCTTGACCAATTCACTAAGTTTTCACCAAAAAAAAGCAAAATTCAAGATTGTAATAACATTTATTTTTCGTTTACAAATGTTTGAAACCCCTTTACTTAAGACAATAATTATTATAATTATATATAACATCTAAATTAATGACTAACCTACCTGCTAGCTAAAATATCGTATTTATATTTAATTAAAAATGAAACTAATCACACTAACAAATTAATACAAAAGACAAATGCAGTAATAAATCAGTATAAGGCTTAAAAAATTTAGATTCCAAGCCAAATATTTAATTAAAAATAATATTAGTTTTAGGGCCTCTATAACCATATGGCAAGTAGGTTAACTGTCATAGTCCCAAACATTAAAAAAATTAAAAAAAAATCGCCTATCGAAGGATGCACGAAACCGAGTGCATAATTTAATAAAAAATAAATTATTGCTAAAAAGTATCTAATCAAGTTAGCCTACTTGACAGTCGGTGAAAGAGGCCCTTAGTGCCACAGACTTATCTGACATGATCGATCTATACATCATAAATTGTAAATAATTAGGTAATTTATATTTATAATAATAATAATTAACAAAATAATCAATTAATTTTCAATATATTTATGGAAATACTTATAGATAATTATATTTGTAGTGTTTTCTTCTTATGTAAAATAATATATAATAAGCGTATATCGATCGAATCGGCTAAGTCTATGGCACAATACTGTTTCAGGGTGTGACTACATTGATTCAGCGGAATTCAGCCTTTCGCGCCAAATGGACAAAAACTGAGGGCAAGTGCGTTCTATCATTCACACACTGACAGTGAATAGCCATGTTCAGCCGTATTTATTTATTTATTTTTCAAAAGGTACACCAAAAGTACAAATAAAAAACTTATAGATAGGTATAGAAAACATAAGGCAATTTTAAGGCATACACAAATAAAATTCAAACTAAAAAAGGAACCTTAATATATGCGTCGCAAAGTTATTCAGCGTTATAACGAACGTAAATATACTCGTAGCAACGTATTCCGCTGCAATTAGCGGTATTCATTCTCATTTAGCGCTGTACGTGGACCGTTGTCAGTTGCAAAACCTGCAAATACTGTACGCGGCCGATAGAAGCGGTGATAGCACGCTATAAAGGCCGTATAAGTGCAGCCAAAATCGGCTAGCGAAACGCGAATGCGAGCTGAATGAATACAAATCCATTCGCATTGAATGCGAACTATCAACACCGTTCTCAGATTCGCCTGTTTGGCGCGAAAACTGAATAGATTCAATAATCTACAAAGATGCGTACGAATCTTCATACAAAACCGCTAGTGCTTTCTATGTACAAAAGCTGAATTGTGCTGAATCAATGTGGTCACTCCCTTATTGAGGTAAACCCTATTTTGTATCAAATATTAACAGTAAGTATGTCGCAAATCAACCGATGCTTAACTTTAACGTGAAACTATGTAATAATACGTAAGTGGCCACACTTTCTCAAGTTGTCATAGTCAATGATTTCAGTTCTTGGCCATGTCAATTATGAGAAAAAACATTGTCTAGTGAAACTAGAAAACTTGTATTTAAGCACTACAGCGCCCTCGCACCCTACGTCGCGTCAGTTGACTTTTGCGTAAAGGCTCTAGTATATAATATATTTAGACAATACAGTTTTACTCTGCATGGTAAAAATCTATGTAATTTTCAATTAAAATCTAATTAATAGACATTCAAACACAAAACTAATCACAGATAGGAAAACAATAGCTAAATAAAGGCGACATTTATGCTCGCACGCCCATTAAAACTCTGTTGAGCACATTATATAAGGTGCTGGTCACACTATGGCTATCCTGCCAAAGTATCATTTTAAAACCCCTTATAGACGACACAATCTGTCGGGACAACAAGTTGGTACAACCGATCGGCGTTAGCCTATAGATACACCAACAAAATTCTCCAACTGCCAGTGGACAGAAGTATAAAATATGAAAACTGAATATTTATTTTCAATTAAAATCTTAAACCACAGAATAAAGTGACGAATGAACTATAGAAAACCACGCTATGGTTCGGTTCGGTTGTCCAACTACGCTATAGACACTACAATTAGTTGGCTGTAGTAGTTGAATGTTCGTCTTCTTAAAGTAGCCAACCAAATATAACTTTTGATATTTAAAAAACCCCATTTTCAGCTATTACAAGATAACTTTTTAGTTATAAAGTACAGCTTCAGCGCTACGATAACGTCCTTATATTTTGTGTCGCCCCGCTACCTCGTCCGCTCCGCTCGTTACGTAACCTCAGCCTTAGGATGTGTTATTATCATAATATAATACAACCGCTATTATATATATGTTTACATTGTTTCTAAACAATTCCTGTTTTTAATTTTTTTTTTTTTAATTATTATTAATTTAACACTTTTCAGGAATAAATATCAAATTTAAAAATTACAATATATTTAGAAAAAAAACCTTAAAAAAATGAAAGATTTTTAAAAAAAAAAGGAAAAAAAGAATACAAATATTTTAAATCTTGAACGGATGTTGGCTATAGACAAATGGTTGGATTATTTTCTACATAAATGTCATTGTATTGTTGTGAATATAATCAATTAATTAGAATTTTATTGATACTTGTCAAGAAACGGTCTTGATATTTGGTTTAGTTAGAAGAAAATAAATTTAACACTCAAAATTAACTAAGTAAAATTAAATGTTCTCTAGATAATATTTAGCCTTTAGATATTCTTTAGCTTTCAAATTAGGAAAGCGAAATAAGTTTTTTTGTACGATGTAAATCGAAGAAAAAAAAAAATAAAAAAAAAATTTTTTTACGACGTAAATCCAAGAAAAAAAAATTTAAGAACTGTACGATGTAAATCGTAAATAAGTAAATAATATAATATTTTATTTTTTTCTAGTCCGTGTGAAAAAAATTAACAAAAAAAAAATTTCTTTTGATAGCCAAGCAATTTATAAAATCGAGATACTCTTACTCGTTCGTATGAAAAAAATGAAAAAAAAAAAAAAGAAAAAAAAAATTGTGATTGCAAAGTAATTTATAAAATCGAAATATTTACTCATTTTTATGAAAAAAATGAAAAAAAAAAAAATTGTGATTGCAAAGCAATTTATAAATAAAATCGAAATATTTACTCATTTGTATGAAAAAAATTGAAAAAAAAAAAAAAAAATTGTGATAGCCAAGCAATTTTATAAAATCGAGATAATATTTACCCACTCGTTCTCACCAATTTTATAATCACTTTTTATAATCATTTTGAAAAAATCAATCTCATTTAACTGCTTACAAATCTTATTGAAGTGAAAACTTTTAAAACCGAACGTTCAACGTCCGAACGCTTACAAAACAATCGGATATATTTACTTATATGCAATGTTTTGTTACGCGTACGTATTAGAGCGTTAGCGTGTTGCTGACGCGAACCTGTACACTTTTCCCCCCCTACCCTACCCTTAACACGACTTTATAATAGTATAGAAGTCGGTTTCACTTCATCACTCCACTTAACTTCAAACTTTAACTTTTTATCACCACTTTTTGAGTTTTTTAATCACTGTTCACTTTTGAATTTACTATATTTAACTTCACAGTCTGGCTGCATCACCTTGAAAGCCTCCACGCCCATATCCGTCACATTTGTCTCGCTCAGATCCAACGTACGCAGGTTCGGTGCCGATGAGGCCAAGTGGTGGAGGCTCCGGTCCGTTATGTTCCTGTATCCGGTCACCGATAGCACTCTGAGGCTCGACCTGTTCGGTCTACCACCGGTCTCTTGCTGATCCAACTGTCTCGGATTGGCCGGTCTGTGGCCCAGCGGGTACATGTTCATGATCTCGTGGTCAGACCGTCCGAATCTGAACACTGTTGCATCGGTCACGAGGAGTGTACCGTTCAAACGGTTCGTTCTCAACCTCGGACAATCATTGGACAGTGTACAATTCGGTACACCGCCCTCTATAGCCATTCTGTACACCAACGAGGGTATCTGTCTGCCAAAGTTCACGTACAAGACTCGATTTCTGGGCAGATTTCTGGGCACATTCTGTCCCAAACCCAAATTTTGATGCCCAACGTTCGCATTGTTCTCAACGGCGATCTCCGCTTGTATTATATGCACTAGATTTCCTTGACCGTTTTGTTGCTGCGGAGGCGACTCTAGATAGAGAGGGCATTGTCTTTTGAATTTGACCTCTTTGGGTTCGTTATCAATTTTCCTCTTATTCGAAGGTCCCGGTTCGTTTGGATCTTTGGATTGGGACGGTCCCGGTTTGGGTAAATCACTTTGTTTACTATCACGTCTGTCGTTTAGTTCACTAGACACTTCACACTCGTTACCAATTCGTTTGCAATCAACCACTATAACGTTTGAACCACGATCAACCGGTTCGCCGTGTTGACGGCTATCACTTTGAGCGCCATTTTGTTGACGACACTCTTGAGTGACGATAACATGTTTGTTTTCTTCTTGATCGTCGACTTGACTGACGTCAGCTCGTGTGCTATCTTGTGCATCATCTGTTGGTCTACCATCTTTTTGATCTTCAACAGGTCTACCATCTTGTGGACCTTCTGCTGGTCTACCATCTTGTTGACCTTCAGCAGATCTGCCATCTTGTCTATCATCTTGTGGTCGATTTGCTGGTGTACCATCTTTTTTATCTTCAACAGGTCTACCATCTTGTTGAACTGCAACTCTCCTGCCATCTTGTTGACCTTCTGCTGGTCTACCATCTTTTTGATCTTCAGCAGGTTTTCCATCTTGTAGACCTGCAACTCTTTTGCCATCTTGT
Organism: Synanthedon vespiformis; assembly: GCA_918317495.1. Classification (NCBI taxonomy): domain Eukaryota; kingdom Metazoa; phylum Arthropoda; class Insecta; order Lepidoptera; family Sesiidae; genus Synanthedon; species Synanthedon vespiformis. The sequence continues at coordinate 1,281,945 of OU906975.1, read as the reverse complement.
TGACCTTCTGCTGGTCTACCATCTTTTTGATCTTCAGCAGGTTTTCCATCTTGTAGACCTGCAACTCTTTTGCCATCTTGTTGACCTTCTGCTGGTCTACCATCTTTTTGATCTTCAGCAGGTCTTACATCTTGTTGACCCGCAACTCTCTTGCCATCTTGTAGACCATCTGCTGGTCTACCATCTTGTGCACCATCTATTGGTCTACCATCTTGTAGACCATATTTTGGTCTACCATCTTGTTGGTCTTCAGCAGATCTTACATCTTGTTGACCCGCAACACTCCTGCGATCTTCTGGTCTACCATCTTGTGCACCATCAGGTCTTCTGCCAGCTTGCAGAGCAGCAACTCGTCTCATCTCCCTTATGCGATCTGATATCACGCCAGCCCTCAACATCTCTTGATGGAACAGCTCCCGCTGGTGATCCGATCTCTCCATACTGTTGCACATGAGTTGCCAAAAGTACGTCACAGTTTTGTTGTATTCCTCCTTAGTGTCGACGCCCTTGTTCGACTTCGCCTTGTCTTTGGCGCTGTTGAACAAATAGTTTTGTATGTAATTGTTTTGATTTTATGTAAATTACTAGCTGGCGCCCGCGACTTCGTAACTTAACGCGTAACTTTATAAAACATAATAATAATACATTCAACTTAATGCTCTTTAGTTTCGGATTACAAGTAACATATATGCTCTTTAGTTTCGGATTACACGTAACAATTAATGCTCTTTAGTTTAGGATTACACGTAATAATCAATGCTCTTTAGTTTCGGATTACATCTTTAGTTTCGGATTACACGTAACATATAATATTCTCTTTAGTTTCGGATTACACGTAACAATTAATGCTCTTTAGTTTCGGATTACACGTAATAATCAATGCTCTTTAGTTTCGGATTACAAGTAACAATTAATACTCTTTAGTTTCGGATTACAAGTAACAATTAATACTCTTTAGTTTCGGATTACATCTTTAGTTTAGGATTACACGTAACAATTAATGCTTTTTAGTTTCGGATTACACATAACAATTAATGCTCTTTAGTTTCGGATTACATCTTTAGTTTAGGATTACACGTAACAATTAATGCTCTTTAGTTTCGGATTACATCTTTAGTTTAGGATTACACGTAACAATTAATGCTCTTTAGTTTCGGATTACATCTTTAGTTTAGGATTACACGTAACAATTAATGCTCTTTAGTTTCGGATTACATCTTTAGTTTAGGATTACACGTAACAATTAATGCTCTTTAGTTTAGGATTACACGTAACAATTAATGCTCTTTAGTTTCGGATTACATCTTTAGTTTAGGATTACACGTAACAATTAATGCTCTTTAGTTTCGGATTACGTCTTTAGTTTAGGATTACACGTAACAATTAATGCTCTTTAGTTTCGGATTACATCTTTAGTTTAGGATTACACGTAACAATTAATGCTCTTTAGTTTCGGATTACATCTTTAGTTTAGGATTACACGTAACAATTAATGCGGATTACGCATTACTTGGAGTAGATTGAATTTGGAATCATTTTTTGTCGATTAAATTATCGCAACGCGTTATTAATTTAGTAGAAGTTGGTTATTTACAAAAATTATAAGCTTCTCTGTTATATTTACCTGCTTCCGTCCTGTCCATTAGAAGCTTGTCCTTTCTTGTCTTCGTCCTCTTGCAATTTTTTGGCAAACTTGTAATAGTTGAACTGGAAACACTCCGGCTCCTGAAAGATCCATACAATTTATGTGAGCGGTCATTTTTTGGGTAGCATTTAATCGAGTGACTGTAAATTAAAATTATAAGTGTCAAATATAAACAAAATTAATTTACGCCATTAAATTACTCTGTTTGCGTGTGACGAGAAACCAACAAAAAAATCAACAACTAACAAACATTCATTTGAGTTAATTTAAATACGAAACGAGCAGCTTCATAATATTTGTTTCGAGTTTCATCAGTCAACGTTGCGTTCTGCATTTTATGTCTGTATGTTCGCGTTAAACTCAAAAACTACTGCACCGATTCTCATGCTGTTTTCACCTATGGATAGAGTTGTTCTCTGGGCGGGTTTTAGTATATAGCGTTTACAAAGTTACTATAATTTTTATTAATATTATAAATGTGAATGTGAATATGTGTTTGTTTGTTCAGAAAGAAAGACATTTATTCACTGCACGAAAGACATTAACATGACATTACACAAGAAACAGAAACAACAAAAACAAAATGACAATGACACAATGAAATTTTCTCTTCGCCACCAACCAGCCGAGCAAGTATGAGTCTTAATATTATTAACATTAGTGTATAGTATTGAAAAGAGAATGACCTCCGCCTCCCAGGGGAAGTGGTCGGGCGTGTCCGCGTGCGCGTAGGCCGCGGAGCGTGGAGCGCGAGGCGCCAAATACATTTCCCTAAGCACCGGGAGCCAACCGAACGCCGTCAACTCCGAGTCGCAGAACGGACTGCCCCTCACGTCCAACACCTGTTCGCAATTCACGTGCAAATGAATGTGCGGAATTCGAAATAATGTTGTTCTGACTTGATGACTTCTTTCATTGAAACGCGGCTATAGAGGACTTCAAAAACAAATGAATAAAAATGAATGGCCAAATTTTAATTTTCAATGTGAATAAAAATGAATGGCCAAATTATCATTTGCAATATGAATAAAAATAAACAGTCAAATTTTCATTTTCAATATGAATAAAAATGAATGGCCAAATCAATTCAATATGAATAAAAGTGGTCAAATTTTAATTTTCAATATGAATAAAAATGAATGGCCAAATCAATTCAATATGAATAAAAATGGTCAAATTTTAATTTTCAATATGAATAAAAATGAATGGCCAAATCAATTCAATATGAATAAAAATGGTCAAATTTTAATTTTCAATATGAATAAAAATGAATAGTCAAATTTTCATTTTCAATATCAATAAAAATTAATAGCCTAATTTTTAAAATGAATGGCCAAATTATCATTTTCAATATGAATAAAAATAAATAGTCAAATTTTCATTTTAATTTCCAATATAAATAAAAATGAATGGCCAAATTTTCATTTTCAATAATACGAATGGCCAAATGAGTTGCCAAATGAGGCGCAACTAGAGAACGACTGGTTCTAACAAAGTATTAAAAACTCACCTGCAATTGTTTAAATCCATATCTACCCGCGAGCGAAGCGTACGCGACGAACTCGTACATCCTTAAGCAGTTCCTCATTATGAGTGTTTTCAATTTGCTCATTTTGCTTATGGACAATAGGACGTGCCCTTCCATCCAGTTGCATTCGGACACGTCCAAGTACTAAAGAAAAAAGAATTAAAAAAACAACTGGATTGAACATTGAAATTGGGGGTATTTAAAAAAAAATTCAAAAAACTCAATGTAATTTTTTTTTTTTTTATTATAAATTCGAGGTTCTAAGCCGGGTTCGATTCCCGGCTGGGTCAACTTTGGAATTGAAATAAATTTCATTACCTCCAAACTGTCCAAATAATCCACGGCTTTGTAGAGAAACGACTTCTCGAAAGGTACATTGTATATCCTTGTACCCTTCAGTGACAATTCCTTAAGGGTCCTCGGGAAACAACCGAGGTCGGTCTGTTAAAAAAAAAACAACAACAATTTCCATTAATGGAACTGATGGGAATAAAATTGTCCCACTCTAGTAAACACTAGTCCCATTATTTAGATTCGATATTTGGCACTGGTTCAATGGAAATGACGGTCTTTTGGTTACTTCTTGCACTTTATTAATCAATATACTAATTATATTAAAAATACAAATATGAGTTGTTTGCGTGTACGCTGTGTAGTTGTGACTTTTAGAGCGAGAGTGAGAGAGTAAGTGTGTGACTGAAATTTAGTTGAAAACTAAACACATTAGTTACATTAAACAGAATTTTCTAAGTAAGGGAACTAATGCGAGTACAATACAACTGTCCCACATATTAAATCAACACAAATTCACTCTTAATACTGGTTAGAGATGTCTACATGTCTATCATGATGATAATGATCATGATGATTATAATGATTATAATGATGATGACAATTGTTTTAACATCACTCACATGTTCATTATTGATGTTGCAGTACTCCAAGTACAATGTGGTCAAATTTTTACACTGAGCCGACAGTTGATTTAGCATCTCGGGGGTGAAGGTGAAGATCGGACGCTGCTCCTTCTTCTCATCCTCACTCTTGGAATTGGCTGATGAGGAACCGGCCTGTTCCTCCGAGGAGCCCGGGCTCGATATGTTCCTGGAAAATTTTATCAGACACTCCTTTATAAATAAATAAATAAATATCTTAACACATTCTACGCAGCACCATCTAGTTCCACGCAGCACCATCTAGTTCCACGCAGCACCATCTAATTCCACGCAGCACCATCCAGTTCCACACATAATCACCTAGTTCCACACATCAACATCCAGTTCCATACATCACCATTTAGTTCCACACATAACCATCTAGTTCCACACATCAACACCCAGTTCCACACAGCACCATCCAGTTCCACACATCAACATCCAGTTCCACACATCAACATCCAGTTCCACACAGCACCATTTAGTTCCACACATAACCATCCAGTTCCACACAGCACCATATAGTTACACACATCAACATCCAGTTCCACACAGCACCATCTAGTTCCACACATCACCATCTAGTTCCACACATAACCATCTAGTTCCACACATCAACACCCAGTTCCACACAGCACCATCTAGTTCCACGCTAAGCAACTAAATGCTTGTATTATGGATACCGGACATTTTGATATACTACATAGATTACTTTTTTTTGTAAATGCATACATATTGTAAATACAAAACATCCATGACTCAGGTGCAAAGGTAAATGTTAACACATAAACGTTTGCCCCTAGCGGGATTCGAACCCGCGACAGTTTGGTTAACAGCTCTAGGGTTACTAGCCACTAGACCTAAATACTCACTTCACACTTTACATTTGACACCGCGTTTTTGCGTCGGGCGTTGAAATCAATAAATAATAAGCTTGAACTTACTTCGTCACAGATTTGAGTCTTGTAAGAGGCTTGTTTGGAAAAGATTCGAAATCGTTGTCACCTGAAACGTTTTAAAAATAATTGTAATAATAAACAATATAACTTTAAAAAAAAAAAAACAAGGTACATTTAACGACAGCCCACTTGATGGTAGGTAAGTGGTCACCGTCGCCTAGCAATTAGCATAAGGATCCTATCCGCTCGAATATTGGCCGGTCAATGTTTATTGTTTCGGTTAAGTCAACTGTGACAGTTTTGACTTTGAATGTTGCCATAATAAATAAATAAAAACATTACTACGACAACCTAGGAAAATTATATTATTTTATAATGGCAACCCCTTTTAACTTTGACAGTGACGAACAATATTATGGTGCAACATGCGATTCTTAATTTCGACTGTTACCGTTAAAGTCACCGCTAAAGTTAACTTAACTTTGACCGTAACAATAACCAAGTCTATGGTGCAACCCACCCTTAATATTTTACATATACATACACGGGCGTAGAAACGGTGGGGCCAGGGCCAGAGCCATCGTGGGGCGCTTGCCCCACCCTGGCTCTGACCTGTAAGGTACCTATTCAAACCTAAAAAACTTAATTATCTAGGTACTAACTACAATACTTAATTAAATATTTTAGACTGCTGCCCCACCCTGAGCCCATGGCTGGCTACGCTCCTGAATACATAAAATAGATTAAATTGAATCTTTTGATATTATAATACTTACTTGTCTGCGTCGACTTGGACGTGTTAACTTCATCGGGGTTATAATTTTCTTCTTCATCATACACTGTACGGTCCAAGACAGTTTTACTGGAAACCGTACACAGAATTTTATTAATGTACGATTTGCATAACTTTGTCTAGACCGGGGATAGAAATTAAAATCTGAAAATTAACTGTACAAAGTTTGCTCTGGTCTGTATTGTATTGTACAAGACCCAGTTTTTGTGTTATAAGATTTTCTTTATTCTATTATTCTATTAATATAGATTATATATCGGCCTATCCGTTTGAGATTTAGAAAGACACACAGATACATTATATACACTACACAGATACAGTCTGCCGCATAATTTTGTAATATTTTTTTTTGTATATAAATGTAAAATCCATAATTGGCTCTGTAGGGTGTGTTTTTTGTTTTTGTCGGTAATTTTTTTGTTGAGAGCTGTGGATTTTGAATAAATGAATAAATAAATATATAAATAAGTCGATTAACAAATTCAAAAGTGCAAAACAACTGAACACTCAACTTACTTACTTAATTACTTACTTACTGAAGCATTTTACGATTGTTTGTACGTGAAGTTTATTTTGTTCTCTAGTCGTGACAACGACTTATGGCGCGTTGAGTGTTCAGTTGTTTTGCACATTTGAATGTGTTAATCGACTTATGCGGCCGACTGTACATAAACACACAAGTCAAACTTATAAGACTCCACTTTTGCGTTGGGGTTCCTTTAACCGCTCGGTTTTGTAGGAGTTGTCATGCCCCTAATAACTCCCTAGATTGGGCAGCAGCCACTCGTGTCGTGTAGTGTAGCTAAGGCGAGTCGAGCTACTGGAGTATGAGTAGACAAACCGAGTAGCTGTCTACTGTAGCACTACCATGAGTTTATGACGACCGAAATCACTAGCGAGATGAGCGAGAACGATCACTCAAAGAACTTAAAACGGTAACATGAGTTGCATAAGTGAAAAACCTATCGAATGTAGTCGCTAGCGACCACGACTAACGTTTAACTTGACATTTCTATACAAAATCGGTACCATGAGTTGCAAATTTGACTGATGCTATCGAGAAATACCGTAACGTTAGTAGTTAAATCATTCACTAGCACATTGAAGGGTGAAAGGTTCGTTATCGACAGAAGTAAACTAACTGTAAGATTTCGATAGCAACTCATGGTAGTGCTACTGGCTTAGGCAGCAGCTCGCACTGTGCCAACGAGGCATAAGGGGTTAATAGAAATATCAGCTTCACTCACCCAGTCGGTTCTCTTGCGAAGCCGGCCAATTTCAACACTTTGGTGGAATCCGAAAGGGCCACATTCAAGAGCCAGTGAAACCTCTTTCTTCCGTATGGCACGTCTCTTGCGTCGACATTGTGCCAGAGGGTGTGGTCTTGAATTAGGTACGCGAGACGTTCACAAGTGCTGAAAGAAATTTTATTTTGACATTGGTAATGTCTTTTCGTTCGCTTCAGTATACGCCCCGATTTCACGAAAAAGTGCGATTCCCTTAACTATATCTCGGAGAGTTGTAAAGATATGATATTCGAAAAGGACTCAAAAGAGGCGCATTTGCGAGAGCTGTAAGGAGCAAAAAGAATTTTCCGAAAAAGTCGAAAACGAAAAAAAATATGGTTGAAATAGTGAAAAAAATTTGAATATTTTTCCAAATTTTTGATTTTAGCCCTCGATATTTTGGAAACGAAGAATGATATCAAAAATTTGAGAAAAACTCCTCCGGAAAATTTAGTCAGCTACAATTTGAGCCTAAAATAAAGACGATCGGGTCAAGGGTTTGCCCTGTAGCTTAACCTTTTTGAAAGAAGTCAACAAGTCAGAACAATGTAATTTCGAATTCTGTAGATTCATTTCCAATGTGCTTGATAGTCGTGTGAGACACTTTTTTAAGAGAAGACCCCTTTAGGTGGGCTCGGCAAGTGTTTGTATGGAGAACTAAAGCCGGTGCTTGAGACTTCATCCGCTTTGAACGATGAAAGGTACCCTATGTCCTATCAACAGTGTACCAGACAACGTGTATGTAAAAATTCATGGTGATCGGTTCAGTAGTCTTTGCGTGAAAGAATAACCAAATATCCATACTACATCCATACAAACTTTAGCATTTTATAATATTAGTAAGTATGCATTTGTTTGGGGGTAAAACATTAAATTCGTAAGACTTGAACGTCTTGCTAAAATCCTTATCCTTACAATATTATAAAACAAAGTCTTGCGTCATGTCTGTCTGTCTGTTTGTTTGTCTGTTCGCGATAAACTCAAAAACTACTGCACCAATTTTCATGCTGGTCACCAATGGATAGATAATCCGAAATAATTACATATATACGTAACCGTATCCTAACCCGATATAATATTATTCTTATATCCATATCCAGATCCGAAACTTTATATCCATAACATCCCTAATTTATATGTATTAAGTCACGCGATTTCAGCACTTTTTCCCCACATACAAAAAATTCCCAACACGCCCAAAGAAGTTTTCACATCAAAAATGACCTGTGATAAAAATGCTTGGCACAACTAAAATAGTTTTCTAAAAAGTTACTTACAACCCCACTGCTTTCAACTCAATAGGTGTACAATGCTTCAGTATCAACAGTAAAACATCGTCAGACAAATCCAGCAAATAGACGCACTGCCTTTCCTCCGGCGGTGACTGAGCCAAACGCTTCGCTGGCGGGGCATCTGTTGACAGATTAAGAAAAAAATTAATCACCACCTTCTATCTGCACTATAGCCAACTTGTTGAGTCAAAGCTGTTTGCATTAATAGTTCCGCCACTGAACGATAGGTGGCGTTAATCCGTTTGTCTTAATAGTTCTGCCACTGAACGATAGATGGCGTTAATCTAAATAAGGACAATATGTATTTTTAAATTTTTTTAGCCTTTTAGGTCACACTAAATAGCCTAAAGCCTTCCGAAGACTATCCAACAGTCAACAGTAACAACAGTAAAAACAAACAAAACTCTTAGAACCTTTAGCTATTGAGTGGTATGATCAAATTTTAAAGAAATTTAAAGACGTTATCACTTCAAAAAGCGCATAAGAGAAAACAAGAGAGGTTGTAAACGATTTCATTATAAGTATAGTATAACCATCATTCTAGGCAATGGATATGAAAACTACGTTGTTAAAAGGAACAATCAATTAAATATAAGAGAAATATTAAAAAAATTAAATTTGTACCATCGTTAACATCTTCCCCGTCATCTAATTCCCGTTTCTCCCGATTTTCCGATTCCAAACTGCCCATTTTTATGTGAAAATCGCGACTTTTTCTTCTGATTCTTTTATTTCGCTAAACAGTCAAGCAAAGCAAGTCACTGAATCAAAAATAGATCGCGGACAAAGAAACTCGCATCACTAAGGGTTCGAACTCGGATTATTCATCCGGTTAAGGACGTGGACGAACGACCCACTTTTGGAAGGTTTCCAAATCAAAATATTTATATTTATTTACCGAAAAAGTATAATCACTTTATGCACTTATCAGAAAATAATATTAATACAATTTAAACAACAGAATAACAAAACACGACAATCGCACACAGAGTAACTAAGTATTTTTTTAGTTTAAAACTTTGAAATAGTCTGTGGTAGAACCAAAAATGAAGAAATTAGTTTTGGAGTTTTCAAATAAAAAAAGAATCATCAAAATCGCTTCACCCAGTCGAACGTCGAATTGAGATTCTCCTCCTTTTTTGGAAGTCGTGTTGAAAATTATTGAGTTGACATTTTACATTTATTTTATATGACATTAATTACTTGTCACTTGTGTCACTTCATCACTTGTCTTCTGTGGTTCTTTCTTTCTCTCGCCTACTTTACAAAAACCACGTTTGTTTTTCGTACATTGTTTATTTTGGTTAAGTTTCACACCAAAACTACAAATAATGGCTAAATCCATAAGGAGCAAATGGAAGAGGAAATGCAGAGCCGTAAAAAGGGAACGTTATGCCGTCAAAGAACTCGCCCGATTGAAAAAAATGCTCGGTGTTAATGATGAAACGACACCAGTTAAAGATGAGGTTATGGAATCAGACCAAGTGATATTTCTTGATGCAGGCGAAATAAATAAAAAGAAGAAAAGCTCTAAGAATAAGGAAGTGGAGAAGCCTGCCTCTGATGCCGAAGAAGATGTTGCAATGAGCTCCGATGAGGAAAAAATCGAAATCGACGGCGAGAAAGGCAAGAAGAGGATATTCAATTCGAAAACTTTGAAAGATCAAAACGGCCAGTATCCAGTGTGGTTGCACAAGAGGAAAATTGCAAAGATAAACAAAAACAAGAAAAACGCAAAGAAACGATCGAAAAAGAGAAGGCGATAAATGTATTATGAAATATTTATCTGTAATAAGTGTTTTATTTTAATTATACGTTTTAATTAAGACAATATTATTATACTTTTAATAACTACTGCTGATGTTTGTTATAAACATCAGCAACAACCAACTGTGTAACAACGATGAGCTAAGATCGAGTGAGCTCACCCAGAAGAAGTCTATTCACTCGAATTTTGAAAAGATTTGGGTTATATGAGCTCGGATATACAGACACCAGCAGGGAGTTCCAAACATTGGCAGTGCGCATTATAAAGGTTGTTCTAAAGTGTTTGATACGAAAAAGAGGGACTTGGACAAGATGAGGATGGTGACCATTTGTACGTCTGTATGTCCGATGGAGCTTCTGAGCACACACCGAAGTATCGCTACATATTATAAAACATAGTCCTCCACCGCGTCTGTCTGTCTGTCTGTTCCAAAAACCTACTGCACCGATTTTCATGCTGTTTTCACCAATGGATATACTGTTGGAATTGAACCCGAGTGATAAAGCCAGCATCTAGCATTCTACAGACTTCTTGTATTTACGATATACATATAAAATATACTAGCTGTTGCACGCGACTTCGTCCGCGTAACTTTATAAAATATAATACATTTGTGTCTGTGAAACAATGGAAATACGCATACAAAATTTCAATCCAAACAGTCAAGCCGTTTAGCAATTGGCATACCGACAGCAGCGCCACCTACCGGGTCCAATTGTATTTTTAAATCATCCAGGAAACCATCGAAATAGCCATATAAAATTTCAAATCGGTTCAGCCTTTTAAAGTTATGTGAAAAAGATAATTCTTACTACCCGTTGTCCTATTACCCGTTTTCCCATAGGAATGAAGCATTTTCCCGCGGTAAAAAGTAGCCTATGTTCATCACGGATAATGTTGGCTTCAATGGTAAAAGAATTTTTCAAATTGGTCCAGTAGTTTCGGAGCCTATTCTATATAAACAAACAATCAAATCTTTCCTCTTTATAATATTAGTATACACAAAAGGCAATGTGTATGGACTCTAAAATCTCTGAACCGATTTTCAGATTAGTCCAGCGAGTGATCCTGTAAAGTTTGGCAGAAATCGGACGAAGTCAAGGGCAAAACCTAGTAATATATAATAAGTATGTTTTAGAATGGAAATAAAACAAATATAATAACTACTTATTTAAGTAGAAAATCAACTTTTAATATCTAGATTTTTTTTACAAATCCTTCCTCCATTTGTTTAATTAATTTACATACAAGAGAAATATTAAATTTCAAAATGCACCATATCTTTAACCTTTTAACCACTTTGTTTTGTGGGAGTGGACCTAGCGCCTGACTCGTAATCTCGTAAGATCCTACATAATGTTACTACATTTTATTAAAAATACTATTTTCTTGGTAGTTAGAGTACAGATATCGCCCAATAAAAATTACAAATAATATTAAATTTAAAAAAATTAAGGGCCACTGTCCACGACAGCGTAGCTTCATAGACGCGTATTCGTCATTATACGCTTAGTGTACGCCTGCCTGCAGCTTCTATACAAAACCGTACTACTCTGTCGACGGAGCGGCAACGTCGCGCTCGCGTCGCTGCATCGGCGTAATGACGCCTGCCGTACCACATGTCATACGCCGGGGCGTACATACGGTTTTGTATGGAAGCTGCAAGCAGGCGTACACTAAGCGTATAATGACGAATACGCGTCTATGAAGCTACGCCGCCGTGGACAGTGGCCCATATGTACCAAGTTAAATTACTTTAAATTTTAAGTTAAAATAAGATATTGCTTAAACAAATATTTAATAATTAACCTTTTTAGATGTAGTGCTTTTTGAAATGTATTACTTAACGTCATAAGTCTTTTTTACTCATATTTATTAATTATAACTTATAATAAAAATCAGTAACCGCGCGTTAGTTTCCCAAGAATGGCTAGACCGTTTTTAATCAGTTTTTCACTCATGGAAAAAGGGATAAACGGGTACAATTGCTTCCCGGGCGAAGCCGGGAGCGGGTCACTAGTATAGTATTTAAATGATTTGTATGGTTTTACAATATAAATGAAGGCGGTTCTTTCGCAACAGATGGCGCTGTTTAAGTTTATAAATCTTATATTCAAATAAAGAATCCTTATACATAATAGTCTTGAAGTCCATTTATCAAGGCTTTTACAAAACCTCACGACAAATACATCACATTTTAGAATCTATGAACACAGTTGACATTTCGCCAACAGATGGCGCTGTTGTTTTGTTTAACAATTTTCAAATAACGAATCCTTATACTTAATATTTTGAAAATCAATTATCAACGCCTTGGACGTAGGATAAATAGAGGCTTTTACAAACAAATACATTAGATAAATTTAGGCAGACTCAACTGACATGTCACCAACAGATGGCGCTGTATAAGTTAAATTTTTTTTCAAATGAAGAATCTCAAATATTACAGTAGTTTGAAATCCATTTATACCTACTTTGGTTTATAAGGACGGCGACTCAGATTTACAATTGTTATTGTTAATCTGAGCACGGCGACTAGGATTTAATCCTCTTATGCTGGTTTATAAGATTTTGTTTTATAAACATGGAAACTAGAATTTAGTCCACTTACGCTAGTTTATAGGATGGTTTATACCTACTTTTTGATTTATAATCATAGCGACTAGGGTTTAGTCCACTTACGCTGGTTTATAGGAAGATTTATACCTACTTTTTGGTTTATAAGCATGGCAACTAGGATTTAGTCCACTTACGCTAGTTTATAGGAAGATTTATACCTACTTTTTGGTTTATAAGCATGGAAACTAGGATTTAATCCACTTATGCTGGTTTATAAGAAGATTTATACCTACTTTTTGGTTTATAAGCATGGCAACTAGGATTTAGTCCACTTACGCTGGTTTATAGGAAGACTTATACCTACTTTTTGGTTTATAATCATGACGACTAGGGTTTAGTCCACTTATGCTGGTTTATAAGAAGACGCCCTCGAGAGAGCTCTGTAAACCTCATACTTATGCACTTCGGATATTAAGTGTCGGCTCATATGACGAAATTCGACAATCACACCACATATAGTGCAATAATAGTTGCCTTTATCGATCTGAAAAAATAAATTCTATTTGAAATTTTACTACATTCTTTTCATTCACTATAATTTCTGTCCTTGACTTTGCCTGAACTTATATTTTTATTGGGAATCAATATACTGCTGCTTCTGGAAGTTACTGCTTCCAAACATTGCCCAAATGACTGCAAAGTGCAATGTGACTCAGACCAGAGCTCTATAGTTGGCCTAACTGAGCATCGTACCCAAGACAGAGCACAGCGTTAAACCAAGCAAGTTAACCACTTGACTAAGGGGTTGTTGCTTTTCTACCCTACCCACTTACTTTTTAATTTTTATTTACTTTTTGCAGTAATGATACTAGTTAAGACTAGTTGAAATTGACCCCGCTTCTCTGTGCGGCGTGCGCGTGCGCGTTATATTTTTTAGAGCTTAAGTTACTTCCCATAACATTAGCTATCCGCCAGTGACAGTCCCACCAAAGTCGGTCTAGCCGTTTCGAAGAATAGCCGGAACAAATAGACAAAAATAAAAAACAAATAGGTTTTTTTAGAAGTACCTACTTACCTATCTACCGTATATATTCGATACATTTAGTTTGATTTTGATTTATTAGTTAGAACAGATAACAGATGGTAGATAACAATACACTATACATACCTTTCTTACTAAATTTTCCGAAAATTCCATAACATGAGGATACTTAGCAACATTCTTCTTATGTGATTCGCTTAGTTTGTGAACACTTTTAGCTTTCGGAAGCAATTCTATGTGGGTGTTGCAAAAAACACATATAAACTTCGTCGGAGTCTTATGTACGCCGTTGTAGAAGTCCGAGGAGACTACCATTTGTGTTTTGTTCTTTAAGGTTACAAAGACAAATTCGATTTCGTCAATTTCATTTATATTCGATTTGTCTTGTTCCCTTCTCTCATTTTCCTTTGACTTTTCTTGTAATTTTATTTTCAAATTTGGCTTTCGCAATGTTGACTTTTCTTGAGTAATTTGCCTATAAATTCTGGGCTGTCTTAATGCAGGAAAAGACATATTAAAAACAAATTGTAAACCGTTCAGTAAAAATATGATGAAAATGTTAACTTCATAGACGTGTTTTCGTGTTTATAGTCAGTGACGTACCTATTCATTTATCATTTTTTTTAAATAAAATCGCATTGATCGCAAGGTAGGAAACCATAGTAGGAAACTCTTTAACTGTATTTCATAATTTTTTTAAAGTAGGTAGTTACGAATATGGTCAAAAAAGTTACTCTATGCTATGTATAATCACAGAGTTATTTTATTTATTTATTTATTAATATTTAATATACTTGTAGGGATTTTGTTATATAACCTTCATTGTAAATATTTATTGTATAATACTTTTTCGTTTATATTTTGATGTATTTTTCTATGTCAAATGTATATTGTCATGTTTTGTCTGTCTTCATCTTGTCATAAAATTTTCCTTTGTAAATATAATTCTATCCATCTCAATCCTTGTATTTAATTAATGGAATCACGCACGAAGCCAAGCGAACCACAAATTGGTGACAAAGACGTGATTTTCAGACGTGATTTCCATTTTGGATTAATGATTAATGATGGAACAACAAAGCGGCCAGAAAGTAAATGCAGTGAGTGTTAAGGTCCCACCTTTTTGGCCGGAGGATCCAGCATTGTGGTTCGCCCAGTTAGAAGGCCAATTTGCCTTAGCTGGCATTACTACGGATTCGACAAAATACAATTATGTCATTGGAAATCTGGATTGCAGAGTGATAGCGGAGATTAAAGATGTTGTTAAAAATCCACCAGAGGCAGGTAAATACGATAAGGTAAGAGGTGAGCTTATTTCGCGTTTATCGTCGTCCAATGAGCAGCGAGTTCGGCAGCTACTTAGTAATGAAGACATTGGCGACCGCAAGCCCTCACAATTCCTACGCCATTTGATAAATCTTGCTGGACCAGACGTTCCTGATGACTTTATTAAAACTTTGTGGTCAAATCGTTTGCCATCACACGTCCAGTTGGTAATTGCCTCACAGTCTAAAAGTTGTTTAGAAGACCTGGCTAAGCTCGCTGATACAGTGATAGATATAGTGCAACCGCAGATACACCAAGTGTCCACACCGTCGACGTCAAGCGACGTCGAAGATCTTAGACGGTGTGTCGAAGATCTTAGACGTGAGATTGCGGAATTAAAGATGACAGCGCGGCCACATGCTCCAAGCAGAGGGCGCTACACAGGCCGGCGACGTTCACGTTCTCGGAGCAGCGATCGAGGCCAACGTGGTGGTATGTGCTGGTATCACAGCAAGTTTGGCCCGCGCGCAAGTAAGTGCATCGCGCCGTGCAGTTACATTGAGGGAAATGCCGACGGCAGTCGTTGATGACGGCCAGCGATTGTCAAAGTGTTTCAGCCCGTTTATTTGTGACCGACAAAAAGACGCAAGTGAAGTTTTTAGTGGATAGTGGTTCAGACTTATGTGTTTATCCTGTTAATTTTATACGTAGTTCACGTCCTAAAAAGGACAAATATGTATTATGCGCCGCAAATGGTTCGACAATTTTTACTTATGGTACAATTACTTTAAAGCTCGATCTAGGTTTACGTCGTGATTTGTCATGGCGATTTGTTATAGCAGATGTAACAAAACCTATCCTAGGTGCAGATTTTTTAAAATTTTATGGGTTATTAGTAGACATTAGGCATAAACGTTTGGTTGACAATATTACAACGCTTTCTATTAGCGGTATTTCCGCTAAATCTTGTTCTGTGTGCCATGTTAAAACAGTTACAGGTACATCTACTTTTCATCGCATTCTACAAGAGTACCCAGAGATTACCCGTCCAGCCGGTGATACTTCTGCACCAAAGGTGAAGCATAATACGGTTCACTACATTCGTACTACTCCTGGTCCGCCGGTGTACTGCCGCCCAAGGAGATTAGATGCAGAACGACTCAAGATTGCTAAGCGTGAGTTTGAACAACTTGTACAAACAGGTATCGCGCGTCGATCTGACAGCTCATGGTCCTCACCTTTGCATTTGGTACCCAAAAAGAACAACACTTGGAGGCCGTGTGGTGATTACCGTGCTCTTAATGCTCGTACTATACCAGACCGATATCCAGTCAGACACTTAGCAGATTTCTCTTACAATCTCTATGGTTGTACAGTATTTAGCACTCTGGATTTAGTACGCGCTTATAACCAAATTCCAATGTTTGCGGATGATATTCCGAAAACAGCAATAACGACGCCTTTTGGTCTTTTTGAATTTAACTTTATGGGTTTTGGTTTTAAAAATGCTGCTCAGACATTTCAACGTTTTATTGATGAAATTCTTTGTGAACTAGAATTCTGTTTTCCATATCTAGATGACATTTTGATAGCGTCAGCGAACGTGACCGAACACGAAAGTCATCTAAGACAAGTTTTTGAACGACTACGGCAACATGGTGTTTTGATCAACACAGCAAAATGTAATTTTGGAAAGACAGAGGTAGCTTTTCTTGGACACAAGATCTCTAGCAATGGCACAAAGCCTTTATCAGAGAAGGTAACTGCCATACAGAATTTTGCACGCCCCAATACAATTAAAGAACTTCGTCGTTTTTTGGGCATGATTAACTTTTATCGACGTTTTCTACCGCAAGCAGCACTTAAGCAAGCACCACTGAATGCTTTGTTATCAGGTGGAAATTTAAAAAACTCGACGAAAATAGTTTGGAATGAAGATTTAGATAGAGCATTTTTGATCTGTAAAACAAGTCTAGCAGAAGCCACACTTC
Source organism: Synanthedon vespiformis (assembly GCA_918317495.1). NCBI lineage: Eukaryota > Metazoa > Arthropoda > Insecta > Lepidoptera > Sesiidae > Synanthedon > Synanthedon vespiformis. Next base: position 1,264,941 of record OU906975.1, on the reverse strand, counting down.
TTGCCCATCCTCATCCTGACTCGAAAGTCGCGCTAGTTACAGATGCGTCAGACTTAGCAATTGGTGCAGTTATACAACAGCGTGTTGACGATGTATGGGAACCGTTAGGTTTCTTTTCAAGAAAGCTAACAGCAACTCAGTGTAAATACAGCTCTTATGATAGAGAGTTGTTGGCAATATACGAAGGTGTTAAATATTTTCGTCACATGTTAGAACTTAAACCTTTCGAAATTCATACAGATCATAAGCCAATTATTTTTGCATTTCAAAAGCCATTAGACAAATGCTCTCCTCGTCAGTTCCGGTATCTAGATTTTATAGGTCAATTTTCAACAGACATAAGACACATATCCGGGGAGGAAAATGTTGTTGCTGATGCGTTATCTAGACCAGTTGATGCAATTTGTATTATAGATTTCGCCGCATTAGCTAATTCACAGGATACCGATCCTGACCTACAGCAATTGCTGAAGACAGGGTCGTCACTGCAACTTAAAAAGGTTGTGATTCCTGGTCTACCCAAAGAAGCAGCAGTATTCTGCGACATGTCCGGCTCAACTGCTCGTCCGTATCTTACGCCTGAGTTTCGTCGTGAAGCTTTTGACTCGCTTCATAGACTGAGTCATCCTGGCGGTAAGACAACAGTGAAGCTACTTACTCAACGTTATGTCTGGCCTGGAATAAATAAAGACGGTCGTGAATGGTCAAGAGCGTGTCTGCAGTGCCAACGTAGTAAAGTTTCTAGGCATGTACATTCGCCGATAAAAACATTTATTCCACCATCCGAACGTTTCGCTCATGTACATATAGATATAGTTGGTCCCCTGCCGCAGTGTCGTGGTTATCAATATTGTTAGACTGCAGTGGATCGGTTTACGAGATGGCCTGAAGTGATGCCAATCGCCGATATCAAAGCGGAGACCATCACTCAAGCATTTGTTTTCGGATGGATTTCCAGATTTGGTTGTCCTAAACGTATAACGACGGACAGAGGACGTCAATTTATTTCTGACACATTTCAACGTTTAGCGAAAATGATTGGAGCTGAACATTTCATGACAACGGCTTATCATCCTGCAGCTAATGGTTTAGTGGAACGATTCCACAGGCAAATGAAAGCAGCTATCAAGTGTCATGAAAGTGAAGATTGGTTGGAAGCCTTGCCTTTTGTACTTTTAGGTATAAGAACAGCCTATAAAGAGGATATTTCAGCTTCCACCGCAGATCTGTTATATGGTGAACAATTACGTTTACCTGGAGATTTCTTTGAAAGCTCAAATAAAAATGCAACCGATTATACAGATTTCTTGTCCCGACTGCAATTACAAATGAGAAGACTGCAACCTGCGCCAATGGTTCGTCACGGAACGTCAAAAGTTTTCGTTCATAAAGATTTGAAAACAGCTTCTCACGTTTTCGTAAGAGATGATACTGTTCGAAAACCGTTGCAGCCGACATATTTAGGACCCTATCGTATAATAAACCGCGCAGAGAAGTTTTTTAAGCTCGATATCAAAGGGAAATCGAATAATGTTTCCATTGATCGTTTGAAACCAGCATATATACTAGAGGAGCCCAGTCTGGCACCTACAACTCCTAACGAACGTGCTGTTGTTTCACCTCAAAAGTCCGCTCCGGAACGCAGAACAAGATCGGGTCGTCGTGTTTGGTTTCCCAAACGTTTATCGACCTAAAGGTCTCCGGGGGGGCTGATGTAGGGATTTTGTTATATAACCTTCATTGTAAATATTTATTGTATAATACTTTTTCGTTTATATTTTGATGTATTTTTCTATGTCAAATGTATATTGTCATGTTTTGTCTGTCTTCATCTTGTCATAAAATTTTCCTTTGTAAATATAATTCTATCCATCTCAATCCTTGTATTTAATTAATGGAATCACGCACGAAGCCAAGCGAACCACATACTTAATACCTAAAAGACTAAAAAATATAAAATCTCAAATAAAAACAAGAATTATTGTGATGAGTTTGTGTGTTGTTTGTTGTTAAATTAAATATAACATTATTGTTTTATTAAATAATTAATAATAATAAAAAACTAATAATAAAGCCACAGAGCAATAATTTTTTCATATATTAGCTTGGACAAATGATATTTGTCGCCTAACAAAAATATAAGTATTAGACAACCTAGAGCGTGATATACTAACAAACAAACAAACTGACTTTCGCAATTTTAGTATTAGTTAGGATAAGTAAATATGAACAACTTACATATAAATTCTTTTACGCATACATTTATTTGGTAGTAAATGCTCTACACGTAAATTATTTGATAACGAATTTTACGATAGAAGAAATATTTAATTTAAAAAGAAATTTGTATGCATTTCAAAATAACAACTACATACTATAAAATGAATTTCATAAAAGTCTGTAAGTTGGTCTTTTTCAGTAGATATTTATAAGGTTTTTGATTTATTAGTTAGAGCAAGCATTTAACTACTGGATCTTATTTTATTATTTTTTGATCTAGGTTTTGTTTATTGTTGGTTTTATTCACATATTTGCTATTATTTTGTTGTTGTGTCAGCTTGCATGGTTGTGTCTATTATTGTCTATTATTTTAATGTATTTATCCAAATTATTAAATTACTTTTATGTTAAGTTGTTGGTGTTTTATAAATAAATAAATATCATTTCGTTAAAGGTTTGACAATATTGTGCTGCAAGCTTTACACAGTATCATCGATTGCAACAAAAAATCAAGATATAGACAAGTTCATCGGAAGGCTGTTGAAGTCTGAAAAGTTTATAGAGCTTACGTCCAAATTGGTTGATGATATAGCAGAAAAAGTTAAGAGCGTTAATATAGAAAGAAACATGTTACGATCAGTTAAAAAGGATAAAACTCTTAGAACCGATGGCAAGAATGCTAGAGAACAAAAAAGGCCAAAATCTAAAGCACCTGATATCAAAATAAACGCACACGATTTACTTGAAGCAATGAGAAACAATCCGCTGTTCAAGAAGAATCACATAACTTTAAAGTTTGAAGACTTAACTAACAAATTACAGAATTTAACGGTTAATAAGGAGAAACAAAAAAATCGTAAAGTTAAAGAAGAGCCAGACAATTCTCAAAAAGATGAAACAGATGTTGATTCGGAAAAAAGTAAGACAAGGACCGACAAAGACGAAGCTGAAACTGATTTAGATAAAGACATGAATTCAAGTTTTGAAAGCGAAAACGAAGAAAAACAGAAATCAAAAGACATTTCAGACATTATTAGTTCGGAAAGCATAATTGATGACATAATTGATGAAACTTCAAAAATCGTGGACACCGGTAAGGACGTCACTGATCCTGAAAGTAGATATAGCGAAAGCAACGAGAAAGACATTGGTGGAAGGAAGTCACACCAGAAATCACTTGATATCAATATTGTACAAAGAGCCGGTAAATCATTTGAAATAGAAATGACTACTGCCGAACCTATTGACGTTGACGGAAATAAAACAAATACAGACAATAAAACTAAGTCTGTCAGTACCGAAATAAATATTTCAGCTGAAAAAGTAAATAATGATGCAGACAAATCTAAAGTTAGCGTAGTAGCCAGCACAGTAGCGGATAACAACAGTTATGAATCGAAGAAAGTTCGCGAAGAAAATGGTAAACTTTATAAATATTTATCATCACCAGAGTACCAAGAATTCCATGAAAATGCTAAAAAAGAGGAGACTAATAGTGTTTTATAATAATAATAATAATATTTGGACTGTAACTATGGCTTTTAATTGCACACTGAACAGTATTTAATTTTAATTACCAGCAATCTTTGATTGAAAAAAACATTTTCATTTAATTAATTTATCATTGATTGTTTTTATATGATAATGATGGAGCAATTTCATCCAGCTCTGCAGCAGTTTTTCGCACAACCTAGACAAGAAAATAATTCGTATTTCTTAAGATATATGGATGTTCAAGCACCCTTAATGTGGCCCCTTAATGCACAAGCGCAGTCACATCCTAGGAAGCCACACAATGGCTTGTGAAGATGAGAAGATATATGGTTTGCAATGGTCTTTGTTTTTCGAATCGAATATGTATAAGCTTGAGCAATTTTTGCAAATTCATTATTAGATGGAGCAATTAATTTTACATTGATTTAGCTTTTGCTTTTGCATCATTCGTAACCAGTGAAAAATTACGTGTAATTTAACCAATTATAACCAGTAAATTTTTAAACACAAACTAATCTATGTGTTCGATATATTCATTATTACTATACTCTTTGTCCCTGGCTCCGTTCTGTGATGGTTCTGTGCATGGTGGTATTTTTTTTCTTGGTTTTGTTTCATTTGTGCATAGCATGTGCATAGAATAATAATGGGGATAACCCATCCAGTGCTTTATGGCTTTATTAGAGATCAGTGACCGGCCTTTTGATTGGTTGCACAGATTATAAAGACTATGTTGTTTCACAACAGATAGGACACTGACTGAACGATTCGTATCTACTATTTAGTTTGTGAACGATTCTAATGTGTTAGCAAGTTCGGTATGCGAGACAAACCGTCATAGACAATATAGAGCTGTACCCATAATAGTTGTGTTGTTATCGTCTATGGTCTACTACTACACATATTATAGTTTGACTTATTTATTGAGATAAAAAAAACAACCAAAATTTTTACTTTGTTTTATTGAATTTTCTTGTTTTTACAAATTTTTGTAACGCTAACTTTTGTATAACTGTTGCAATAAACTATAACCCTTCAGACTTTGCTTATATAAGGAGACACAAAAATTTCTCCTCAAAATTATAACGTCGAGCATTTTTATTTAATTTTGAATTTCTGAATTTTTTGAATTGAATTCAGAATGATATTTTTTTTGCATATAGTTTAAACTGTCAACAAGTTTTTGAAATTCTTTTGTTTGTGTAAACTCTTCTGCATTTTTAATATTTTTTTCATTGTCTCTTCTGATCTCAAATAGTCTCCTCCTTTTCAAAATTTTCTTGCAACTGTTTCTGCATTTGGGTGAAAGCTCTGTGAAACGATTTAATCTCATTCGCGGTGAACGAGTGGTTCCTGAAATAAAACATATTCTTACAAAAAAAGCTAAATACACAGATTTTTTAGAAATTTATTCACGTTTCTAATAAGTCTTCTTTTATAAACTCAAGGTTAACTTTATATATTTAAACCTAGTTAAAATTTAGACAGACAGGGGAATTACTTTAATGCATCGAAGATTTCAATCAAAAGATATGGCGTTATCTCCTCGCGCCATACTAAAACCACACCGAAAATTCTGCACAATGGGATGAGTGCAGGCGCTAAATACAACTACAGTTGCACACCAGCTAAAGAATGTGTTGTCTGTGTTTAGACAAAAGTATATATGTATTTTATACTTTTGTCTTTACTATAATGTATGTTGTGTTTTGAAACACAGTTTCGCTAGTAATGCCGCATCTCTTGATTTAAATCTTTGTAATGCATCATTAAATAAACTTCCTTTAACAAAATTAATATTATAGTGTTGTTTCAAATTAAATTACATATTATAAGTGTTTATAAACAATTCAATGTTGCCCCATAGTTAAGGTGCAATAGAAATGTTACCAAATCTTTTGTTAATTGGTTAGCTTACCTCTTACACTTGAAATGGGTGACTTGCGATTAGAAGTTGTACTTTCTTCCATGTTACTACTTTGTTCAATTGTATTTAATTATTACATAAATATTATACTACTGTACTCATTGTTTCTTCATTGAATCATTAAAAGAACAACACTTACCTTGTGTTTCCAATTCTTCCAGGTTTTTTCGAATATGTGTGATCATTACTGGAAATGGAATATGTATGATCTTGTGTACCTAAAACAAAAAAAAGATTATGAATAAAATAAGTAGGTTGAGCTAGACTGAGATTATGAAGATGTTAATATTAGTGAAGTTAATTAAAATAATTTATTTTTACTGACCTATATAACGCTCAGGATTGCTTAGGACTCCAGTGCTAACTTCTTCATCAGTGAAAAGAGAAGGGCATTATGTATACTGTCTCTTGTTGTTAACTAAAAACTTTTTCTCAAAATGTTTCATGCAGATTTTTCTTTGCAAGATCTGTTGATGCGACATCGATACAAGATTTTGACAATAAGCCGATGCACGAGATACCCATAGTTCTCGCAACCTAACATTTTTCGGAAAATTAAACAATGTCACTTCATCTTTCGACAACCCACAAATACAGCACTTCGTGATCGGCATTGTGGTTGTTACTGTTAAGTCGTTAGAGAAAACAGCAATGTATCTATAAAGAAGTCGTCGGAATCCAGTAATCAAGCAGTAGTCGTTATGTTATAAATCTACGTCGGTATCCAATAATCAAGCAGTGTATAGTTGTTGGCGAAATCTACGTCGGTATCCAGTAATCAAGTAATAATCCTTTGAGAAATCCACTTAAAATAGGCCACTCACTAAAATCTTAAAAAGAAAATTAACCTCTAAACCTCTATACACTTTCAGACAGAACTCAAAACAAATAAACAAATACGTCACGTGATCAGTGATCACGTCCTCCTAAAAGGGCTATCACACCTTACAATTTGAACGTATCCAATTTAGGAAATCGAAAGGTGTGATCGCAGAAAGAACAGATCGGATTCAATTTAGAGAGTTCTAACTCTCTGTTTCCTTAAATTGAATACTGTGATCGCGGCGTTTCAATTTAGGAAGTTTAGGGGTGTCCACTTAAAAAATACATCGATGTTTTTTTGTCGATGCGATACAAAGAGGCTATGCATCGGTTAGAAACATTAATGTTTTCTCAAAATCGAGTACACTAGCTGCTGCCCGCGACTTCGTCCGCGTAACGCGTGACACGCTAATATACAAAATGGTTAATTGTTTACCTTTTTAAAATCAAAATTGAAACATAAATAACATAGGTTATTTATATTTTATAACGTTACGAGGACGAAGTCGGGCAATAAAATAACTACTTAAATGAAATACCTATTTAAATGAAATAGGTAATAAAATAATATACTAAATAAATAGGTAACACAATCAAGATTCTTGATTGCAATTGATTTCGTTAAAATACCAGTAACTCGTTATATACCTAACTAGTAATTTCCTAATATTCCTAATATTTAATACGATATATCGATACAAAGCGAAGTATCGGGCATCCCTACTGCGTTCACAAGTGTTGCCAGATTTGTGGAGGCAAAAATCCGTACCGCCTTTCACTGTTTCCTAAATTGAATTCGATGTAGGAAATGCTTATCGCACTATTCAATTTGAAGGTTTTCTATTTAGGAATCTAAGTAGAGAGCTCGTGATCACACTACGCTAAATTGATTTCTAAATCGAAGATATAAAATTGAAAATGGATAAACTCTAAATTGAATCCAATCTGTTCTAACTGCGATCACACCTTTCGATTTACTAAACTGTAACATCGACGTTTTATGACTGTTGCGGAAGCGGCAGCTCTGAACTCTACCTATTCAATATACTTTGTACTAATTCAATTAAATAGAAATGCCACAATAAAAGTAAAAAAGATTTTTAATATTTTCTAAAATATATGAAACTACAAGAGCAAATTTTGTTTGAAATTCTTTAGAATTTAATTATACCGAGTGAAGTATTACTTATAAATCGTATATCGATTTGTAGATATTAAAAATTTGTATAATCCATACTATCCATACTTACTAATATTATAAATGCGAAACTTTTTCACGCCTTAACTACTCAACCGAATTTTGCATACACAATACACGTTGTCAGGGATACAGGAAAGGATATAGGGTACCTTTCTTCCAAAAAAAAGTACTGTTCCTGAGTAATCGTCTAAAAATATAAATAATAGGGCGCTACCGTCGTCACAGTAATAACGATGTCAGGCGTTATTACTCATATATTTTCTTTTTCAACGCGGAAGAAGTCGCGGGCACCAGCTAGTAATATAATATTTGGTTTAAACTTAAAAAAATAAAATCAATAACTATTTGTAAATGTCTTTATTCATCTTAAATATAAAATCAAAATCAAAATTTAATTCATAACAAGGCTTATTTATCATTTAGTAATTTATAGGTATGACATGCATGCTAAAAATCTGTAATGTATACCGAGAAATCCGTATACTGGCAACACTCTTCGATTTAGAAATCTATTTAGCGTAGTGTGATCACGAGCTCTCTACTTACATTCCTAAATAGGAAATGTTCAAATTGTAAGGTGTGATAGCCCTTTAAAAATGGCGGCTATTGAAAGTGGCGCCTCTATACCGTTTGTGTCGCATACCGCAAACTACTAACTTCAGATCGAATAATATGAAGTGTCAATGCCGTGATTGGTTGTTTAATGATGGTTTAATGTTTTACTTGTTTTGTATTTGTATTTTGTATATCATAGAGTAACTTATAACCACTTATAACTTAAAACTTAAATTTAAATATGGAAGAAAAAGCAGGCATCATTGACCAATGAATTGTTTTGAGCTGAGCTGAGGCTGAGCAGTGAGCAGCATGCATTTACAAAATTTGCATTTTACTGTGCCACCGATAACCGGCTAATCGGCTCGGCATTTGGCTTTCTTTTGCCTCTTGCCGAAATTGAAAATGTGACCCGTGATCGGTGCATTTTTGGTCGATATTATATCCAGCGGTGAGTATAGAAATTTGTTTTACGAACTCAATAATCTATACGAACCATAGTAATAGTAGAGTAACTAGCTGGTGCTCGTGACTTCGTCCGCGTAGAAAAGTATAAAACACCATCTACCGTATTTTGGATAGATGGCGCTATCTCCTGGGCCAAGCCGCTAGTATTTACTTTTATTTTAGATTTCCCGTAGGAATGAAGCATTTTCCCGCTTTAAAAGTAGCTTATGTTCATCACGGATAATGTCTGCTTCTAATGGTAAAAGAATTTTTCAAATCGGTCCACTAGTTTCGGAGCCTATTCTATACAAACAAAAAATCAAATCTTTCCTCTTTATAATATATAAAGAAAATTTAAAAAAAAAATATGTAAAAATTTTTTTTTTTTTACTTTTTCTTTGCGTTTCACAGTGCCCTGAACTCATAAATACTGAATATAATCAAAATCCGCCATAGTGCCTCTAAGGGTACACCCAACCACAAGTTCGGACACCGCTCGGACAATCTGATTTCATTGCACACCACTACAAGGGTCTCCGGAGCCATCGGCTCGTACCTCGTACACACCTAGAGGAAGATTTTGAAGTGTGACCATTGTAGATTCATGTCAAGTCTGAGGACGAGCTGAACTATGACCGAGAGAAACACAAGTTCTCGCGCAAGGTATGTAAGTTCAAAGGTACCACCGACGAGGAGTTGAAGAGTCATGACTGCCAATCAATCTCGGCAGAAAAAGGAAGAAGAATATTGGTTCACGTGTGCCATATATATATATATGTATATGCAAGTGGATATAGAAGCACAAAGTGAGGATACTCCTCCATCTGATTCACCATTCAAACCATTTAGACGTTTCGATTTTGAAAAAGTTTCGGTATTTTGAAGTGAATGTGTATGAGGGAAAGTTTTTTATGGATTGAATTTTTTAATAGATGCGTCTGCTGTTATTGTGCAATATCAGACTAAATCGTGATATTGTGCAATATCACACCAAAGCGTGATATTGTGCAATATCAGACTAAATCGTGATATTGTGCAATATCACACCAAATCCTGATATTGTGCAATATCACACCAAATCCTGATATTGTGCAATATCACACCAAATCGTGATATTGTGCAATATCACACTAAATCGTCTTCAATTGTCATGAATAAAGTTTAAAGGCCTCTCTTCTGGCTACATAACATGTGTCGTCGCCAATGAAACATCTTTCAGTATGTCGCGGTAACCCACACTGTTCAGGGGCCCTCCTATTCTTACTAATTCTCTAGGGTCACATCCATCCCCAGAAACCTACCGATATTCTGCCACTTGACCGGTTAGCTAAAATGTTGCGTTCGCTATATCTGGTGTTATTAATACGCCACAGAGATATATACGGCCCCTTTCGGACAAATGAAATGTTTTTTCATCTGAGAAAATATAACATTTGTAAAATCGTAATTTAAATAATTTTGAGCAAATTCCAAACGTACTTAGTGCCTTGTGTCGCTGTGTTAATAATAATTTTCTAGCGGGTATTCGGTGATAGGGTTACCATGTCTCCGGATTTGTCCTGAGATTTCAGGATTTTTAGGCTACTGACAGGATTGCGGCCGGATTTCGGAAATGTCGAGATTTTTCGATTTTCAATAAAATACAGTAAATTTTTTATTAGAAAATTTCAATCAACATAATCTCAAAATTAATTTCAAAAACATAATCTCCTCTGTATAGTATCACAAATCAACGTAATTATCATAAACATAATTTAAAAACAAAATAATTAACCTTTGGATTTTAAAATGTGCCCGCTACTACCTCCTCTTCAGTTGTGGAATCATCTTTTTCTTCCTGATGCACCAGCGCTACAGATTTTACAACACTACTGTAAGTTCTACTGCCTTCTTGAGGTAGCGGTGGGCCAGGGCAGTAGTCATGGCTGTATTGGCGTGTCGTCTTTTTGCTTTCCCAATATATTTCCAAGGCTTTTTTGTACGTGACGTTTTGCTCACTCATGATTTCGCGGATTTATTTTTCTTTTTAAAGAAAAGGACACAATTTATCTAGGGCCATATGATTGCCTTTACAATTAGGGCATATAAATTCGCAATTTCCATGGCCCTCTCCACATTTTGGGCATATGGTCTGGTTTGTACTACAAACTCTTTTTAAATGACCAAATTTCCAGCAATTTGAGCACTGAGTTACTGGAAAATCGTTGTACTTGGAATCTGCATCCATAAACATATACGTAGTCAGGCTGGCTTCTCTCAAAACACAACTTCATGGTTTCGTTGTCCACCCACTGCCCATCTTTTCCCATTTTCCTTAATATCTTAGCCGATACTAATTTCGAGGAACTGTCTAAGTTTTCCATCAACTCTTCTTCTTTTAATTCTAAGTCGACTCCTTGGATGATGCCATAAGAGTTAATTCCTTCATCAGTAAATTTGGCTCTAATTCCTAAACCTTGCTAAACCTATTATATTCTGGCACGCAATTAATTTTTTACCTTGCTCACGGTTATTAATTTGGACGAATATCTTATATGGGCTTTTGTATTTTATTGAAAGAAAGAAAATAAATTTTATTCTTGTTACATTGTTTATTCCCTCGTCTCTTAACAGCCTGGCTAGCGCCATTTGTTTCGGTAACATTTGTAGTGAAACCAAACTAACTTCACAGTTGTTAACCGACTGGTATCACTTAATAGTCTGTAGAATCACTTCGAATAATTTTTTATATTTATTTCGCTTAACAGTTGTGAAGCTTTTATCGCTGCTTCCCACGCATTCTCTTTGCTTCTTTTCACCCCTTAAGTTGTCATTGTCAATCCTTTCCTCCTCTTCATTACTCCAATTCGTCGCACAAACTACTTCTTGTTCACATTCCACTATAATGCCATCCTCCTGATATATTACAAGTTCATCCATCATCAAAATATCGCACGGTTAGATTTAAAATAAATAAAGTGATGTAGGACCGTGGAGTATGCTCCTTAATGTTGTCTGGCAGTTTGTTATATGTTTTTAACATACAATAAGCATTCTTAGTGTGAACTTTATCTTAGTATATCAGTTTCAATTTTGAAAAACTTCTTTCAGCTATTGCGGTTGTAACTGTTAGGGTCAAGAATAGAAAGCATGCTGTTAACGGGAATCCCGTTACAGTTAAATGTGTTGTAAGTGCTAATGCCTTGTCCACCAATGTAAATCAAAAGGATATTTTACTTCTCTCCTCGCTTGTCAAACTACTTACATAGTTCCACACATGGACTCGTAAGTTTTTCCACCGTTTTCGATTCACTGGCTTTCTCATCCACTTTGCTCAATATTGCTCAAAAACTGTGAGATACTAAAGTTAAAGTTATAACGAATACGGAGATAATATTTGCCAAAACTGACAGTAAAACAATTGACAGTAAATTAATGTTTATATAATGACCAAAATAGCTTCACTTTCATCTTTAGTGACAGTTTCAGGAATTTCTTCTTTAAATTTAACTGATTCACAGGTCAACGCGATTTTTGGGTCTGGCTTCTGCATATGAAATTTTGATTTCTTCTATGTTAAAAATAAGGGAATAAATAATGTTTTTGATCAAAGTTTGCTTTTGTAGAAATATTTTTATTTTTATAAGACAAATGATAGATTCATAAATTATTTCCATACTTCAGACTTTTCAATTACAATTGGAAAAGTTTTTGTTGAACACTAGAGCCTTTGTCATTTAAGATTTTTGATAAACAACAGGAAATATATATATATATATATATATTATGTAAAATAACGGAAAAATTAATTTCAAAAATGAATATTTTTAGTGTTTCTCTTATGTTTGTTTAGTATGGGCTGTCTCGTATCTTACTTATCGTCATAAATCAGGCAAAAGCAAACTTTAAAAGCTAAAAATGAAAATGTAACTATTTTTAGATGTCTACAATCAGAATTTAAGCATTAGAACAGAAACCAAAAAAAAAAAAATTTTTTTTCTTGACTGATGTTATCAGTGCACACAAACTTTATCAAAACTTTCCATTTCAATGGATGTTGAAATACGGTTGAAATATTGAGAAAATCAAACGGCTGGTTCGAGGTAAAAATCTGAAGTCTTATTGTTCCTTTCACATACATTTTAAATATAAAAACGTGACATATTAGATTAACAAAAGAGGTTTTCAACAAAGCTTGCGACAATGGATTTACACAAGGTACAGTCGGCCGCATAAGTCGATTAACACATTCGAAAGTGCAAAACAAATGAACACTCAACTTACTCACTTACTTACTACATACTGAAGCTTTTTACGATCGTTTGTACGTGAAGTTTATTATGATCTCTAGTCGTGACAACCACTTATGGCGCGTTGAGTGTTCCGTTGTTTTGCAATTTTGAATGTGTTAATCGACTTTTGCGGCCGACTGTACATACAATATAAAATAGTCGGTTCATATGAAAATGCAATCAGATCTTGTTTTAAAGCTTGATTATTCAGATGTGGCAACTGCACTGTTTTCGTACTTGATTTAATTTTTGTCGGCGTTGTTGAGACGCAAGTGCCGCTCTTCTTTTTTTCTTGTCTACTCGTACCATTTTAAGTCTTTTTTGACTCTATAACGTTCATTGAATTCTTCTGGTGTACGGTTTAATCTTCTTTGACGCTCCTTCCTTGCGCGTCGAAGTAATACGGCCTAAGTAAGTTTGAAATTCAGCGAGGCATTATATAAAGAGTGAACAACATTGAAGAAACTTACGCAATGACTTGGAGCTCACTGCAACAATCTAAATAAAATAATTCCCGTTACCACAGTAACATTTTCCAAAGGAGCTATAATGTCGCTATGACAAATTTATAAGTCACTTTTAAAGTGCCTCTTGAACTGTAATTAATAATTTGTCCAAGTTTGTCCATCTCCAATTCCATCTTTCTTTTTTTAAGATGTAATATTCTGTCAGAGCTTTATTCCTGGAAGTCCGAGCTTTGATGTCTTCCTCTATTTGTTTTCGTTTTTAAACCCGGGTCCAGGGTCAGGGGTCCAGGGGTCAAACCACCCAGCAATATCGATATGATCCAATCAGGCGTGAACATTCTCGGTATCCATCTTGCACTGACTTTTGTCACACTCAGATGGTCATGTAGGATTCACAAAATGGTGGTATCTGATACTCCAACTAATACAGATAACTGTTTTTTCTTCAAACGGGTGTCCTCCCCCCCTCCCCCTGACTTCGTTATCATTTTACGCGACTGGCTCGTACCAACGTCCTATAGGGAACATTGAGGGGCATTCGACGGCACAGCAAACTGTTTCGGCTCTAATAGCACTATCAACTATATGGGAAATGTGGCGATGGTTTAGGTATAACATAGATTTTTGATAATATAACCTTTCAATCCTTTGCAGTGTGTTATATATTTGCTCCATAGTTTGAGACATCCTTTTGAGAGCTGCACTGCTCCTAACGACAGCCTCAGCTCGCAACTGAAAGCCAACTTGTTGGTTGTCGCCAACAATGTCACAGGAACAAGTCTTGCGGCTTACTTCAGCTGCTGCTATAGTCCCGGGGAAAATAGCTGTACAACAACATTCACAAATCCCCCAAGTCACAAGATGGTGTCCCCCGCAATGACTGCATAGGGTCCTCCACCCCCGTGCAAAACCTTTTGCTGTGGCCATAGCCCAGACATCTTGAGCACTGCACCAAGGGCGACTGACCCGTGTGAGCGGATTCCTCGCTTTCCTCCTATACTTCACTTTCATTCTCGACTTCTTTTCATCGAGGCCTTCAAACAGGGAATCCACCAATCGTTTCCTCGCGTTTTCCTCCGAGACTTCCGAAAACACTGAACTTTTCCGGAAAACTAAACTCGTGATTTCTCCGGTTTCCGTGGGCCGATTTTCAATATTTTTTCACGGGTGCACTCGCCTGGTCTATTCTCGGTTGATTTTTCCAGGGCCCGCTAAGTGGACTCAACTGTTAGGACTTCGGAAAAACGTTTGTCCCGCGGGTTTCAGAAACGGGAAAAGTCCAGTTTTTGCGGGACAAAAAGGAGTGAAGTACCGGCTATCCGATGGTACTACCGGCTACATCTCGTTCTCTTGTTGTCTCGCATTTCTGATGCTGCCTTTCCAAGAACCTGCCCACTAAAAATATGTGCCGGCTCATCGTCCCCAATTCCATCTATCAGTCGGTCAGCTTCTTTTCGTCTCCATGTGCATGTGCATGGGAGTAGATTTCCTTCTACTATTTCTTTAATGACTTTTTCTCTTCGAGCTCCCTTTAACTGCATTTTTGTTGTATGTCAAATCGATCTGTAGAACCCATAGATAGAAGATGAAGCATTCCATTTCTATTGGTTCATTTTCACTTGGGGCATTGATGATTCGTCCAAAAAATTGAACTTTACAGTCGGGACGTTCTCCAATTATTTTCACATAGATACCACTTTCAGAAATTTCAGTATATTTGAAATTCAATGCACACGGTTTTCTGGTTTCATCGAATATGGCATCATATAAAGTGTATCGGACTGGTTTCCGGTACTTGTTGCTGGGATTGGAGGAAAACACCAGTAATAAGGTCTATAGACACAGAGCGGGCTGAGTTCGCGATCCCTGACTTCTTCTATGTTCATTTGTCGACCGACCACGTGTCACTTGTTTTGCCACGGAGAGTATTTTCTTCTATATTCTTCCCATGTTGGATCCGTAGAGCGATTGACGTTTCTTCTTACGTTTCTTGCTTAGCGAGTCGAAGTGAAGTGGTTTGTTTTTTTTTTTTTTTTTTTTACGAGCGAAGAAACTTTCAAAAAGTACCTTATGCCAAATACCGCATGCAAAGACAAATGGCATAAGGTTATGTGGGATTCTTACCGCACTAAAACTCCAACTCGAGATGGGTATGGTTCAGTCCTGAGGGGACTTTAGAACCGTTGAGGGGACTTTAGAACCGTGAGGGGACTTTAGAACCGTAATAAGTGGTTTGTAGGGAACAACGCATCTCTTTTATACAAGTTGCTCCCCACCACTGGTGCCTAATGCGTCCCTACCCCTCTCCTCATACCGCTCTGTGTTGTCTTGATTAATTCTCAAGTATTTACATAATGTTTACAATAATATTCTAATTAAAAACTACTAATTTATTGGATTAAAAACTACTCGTTGTAAATACGAATCTTATTGGATATTGCATCTTATTGCACTTGAAATTGTCTTATTAGAACCCGAGACGAGACGACAAAGATGGTGATTTGGGTCACCCACTTTCTGTCCTTGTCTGACGCATGTCGTCTCGTTCGGGTCTTTAATTTTAATTAACTTTAATGTTCACTTTTTGAAAAAAATATTTACACTGTCGCATACATAAAGCATGCGTCCATGAATTCTGTTTAAGTTTCCACAACGGGTCCATATCTGGCCAAAGGTTTTTCAAATTTAGCTTAAATTCTAGTACGGCATCCAAGCTAGAATTAAGGGAGTCATTTACCATATTATTATAATTATCTGCATTGAGTTGTACAATATTTCGGGACTCTAGAATTTCTGTTAGTGTGTTGTATCTGTTTTTCAAGATTGTATATATCTATTTTAGGGCTGTTTTGCAACAAGTCACTCATTGCTCACATTACTGTGTTCTAACAAAGTCCCCTTTTCCCTTATTATTTCTATGTGCACTTTTTTTGTGAGGCGGCTTACTAACCCAAAACATCAAACTTGGTTCTGCAGTAGTCGCCCCCGGTGATATATGAAATAATGAAATATTCCCTCTCATGGGATTCGCTCACCTCACATACCTCTCGCAGAAAGTGGTACATGAATGGCCGTTTTTTTCATGACACCTACGTCCTTTGTCGCTTGAGATACTTTGTCATGTCTGAAGAAATGTAGGATCGAACAAAGTCCCGTTTTAATTTTGCATTCAAATATCCAAGTGGCTTAGGAGGAGTTAGCGGTTATACCTACAGCCAAACAGAAAAATTAAACGAAAGCCACTACAATTTATGCTATGTAAAGAAGATTAACATAACATACTATGTAAACTCGAGTTAATTTCGGTAGAAGCAGAGGGTGCCAAAATAAACTACTTTTCTTTCAACTTTAATTAACGTGGACAAGAACTAAATTAACGTGGACACAGGTCGATGTCAGATCCAAATGTCACTCATATACTCCGGTCCGAAAACAATGAAAACGTAAATACGTGGTGTGCGGTAATTCATAAAGCCCGTCACACACGTAGCTATAATATATTATGTAGCAAACTACCACACACGGAGACGATGCTAAAATTTTTTTGCCTTCATTTCATTGATGGTCGACCTAGCATAATATGTCTTGCTATACCATAATATGCAATAATATAAATTACGGTATAAGTTGGTGACGTCATAGAAATATAATATATTATAGCTTCGTGTGCAGTAATGCAAATATTTGTATGTATAGAGAATATATCGTAATATAATATGCCTTGCTATAATTCATGTGACATTTGCTTGCACCAGTGCAATTGTCAGTCATGCTATCTGTCAGTTGTCTGCTTAGTGCTTCAGTTTCAAAAGGTACTAAGAGTCTACGATTTTGATAAAGAAATGAATTTGAAAACTGACGAAGGTTTTCGTACCCCGACTTTACTTATGTATGTGACGGGCATAGTCCGAGAGGTGCAATCTTTCTTCCGCAATCTTCCAATGAATTGCATGTGTCGATATATCTCAATACCCAACCACGTTGAAAGAGCCTGTTGTTATCTTATGGTCCATGAGCCAGCGACAGATTTTCATGACCAATTTCCTCCCAGTCGATAACTCGTAAAATGACTGAGAGAGTTGTGTCATGAAGCGTTGTGAACGTCAGCTGCGGCTCCGATAGTGGGTTGAGCAGTAGAGTGGTAGCCACCCAAGCACATAATAAAAAAAAAATTAATCATTTATTTCCGATTAAAAATTCATCAAATTATAGTTAGCCTAATATTTTGAAGAAACAAAATTGTCAGCTATTTATAAAATGGTGGATTATGCGTCTGCAGGTCACACGAATATATACGTGTTCAGTGATTACCTCCCAATAGAAAATTTATCAGATGATAGTTTATGTATTACTGTTAATAAATAAAAAAGTCAGCTGGCTATATCTTGGTGGAAAGCTTGTCAGCTGATGCTCTGAAAGTGTAACGGGCTACCACTGCTCAACACACCATCGGAGCCGCAGCTGACGTTCACAACGCATCATGATACAACTCTCTCAGGCATTTTACAAATTATGGACTGGGGGAAATCATTGACGAAATTATTGCCTGGCTTACGGACCATTAACACGTGTAATTGGAATCCAAATTTATTGTTTGTTGGAATAGTAATTCCTCTCTCACAACTATTAATTATTATTAATAGTTGTGAGAGAGGAATCATTTATTTGCCTAAAACATGGTACTAAAGGTGTTAAGGAGAGTAAAGAAACATCATGTATCGCCTTTCTTACATAGGCATGCAAAATTACTACACTTACTTACTACTACTAGTTAGTAAACAGCGAAAAAAAAATTCTCTTGCAACTAGTTATGTAATTTCAGTTACGAATATGGACGAAGGGGTATTTTCGCTATTCCCCTTGTATTTCAATTATTAAATGGGTAACATGAAAGATAAATAAGAATTGTTCTGTATACTGTATATGATTTTATTTATAGGTGTAATTAAAATGCAATAAGAACAATGTGATTGTATTTAGTTTTTTAGTTATATAATGATACATAATAAAAAAAGATTGTTGACATTTTCATTGTTTTATGCTTTTAAAATTGGTCCCTTTTTAAAATAACATGTAACAGAGTTCATTCTAGTACAGGCTGTAAGGGTTGTACCCGTTCAGAGCAAAATAAGCACAACATGCAAAATGTACAATTATACATAATGAACACCAAAGAAAGAAAGAGAAAAAAAGTTTATTTCGTACATTGTAAAGTATTAGAATTTCTCAGAACACTTAAGAGTACAGTAAATACAGTAAAGGTAGGGATCAAATTATCCGTATCCAGGGATTCTCTCGTTGGGCTCCAATATGTGCGAATATTTGTAATTTCCCGCCAACCACCCGTAATGGCCCAAGGAAGACGCGGCTTCGGAAAACCTAGCGAACTGTAAGTATCTGAAATACAAAAAGACTATGAAATATATTAAATACTAGCTGCGACTTCGTCCGCGTAGAAAAGTACAAAACGCCATCTACCGTATCTTGGATAGATGGCGCTATCTCCCGGGCCAAGCCGCTAGTATTTACTTTTATTTTAGATTTCCCGTAGGAATGAATCATTTTCCCGCTTTAAAAGTAGCCTATGTTCATCACGGATAATGTCGGCTTTTAATGGTAAAAGAATTTTTCAAATCGGTCCACTAGTTTCGGAGCCTATTCTATACAAACAAACCTCCAAATCTTTCCTCTTTATAATATTAGTATATATATATTATAAAGAGAAAAGATTTGTATTTTGCATGATTTGTATGAGATGATGATTAAAAGACAAACGATGAGATGATGATAAAGACAAACGATGAGATGGTGATTAAAAGACAAACGATGAGATGATGATTAAAAGACAAACGATGAGATGGTGATTAAAAGACAAACGATGAGATGGTGATTAAAAGACAAACGATGAGATGGTGATTAAAAGACAAACGATGAGATGATGATTAAAAGACAAACGATGAGATGGTGATTAAAAGACAAACGATGAGATGATGATTAAAAGACAAACGATGAGATGGTGATTAAAAGACAAACGATGAGATGGTGATTAAAAGACAAACGATGAGATGGTGATTAAAAGACAAACGATGAGATGATTAAAAGACACGATGAGATGATGATTAAAAGACAAACGATGAGATGATGATAAAGACAAACGATGAGATGATGATAATTTTCAGGGGTTGTATCTTTATTTTTAGTAGATAGGTGGTGCCCGCGACTTCGCACGCGTTGAAAATTATATACTAAAAACATTTCTTTTGAATCACTCTCTATTAAAAAAACACCGCATCAAAATCCGTTGCGTGGTATTTTAAAGATCTTAGCATACATAGGGACAGACAGACAGCGGGAAATGGGAAGTGACTTTGTTTTTTACTATGTAGTGATAGTGATATAATGATGGTTCAATATTTACCTAGCCGCTCCACAAAATGACCATCCCAAACCTGATGAGCGTATCATTTCGGTCTCGCCCGGTGGTGGTTTGAATTCTAAAAGCACAGTTAAATTTAACTAACTGCACTTTTGCATAAATACTACTAATTATAAAGGATGGCAGATATGCTGATGGTCCATTTGATGGTAAGGATCGATTTTAGTACATAACATATGTAGGTTTTTTGAAATAGAGGAAAAAATGGAACGCACCATCGTAAAATCATTTGGCGTCACCACAAAACTTTCTCGTTTATCATAAGACATAGATTATCATAGAACATCCTGCGGCTGAGATTATTTTAGGACATCTACGGCTGAGGTTGTCATAGGACATCCTACGGCTGAGATTATTTTAGGACATCTACGGCTGATATTATCATAGGACATCCTGCGGCCGAGGTTATCATAGGACATCCTACAGCTGAGATTATCATGGTACATCCTAGGATGAGATTATCGTAGGAAATTCTACGCCTGAGATTGTAATAGGACATTCTACGTCTGAGATTGTAATAGGACATCCTACGGCTGATATTGTCGTAGGAAATACTACGTCTGAGATTGTAATAGGTCATCCTATGCCTGAGATTATCATAGGACTCGTTTGTCACGGGACATAGGGCATCCTAGGGCTGAGATGATGATGATGATGAAAGGCAAACTTACCTCGCCAATGCTTACAGTAGTACAAGTCGCCGAGGCAGTGATTGACGAATGTGAAAAGTTTAAAATATTTCCCGTAACCTCGGTTCACACTGACGCATTCCGGCGAGTACACGTTTGGGCACGACAACGGGCAGATGTGTAAATCGGCAGCCGTCTCCACTTCGTAGAGGAACGAAAAAGGCGTTGTCGTTTTCTCATTCTTTTTATCTGAAGAGTCACGGTTTCACAGTCATTTAGGCAGTAACCACTTCCTTACAGAACTTCCTAAAAGGGCGCAAAAGGCGTTGCCGTTTTCTCATTATTTTATCATGACTGGCCCCTTACCGAACCTCGTAGAACGTAACAAGACAGACAGAAATAGTTAATTTCACATTTATAATAATACTAGCTGTTGCCCGCGACTTTGCCCGCGTAACTTTGTAAATTATAACCAATGAAGACTAAAACCAACCTCGAGAACCACTATATCCATTGGTGAAATCGGTGTAGTAGTTTTTGAGTTTATCGCGAACAGAAATACAGACGCGGCGGACGACTTTGTTTTATAATATGTGAGAAAGTAAGGATATGATTAAGGTACCGTACCTTGTCTCAAAATATTTTTTTTAGTACTTGTATTTAATTTTGTTTCATTGTTTACATTTGTACCATTTTCCCATACATCTGTGCGCCTTGTTTCTTTGTACACGTCGCATGTATCTGACCAGGCTATGAAATATTCTACAAATTCAATTAAATATACATAAATGTACTTAGTTTAGTACAAATTTTATGGAAGTATTAAGATTATGGACACTTTCTTAATATCACTTCCACTTCTTAAGGTGAAACAAGTCGGTGGCCCGAACTCATCGGTCTCGTGGCTAAAATGCGTCCTGTCTCACACAGCACAAAGCGCGGGAAGAGCACTCGACTGAGATGCACAATCATTCATACCATAAACAGACCCACGGGCGTATACTCTTTTTGACAAAACTACTGCATACATCTATTTCGTGTAAAGTTATTTGAACTCTTGAATAACTAATCAATGTTTGTATGCAAAGTATTTTGGAATTTTTGTACACTAGAGTGACTTATTCACCCTCAAACTTGCATCAAAACTTGTGTTAACATATGGATTTTTCAAGGATCATATCTTTTAAATTAATAATTTTTTTTAAATTTTGAATGCATACAAACCTAATTAACGGCAAGATAAATCGGTATCGTGCTTATTTTTGTAATTTAAACTCAAAACAGCGGAGTAATAATCATTCTACGATTGTATGGAGGAAACTGACTTGTATCACCTTAAGATACGGATATCTGTTCCAGATATCAGATCACCAGTTTTATTTAGGCTATTTACTCACCTCTATGTGGATTATCGCACATATTCGACAAAAACAGATAGCAGGCATTTAAAAAATCCAAAAACTCAATTTTGTTATTGGTCCTTCTTACTGCACATATTTTCGTATCGTTCGATGCGCAAACGCTATCTCTATTTTCACAAATCAATCTTATATGTTCATATTTTAAATGATCGTCATATATTTTCGATTGTTTTTCATTTAAATCGTGCATATAACATTTCGAAAAACTTAAAACAGTTAACCAAATTGAAAATATAAGTAAATTCATCGTTAATCGACTCTTAATTAGTAAGTATGTCGTAAAAATTATGATATTTGCCATTTTTTATTTCTCAATTAAGTATTATGATTGCGAATGACATTATGTTGTTTCTAATTAGTTTTTTAATTGGCACAATTATTGGTCTTGATAATTTTATTACTAGCCTAGTGCCGGCGACTTTGTCTGCGTTGAAAAATAAAACAAATATAAAAGCAATATAACGTTTGAGCTCTCGTTGCTATAACACTTTGTCTAGGCGTTAGTTTATTTTATTTTAGACTAGCTGGTGCACGCGATTTCGTCCGCGTAGAAAAGTATAAAACGCCATCTACTGTATTTTGGATAGATGGCGCTATCTCCCGGGCCAAGCCGCTAGTATTTACTTTTATTTTAGATTTCCCGTAGGAATGAAGCATTTTCCCGCTATAAAAAGTAGTCTATGTTCATCAGGGATAATGTCGGCTTCTAATGGTAAAAGAATTTTTCAAATCGGTACACTAGTTTCGGAGCATATTCAATACAAACAAACAAACAATCAAATCTTTCCTCTTTATATTATTAGTATAGAAAACCTTTCTCGAGAACCACTCTATTCAATTTTTGAAAACAGCATAAGAATCGGTGCATTAGTTTTTGGCTAAATAATAAGTCGACAATGAAAAAAAAAAAACCATTTATTTAATCACATAATTATTATTACATTGTAAATCTGTACACATACATACTGTACATATATTTATATATGTATTTTATAAAATTTGTATAAAAATAGAAATTACAAAGTAATATACAATCTTCTATTAATTAATAATGCATTAACTATTAACCTCCATTTATACACTATCAAGAAGAAAAAGTTAGGCGACAGGAACTTAATTTACAAAACTGACTAAGTACGTGACAAAAACTTTACCCCCCCAAGCGGTTTTGTCACCAAGCGTGGTATTTCGAAAACCCCCCCTCTCCCCCTTGAACGGGTCACGTAGTATGAGTACGTACCCACACTTAAGCCACACGTTGACACGGTCTGAGTACACGCGGCACGGAACGATGTACTCTTACGAGTCAATTTCATACGAGTGCGGTAATAAATGGGACGCGATCCAAGCGCGCTCGAATCGGACGAAGTCGGTCCGAGTACACTCTGACAGTGTAAACGCGGCTTAATACCCGGTTGCCATAATACTAGTAGCGTTCGAGTATTTATACGAGTGCACTCTGATTGTGTAAACGCAGCTTAATACCCGGTTACTATAATGCGAGTAGAGTGCGCTCGGTCCGAGTGTACTCTGACCGTGTAAACGTGGCTTTATAGGCGCTGTATTGTGTAGAGCAATTCCTATATTTTACTCTTGGGCAGAAGCCTCATTGCTTCCCTGTAGCCCGTGTCCGAGGCGCCGTGCACAGTTGAAAAGTGCACATTGTCCGTCGCCTCGCCGGCGAATAGGACGCGCGGTTGTCCCGCCGCGTCCAAAAGTGGACGGGACAAAACTGTCCGACAGTTCGGGTTCGCGGCCACGGAGTGACTGTCGTACGAGTAACTCCCACGGGTGTATGGATTCGAATACCAAGTCGACCTGCACAGAATATGAAGACATTTTTCATTCTAAAGTTGGGCAGCTCGTTTGGACGAGCGGTAGTGCGCTTGCCTAACGTCTCGGGGGCACCGGGTTCGAATCACCGGTGGGGGTCAACTTTGGAATGTTCAAATTGATTTCAAATTTCAAATTGAAAAAGTTGGCTGCGATCTGGATTGGAAAAGTAAGGCAAAGCAAAACACAGAGTGCGTTTCGCAGTCATTTCGGCGGCCCGTTTGGCGGCATCCACTTACAAAAGACCATGGATACGGAAATAACAGTATGTGAGGGGAGTAAGTAAAGCCCATTCATTACCACCCCATCCCATCCTTATCCCTCATCCTTAATCCTTCTATGGTAGACAGCGAAATTGCACAGCACCTATGGCGTTGCTTGTGCTTATAGGCGACGGTAGCCGTTACTACCATCAAATCAAGTTTATACTTTGCCTAATTATAGACTTGCACAGGTTACACTTGCGGAATTATGGACTTGCACAGGTCATAATATACAGTAACGTGTGTAGCGAAATTATTGCGCTTATATATTTGAAGTACAAGTATATATTTCCATTGCTCTCACCTGATGACAGCTGTGGGCTCTGGAATAGTCATATTTGTACCGAGAAACCTTCGGAGTAATTCCATCGTTTTCCTCCTGACTACGTCCTCGGGAAGAGTTTCGACCTGCGACACCAATCAAACTGATCAAGAAGACAACCTCTTACACCGGTCCCTTGAGACTATTATTGTTTATGGTCATTCTTGGCACCATGGAGGACTGACTCGTATGTATTGAGAAGTGGTCTTAGAATACCAGTAAATTATAATTGCGCAGATAGGAGACATGCTACAAAAGTTTGAACATAAAATAATAAGCCTCACCAACTTCGCCACGTCCCCACTCGTCCACAAAGTCAACGCGTTGTTTGCACCCATTGGACAACTGGCCCCGAATATCCTCGTGGTCCAGACGTCATCTTTCCCCACGCTCCTCAAATCTTCCCCCTTCCACATGAAGCCGAAAAATCCCAAGTCCCTCCGCCACCAGGGCTCGGGGAACGATAGGATTATCTTATCCATGACCCCCATTGGGATGTCTTGTATCGCTTTCAATTTGTCCGAGGGGAGAGAGGGGTAAAAAAGTGAGGCATGACTGAAAATTAATGTACGAAGGCAGTTGTTTACATTTGCAAGCAATTTAAATTTGTAATTTAGTTTTTTTATTTTATTAATAAAGCGATTTTGTTTTATAATTAAAATTATATAATTATAGGTATAAAATAAAGAATTGACTTTATATTGAGGCTCGACTCAAAAGTCCTAGGGACTAGAGACAGCAAACTTTCAAAAAGTTTCGGGACTTGAGACAGCAAAATTTTGAAAAAGTCTCTGAACTCAAGACAGTAAAATTTTCAAAAATTACCAGGGCTCAAGACAGCAATATTTTGACAAAGTCTCGAGACTCGAGACAGCTTGAATATTTTGAAAAAGTCCCGAGACTCAAGATAGAAAAATTTTGAAAGTCGGAACTCAAGACAGCAAAATTTTGAAAGTCTCTGAACTCAAGACAGACAAATTTTGAGTCTCGGAACTCGAGGCAGAAAATTTGAAAGTCTCGGAACTCAAGACAGGAAAATTTTGAGTCTCGGAACTCGAGACAGAAAATTTGAAAGTCTCGGAACTCAAGACAGGAAAATTTTGAGTCTCGGAACTCGAGACAGAAAATTTTCAAAATGTTTTCGGAACTCAAGACAGAAGTCTCTGAACTCAAGACATACAAATTTTGAAAGTCTCTGAACTCAAGACACGAAAATTTTGAAAGTATCTGAACTCAAGACACGAAAATTTTGAAAGTATCTGAACTCAAGACACGAAAATTTTGAAAGTCTCTGAACTCAAGACACGAAAATTTTGAAAGTCTCTGAACTCAAGACACGAAAATTTTGAAAGTATCTGAACTCAAGACACGAAAATTTTGAAAGTATCTGAACTCAAGACACGAAAATTTTGAAAGTATCTGAACTCAAGACACGAAAATTTTGAAAGTCTCTGAACTCAAAAGCATCAAAATTTTCAGTCTCGTTCCGCGACTCGAATACAGTAAAATTTTCAAAAGTCCCCGGGGTCTCGAGACAGCAAAATTTTAACCGTAAAGTAAAGTCCCAGTAAAGTCTCAGGCCACCAAACATCAAGTGCAAAATTCTTCTTCTTCTTCTCTTTTAATGTCTTGGCTCCAATCAGATCTTCTCCGATGATTTTGCCAGTGTCATTAGTAAAAATAGCAATTGGATCCCGAGAATAGTCAGTCAAGTCTATAATCTTTCTTAGTTCTCCAAAACAAGTCCGTCAGGTCCAAAGCGGGTCAGTGAGGTCAGGTCCAAAGCGGGTCAGTGAGGTCAGGTCAAGTCTCGTGAAAAATTCAAACTCGCTCGCTCACCGTTCCTTCAAAACTCCAATGGACACTGTCACAATGACGTTACCGGCCGCGTAGACATCTCCGTCTTTGCACTCAACCCTCACGTTGCCCGTTGCACTATCACCCGGCCAAACGATCTTCGTCACTTCCTTACTCAGTTTCGTCTCTAACGTGGACAGACCCGGGCCATTGTTATATCTGTTCTAGAAAATTTATGGCATGGAATATTTCTCTTGGAGTGCAACTAATTAATAAACTAAGGCCAGAGCGGAAAGAATGTAAAAAAATATGTATATAGGATGAGACTAAGATATATGATTGGTCTCGCTGCACTCGACTAGATACGGCCCTACCTAACGCACTACAATAAAACCCTTTTTATTGTAGTGTGTGTAAAACATCGTCACTATTTATCGCTTTTTACACAGTTTATTTATATTTTAACACAGTTTCACTAGTCAAATTGGCATTTTATTACAGTTTGCAATGTGACTAGCTCGGGTACGCCGAATTCGGCGTAGTATTTGTGCCCCATTTTTCAAGTACGTCGGCCGTATCTAGTCGAGCGCAGTGAGACCAATCAAATGTCTTTTATATAGCGTATTATTTCACTCGCTGACAATGTACCTTTCAATGAGTGAAGGAATTGAAAACGTGAGTGGATGAAGGTGGTATGTCGCATAATTCCAATTTTGAATAAATCGAGGTTAAAGTTTTACTTTTAATTTTTGAGATAAGTCGCCACAGAACTGTTTTTTGTACTAAATTATGACACAAAATTGTGTAAGCAACCTAAAATATTAACGGTATGATAGCAATTAAACACTTCTATTATTTAAATTAATAAAAAAGTGAACTTTCTGCACATTTTGCTTTTTAAAATTTACTGTACATAAAACCTTTTCAACTTTTTACGTTCCAAAAACGTCTTAAATCAACGATCTTAAGGTCTGTAATCATTCATGTGGACATATTACCTTCATCAACGCAAAAAACTCAAAAATCCGAGATAACACCTTCATCCACTCACATCTTGAATTATGTATCAAAATTTGTCCACCACTTGTTCATTATGAACATACAAAAATACAAATGTATTCTATCTTTTCATATTAAAAAAAAAAATATTACGCACTGCATATTTATCTAAATTTTAATTTTACTCTGAAATGAAAATTTAAGTAATCCCCTAAAAAAAGAAACTGAGGTATGTCCCAATTTGAAAACAAACAGTACGCTTACCAGTAGCAAATCAAAGAATGTCTTATATCCGTATCTGTGCCAGCTCAAGTGCTGGTGACCGTCCAACTCCTCGTAGCGGGAGAGGGCGCTGACGTCGTTCCAGTCGTTGGACGCCTCGTAGTTGTTCACCAACAGATTCATGAAATACAAGAACTGATCGAGGAAATCCCTGTCCTCGAGGACTTTGGGCTTCTCTTTCTCTAAGTAATCCATCAATCTGAAAAACAACTAATTTATTTTCATTTCAACATAAACCCAATCACGTACAACAGACACGGTACTACCACTCTCTGTGTGTGTGTGTGCGTGTTTGTCGCTCTGTGTGTGTTTCTTTCTCTCTCTATCTCGCTCTGTCTCTCTCTCTCTGTGTGTGTGTGTGTGTCTCTCTCTATCTCTCTCGTCTCTCTCTCTTTCTCTATCTCTCTCTGTGTGTGTGTGTGTCTCTCTATCTTTCTCTCTCTCTGTGTGTGTCTCTGGGCGTGTGTGTCTCTGTGCGTGTGTGTGTGTCTCTCTCTCTCTCTCTTTCTTTCTCTGTTTGCGTGCGTGCGTGTGTGTGTGTGTGTGTGTGTGTGTGTGTGTGCGTGTTTGTCGCTCTGTGTGTGTTTCTTTCTCTCTCTATCTCGCTCTGTCTCTCTCTCTCTGTGTGTGTGTGTGTGTCTCTCTCTATCTCTCTCGTCTCTCTCTCTTTCTCTATCTCTCTCTGTGTGTGTGTGTGTCTCTCTATCTTTCTCTCTCTCTGTGTGTGTCTCTGGGCGTGTGTGTCTCTGTGCGTGTGTGTGTGTCTCTCTCTCTCTCTCTCTTTCTTTCTCTGTTTGCGTGCGTGCGTGTGTGTGTGTGTGTGTGTGTGTGTGTGTGTGTGCGCGTGCGTGTCTGTTTCTATTTATTTCTCCTTCAATGTATTCACGACGACGCTGCCCTTGAAATATATTTTTGAGAGTTGGAACAATTTATAATGAAAGTTATAAAAAGAAGCTATAATAATTAAGACCGCTCCCAATTTCCAATGTCACAGAAAAATTAGAGAAGATAAGGACACCTCTGTAATTATATATTGTTACTAGCTGGCGCCCGCGACTTCGTCCGCGTTGAAAAAGAAAAAAAACCAAGTTTCATGAAAATCAGATAATTCGTTTAAGAGTTATGGAGGAACATACATACATACATACATACAATACCTACAAACAGATTTTTTATTAGTATTGACATATTATTATGTCACTCACTTCCTAGTTATATACTGTCCGACAGGCTCCGCTTTGTCCGTGGGCTCTTCGGCATAACCGAGGCATTTCTCCACAAGATCGTTGACCAAATCGCTGTCAACTGGTTCACCGTCCGAACGGAACATTCCAATATCTAGGCCTTGAGGTATAACGGTCACGTTGTTCGCTTTGGCCACGTCGTATGGACGACTCGGTCTCTCTCCGTGTATCCTAAAATGAATATTAGAAAGCACTATTGACGACACGTTTGGTCTAGTCGATAGCAACACTAGCTGTTAACCAAAGGGTTGTGACTTCGAATCCCGTTTATGTGTTAATATTTCACCTTTTTACTTGAGTCATGAATGTTTTGTATTTATAATATGTATGTATTACAAAATAAATCAACTATTTGGTATCCATAATACAAGAATTAGTTGCTTACTGTGGAACTAAATGGTGCTGTGTGAAATGTGTGGAGATATTTGAAGACGTGAGTCACACAATTACAATTTTGATTAAATCAAGGTTAATGTAATTTTTGATATAAATCATCACGGAAGTGATTTTTATACAAAAAATAATGATGCAAAGTTGTGTAAACAACCTAAAACATGATAGCAATTAAACACTTCTATTGATTAAATTTAAAAAAGAGAACATCACCCTCTCTAGGTTAAAAAGTTAGCCCCCTAACTTTTTAACTTTTTATTTTCCAAAAAATGTCTTAACTCAGCGATCTTAAGGTCTGTAATCATTCTTTTTTTTTTTCCTTTTGTAATCGTTCATAATGTCATATGGACATAAATTATTATCTTCATCATCATCAATGCAAAAAAACTAAAAAACCCAAAAATGCGACATCGTATCTATTTAATCTGCAGTCTGCCAAAAGCGAGGACAACTAACTCGCCGCTATCTCATTTAAAGCAACATGGCAATCTGTGTTCCACACAATAAGCCACTCCCCTTTTGTACTCTTGTACTGATTAGGATCTAGATACTAGCCATTTAAAGTTAAAGGATCATTTAAAGTGGAAGTTAGCCATTGTTATGGCAGATGAGTTAATAAGTTCGGCTAGTAAATAAATAAAAGTAAGAGTTCCTCGCTACTAGAAGGGCTGGCCTTACCATATCACTAAATAGGTAAGATATGAGCACAAAAATAGACCTCTGATCCACTTGTTCGGGAATACCGAGATTGTGAGTATACGTGGCATTACTAATTATAGGTGACAGTAGCCACCTATCGTCAAGCGGTTTGTGAGCCTGTCTGTTGAGCTTACCGTAAGAAAAATAATTAAATGCTTACCATTCGGCTCCCAATTCGACCACTCCATCACCAAATGGCACTGTATTCACTCGACCGCCAACTCTGGCCTGTGCTTCGAGGCCTAGCACCTTTTTTCCAGCTCTTGCCAGGGTAGTCGCAGCGGTGACACCTGACGAGCCCAGACCCACAACGATCGTGTCATACGGACGACTCGACATTGTGCTGGAAACGAAGAGGTAATTTTATTCAATTTAAGAAATCCACACTTTACGTAGCGACACGCTGCGACTTCAGCCAGGTTCAAAATAAAAACTACCATATCTTTTAAGAGGGAAGAATAGCACGCACTTGTCCATACAAAAAGAGAAAACGTTTTTCCACTTCTAAATATTTTACAATCTCCATGATTTTTTTGCATGTTATTGACACAGTGAAAGACTAAGTTTATAGGTTTCCCTGTTTTCAAAATTTTCAATAGATTCACACTTATTTAACCTCAAATAACTTAATTTTTGTGATTAAAACTTTGTCGAATTAAATCGTTTGTTTTATAAAAACAATCAAATTTTTTTTAAAAAGCGAAAGCTATAAACCTAGAATATATTATGCTGAAACAATCGACATGAAAATCAAAGTGATTTGTTAAGAATTAATTAGTGGAAACTGTTTTCTCCCGAAATGAATGAAGGAAGGAAATGAAGGAAGCTGCAATGCTCTCTATCGCACGACTGCCCCGGGGCTAGAGCGCACAAGCGATAGCATGTGTTTTCCTAAATACCTATCGCAAAGCTATACTTCCCTCTTAAGTTGGACCAAATTACACAAAGTTATGAAGTATTTTAGGAGTTCATTGGCCTCAAACATGCGACACGAAATTTTTATTTAAATAGAAAAGAGATATTATAAATGTGAAAGTAAATCTATGAAATTTCGCATACACATTGTCAAGGATAGGGATACAGGAAAGAACATAGGATACCTTTCATTACGATTACGTGAATTTTAAATGTTAAAATTAAGCGTATTTTCTCTATTTTTTTAAAATATAATACAAGTACATGTTAGAGTAACATTTAAAAACTGTAATGTTCATTTAAAATATTGAAAATTTAGCTATTGAAATCTGGTTACGTTTAAATTGTAAGGTTATGTTTCCTTAGGTTGAACAAATCAATTTCAAATAATATGAGCGTAAATTATTATTTTTATTATTTTACGCTCGTATTTTGCTACTTTTGCTACGTAGCTAATCCCGCACTGAATTTGATACACTTACCTAGCTTTAATTCAAAGTTTTGTTATTTACTTATTTCTGTACTAAAAACTTTCAATGTCATATACAACTTCTAAATATTGTTGTATTTTACGTACTTAGATAGAGTACTTACCTCTAGCTGATATATATAATAAATTAATTAACCCTACCGTACAAAAAAGATAAATATTTACATTAGATATAAATAAAATGAGAATTTAGAAAGTAAAAAAAAATAATCCCGAATATCCCGATAAAACGTAAGTAGGAAAAATAATGTAATTACCACAGAGCATTTTCATAGAATAAAATTGACATGACATTGACAATGACAACAAATATGTAGGCATTAGTTTAAGACTACTCTATACACTAAAGAGAATGGAAAACTTTCAGGGTGTTAGTGTTAAAAACTCTTTTTACAGTTTTACTAATTTTTTTTTTTACTTCGAACTCTTCGATGTGTGCTAAATGAGAATAATAATTATTTATAAAAAATGCATAGATACTAATATTATAAATGTGAAAGTACCTAACTTTGTCTGTCTGTCTGTTAACTTTTCACGCCTTAACTACTCGACCGATCAATGACCATAGGTAATACAATTTTGAATACATGTCAGGAATAAGAAAAGACATAGGTATGATACCTTCCATCCAGAAAAACGTAATGTTCCCAAGGGATTCTCTACAATCTATTACTATATACTTAATATTATAAATGTGAAAGTACCTAACTCTGTCTGTCTGTTACCCTTTTACGCCTTAACTACTCAAGCTATCATTGTGAAATTTCGCATAAAAATTGTCAGGGATACAAAAAGGACATTGGATACTTTTCATATGGAAAAAAAGTACTGTTCCTGAGGTAACCTCATCAATGCTGAAGTTCCATTTTTTCGAATGCCTAATTACATATAGTTACCTATTACTTCATAAAATCAAAATATTTACTTACTTTACGTCATCACTACTAACCAAACTAATGCACGACAATATCACTAATGCCAAGTGCACATCCATTTTTTTTAACCACAATATGTACCGTTTTTATAGAAAATACCTACTATAAGAAATGAAGCAATAAATTAACCACACAAACAATATGATGCGCTTATTTAAAATACCTTATATATTAGCGAACTAACATAAATACGATAAGGGTACCTAGAGGCAATGATAGTTAAAAACCCGGTTTCGAAATATCGTTGGGTAGAGGTTAAATGGAAGTTATTCTGTCAAGTGTCAAGTGTCAATTGGAAGTGACCTTTCTCGTTTTAGATTAAGTAAAGTCGGGGTACGAAAACCTTCGTCAGGGGGCCTAGTGCGAGTCAAACGCGTCAAAATCAAAACAAAAGCGTAAACGTCAATTTTAAATTTTTATGGGAATGAAGTAGTCCTAAACGTTAGCCACCAGGTAGCGCTGCTTCATTCCAGTACAAATTGACATTTACGCGTTCGATAGAGTAAATTCCTTTATCAAATTAGTAGACTCTTAGTACCTTTTGGAACTATAGCACTAAGTCAACAACTGACAGACGTTTGTAATGAAATTTTGGCATGACTGATACTGGCAAGTAAAAAAGGTGACGAACTTTTTCTTACTCCGACTATACATATCTACGCTATCTGTCACAGAGGGTCATCAATCAATCATCTATACTAATATTATAAAGAGGAAAGATTTGATTGTTTGTTTGTATAGAATAGGCTCCGAAACTACTGGACCGATTTGAAAAATTCTTTTACCATTAGAAGCCGACATTATCCCTGATGAACATAGGCTACTTTTTACCTCGGGAAAATGCTTCATTCCTACGGGAAATCTAAAATAAAAGAAAATACTAGCGGCTTGGCCCGGGAGATAGCGCCATCTATCCAAAATACGGTAGATGGCGTTTTATACTTTACTACGCGGACGAAGTCGCGGGCGCCAGCTAGTTATCACATAAAGTTAAATGAAACACAGTATGGTATCAATTAAATAAACTACTATTTATTTACATTATCATTACATTATTATACAAACCAACTAAACGCCTGTCGTTTAAAGAAAATGCGACTTTACGCCAACGCGTTAGAGTTTAAAATGAATAGTGGGAGTTGGTCTTTAATACCTTTTACCACTGACTCCGCCATGATTCCGTTTTAGGTGTACTTTTTATGTGCCGCTTTCTTTGGCATTTGTGGCGCAAAATCCATACTTTGTAGTATGCAACAAATAAAAGTGGAGAATATTTTATTTAGGAATACATTTTTAACACTTTTTCTGTGGTAAAAATAAAAAGATGACCAAAAAGTACCTAAGATTTAGGAAAATACCGAGTCGCTAAAAACATAATTTTACATAATACTTACAAACAATAAAAATAAAAATAGAATTGCACTATAATGTTCCATTTTTGTTTTGTTTTTTCATCATTTTTACTTAAAACACAACACAATCTAAAAAATGTTTAGAAATTCTTGTCAAAACGACTCACGTTGGAAGCGTTGAAACTGTTATTGTCTCTTAAGATTTCAATTTTAAGCTCACAAATCTTAAACTTAAGATTTAAGCTCTCAATCTTAACACTTATGCTTCAGTGGGCGGTTGCCAAGTGACCGCTGTCATCTTTCTATTGATCTCCTGCAGTATGAGATTGCATCGCGCCAGTTGCGCGGGTCGCAGTTGGGGCGTAGGGTCGCGGGTTCGATCCCCGGCTGGCGGCGGTTCCCTTTGGGCCCTTCGTAGAGCGCGACGTCTCCGGGCACGAGCTGTTGCTGATTGGAATTTTATTCCCATTAAATCTACAATTAATTAATTCGACACGACATCAGCTAGCTGGTCTAGTCACTAGACCAGCTGTTACCCAGCTGTTAACCAAACGGTCGCTGGTTCGAATCCGTGGACGTTTTGTATTAATTATAATATGTATATTGTATGTATTTACAAAAAAAAAGTAATGTATGTAGTACTAGCCGTTGGCCGCGACTTCGTCCGCGTTGAAGGAGATAAAAAGTAGCCTATCACATTAGTATCAGTCACGAGATAATATTTTTTTAAATGAGTGGCACTAGTGTACCTTTTGTACGCGCTCTTAAACTAGAAAACCAAGCGGAAGTTGTCCTGATCGAACCCAAAATAAATTATCAATCGATTTTATTGTGTGTTTAAATAGATATGAATACCTAGCGTCCGGTCCGTTACAAACAATTCCCAAACTGCCTGAAATGTGAATACACCTGAATCCTAAATAGACTGAATTATAAATCAACTGAATCCTAAATCGAGAGAATCTGAAATCAACTAAATCCCAAAAGAACTGATTCCCAATTCGCCTGAATTTCAAATTGCCTTAATTTTTAATTACTAAATTAACTGCACATTTTCTAAATTTATGTATGTAAACTTTTTTGCAATTGCTACTTTTCAAATGACAAAATTGACTCTGATAAACAATAAATATGCATAATATCTAATAATATTATCAATTTTCAATCTTCAAATTTTTAGGCAATTTCGGATTTCAAACGAAATGGGAATCAGGCAATTTGGGATTTGGTTGTAATGCACCGGACGCAATACCTATACCTATTTAATATATTTATCAATTTTCAAAAAAATTTAATGTTTTTTTTTTTTTTTATTATAACAAAAAGGAAGAAAGCTCACCCGTCTCTTTCTCTTTCCCCTTATAATCGTCATCCATTGATCTTGACAGAGATCTCTTTTTTGGTGTCTGAAAAATTATTTTTTAATATTTTTACACCCCATTACTAGATACTATCATAGCTGGGCACAAGATCGTTAATCCGTTAATCGTTAATTAACGAAGTTAACATTTCGACTGACAGATTAACTTTTAAGTTAACTTTAAAAAATGTTAATGGACTCGTCAACTTCCTTTAACATTCCTCAAATCCGTTAATCGTTAATCCAGTACCTACTATTTTGTAAAAAAGCCATCTGTCTGAAGTACGGCAACATACCGATGGCGACATCTAGCGTCCCCCTTTGGCAACTGTTAAATTACACACTCTAATTGTACACGCTTCTTTTTTTGTTCATAACCTGTTAACTTCCAGAACCCAAACCAATAGTTTTTATAAGTAGATCACTAACGCAGCGACATAAAAATTGCAATTTCTATCACTTGTTAACAAGTTAACGATTAACGTTAACTTCCGTTAAATTTTCCGAAATGTAAAGCTCTAACGTTTAACGAAGTTAACTTTTTTAGTAACGGATTAGCGGTTAACGAAGTTAACTATTTGATTAAGTCACGGGCAAAAGATACATATTTTTTTATGTTAAGGCAGACGAGCTGACTGTCCACTTGATGGTAGGTGGCTACCATCAGCCAATAACACAAGTAATGAAATAGATGTTAGAAGCTCGCTGCAGACTATGGAAAGATTAAGAATGAGGAATAAGGAAGGGATGTGATAATAGACTCTGGCATCCCTTATTTGCTCACCGAATCGCAACAGCACAAGTGCTGTCATTTCAGTGTGTAAGGGGATGGTTAATGCTGCCAAACGGGCTGTCATCTACCATCAAGTGGACCGTCAGCCTATCTGACTACCTCTCGGCTTCTAAAATTAGAATTTACCCTTTTATTTTGTTTCTGATAATGTTGAGCATCGTAAAATTGTGGCTGCGATCGTCTCACTCGACCGGTCCGTCTCCTTATATCTTCGACAGCGGGTAGATTGTCGGCTGCCCGTCGGGATGCGAAAAATGTGTGCCCGCATTTGCATGATTTAGACGCTACTGCAACCTAATTATTGAAATGATTATAAAATAACTCGTTTTTAACAAGAAATACAACCAACTACAAACCGTTTTCTCATGGATAACATTGTCAGAACTGAACCAAATTTAAATGGGAATCACTAGCTTTCAAATAAAAAAAGAATGCTCAAAATCGTTTCACTGAGTCGAAAGTTTTGAGGTAACAAACATTAAAAAAAATATGCAAAATTTCATGAAGATAGGTTCAATAGTTTTGGCTAGAAAATGTAGTAGACAGACGACATAATATTATTATTTTAAGTACATAAAATGGACGACAGTGGTCGTCACCACGTGTACCAGGTATAATTGAAAAAGAAAACACTTGCAAATTTCATAAAAAAAATATGATTATCGCCATGTTATCGACAAACCTGCATTTCACATTTCGGACAACTTTTAGCTATCATTTTGTTCTTTCCTATTTTTTTAACTTTATACATTTTGTATGTGGTATTTTTACACTATTAGAAAATTATATCGTCAACAAATCGTCAAATACAATAATTTCGAAGAAAAATAAATATTTCTGTTTGTTTCTATCATACCATATCATATAGTAGGAGAGCCGGCCTAAGATCGACCTTCACCCATCTGATAACCAGAGGAGACATATTTTTGATAAAATATTATTTATAAACAAACATGCCTATGATAACTTGCCTATCGAAAAGTGGTCATGGCTATTTTTAATTGAATTAATTTTAATCATTTTTTTCCTTCATCTTTACAAGCAAGCTTTTGGTTTTTAAATTAAATTATCTTTCTTATGATGTCATATTGAATTGGTTATCAGGTCGGTGTGGTTAGTAGTTACCTATATGGACATACCCTGTTCAGTGTTCACATCTACTTGCCAGGTAGCCATGAGCGGGAATAAGTAGGCAAGCCTACTTAGGCATATTCTGTGTGTTAATTCATAAATTTCATTTGGTTATCAAAAGAGTGAAGGTGATTAATTCATTTAAAAAAAGCCATGACCACTTTTCGATAGGCAAGTTGTCAGAGGCATGTTTGTTTATAAATATAATATTTGATCAAAAATGTGTCTCATCTGTTTATCAGATGGGTGAAGGTCGATCTTAGACCGGCTCTTAGACTAATACCCTTCCCTCCCTTCCCTTATGAATTCAGTGACGTATATTATCTGACATCCTGACAAAATTGTCAATGTCATTGTCAATTAATATAATAATCAAAATTCAAAATAATAGACATATATATAAAATATAGTATATCCAAAGAAGTTGCTTCCTCATAATCAACTCATAATGTTGCCCAATGCCCATGAGTATATAGTGATCTGGGATTGCCCTTATAGGATAAAAAACTGTCAATGTGACAGCCAATTATAAAAGTCACTTATGTCAAAATTGATTTGTTGTTTTGTTTAGCGGGATTGGCGGCTGACTGAAAGAAAGGTGGGTTGAATTCTATATTTCATCATAATACCCGACTATTACAAAATTATCAATATAAATTCTGTATAAGGATTAAGAACAATAAATTTTAAAGATACTGTACATCATGTAAATACAATACGTAACGTGTGCGTGATGTGGTTGCCAACAGTTATCGGACGCCTTTCTGTTTAAACAGTTGCAACAATTTATTGTTTTGTTATTAACGTAATATCATCTTATCGTGACGTCAGAAATAACTTGGCAGTGTTCCCCCTTGTTTGTGTACGGCTTTGTTGACTCACATAGTATCACAATTGTTTGAAACATCAAACCAGCAACAGCACTTTCAAAAACTATTCACCGACCTTGAACTCCTTGGAACAGCTGTTTGTGAGTATTTCTTTGCCTTTTCTTTATTAAAAAAAAGTAAAATCTTTTGTTTTTCTTAACCGTGATTCGTTGGTCATGAATTCTCGTAAAAAAACTAGATATTTTTATCGCGCCAAAATTTTTTCACTTCGATCTTTCACTTTATTTTATGAGAGGTATATTTGATAATAGTGGCTATCGTAAAACGTTTTTATCTTCATAAAACTAATTGGTAAACTGTATTTTGTAATCAAAAGGCGTTTATTTATTCAACATTGGCAGACTATTTGTTTATTTTTAATTGGACAGTGGCCAAGATTTGAATTCCATCATACAACTATTTCAGTAACCAAGCCATATGGGATATTTCTGTACGAAATATGTAAAACAGGACACAATTTCTTTTTTTAAAACTAATTTGATGACAAGGAAACATTATTTTTATGGTTGGTAATATTTCACCAATACATGTATGTATGTTCCACTATAACTCTTAAAAGAATTAATTGATTATGATATACTAGCTGCTGCTCGCGACTTCGCCCGCGTAACTTAGTAAATTATATACTAAAACTTTCCTCGAGAACCACTCTATCCATTGGTGAATACAACATGAAAACCGGTACAGTAGTTTTTGAGTTTATGGCGAACAGAGAGCACAAACAGACGCAGCTGAGGACTTGGTTATATAGTACCTATGTAAGGATTACTTATATGGTGTAATATTACATCATAATATTTGCAACCAATGAGTCACTCTTTTCTATCAAATCTTTATATATATTTAATTTATCAATTACACACACGATTGCAATAACTAGGTATAGGTATCATAACAGCTATATTGAAAGGTTAAAGTTTTACTTTTAATTTATGAGATAAGTAGCCGCGGAACTGATTTTTGTACAAAATTATGATGTAAAATTGCTTAAACAACCTAAAACACTATATGGTATGATAGCAATTAAACACTTGTATTATTTAATTTAAAAAAAAGTGAACACAGCACCAAAGTCTTCAATTAACAAAAGTAAAGTGCACTTTTTGATTTTTAAAATTAACTGGCGGAACATAACACCTTTATCAACTTTTTATTTTCCAAAAATGTGACAAAAATCGACAATCTTAAGGTCTGTAATCATTCATCTATACTAATAATAAATCTGTAGGGGTCTAATATGCTAAAAATAAATATTGTGTAATAAATTTCCTGCACATACTTACTTGCCTACTAAATATGTGAAAATATAAAATTACCAAATGACAGTTAACTCCTTGCCAAGAAAATCTCTTTAAAGATTGTTGCCAAACTGGTATGTAACAGGTATTTTTAATTTCAGTAACTAACTACTACATATTTGTGTTAATTCTAGTAATATTATAAATGCGAAAGTTTGTCTGTTTTGATGTTTCTTTCTAACTCCTTCAATGCGAAAACGGCTGAACAGATTCGGATGAAATTCACACACAGATAACTGGTTTATTACTTGGATATTTATTTTTTAGGAAAAATAGTTATTAGGTTTCCAAGAATCCCGAGGGATACTTAGGTCTATTGAAGTATTTTTTCGCATAGCATTGGTATGATGACATTTAATTTTATCCATTTCACGCATGCTAATTAAAAAAAAAATGGAAGAACATCGAAAATTTGATTTTATACAATTTTTATATTGTATATTATTATATATTATATACAACAAATTTCTCTACTTGTATAATGATTATTTTTAAATCATTGAGTTGCTTTCAAAAAAAAAAAATCCATTTGTACAGTCAATGTAACTAAGGTACAGTCGGCCTCATAAGTCGATTAACACATTCAAAAATGCAAAACAACTGAACACTCTACTTACTTACTTAATTACTTACTTACTGAAGCTTTTACGATCGTTTGTAAAATTCCCGGCACGTAACTTGGCAAGAATGGCGAGATTTTAGATTCGTTTTTTAGATCTGGTCGGGTATCAGGCGGGGCAAAGGGGCAAAATAACATAGTTACGACCACGCGATTGGTTCGCCACTCGCTCCGTGCCTCTCGCACCTTGCATATGTCCTGCTCACTCCTGCGTACACTTGCGTTAGTTTTATCTCACGTGCGCAAACTTTCTCCCACTATGGTAAAATCTTGCCAAGTTATGTGCCGGTTATTATACGTGAAGTTTATTTTGTTCTATAGTCGTG
This sequence comes from Synanthedon vespiformis, assembly GCA_918317495.1. NCBI lineage: Eukaryota > Metazoa > Arthropoda > Insecta > Lepidoptera > Sesiidae > Synanthedon > Synanthedon vespiformis. The sequence continues at coordinate 1,225,110 of OU906975.1, read as the reverse complement.
ACCGACGACTTATAGCGCGTTAAGTGTTCAGTTGTTTTGCACTTATAAATGTGTTAATCGACTTATGAGGCCGACTGTACCTTAGTTAGCGGCCCTTATCCTCATTGTCAATCCTCACTTGCAGTTATCAATACTATATAGTTACGTTTTATTTTCAATTAAGGGTCAACCATGGATTCCTTCTGCAGTCTCTTTGACCCGTCAGACGGTCAGAATAAACCGATCAAGAAACGCCATAAAGCCGACGATACAGTGAAGAAGAAATCTGATGTTCCACCGAAAGGTGAGACCTCAGAATGCAGTAAACAGTGAAATAAATTATCCTACTCGAACTTTGAAAAGATTCGGTAAAGGGTGGAACTTCTGGGCTAATATAACCCAAATCTTTTCAAAGTTGGAGCGAATAGGCATCTTCTAGGCTCGCTCATAGGTTTGCTCCATCATAGGTTTCATCATCCTCGCTGCACAGCTGATTGTTGACCAAGAGCGAACCTAATGAGGTATAATGATACTTACTAATATTATAAAGAGGAAAGATTTGATTGTTTGTTTGTTTGTATAGAATAGGCTCCAAAACTAACGGACCAATTTGAAAAATTCTTTTACCATTAGAAGCCGACATTATCCGTGATGAACATAGGCTACTTTTTACCTCGGGAAAATGCTTCATTCCTACGGGAAATCTAAAATAAAAGTAAATACTAGCGGCTCGGCCTCGGGAGATAGCGCAATCTATCCAAAATACGGTAGATGGCGTTTTCGCGAGCACCAGCTAATCTCTAACCAGGTTGTTTGTACCTTAAATAAAAAAACACAGGCAGAAGAAGAGGTCGCAGGGCATCCGGTAAGAACGAAACGCTTCCAGAGGAGTCCTCGTTCCTATGCGAGCCGCAGCTCAGTACAGAATTGCTAGTCAAAGACGTCAGTTACTTGGAAAACTACATTGAGATCAACAAGAGGGATGATGGTATGTGGAATTTGAAGATTTTGAACTGTCATTTGATAGCTACCGTCCCCTATAAGACAAACAGTGTCACAGTTACTCCCAAGATCCCTTAAGAAAAGTACTTTTCAGTGAATAAAAGATGCCCTTAAGCCTTTCTCGTATCCCCAACGATGTGTATGCAAAATTTCACGATGATCGGTCGAGTAGATAAGGCGTGAAAAGATAACAGACAGACAGACGAAAATGTGACTTTACGTCAACGCATTGGAGTTTAAAATTAATAGTAGAAGTTGGTCGTTAATACCTTTTACCATTGACTCAGTTTTAGGCGCACTTTTTATGTGCCGCTTTGGCATTTGTCACACAAAATCTGAAAAATTTAAAATTAAATTGGAACATAGGGTAAAATGACCTAATGTTGGCACCCCTCCAATTTATTGGCACCCTAAACTTTTCACTAAAAAATAAGAGAACTATTCCATAAACTGTGTTTCCCACAAAAAAATAAATAAATCTTGGGTTTATGAGTATTGTTAACACTAAACAGTAAAATGACTTAAACATTGTCAAACAACTTTCAAATTTTATTTGAGTTGAACAATAAATAGGTCGAAAGGTGCCAATAAATGGTCGTATTTCTTAAGGTGCCAATAATAGGTTATTTTCCCCTACTTTGAATTCCATAGAAACTCGATGCGACGATAAAAAGCCCAAACGTCGCAACTCGGGCCGCAGGAACAGACGTAAAAAGAAGTGCTCACCGCCCAAAGACGTCCAAATCTCAACTCAGGAGTTCGACACCGAGAGAGAGTGTGACGTGAATTGGAACAACCAATCGGATATACAGAAAATCTCGAATAACACGGTCGGCAAGAATGTCAACGATCTAAGCCAATACAAAGCGGTGAAGAGGAAAGATTTTCACGAACTGGACAACAATGTGTATCGGATCATTGAGAAGTTGGAGAAGGTCAATCTGAAAGATGACACATATTTGGCCGGTGATTTTAACACTGAAGTTCTGGACGACGATTTCGTGTACAGTTCTGATGACATGGACGATTTAGATTTAATGTAAGTATAGTTTTCTTGGCAACACACACACACACACACACACACACGTCACGTTTGGTCTAGTGGCTAGTAACCCGCAGGCTTATTTTCTAAATGCCTCTGCTGAGCGACAGGCGAAAAATTTGTGCAATATCACACTTTAAATCGTTAGTTTTTACCCAAACCATCCTAGTGTTATAAGCTATACGTGATACATATTGCACAAATTTTTCGCCTGTCGCTCAGCAAAGGCATTTAGATAATAAGCCTGCCGAGATGTTAACCCTGTTAATGGCAACCGGGTATTACGAGCTCACTCGGAAGATTTCGTACGATTCGAGCGCGCTTGGATCGCGTCCTATTACCGCACTCGTATGAAATTAACTCGTAAGAGTACATCGGTCCGTGTGTACTCTGACCGTGTCAACGTGGCTTTAACCCTTCATATGCCGGAAACGTGGATTTGCGTTAATAATTTTGCACCACTCGTGTGCCGGAACGCGGATCCACGCGTTGCGTCTACTGTACGTATCACAAGTTACACTTTGAGATTGTGACTTTACGCTTTACTGCATACAACGGCAATTCGGCTCGCTGGCGTTCGGCACACGAGAGGCTAACCAAACGGTCGCGGGTTCCTATCCCGCTAGGGGTAAACGTTTATGTGTTAACATTTTACCTTTGTACCTATCTATTTTCTATTTATAATATGTATGTATTTACAAAAAAAAAGTAATCTATGTAGTATATCAACTGTCAAGCATATAGTTGCTTAGTGTGGAACTAGATGGCGCCACTGGATCAAACGTGTCGTCTGCACGTGTGTACGTACGACACGCAAGTCAACCATCGAAAGTGCCATATTTTATAGCATACGTGCTAAATGTTCCCTTTAAAAACAGCACCGACCAAGAGGACTCATCGAGTGAAGTGTACGGAAGCCTTCCTCCGGAGCCTAGGTTCGGTAATGTGGAGTACAAATTGCAACTGGTGTCGCCGTGCGAAAGGAGATTCCAACATCTAGTCACGCAGGTAATCTTATATTTTATCTCATATTTAATCATGTGTAGAGTTGGGCCTCCTCACCTCTATTCTCCATGACTAAATACCGTAAGTCTCTGTCGCTTCCAGTTGAAATGGCGTCTCCGTTCGGGCGGCGGCGCCGCCGTTTACGTGGTGGGTGTGCGCGACTGCGGCGCCCTCGTAGGGCTGCCACCGAAAGCGCTGCGAGGCTCCCTGCGGACGCTGCGCCGCATGGCGGCAGCCCTGGGCGCACATCTGGCCCACGTGACCGCCCGCAGGGTGTGCAAGCTTCGCGCCGTTGCCGAAGTCTACTTGAGGATGGTGAGATGACTGTTTTCTTGTAAAATTGACACAGTAATGACTTTATTAAGGCTAAGTACACATGATCGCGCGGATCAACTGGTCGATATAATACATATGTTTGTAGAACTAGTACCGCGCGGTCATGTGAACTTAGCCTAAGGTTTATTTAGTCGATCTACTACAACTGTGGATTTCGCACGCTATACAAAACACTAGGAACTTTATGGAACATTTAAAAGTCATTTAAACCCAACCAAACGTATGTAGTTTAAAGAGAATGTGAGTTTACGTAAACACATTGGATAGTAAAAGTTGGTTGTTACCACCTGTGACTCCGCCATGATTACGTTTTAGGCGTACTTTTCATGTGCCGTTTTTGCATTTGTCAAGCGAAATCCATACTTGCTGTAGTACTTCGATGATCCTATCGTATTGAATCACATCCTTGTGAAGCTAAGTTTGCATATAAAAATAAAAACCCTTTGTAATTACAGATCGCCGATAGTAATCAAAGTGTTGAGTTGCGTGTGGCCGTGATGGGTGCGAACGAAGCCGGCAAATCTACCCTCATCGGTGTTCTTACGCAGGGTGAGTGTTAAAATTGTTATCCCCCCACTTAACGGAACCCTGAAGTCACGTTGACACGGCCAGAGTGCACTCGGACCGAGCGCACTCGTATAAATACTCGGACGCTACTCGTATTAGTGCAACCGGCTATTAAGCCGCGTTTACACTATCAGAGTGCACTCGGACCGACCGCACTCGTATAAATACTCGGACGCTCCTCGTATTATGGCAACCGGGTATTAAGCCGCGTTTACACGGTCCGAGTGCACTCTTATAAATACTCGGGTATTGCGAGCTCACTCGGACCATTTCGTCCGATTCGAGGGCACTAGGATCGCGTCCTATTTATAACTGCACTCGTATGAAATTGACTCGTAAGAGTACATCGGTCCGTGTGTTCTCTGACCGTGTCAAACTGTCAACGTGGCTTTAACACCATTTGAAGGAATCGTGGATCCGCGTAAATAATTTTGCACCATTCGTGTGCCGGAACGCGGATCCGCGTTGCACCTACTGTACGTATCACAAGTTACACTTGACATTGTGATTTTACGTTGTACGGCATACAACGGCAATTCGGCTCGCTGGCGTTCGGCACACGATGCTGCAGCATCAAGTAGTCTGCGGGACACCCAACTCCCCAGCAGCTCGCAGCAGATATAGCGTGTTTACGCCCAATAGAAAGTCTTAGTTTATAACTTGATTTCTACGTTGCTAGGTGAACTTGACAACGGACGAGGCAGCGCACGCCTAAACATGTTCAGACACCTCCACGAAGTGAAAAGTGGGAGAACGTCTTCCCTCAGCCATGAGATACTTGGGTTCGATGCTCAGGTGAGTCAAATGCTTAATGTACACATGTTTTAGTTTCTTAACTTACAGCAAGAGGTGGCGTGCCGGTCATGTGAACTTAGCCTAAGTCATTACTATGTCCATTTTAAATGTTCTATAATGTTCGTGGTGTTTTGTATGGCGTGCGAAATCCACAGTTGTAGTAGATTGCCTTATGCCTTGATCACACGTACCGAGCAAACGAGCGAGACAGTGCTCTCGGCCGAGTACTCGGTGCGTATAAACATAGCGCCGAGCGCTCGACCGAACAAAGCGGCGAGACAGTAGCTCGGCCGGCCCCCGATTGAAAAATTATTTTACCCATAGAAAGCTAAGTTATCAGCGAGTAACAGGCGACCAACTCGCGGACACCAGCTAGTATTTTACTAATAATTTTTCAGGGCAACGTCGTGAACTACGGCTGCAGCGAGCTGATGACAGCTGAGCGTATAGGCGAGAGGAGTGCCAAGTTGGTTTCCTTCTTGGACCTGGCCGGTCACACCAAGTACCAGAGGACCACCCTCCACGGACTCACAGGATACTCGCCGCACTATGCTATGCTCGTTGTGAGTATGCCTTTGGGGGCGTTACGTAACGCAATTTGCGAAGATTTTTTACCAACGAAATGGGTTTGCCAACTTGGGAGAACAAAATACACCCCCCGAGGGAATCCCTCTAAAACATAACTATATGAAGTGGGATGCTCATTTGGGAGATCTGTAACGCATCGTAACGCTTTACAAGACACCCCCCAAAATGCATTACGTAACACTCGAACGTCCCCCGAGAGCTGTGCGTGCGAACAGAGGTGTCGTTCAATTTGAAAAGTATCCTGAATGTTAATTTGAGACCGTGTGAACGGAGGGAACGAACGCGACCTTAAGGTGTCGTTGAATTTGAAAAGTATCCTGAATCCTAATTCAAGTCTCTTTTTAAAATATCACTTTCAGATATCGGCAACGGCCGGCATTACGCGCATAACGGAAGAGCACATAGGTCTACTGGTGGCCCTGAAGCTGTCCTTTTTCACGGTGATCACCAAGTGCGAGCTGGCGGCAGGCGCCCTGCCAGGTCTCATCGCCAGGCTGGAGGAGTTACTCGCGCCGGCGGACAAGGTATATAAAATAGAGATGGCCAGATACTATCCGGTTTCCGGCCAATCCGGCCGAACACCGCAGTAGTTTTAGCGTCTGTTTATAATTAAATAAAACCTTTCCTCCCCAGAAACCTCTGCTCATATCTGATGAGAACGCGGCGAGAAACTGTGTGGCCCCACAAAAGTTGATACTGGACAGTGTCGACAGAGGGAACCACTGTCAGGATTCAGATGAAGAAAAAAGGTATTTTTACATATATTAGAATAGAATAGAATTTACATGCTACATAAAAATGTCGTACTAGAGAATTGTAGTTATTCAAACAATCCTAAATAAAACTTCACAGAGGCATTCATAAAATATTGTGTTAGCTAATTACTACTAAACAATGCAACGGATTTTAATTCGGTTTTTACTAATGGAAAGAGGGATAAACGGGGTAGGTCTGTGTGTAAAAAAAAATTGCATCCCATGCGAAGCCGGGAGCGGGTCGCTAGTATTGTATAATGGTTTTTTTTTTCAGCTCTAAAACAGAAGTGGCAGTGTTTCCCGTGAGCTGTGTGCGCGGTATGGGATTGAATACGCTGCACGCTTATCTCCTGGCCCTACAGCCGCCCACTGATCAAATCGAGGACAACAATGACGCCAATGTGAGTGGGCTTTCTACTTCACCTACATAGTCACCGCATATGGAATTGCGCTACCACACTACTCGCGAAGTTCCTCGGCGAAGTATTCGGGAAAGTTGACCGAAGTACGCCCGAGGCGAGGTAAAGTTGGACGAAGTAAGGCGAGGTGCCCGTCCACACTCTCGTATTCGCCTCGCCTCGGCCGACTTGGCGAGTAGTGTAGAGGCGGGGTAACGATATACTTGCGTAAATATATACTTGAACACTCGGAAGCAGTATTCTTTTTTCTAAATGAGAGGTCCCTAAGTCCCTATGTTCTCTTTACTTGAAAAATACAAAAAATAAAAATACACACTCCGCAGGAGCCGTGCGAGTTTCAAATCGACGAGATATTCCACGTGGACGAGACTGCCGGTCCGGTTGTCGGCGGTCTGCTCGCCCGCGGACGAGTGTGCGAGGGCGACCGGCTACTTGTCGGGCCGCTGGACGCGGGCGAGTTCGTAGACGTGACTGTGCGCAGCGTGTACCGGAACAGGGTGCAGTGCGGCGTCGCTAGGGCGGGGCGCTCGGCCTCCCTCGGCCTCGATCGGGCTCCGCTCGGCCTGAGAGCCGGGATGGTATTGTTGACGGCGCCGCCCCCCGGCCGAGGTGGGCCGAGACCGACGTTTGGAGGTTGCGGCGGAGCGTGTGCGAAACGGGTGAGTGTAATACTTTGTTCCATGCAATGAATCAACACATTTTTATTAATTGGGTTTCTCCAAGAACGATCCCAAAAAGAAACCCCGAAAGAAACTAAGTAAACTATTCTTTTTTGTCATCATTTTGTATCAAAATTAATGCAAAAATCATTGGATTTATTAAAGTTTCAATCGATTTTCATTTCAGGTCTCAAAGTTAATCAAAAGCGGCAACGTCGACGCAACCGATAGAAAGAATAGAAGGAACGTCAGAAGAAAAAACAAGAATCTCCTACAGGACATTGCCAACGTCGAGAACAGTCTGACCAAGGAGTGTATCCTGGAGAACAACAACACGTACAAGTCGGACAGCGACGCTGAACACGGTGAGGATAAAACACCTTCAGTTGATTGTTTGAATCTCATCAAAAAGGGTTTATGCAAATTTAAGGGGAACGTGTATCTTAATCTTTGCACGTTAATTGCCACATAACGCGACGTCGCGTGAAGCGGCCTCCTATGGTGTGGCAGATAACGCGAAGTCGCGTGGTGGTACCGCCTTACAATAATGCACGAATACTAAAATAGCAAGCTATTCTGGCTTCTGGTATTTGTTTTGGCCACTACTTAGGGAAATGCATTCAGTGTTTTTCGGCTTCAGCATCAGCGGTAAGTTCAGCATTTCGGCTTGGCAATTAACGTGTTGGTCTGTTATGTAGATTATAGACCTTAACATAAGTGTAGAAAAAAAATTGTGTGTGTCAGCTCCGAGGCACGACTGGAGTTGAAATTGTATTTTGAATACGAAAACTTCGGCCGCACATTCAGTGAACTTCGGTTATTTTCATACGAATGTTTTTATTTATCGTCTCCCTGGAGCTCGTTATAATATTCCGAGCGAAGCAGATCCGAAGAACTCATTGGTACGGGCCTAGTTAGATAGAACCCTCGACCTCGTAAACATGATAGTTTCTAATATTTTAGTACAATTGAGTTACTTTCAATATAGTTGAGTTACTTCAGTACAGTTGAGTTATTACTTTCAGTACAGTTGAGTTACTTTAATATTTTCTTGAACTGAATTTTGGCCCACGTGACAGTCATTTTCAATATTTTTTGTTTTCATTTAAAGACAAAGACACATCGTCGGATAGCGAAGGGTGTGTTTGCAAGGATGAAATACCACTCGAAGATCCCAACGATCCGCGAGGATGTATTTTCTTTCAGGTGAGCGTTTCATTACTATCCGAAAGGTGTACCCAAAGCTATCGAAAGCCTTTAAAAATATCTCTTTTTTTAAATGTTAAGGTCGACACACAGGCTGACTGCACAATTGTTGACTTGCGATAATGTTTACAATTTGAATTGTATGAAATTTGCGCAATAATAACGCAACACAACACACGTTACTGTATAAACTGTGCAAGTCAATAATTAAGCAATTATAACCTGTGCAAGTATATACTTGTTTGCTTTTTTGTTAAGGTCGACCAACAGGGAAACGGTCCAGTTGCCTGTTGGTCTTTAGCACAAGCAAAGCCACAGGTGCTGCAAATGCGCTCACTCACTCACTCACCGAAACACAATAGCACATGTGCTGTTATTTCACGACGCTCACACGTGCTGTAAAGTGGGTGGTTACTTTCAAATCTAGACCGAAACACAAAAGCACATGTGCTGTTGTGTTTCGGTGACCGGAGCCAACTTTGAAAAGTTCATTTCCATAGACGGATAAGGGGTAACGGGCTCTAGCATCCCTCTCACTCACCGAAACACAAAAGCACATGTGCTGTTGTATTTCGGTGACAGGACAATAATGACTCGGCCGGGAATCGAACCCAAGTCACCTGTGAGACGTAAGGCGAACACCCTAACCACTGATCCAACGGGCTCGTCAAGTTTCAAGTTTCCGTTGCGTTTGCAAGATTTTTACTCGCACATAATAAATAATTTTGTGTGTATGTCAACTCGATTAAAGTGTTGAATTATTGTCGGTAGGCTTCGGTGCACGTGTTGCGTCACGCGACTACTATATATCCAGGGTTTCAATGCACAGTGCACGTCGGCAATGTTCGACAAACCTCCATTATAGAGGTAAATATATTTTTTGTAAATACATACACATTGTAAATGTAAAACATCCATGACTCAGGTAAAAAGGTAATGTTAACACTTATAAACATTTGCCCATAGCGGGATTCGAACCCGCGACCGTTTGGTTAACAGGCCTAGGGTTACTAGCCACTAGAACAAACGTGTCGTCAAATGTCAATGATTGTTATTTAAAAAAGGATTTAGTACATACATACGCATTCGTCAGATCATTTCATTTTTCCGTATTAGTCAGAATTTTAAAACCGATAACGAAACCGCACTTATTGTAATTCCGCATTCGACAGATTCCGCTTTCGTCAGATAACCAGTTGGACGAACCTGACGAAAGTGTCATTATTGGTTTTCCACATTCGTCAATTACGCTTCGGCCGCCGACGAAACCAATGCCATGACCAAAGCGAACTAAATTTTCATGAATCTCATAAAATTTATGACGAAAGTGTAATCCGACGAATGTGCGCCTACTAAATCTAACCCCGGCCTCTGCACTACTCGCGAAGTCGGCCGAGGCGAGGCGAATAAGACAGTGGGGACGGTCACCTCGCCTTACTTCGTCCAACTTTACCTCGCCTCGGGCGTACTTCGCGTGTAGCGTGGTGGCGCAGTAAAAATGAACCTTTTGCGGTTACCACAGGGTATAATGTCGCATAACAACAGTCTTTCGGCCGGCGGTCGCGCCTCGGTAGTGTTCCGATTCACGAGATGTCCTGAGTACCTAGTCGTCGGAAGGACACTCCTCTTCACGGCCGGACTTGGCACCAGGTGATTATTCTTGTCTTGCAGCCGCCAGAGTCGGATTTATCCGACAATTATTTTTGTATCAGACATTCTGGGACTCAAATTTTGTTTTTTTTTAAACTCTCTTCGGTTATTTAAATAAACATTGATATACTTAATTAAAAAAATGCACAAAAATCAAAAATGAAAATTTATATATAATAATTATATTTTTTTCTATATTTCAGGGCCATCGGACAAATAACTCAGATATTTCCATACGTGCCGTGAAATAAACTTGACAACAGATGTATTGAAAAATAATAATAATAAAAAAAATACATTTTTAATTGTAATTTTTAAATGCACTTAAAAATTGAAATTATAAAAATCTTTGTGTTGACAAAAATGCATCTATAGACAAAAATGTTTATAAACATTTCAATTCTAACAAAAACATAGCTATCGACAATCGATGTACTACAAGTGTGGATTTCGCGTGACAAGTGCCAAAGCGGCACATGAAAAGTACGCCTAAAACGCAATCATGGCGGAGTCAATGGTGACAGGTGAAACCAACTTGTACTATTCATTTTAAACTCCAATGCGTTGACGTAAAGTCGCATTTTCTTTAAACGACATACCTACGTTTGGTTGGTTTCAAAAGACACATGACAGAGTTGATGCTCTACGCGTATGTCGCTTTTAAATGTTCCCTAAAGTCCCCAGTGTTTTGAAATCCATAGTTGCAATAGATCGACGAAATAACCCTTAGGCTAAGTTCACATGACCGCGCGGCACAAGTTCTACAAACACGTAGCGAGCTGTTGATCCGCGCGGTCATGTGAACTTGCCTTAAAGTCATTACTATGTTACTTTTCAATGTTCCCACAAAGTTCGTACTGTTTTGTATGGAGTGTGAAAAATCATAGTTTTAGTAGATCGACGAAGTATTCGGGAAAGTTGATCGAAGTACCGAAGTAGGCGAGGTTGAAGTTGGACGAAGTCCGTCCGGCGTCCACACTGTCGTATTCGCCTCGCCTCGGCCAACTCCGCGAATAGTGTAGAGGCGCGCGGTATGGCTAAGTTCACATGACCGCGCGGTACAAGTTCTACAAACATGCAGCGGGTTGTTAATCGGCGCGGTCATGTGAACTTATCGTTAAAGTCATTACTATGTCACGTTTAAATGTTCCCACAAAGTTCTTATAGTGTTTTGTGTGGCGTGCGAAAAAACATATTTGTAATACATTCGCGGTACAAAAACTTTCGTTAATTTTCAAATTCACTCATTTATCAGGTCGTACTATTTTGAAATGGAACCACACAACTGATTGACAGACGTTTGAAATAAAATTTTGACCTGGTGCAATTTTAAGGTGACTAACTTTTCTTACCCCGACTGTACATTGATGCTTGCATAGACAATGTTTGTAATATTGACAAAAGCTCTTGAAACGACTCGACTTTCAAATATAATTTCGATTTATGGGGAGTATTGTTGTGCTTTTTTTTTTAAAATCAAATGGTTTTTGTTTTTTATAAAGTTTGTGCTGTCTAGAGTATATTTCATCTATGGTCTTTTTTTTTTTCTAGGTGTCCTAAAAAAAAATTTTTTTTCATTAACTAACCTCAAAATCCCCTGGACGATAAAGAAATTTTCCAAATTTTAATTTCGGATTCCAATTTCCTAAAAAATTCCTCAAGTTTACGTTTCTAATTCTCATTTGTCAAAGTAATTATAGTATTTTAAGTATTCGAGACTCTAACTAAAGTCTCGAGACTGAGCAATAAAATTATCTGTCTTTTTCTTTCTTTCTTTCTTTCTTTCTACAAGTCTCGATTTGTTTTTTTTTTCAAATGCTTTTTTTTTAAATAATGGCAGCTGTCAAATCTTTTAATTAATATACATATATGTTATCTTCTCAATAGTCAAATATAATAATTATAAGGAAGAGTGTTTGTAGTTAAATTTTTAGGTTTAAAAATAGGTAAGCTTTTTTCCCCCTCAGAGCAAAAAGTGCAAAATTAGTGTCCCACTCAAAATGTACAAAGCGCAATATTTTTCTTATAGGTTATGAATAGATTCTTTAGTTGGGGAGTTTGTGTGTGGATTTAATGTTTTTGTACATTTTTCTGTACATTTCGTGTTTTGTACATTTTGAGTGTACAAGTAGCAAAATGTGCACCACACTTTGACATTCTGAGACACTAGACATTTTGACAGACTGGTCATTTTGGAACAATGGACATTTTGAACCCGAGCCCTCAAAATGTACAAAACGCAATTATGTATGTATGGTGTTCATTATGCGTCTTGTACATTTTTCGTTATGGAAACTTGACGCGTGTTGTACATTTTAACATTTTTGTGTTTTGTACATTTTTGCGTTTTGTACATTTTGTGTGTTTGTACATTTTGCGCTTTGTACATTTTGCTCTGAAGGACCCTTTATCGTGTGATTTTTTTTAAATAAGTATAGTTTTTTTTGTCTCACAACTAATAGTTGGCACAACTTGTTCTCTAACAACTCCAGGGTACTATTTGTTAGATTTATAGTTCAATTTTTTTGTATTGAATACAAATAATTTAGTTATATAAAATATATCTTATTTTTAATATCAAATATAAAATATATATATATAATTTGACCGCCTCTTGTATAAAATTTAAATACAGGCGAACAGCGACTTTGCCAGTAGCAGTTACAGGGGCCCTAGCCAAGAGCACAATGCAAACGGGAGCGCCCGGTGATTGGTTGTTGTAACGCCCACATAAAATTTTGACCAATCACCGGGCTTTCTTTTCTATCGTTTCGTAAATATACGCAACGCTCCCGTTTGCATTGTGCTCTTGGCTAGGGGCCCAGAAGACTACCGTGAAATAACCGGCAGGCCTATTATCTAAATGCGTCTGCTGAGCGACAGGCGAAAAATGCGAAAGAATTGTGCAATATCACACTAAATCGTATTTTTGCGTAGAAGTTAACGATTTAGTGTGATATTGCACATTTTTTTCGCATTTATCGCATGTCGCTCTGCAGAGGCAGAGCAGGAGATAATAAGCCTGCGGTTAGTCCGTTTTCGTAACTGCAGTTTCGTAATTGGCCACGAAATGGGAATTACTTTTCACTGTTTCGTAATTAACTACATATATCAAACAAGAGTTGATTTACCGTTTCCGTAATCGAGTATTTTTTTCTCATTCGTAGTTAATTACTGAACACTTTCAATTATTCTTTTTTCGTAATTAATTATTAAAAAAGATTTTATCAAACTATGAAACAGCACATGTGCTGTTGTGTTTTGGCGAGTCAGTAAGGGATGCCAGAGCCACATACCATCAAGTGGACTGTGAAGTGAAGTGACATTAACATTAAAAAAACATATATAAATGATAAAAAAAAAGCTAATAAAAATAAATAACATTTTTATTAAGATATTTTGAATATCAATATTTTTTTAAATGTTGATATTTCAAAGTTAACTTTACTTAAAGCACTGTTAGATTTAATTTACTAAGTAATGCACTAATTGTCTTGAATAACTTGTAAATATATATTTTTTTAACTTTAAGTCATCTTTAAGTATACAATAATGTTGATTTAATTGTATTAGAAAATTGCAATATTAATATTAATAATAGAAAAAAATAAATAAAGAATGAAAAAGTTTTGAAGGTCTTTTTTCTTTTTCCCCCTGTTGTTTTTAAAGTGTAAGGTCGCCATAAAGAAAAATCATTTTTTTTGAAGTAATTCTTTTTTCTATTTAAATTTGAAACTTTTTTTGAATAGAAAACTTTAGGCGTCAATTTTTAGGTCTAGATCCAGATTTAGGGTTATTGCGAATACAAATATATTATCCTGCAACTCGCTTGATGTATCACTAACCCAATAATTGGTCTTTTAGATGTAAAAATTCATTTTGTAAACATTCTCAAATAATTGATTAAAGTGGACATGTAAGTGCACAAAAAATCCATCAATGGATTAAAGTGGACATGTGCACAAAATACATCAATGGATTAAAGTGGACATGTGCACAAAAAATCCATCAATGGATTGAAGTGGACATGTGCACAAAATGCATCAATGGATTAAAGTGGACATGTGCACAAAATCTATCAATGGATTAAAGTGGACATGTAAGTGCACAAAAGTCCATCAATGGATTGAAGTGGACATGTGCACAAAATCTATCAATGGATTAAAGTGGACATGTGCACAAAAATCCCTTAAATGGATTGAAGTGAACATGTGCACTAAATCCATCAATGGATTAAAGTGGACATCTAGGTGCATAAAAAACCATCAATGGATTGAAGTGGACAAGTGCACAAAAATCCATCAATGGATATAAGTGCACAAAAATCCATCAATGGATATAATTGCACAAAAATCCATCAATGGATTAAAGTGGACATGTGCACTAAATCCATCAATGGAGTGAAGTGGACATGTAAGTGCACAAAAAACCATCAATGGATTAAAGTGGACATGTAAGTGCATAAAAATCCATCAATAGTGGACTTTTTTTGCTTTGCATGTTTGGAAAAAATAAAAAACAAAATATTTTTTCAGTTTTATTATCTTTTAAGAGGAAAACAATAAATATTTAAAACTAAAACAGTTCTATGCTAAATGTGACGTTTTTATTCTAATAGTTAAGTTAAGATAAGTTAAAGACGATCAACAAGATCGTCAAAAGGAAGTTCAAGACTCTTTGGCGCACTTCTCCCTCAACTTCGTTTTGAGCAAATATCATTTTTCACTCTCTCCCTCCTACCGAGTCTATTATGTCGACTGAAGTTAATTTATTAAGGCAGAAAGTATAGTATAAAGTACTCTGTGACGTTAAAATATGAAGTACTCTGTGGCATATTATTAAAAACGTAATCTGACAGTTGAAGGAAGGAGGTCATTAAAAAGTATTGGGACTAATAAAGTGGTTTGAATTAATGGACATTTCTTAGTTATTATTCACCCTTCCTTATACGTTTTTTATTACTATTTTTCATCGCCATTATTTCATTTTCATAACTACCCACATTAAACTCGTCAACAATGTCGTCAACAGTTTAAGACTGTTTGGCGTACTTCTCTCTCAACTTCATTCTAATCAAATTTCTCTTTTCAATTTCTACCCTACTGAGTCTTACTACTCTTGTATATTTCTTATTGTTCACTTTTATGAGATTTTTATCACTATTTTTCACTTTCCTTACCGTCTTGTTACTATTTTCCACTTTCCTTACAGAGTTGTCACTATTTTCCACTTTCTTTACAGTCTTATCACTATTTTCCACTTTCCTAACCGTCTTATCACTGGACACTTTGACACTATTGGACGTAACGTCCTTTTGTAACGTTTTCTCCCCATGTTGTATCCCAAAATCTGTGCGTTTTTCCAACTCACTAAAATCACTTATACACTCCCTTTCCATTTTATTGAAAATCTTCAAAAACTGCCAAAACTCAACGTCGCCACCCCTCACATTGTTTTCGTAGAAATCCTTAAGTTTCTGATCGCACTTGTGCTTGTTCACTATGGGGTGCGGTTTCTTGTATCTATTCTCTGAAGGTTTTTCCTTATCACTTTCCTTACTGTCCTTATCCTTGGTCTTGTCTTTATCCTTATCCTTGGCCTTGTGCTTCCACACTTTGGGCTTATAGGGCTTAGCGTTTGGATCGTGCTTTCTACTGTGAAGCCTCAAAGCGCTCATATTTTGGCAAACTTTCTCGCAAACATCGCAAGGGTAGTACATTTTCACGCCTACCCTCTTGGCCATTTTACTCAAAATCTTTATCCTATCCGCATAATTGGCTAATTTGTCCGAATTCGCATCAAAAACGTCAAAATCTGCGCTCTTAAACCTGGGCAACGGTTTGAAATCACTCAAACAAACGTTCTTCTGTTCGACTACCCACTCTTTGCCCTTTTTCGTAAGAACTCTTTCAAACATACCCTCATTTTTTATTTTTCTCCTTTTCTCATCAATTTTGACGTACGCTTGTCTATTCAAATAACGTACTGTGGGTATTATTTGTATCTCTTTTATGTGTTCGTCGTCAATGTCGTAATAGTATCGCGAGCCGTTTCTAGTTGAGATTTTATCTTTCAACTTGTAGGGTAGTTTGATTGTTACGTTGTGTTTTCTTTTCATGTGTTGATTTATTGCAACACTTGTCACGTGATTGCAGAGGGGACATTTTTTTAGCGTTTTCTCACTGCAATAGTCGAAATGAATCTTGCAGTGATCCAACAGTTCTGTTCTCGTACTGAACAGCTGAAAGAGGTGTTGGTTTCGTTGAATAAAACTAGTTGTTTTGCACGCGACTTCGTCCGCACAACTTTATGAAACATAGCCTATGTCACTCGCTGATAATGTAGCTTTATATGGGTGAAAGAATTTTTGAAATCGGTCAACTAGTTTTTGAGTAATAAGCAATGTAACGCTTGACCTATTTTTGCTATGACACTTTGGCCAGCCTTTATTTTTTTAAATTTTATTTTAGCCAATCCCTCGGGAGCAGTACTCTTTTTCTGGATGAAAGGTACCATATGTCCTCTCCTGTATCCCTGACTATGTGTATGAAAAATTTCATCGTAATCGGTTCATTAGTTTTTGCGTGAAAGCGTAACAAACAAACAAATAAACTCACATACACATTTATAATATTCAACTTACCTTAAAACAAAGATAACACTGATGGGTATTGATCATAATCTTTCTATTTACTTTGATTTCATCATTTACATTATCTTTGACGAGTTCATTCTGTGATGTATCCTCATTTATATTAATTTCATCATCATTAACATGTGATGTTTCATCATTTGTATCTTTATGAGCAATTACTTTATTAGTATCACTATTTCTTTCAACAGCTTCATTCTGTGATTTGTCCTCATTTATATTAATTTCATCATCATTAACATGTGATGTTTCATCATTTGTATCTTTATGAGCAATTACTTTATTAGTATCACTATTTTTTTGAACAACTTCATTCTGTGATGTATCATTTATATTAATTTCATCATCATTAACACGTGATGTTTCATCATTCGTATCTTTATGAGCAATTACTTTATTAGTATCACTATTTCTTTGAACTATTTCATTCTGTGATATATCATTTATATTAATTTTATCATCATTAACTTGTGATGTTCCATCATTTGTATCTTTATGAGCAATTACTTTATTAGTATCACTATTTCTTTGAACTATTTCATTCTGTGATATATCATTTATATTAATTTTATCATCATTAACTTGTGATGTTCCATCATTTGTATCTTTATGAGCAATTACTTTATTAGTATCACTATTTCTTTCAACAGCTTCATTCAAACAAACGTCATTATCATTATCAACATTTTGTGATGTTATATTACTTATAATGCATTTTTTAGATTCTTCATCATCACTAGTGCTTATTTCAGCATCCAATTCATGTGTATCATTACCAAAGGCTTCATTAGAATCTATTATTTCGCACTTATTATCTATATCGGTATCAATTTCCATATTTTTTGTGTTTGTTTTGAATGTGGATTCCTCTAGTTCATTATCATTATTATTAGATAAATTAGTTTCGTTTTCACTAGCAACTTTATCACTAATAACAAAGTTATTATGCTCTTTATTATTATAATTTTCATTATGCTCAGAGTTAGAATGCAATGCGTTATCTGCTCCTTTATTTTTTTTATAAAATTTAATGACTAGGGGATCTGAAATGAGTTTTTTTTTTAATTAAGTATAATTATGAAAATCAAACGCTAATTTAGTACGACAAAGAATTCACTTGGGAACGGAAATATTGTTTTTTCTGTTTTTTTTTTTTAAATACAAACCTTTCTTGTTGACGCTTAAGCAAAATCTCTTCATACGCTTGTTGTATAGCCGTCTCGTTTCCTCCAATTGGCGACGGAGCATCTTCTGTCTCGCTCTGTTCATCAATTTCTTCAACTCGACTTTGGCCAGTTCCCTTTTCTTTCTGTCCACACCTTTCTCTTTGACGGGTTTTACTGAAACAATTACAATCAATTTTATTATGACATTTACAACAGTTGCGACAGTTACAACAATTACATAATCTAAAACAATTATGTGTTAATTTTTATTGTCTCTTTTCTATGTTTTTATTCTTGTCTGTGTGTTGTTTCGGTTTTTTTCGGATTCTGAACTTTCTTTGGAGCTCGTGTTATTTTGTTTTTGGTTCTTTTATTTAGAATAAGACAGCGGATAGAGACAGACAGAGGCGGAAAGAGACTTTTTATTTTACAACTAGCGACCAGCCCCCGGCTTCGCGTGGAGTTATTGTTTTCAAAAATCCTATCTTTTCGGATATTTCTTTATTGCATAGTATAAAACAAAATCGCTTCCCGCCCGCCTGTCCCCCTCTGTGTGTATCTGTTTCACAGACAGATACACAGACCTTGTTTTTTACAGACAGATACACAGACCTTGTTTTTTACAGACAGATACACAGACCTGTGTTTTCACAGAGAGATACACAGATACACAGACCTGTGTTTTCACAGAGAGATACACAGATACACAGACCTTGTTTTTTACAGACAGATACACAGACCTGTGTGTTTTCACAAACAGACATGTGTATCTGTTATCACAGGCAGATACACAGATACACATACCTTGTTTTTTTTTTTACAGACAGATACACAGACCTGTGTGTTTTCACATACAGACGTGTGTATCTGTTATCACAGGCAGATACACAGATACACATACCTTGTTTTTTTTACAGACAGATACACAGACTTGTGTGTTTTCACATTCAGACACAGACACACAGTTCTGTGTATCTGTTTTCACAGGCTGATACACAGATACACACGTTTCACAGATAGATACACAGGTCTGTGTGTCTGTTTTCACAGGCAGATACACACGTCAAACTCGGAACACTATCGTACAAACCTCCACAAGGGTCCGTTGGACCTTTCACTTTACTTATGAAGAACTCGTCGAAGATGGCATCTGGTAACTTGGTCAGGTGTTTGCTGTTCTTCTCAATTATATTTCTGGCCGTCGTCTCCGACATACCGTCAGTCGTTGAGATCGCATCTCTCACAGTTCTATCTGTAATTCGGACAGATTATAATATTAAGGTTTGAAGGCGACACTTGTGTGGGCAATCGGCGCATGTCATTGTGTACAATTGCGCACAAAATTGCTAAGAAAAATTACATTTCTTTTTTCTTATTTCGTAATTTTTCACCTCACTAACTTAACGTTACGGGCAGTGTTGATATTGCTTCCATTAAATCATAGTGCCATGTCGAAGGAGAACGTTTCTTTTTAGGCATTTATTCACCATGACGTATTCACTAATACGATAAAGCAATCTGTACGCAACAGTACCCGAGAGACACGAGACGCGCGAACTAAGTGCGGGAGGTGTGTAGCGTCTGAGTCTACCAATACAATAACGTGTCGCGAAGTGCGGAAGGTGTGTACCGTCTGAGTCTACCAATACAATAACGTGTCGCGAAGTGCGGAAGGTGTGTACCGTCTGAGTCTACCAATAACGTGACGGCACACTTTATTGGTAGACTCAGCCGCTCACGCTCCTCTGCCCCCTCGAACACCTAAAAATAGAGATCTGACCTAACATTTGCCGAGAAGTCTATGTTCGCTACACGACCTGTAACTTACAGAGGACCACTGTGAAGTAAAAACAGCATTTAAAATCTACGGAATTCGAAATTATGTTGTTCTGACTTGTTGACTTATTTCAAAAAGGTTAAGCTACAGGTTAAACCCTTAACCCGATCGTCTTTATTTTAGGCTCAAATTGTAGCTGACTAAATTGTCCAGAGGAGTTTTTCCTCAAATTTTTGATATCATTCTTCCTTTTCAAAATCAAAAATTTAGAAAAAAAGTTCAAATTATCTGTGTTCACAAATTTCATATACGTACGAATATATGATAAATACGCCTTACCCCTCACCACTTACCGTCGCCATTGGGGAAGCGGTGTAACGCGGTCAACGGTAAGTTGTCCTCGTCGTCACTGTCCTCTGGTTCGCTTTTTATTTTTAAATTTTGTGTTTTAGAAAACTTTCTGTAAAAAAATTTGGTATAATGTCACTTTTTGTGAAAAAATTAACATTTTCTTCATTAAACAACGAAACCTCAACTACTCGAGAGATCATCTTAGCTTTTTTTTTGCAAGATGACGACTCATTAGATCCCAGGCCTTTAATACGTCATATTAATTGTAAGATATAATTGTAAGCCCTTTAATTGCAAGATATAATTGTAAGCCGTTTAATTGCAACATATAATTGTAAGCCCTCTAATTGCAAGATATGATTGTGAGCCCTTTAATTTCAAGATATGATTGTGAGGGCTTTAATTGCAAGATATGATTGTGAGGGCTTTAATTGCAAGATATAATTGTAAGCCGTTTAATTGCAACATATAATTGTAAGCCCTCTAATTGCAAGATATGATTGTGAGCCCTTTAATTTCAAGATATGATTGTGAGCCCTTTAATTTCAAGATATGATTGTGAGGGCTTTAATTGCAAGATATAATTGTAAGCCCTTTAATTGCAAGATATAATTGTAAGCCCTTTAATTGCAACATATAATTGTAAGCCCTCTAATTGCAAGATATGATTGTGAGCCCTTTAATTTCAAGATATGATTGTGAGGGCTTTAATTGCAAGATATAATTGTAAGCCCTTTAATTGCAAGATATAATTGTAAGCCGTTTAATTGCAACATATAATTGTAAGCCCTCTAATTGCAAGATATGATTGTGAGCCCTTTAATTTCAAGATATGATTGTGAGGGCTTTAATTGCAAGATATAATTGTAAGCCGTTTAATTGCAACATATAATTGTAAGCCCTCTAATTGCAAGATATGATTGTGAGCCCTTTAATTTCAAGATATGATTGTGAGGGCTTTAATTGCAAGATATAATTGTAAGCCCTTTAATTGCAAGATATAATTGTAAGCCCTTTAATTGCAACATATAATTGTAAGCCCTCTAATTGCAAGATATGATTGTGAGCCCTTTAATTTCAAGATATGATTGTGAGGGCTTTAATTGCAAGATATAATTGTAAGCCCTTTAATTGCAAGATATAATTGTAAGCCCTTTAATTGCAAGATATAATTGTAAGCCGTTTAATTGCAACATATAATTGTAAGCCCTCTAATTGCAAGATATGATTGTGAGCCCTTTTATTTCAAGATATGTTTGTGAGGGCTTTAATTGCAAGATATAATTGTAAGCCCTTTAATTGCAAGATATAATTGTAAGCCGTTTAATTGCAACATATAATTGTAAGCCCTCTAATTGCAAGATATGATTGTGAGCCCTTTAATTTCAAGATATGATTGTGAGGGCTTTAATTGCAAGATATAATTGTAAGCCCTTTAACTGCAAGATATAATTGTAAGCCGTTTAATTGCAACATATAATTGTAAGCCCTCTAATTGCAAGATATGATTGTGAGCCCTTTAATTTCAAGATATGATTGTGAGGGCTTTAATTGCAAGATATAATTGTAAGCCCTTTAATTGCAAGATATAATTGTAAGCCCTTTAATTGCAACATATAATTGTAAGCCCTCTAATTGCAAGATATGATTGTGAGCCCTTTAATTTCAAGATATGATTGTGAGGGCTTTAATTGCAAGATATAATTGTAAGCCCTTTAATTGCAAGATATAATTGTAAGCCCTTTAATTGCAAGATATAATTGTAAGCCGTTTAATTGCAACATATAATTGTAAGCCCTCTAATTGCAAGATATGATTGTGAGCCCTTTTATTTCAAGATATGTTTGTGAGGGCTTTAATTGCAAGATATAATTGTAAGCCCTTTAATTGCAAGATATAATTGTAAGCCGTTTAATTGCAACATATAATTGTAAGCCCTCTAATTGCAAGATATGATTGTGAGCCCTTTAATTTCAAGATATGATTGTGAGGGCTTTAATTGCAAGATATAATTGTAAGCCCTTTAATTGCAAGATATAATTGTAAGCCGTTTAATTGCAACATATAATTGTAAACCCTCTAATTGCAAGATATGATTGTGAGCCCTTTAATTTCAAGATATGATTGTGAGGGCTTTAATTGCAAGATATAATTGTAAGCCCTTTAATTGCAAGATATAATTGTAAGCCGTTTAATTGCAACATATAATTGTAAGCCCTCTAATTGCAAGATATGATTGTGAGCCCTTTAATTTCAAGATATGATTGTGAGGGCTTTAATTGCAAGATATAATTGTAAGCCCTTTAATTGCAAGATATAATTGTAAGCCGTTTAATTGCAACATATAATTGTAAGCCCTCTAATTGCAAGATATGATTGTGAGCCCTTTAATTTCAAGATATGATTGTGAGGGCTTTAATTGCAAGATATAATTGTAAGCCCTTTTTTAATTGCAAGATATAATTGTAAGCCCTTTTTTAATTGCAAGATATAATTATTATATACTAGCGACCCGATCCCGTCTTCGCCCGGGGTGCAACTCTTTTTACGTAAAAAAAACCTTCCCTGATTATCCCTCTATCCACGAGTGAAAACAGAATTAAAATCGGTCCAGCTTAGCAATACATTTAGGGATTCATTTTTATTTATAAAAGAAGAACATTATTGTAAGAATAAAATTGTAAGCTCTCAATTGTAAAATATACTTACAAATTCGTCGGTGATGTCTTAAAATGTGTTTCGTGCACCTTCTTGTAGTGTCTCTTCAGGTATTCCGGCTTTTTGTACGTCTTTTTGCATATATTACAATGTCTAAGCTGAAATTGAGAAAAAGAAAAACATACATTTTTGATTATATTCGACTCAAGTTGAGGACTGATGTGCATAAATTTAATGAGTGATGTACACAAATTAAAAGACTGTTGTAAATAAATTTAAAGACTTATGTGCATGCATCTAAGGACTTAAGTGTATAATTTTTAAGGACTTATGTGCATAAATTTTAGGACTGATGTGCATAAATTTAAGGACCGATGTGCATAAATTTAAGGACTGATGTGCATAAATTTAAGGACTGATGTGTATAATTTTTAAAGACTGATGTGCCTAAATTTAAGGACTGATGTGTATAATTTTTAAGGACTGATGTGCATAAATTTAAGAACCGATGTGCATAAATATAAGGATTGATGTGCATAAATTTAAGAACCGATGTGCATAAATATAAGGATTGATGTGCATAAATTTAAGAACCGATGTGCATAAATATAAGGATTGATGTGCATAAATTTAAGAACCGATGTGCATAAATATAAGGACTGATGTGCATAAATTTAAGGACCGATGTGCATAAATATAAGGACTGATGTGCATAAATTTAAGGACCGATGTGCGTAAATATAAGGACTGATGTGCATAAATTTAAGGACCGATGTGTATAAATATAAGGACTGATGTGCATAAATTTAAGGACCGATGTGCATAAATATAAGGATTGATGTGCATAAATTTTTAAGGACTGATGTGCACAAATTTATGGATTGATGTGCATAAATTTATGGATCGATGTGCATAAATATAAGGACTGATGTGCATAAATTTAAGGACCGATGTGCATAAATATAAGGACTGATGTGCATAAATTTAAGGACCGATGTGCATAAATATAAGGACTGATGTGCATAAATTTAAGGACCGATGTGCATAAATATAAGGACTGATGTGCATAAATTTAAGGACCGATGTGCATAAATATAAGGACTGATGTGCATAAATTTAAGAACCGATGTGCATAAATATAAGGATTGATGTGCATAAATTTAAGAACCGATGTGCATAAATATAAGGATTGATGTGCATAAATTTATGGATCGATGTGCATAAATATAAGGACTGATGTGCATAAATTTAAGGACCGATGTGCATAAATATAAGGACTGATGTGCATAAATTTAAGGACCGATGTGCATAAATATAAGGACTGATGTGCATAAATTTAAGGACCGATGTGCATAAATATAAGGACTGATGTGCATAAATTTAAGGACCGATGTGCATAAATATAAGGACTGATGTGCATAAATTTAAGGACCGATGTGCATAAATATAAGGACTGATGTGCATAAATTTAAGAACCGATGTGCATAAATATAAGGATTGATGTGCATAAATTTAAGAACCGATGTGCATAAATATAAGGATTGATGTGCATAAATTTATGGATCGATGTGCATAAATATAAGGACTGATGTGCATAAATTTAAGGACCGATGTGCATAAATATAAGGACTGATGTGCATAAATTTAAGGACCGATGTGCATAAATATAAGGACTGATGTGCATAAATTTAAGGACCGATGTGCATAAATATAAGGACTGATGTGCATAAATTTAAGGACCGATGTGCATAAATATAAGGACTGATGTGCAAGTCTTTTATAAATTATATAGTACTAGCTGTTGCATGCAACTTCGAACGCGATGATATATTAAAAAATAAAAAAGCAATTACAACGATTGACAACTTGTTGCTATAACACATTGGCCAGGCGTTAGTTACAGCTTTATATTTTAGATAATCCCACGGGAACATTTTTTTTTTCTTGGATGAAAGGTATCCTATGTCCTTTCTGGTGTCCCAGACAACGTGTATGCAAAATTTCATGTTGATCGGTTCAGTAGTTTTGGCGTGAAAGCGAGACAGACAGACAGAGTCGCATTTGTAATATTAGTAAGGATGAGACTCACGTTGTGTTCAGTATGATACTTCAAATGTAACACTATATGTTGCCTCTTGTGTGCCACGTAATGACATATATCACATATATATTGTTTAGATCCAGAGTGGGCGTACTTTATATGTTTTCCTAGTGGACATTTTGATGTAAAACTGAAAAACAAATTTATACTTTGAAAATGTTATTTGCCGTGATATTTATTTTGCAACAAAAATTGTGAAACGACAAAGTATTTGTGCTGTTGGGTTTCGGTGAGTGAGTAGGGGATGTCAGTGCCCATTCCCTTATTTATATTATATCCTTAAGCGCCTCTTTCACCAACTACATGTAAAATGTTGATTAGTTACTTTTAGAAATCATTTTCTGTTTTATTGAATTATGCACTCGGTTTACTGCATCATTCGATAGGCGATTTTTTTTAATAATTTTCTATTAAATGTTTGGGACTTTTAACCTACAAACAAAGGTATATCAGCTAAATTAGCCTATCGAATGATGCAGTAAACCGAGTGCACAATTCAATAAAACAGAAAATTATTTCTAAAAGTAACTAATCAACACTTTACTTGTAGTTGGTGAAAGGGGCCCTAATCCTACTAAAAGGTGGCGTCGCTTGCGATATACATATCTACAAACGCACACACTAATAAGCATGCACATACGTACGCGCACGCACACACCACACACGTGCGAACACTCTGAGTAAGGCTGGCTTTCGTGTCACGCCGACAGGCCAACATGTATCGGGTACTATTTATAGTGCTATAGTACGCCGAAGAGTACAATCATATATTGACGTGTCAACGCTGACACGAAAACGAGTCTCGCGCTGACGCGCCGACGATCAGCGCGACACGAAAAGCAGCCTAACACTGAACATCACTGAGCGTGACGCTCAGTGATGCTCAGTGTCCGTGCTTCAGTCAAGTTCAGTGCTTTTTCCCCCCCGCACATAAAAAGCGCCCAACGTGCCCGAAAAAAAGTATTCACTCCTAAAAAAATCTGCGTTTTGCGTCAGTTTTTAATAACAAATCACGTTATTTTGGATTTTGACTTGTTTCTAAAAGATTGTGAATGTTTTTCTATACTAATATTATAAAGAGTAAAGATTTGATTGTTTGTTTGTATTGAATATGCTCAGAAACTAGTGGACCTATTTGAAAAATTCTTTTACCATTAGAAGTCGACATTATCCGTGATGAACATAGGCTACTTTTTACCGCGGGAAAATGCTTCATTCCTATGGGAAATCTAAAATAAAAGTAAACACTAATATAAGACAAGTATTAGTACGAGAAGCGCTCTCACCACGCCCCGCAATAGTCGCACTCCAAGTTAGCACTTTTACCGCAGTGGTGCTGTTTGTGGATCTTCAGCCTTATCCTTCTGGCGAAAAGTCTACTGCATATGTCACAGCGGTGTTGTTTCTCTGGATAGTGGGTTATTGTGTGTTTCGTTAATGTAGTCTGAAATAACACAAATGAATAGATATCTTCACACCATTCCACACAGCGCTATCTAGTTCCACACTGAGCAACTAATGCTTGTGTATTATGGACATCAGACAGTTGATATATTACATGCATAGTCTTTTCGTTCGCTTCAGTATAGGCCCCGATTTCACAAAGTGCGATCCCCTTATATCTTGGAGAGTTGTGAAGATATGATATTAAAAAAAGTACTCAAAAGACGCGTATTCATGAGAGCTGTAAGGTGCAAAAAGAATTTTTCGAAAAAGTCAAAAACGAAAAAAGTTAAGGCAGAAATAGTGAAAAAAAACCGATTTTTTTCCGAATTTTTGATTTTGGCCCTCGATATTTTGAAAACGAAGAATGATATCAAAAATTCGAGGAAAAACTCCTCTGGACAATTTAGTCAGCTACAATTTGAGCCTAAAATAAAGACGATCGGGTTAAGGGTTTAACCTGTAGCTTAACCTTTTTGAAATAAGACAACAAGTCAGAACAACATAATTTCGAATTCCATATATTCATTTCCAATGTGCTCTATAGTCGTGTGAGGCACGAAATCTGTGAATTTCTTTTTGGTAAATACATACACATTATAAATACAAAACATCTATGACTCATAAACATT
The DNA here is from genome assembly GCA_918317495.1 of Synanthedon vespiformis. Lineage (NCBI taxonomy): Eukaryota > Metazoa > Arthropoda > Insecta > Lepidoptera > Sesiidae > Synanthedon > Synanthedon vespiformis. The sequence goes on along the minus strand of OU906975.1, from coordinate 1,198,327 downwards.
CGCCCCTAGCGGGATTCGAACCCGCGACCGTTGGATCACTTACTAGCCAAACGTGTCGTTGAAAATATTATTGAAACGCAAAAAATCTCTCACCTTATCCTTGAAAGATTTCTTGCAACCCCTGAATGTGCATTTGTACGCTCTAATGTCGAGATGGGTCAGCATATGTGCGGACAAATTAGCCTTATTGGTCAACACTACATTGCACAGTTCGCATTTCATGCGCAACGTTTTCAGGTGGACCGCTTGCTGGAAAAAAATACCTATTACTTAGTCGTAAGGTTGGTTTTCGTGTCATCGTACCATCTGCGCCGACGGGCCAATATGTAAGTGTTTTAGAGTAACGCCGACCGCTCAGCGCTGAGCTCCATACTGAGCGTCGGCGTTGACCGCCGTCCACGCGCCTGCCTCAGTCTTCAGTGAGCGTTTCCGTGTCGCGCCGACGAGTACAATAATATATTGTCAGCGCGCCACGAAAATCAGCGTCTCGCCTTGACGCGCTGACAGCTACGCGCCGAACTTCGGCGCTGACGATCAGCGCGACACGAAACCCAGCCTAAGATTGGACGTTCGAAGTGAAAATTTCTACGACAGATGTCGATGCCCTAGCCAGGTAGTGACGCGCTATCGTTTCGTTCGTCAACGTGAACTACACTTTTCATCACTTTTATTTTAATTACTCGCTACTCGACTAAATAACCAACCTTTAATAACAACTCACCATATGCGTGGAAAGGGCCTGTTTAAATTTGAAAGACCTATCGCAGTGCGCACAAATGTGGCCACGGACGTCGGCCATGAAGTGTTTCTCTGCCACGTGATTCTTCAACTGCCATTTCTGTTTGTAGCTGAAATTTATTCCATTTTTTTTTACTCTATTCGATCGAACATTTATTTTATTGAAATTTTTACTTTGTTTAAATTTTTAGTTTATTCAAAATTTTACTTTATTCAAATCTTTACTTTATTTAAATTTTTAGTTTATTCAAAATTTTACTTTATTCAAATCTTTATTTTATTCAAATTTTTATTTTATTCAAATCTTTACTTTATTCAAATTTTTATTTTATTCAAATCTTTACTTTATTCAAATTTTTATTTTATTCAAATTTTACTTTGTTTAAATTTTTATTTTATTCAAATTTTACTTTGTTTAAATTTTTCCTTTATTGAAATTTTTACTTTATTTAAATCATTACTTTATTCAAAATTGTTTATTCAATACTTTACTTTATTTAAATTTTTACTTTGTTATATTTTTACTCTATTAAAATTTTTAATTTATTCAAAACTGTTACTTTATTCAAATCATTACTTTATTCAAATTTTTACTCTATTAAAAATTTTAATTTATTCAAAATTGTTTATTCAATACTTTACTTTATTTAAATTTTTACTTTGTTATATTTTTACTCTATTAAAATTTTTAATTTATTCAAAACTGTTACTTTATTCAAATCATTACTTTATTCAAATTTTTACTCTATTAAAAATTTTAATTTATTCAAAATTTTAACTATTCAAAATTTTTGCTTAATTCAAATTTTTATTTTATTCAAATTTTATTTTGTTTATATTTTTACTCTATTAAAATTTTTAATTTATTCAAAATTGTTACTTTATTCAAATTGTTAGTTTATTCAAATCATTACTTTATTCAAATTTTTACTCTATTAAAAATTTTAATTTATTCAAAATTTTAACTATTCAAATGCATATTGCTTAAATTAAATAGCATGATATTTACAATATTTAATAGGTTGCTTGTGAGAGCAAAATAACTACGCGTTCCGTGATTTTAACGAAACTCGCAAATGTAATTAAATTAATTTTTAAATAAATAATAAGTGCTATCGAAAAAATTATTATCAAAGTGTCTGTATTAAAAATTCTATTTATAATGTTATTTAAATATAACTAATTAACTATTCAAATTTTTAACTTTATTCAAATTTTTAATTTATTCAAATTTTTACTCTATTAAAAATTTTTCATTTATTCAAAATTTTACTTTATTCAAATCTTTCATTTATTCAAATTTTTCATTTATTCAAAATTTTCACGGTGGTCATAGACTGCCGCTAGGGACGAGCTGCCCAAATGATTGGCCACTTACCTCTTGTGGCAAATGGTGCATTGGTATCTGTAATCGGTGCCCATGTGACGGGCCTCGTGTTTCCTCAGGGTCGAACTGTCGCGACATGCGTACGCGCAGAAAGCGCACTTGTACGGTTTTTCACCTGAACACCAATCAATAGAAAAGAAAGAACGCATTTTTACAAGAATAACACGGTGGCGCCACCACATTTTTGTTACGTTTTACCTTTCCACGCTTTAACCACTCAAGAAATCGTCATGAAATTTTGCATACACATAGTCAGGGATAGAGGGAAGGACATAGGGCGCTTTTTGTCCAGAAAAAGAGCACTCATCCCAGGGGATTCACCCCTAGGGGATCCTGGTTAACTCATCACACACACACACACACACAGAGAGAGAGACAGACACACGTCAAACTTATTATAACACTTCATTTTCGCATCGGGCCTTAAAAAGCAAAACCTATAACAAGATAACATTTTTACCTGTATGTATAAACGTATGCGTGTTCAGGGAATAACTTGAGCTGAAACTTTTATCACAATTCCCACACTTGTAGGGTTTTTCACCTGAAAAATGAATTAAATAACAATACACTAGTCGATGGCGGCGACTTTGTTCGCGTGGACTTCATCTTGGGGGATTTTCAAGTATAACTTAACGCAATTTAGGGGGAGGGGGGGTGGTCTTGTAAAACGTTACGATGCGTTACAGGGGCGCGGGAGGGGGGTTCGAATGACGCGTTACGTAAGTTTGTTCTTTTTTTATTTAAACAAAAAACTAGGGAATTAAAATCTCCCAAGTGTATTGTACTGTACGCCATTTTTATTTTGTTCTTCCAAGTTGGCAACCCTTTACGTTGTGGTAAAAAATTGTCACTTGGTTGTTACGTAACGTTTAGGGAGGGGGAGGGTAACAGTAAAGCGTTACGGCGCGTTACATGGAGGGAAGGGGGGGGGGGGGGGGGGGAATCTTCAAAAATTGCGTTACATAATACCCCTTGTCTGTCTGTCTCGCTTCCACGCCAAAACTACTGAACCAATCACCATGAAATTTTGCATACACGTTGTCTGAGACACCAGAAGGGACATAGGATACATTTCATCCAAGAAAAAAGTAATGTTCCCGAGGGATTGTCTCTAAAATATAAAACTGTAACTAACGCCTGGCCATTGTGTTATAGCAACAAGTTGTCAAGCGTTGTAATTGCTTTTATATTTTTAATTTATCATCGCGTACGAAGTCGCGGGCACCGGCTAGTTCTATTATATTTCTAGTTGCAATTAAAAATCAATACCAAATATATTATTTATTATTATTATATATTATTATTATTATTAAAATACCTATTTCTGTACATATGATCAACAAAATACAAATAAATTATTATATCCTTCAATTTAACTCGATTATTATTATTATTATTAATTATTATTATTTAATAATTAAAATTATTATTATTATTACCCGTATGCACCCTCATATGAATGTTCAACTTGTTCCTATAAGTGAACTTCTTTCCGCACAATTCACACTCGTATTTAGTCTTTTCGCGATGTACCCTCTTCTTGTGTGCGGAAATATATTTTTTCACTGAACATTTATAATCACACAGATCACACGAGAACGCTTTCACTTTTGAATGCGTCTGCTTGTGCAGCACCAGTGCTTGCTTCTTGAGAAATTGCTGAAATTAACAGGATACAATTCAAAATTTAAAAACTACCCCCTCAACTTTCTATCGAGCTCGAACACGCTACACGTTGCTGTAACTTGCCGAGGACCCGGGAAAATGGAAGTATAGGTGAATTATTATATTAGGGTTTGAAGGCGGGACTTGTGGAGGAATCGGCGCATGTGTATAATTACGCACAAAATTGCTAAGAAAAATGACATTTTTTTTCTTATTTCGTAATTTTTCACCTCACTAACTTAACATTACGGGCAGTGTTGATATTCCTTCCATAAAATCATCGGGCGATGTCGAAGAAGAACGTTTTTTTTTTAGGCATTTATTCACCATGACGTATTTACTAATACGATAAAACAATCTGTACACAACAGTACCCAAGAGTCTCGAGACACGCGAACGAAGTGCGGGAGGTGTGTAGCATCTGAGTCTACCAAACCAATAACGTATGGCGAAGTGCGCGAGGGGAAGAGCGTCTGAGTCTACCAAACCAATAACGTATCGTGAAGTGCAACAGGAGAAGAGCGACTGAGTCTACCAAACCAATAACGTATCACGAAGTGCGGGAGGTGTGTAGCGTCTGAGTCTACCAATAACGTGTCGGCGCACGTTATTGGTAGACTCAGCCCCTCACGCTCCTCAAAGATCTAAAAATAGGATTTTGCGCACATTTGCCGAGAAGTCTTTATTCGCTGCACGACCTATACCACTCGAGTAACAGTATACCAAATATCAATCAATCATATTAACTGATTTTCATGAAACTTAGTAGAAAAACATTTAGACGTACGGGACACAGGATAGGCTATCTACTTTTTTCTTTTTCAACGCGGACCAAGTCCCAGGCTGCGGCTAGTAGATTAATAAAAACTACTCAACTTAAATTCTTACTTTGGGACATAAAGGGCATTTATAAATAGTATTTTCCTTTTTGGGCTTTTTAACTATTTTCTTTTTCTTCTTCTTGACCCGTTCTCTCAATTTTCTCAGTGGCATATTCAGTAATTGTTGACGAAGGATTTCCTTATTGAGCTCCTCATCGTTGACATTGGAGAACATCTGTTTTAAAAGAAAAAAACAAGATGGTCAGACAGGTCGACGGTCCACTTTATTAAAGTACAGGACCAATTTGAAAAATTCTTTTACTGTTGGGGACATGTAAAAGAATGATTTGTCTCGCTGCGCTCGACTAGATACGGCCCTATCTTAAGAATTTTATTTTATGAAGTTACGCAGAAGAGCAGCTAGTTACTAATAAATAGAAAAATAAATTAAAAATCACGACTCGCACTACTGATGTAAAACTACGAGGCGAGTTTTCGTTAAATCTTATTTTCTAGATAAAAAAATTATAATTTTGATATTTGAAAAGTAGTTACATAAATATTTTATTAAAAATTACCTCATCCTGGTTCTCCATTATTTGTTTTTAAATAAAGATTACCTAATATTATGTATATGAAACGTAAAAGCCGAAAATATAACAAATGCTGCTAATTAAATAATTGATCTATAGGTAAGTATAATTTATATTTTTTTTCTACAATCACAGTCACACTATCACAAAAAACGTGAAATATTTCATTCATTAATATTGAAAAATGAAAACAGAAAATCTGAGAAAATATATTCATATTATTTATGAATAAATAAATAAATAATTAAAATTAAAGTAATTGCAGAACATATAATATCTCTATATATATAGTCTGACTAGTCTGAGCTCTCTTCAGTCGACACTCAGCTATTTCCACCATAGACACTAGTATACTACGTAATAGACCCACAGAGCGTGCAAGCGAGAAGGGAGTCTCTTATAACACGAATACGAGTGCGAAAGAGACAGGAAACAATGAGAAAATGTGACTGGTTTTGAGAGAGCTAGAGTAACATATAATAACGCTGCGAATAGCGTCCTTCAGTTTTTGTGTAATTTCTTAAGAAATCCTTTTAAATTTCCTAAAATTATTGTTAAAATCAACATGGGGTGTTGTTCAGTGCCTGGTTGTGAAGTGAATCACAGGAATAATCCAAATAATGAGACATTTTACAGTCAAATATGATCCACATACTATCAATTTTAAACGCCTTATTTTCAGTGAAAATTAGGTTTAAGGAATATGGTAAATTGTGTAATAAATGTAAGATATCACGTAGTTTTGTGTTTTATATATATTTCTCACTTCCATAAATAAAAAAAAAGATATTGTGTCTGTGAAAATTGCCACAATTTACGTAGTGATTGAGTATTTGAATCATCGATATCGATTAAATTAATAGGTAATAAAATTATTCGCACTAAAATTATATCTCTTAAAATTTTAATATATAAACGTAGCTCAGATGATTTACTATAATGTCGTTGATTTTAATGCTTGGTTTAGCTGTTTTATAGAGAAAAAAACTAATAGTGTTTCAGTTTATTTTCTTTTAGCTTTGACAAGTAGATTTAAATTGTTATACAATAATAATTTCATTATTACCAAAAAATAAAAATCACTAGTACCTTTGTACAAATAATCGTACCTAATTTTTTTTTTAGAAACATAAAAATTAAAACAATCCAAACTTGTAAATGTTTTTTACTTTAGATTTGCGTAATAAATATGGTATGGGAGGAGGTATATACTTGTCAAAAATCATCTTACGTGATAAATGAATGGCGCCTAATAACTTAAACGGTAAACCAGATCATTTGTGTACCTATACTAATGTTGTGGCTTAAATAGTATGTATCAAAATTTCAATTTTTAAATCTCGTAGGTGGCATAAGTAATATTTGTCTAATGTGATATTTAATTTTTGTTAATATAAATGTTATTGATCTAGTTTTCACTTTAAGTTTTTATGTTCAACTGAACAGAATTACCTATTGTGAACGAGTTGTCTAGTGAAATAATAGATATGTATAAATAAAAATCATTATAACTCACCCATTAGCTCTTTGTTACTTGTCGATAACGAAGGGACATCTCTAAAACTCACTCACACACTTATATAATCACGCACTCGTAGACATTTCAGTTTTCGTCACGCGGAAAATGAGGAGTCTGTGCGTCTATTACGTTAGTATACTAGTGTCTATGATTTCCACAGATTACTCACTGTCAAGAAGCACAAGATAAAAAAAAAATTGCGTCACAAATGCCATGGTGGCACTGGCTGGCTGGTACTGGCACACTGACCTCCATATATACAAGCACATAAATAGTACGCCTAAAATGGAATCATGGCGGAGTCTTGCTTTCGTTTCGCACGCACCTAATTTAGTGGAAACTGCTGATTTTTTTTTTTCTTGTATGTATGTGTATATGTGTATTGAGATATTGTGTTTGTTTCCCTAATCCCTAATATAATAAATAAAATAAAAAATAAACTACTTTATATGTGTTAACATAGAGTCTGACGTACTTACGAAATTGTCCTGTGGCTTGACAATTTTGACATGATTTTAATCTAGGTCATGCTGTGCTGTGCTAATGTCAGCGCGGTTCATTCGATTTGCTTGCCTATAAAAAAACTAGCATTTACTATTTATAATTTCATTGATTTTTACCAGTGTCTAACCTGTTTTCATTGATTTTTCCTGTTGTTTATTTTATTCTTAGATTGTGATGTTACATATAATATGTTTATATAATAATCAATACATATTATTGTGTCCTTGAACTTGTGCTCTCGATGAAGGAAATTTTTTAAATAATAACAACTGTTTCACTACATCGATTTTCCTTACATAGAATAAAGTGATTTTTTATATTATCTAAGTCATCTTAGCTTACGGTGCATAGGTGAGCATTTACTTTGGTTTAACATTCATTTGGAGGTTATCTATTATGTCATGTAATAAATAAATTCATTTATACGAATAATTCGCAACTGTATTTGAATTTTATAAACTACATACATTCTTTCTATCGCAACAAATCTTGGCTTGGTTGACTTGGCTCCAACTTTCCAAGGTTCTGTACCTTCGCATTTCGAAGTCCCAATTTTTCGGACCAAGCGCTTTTAAAACATCGTTTATAATGCGCACTGCCAAGGTTTGGAAGTCCCTGGCGTTTGTATTTCTGAGCTCATATAGTCCAAATCTTTCAAAGTTGAGTGAATGAGCATCTTCTGCATGAGTTCGTTCCATCTTAGGGCTTGTCTCATCGTCGTCATTAAAAAACATACACTGGGCTGTATTTACGATTTATTTCGTGTAAGATGAAGATGAACGCTTGATCTTAGCTCCGGTAGATCTAAAAATAGAAAAAAAAAATATTTTTCTATATGGACAAAGTCGCTGGCATCTTTTCTTTTTTTTTTTTTGACAAGGAGGAATCCTTTTACTGACTTCCTGTCGCTGGCTAGACGGCAGGGCTATGTGGGTTTTTTTTAAATTAAATCAAGGTAGCGCTTGGCCGCGATCTCACTTGATGTAAGGTGCAGATGCGGGCGAAGGTGGACCACGCTTACCTAGTAAGTGCCCATTCACCCTGGATTTGAAGACTGCGAGGTTGTAGTTTTGAGGAAACACAGACGCAGGCAATGAGTTCCACCCTGTAGCAGTTTGGACAAGGAAGGAGGAACTGTAAAGCTTGGAGCGTGATCAACCAGCATATACTCCACTTGCGCAAGTAGCAGGCAGAACTGGCCCCTACCCACTAAAATTCCCCGGTGTCTCCTTGCCCTTTGAGTGAGTTGCAGGTGAATGGACTCTGCCGAGGCAACTGCTCTCGGCAGAGCGGCCTTCTCGGGCGGCCTAGCCATTGCTGGTGTCGCTGGCACCAGCTATAGTATAGGTATAAATTAGTTTTCCTTATTAACCTAGATTTGTTTCAGCTTTCAGGTAGAAGTCATCATTCAAGAGCACAAACTAATGACCAAAAAATGTTTAATACAACCCAAAGAATAATGTATTTTAAGCCAATGTTACAACTGAAGAATTTAAATATTAAAGCAAGATTAAAGATACACGGTATACCCAAAGTGCATTCGTGTTTGTGCGGACATGTTTATTTTAAAAATATAAATCACAGAGAGAGTAACCATAGACTAAATGTAAGAGTTCACTCGACGCAGAGCGATCAGCATAGACAAAAGGTGGTTATAGAAACTACAACACCAAAGATAGTTATAGACAAGGTCAAAGTGTTGCCGGGTGTGAAAAATTTGGATGAAAATTTAATAAAATTAGACACTTGGAAGGAAAAAATTGATCCTTATGTTAAACTGGCGAGATGGGATAAACCAATAGGTGAGAATGATACGGTTTTATTTTATCTAAATACATATTTGTAAGGTTCTATGTCCACTTGATGGTAGATGGCTACCATCGCCTATTAAACACAATTATTTATTTACTAGCTGTTGCCCGCGACTTAGTCCGCGTTAAAAAAGATAAAAAGTAGCCCATCACGTGTCCCGTACTTCTAAATGTTTATCTACCGAGTTTCATGAAAATCGGTTAATTCGATTAAGAGTGACGGAGGAACATACATACAGGGAAAAAATGTAAAAATTGTAAATTTAGTTTCAGTATCATGTATAGAGCCTAATAATATATACACGATATTTCTGAAAACAAAGTAAATTACTCCATGACCGATCCCTACAGATTTATTATTAGGTGTATTGATTCGGTGCTATTTCCATGACGTGTCCTGAGCAACTTAGGGCAGATTAAGCATGTTTTTGACTCAATACAATGGAGAATGTTCACTAATTTGAAATTTTTAACTCTTCGTATTCTCTATTGAAAATAATAAATACCTGTGAAAAAAATATTTTGATACATTGTTTAGTTTCTGAGATATGGCGTTTTATATATGCCGTTTTATAAATGAGATCGCGACGCGGATGACACGGGCCTGCGCTCGGTGCAGTGACGTCATAATCCGACGATCTCTCGGTCAGTTCGCGCGCTCCCATATTGGAGCGAACCATGACCGACGTGACCGTTGGAATGTGACGTCACGCGGGCGCCCAGCGCCTGCTAGAGGTCTCGATATTTAAGAGAACTTTAAATAATAATAATAATAATAATAATAATTTATTTCCAAAGAATCAAATTACAGTAATCACAAGTTAACGCTGACCCCCACACTAAGCTGTGCTTGTATCGTGGGGGTCTACTGCAAATACATGTAACACTATACCAATCTACAAGTACCTATTTAATCTACATAAACCTAATATAAATACAAAATTTTATACATTGAGTTAATAATAAATAAGATTGACACAATTACTAACAAATAGAGAACATAAATATAAAACATAGAAGACATATATATAAACATAGCATTAAAAACGTAGAAAGCATTATACAATATAAATATTAGTAAACTGCACCAAAGTATGAATAGAAAAGGATAGACCGTTGCACACTACAGTTCCGCCGGCACAACCTCTGAAAAATATACAATTTTATTCTAACAGAGCGAGCGAAGAATGTTTTCAGTGTCGTCATATGACAAATTCAGGAGCCAGTCCCTAACAATAAATGAGACCTTTTTGCAGTTGAGACTCCCAACGTCGCAATGATTAACAACCCTATTATAGATTAATGGATGAAGAAATCGACCAAATCGCCTCCCGAAACCAGTGGCCACCCGCGGGACAGGAATCTTGAAATGCCTTTTGGAAAGCAATGACTCATAGGTGCTGCTCGAGATGGTCAGGCGGTGAGCGGAGAGTACAGCCTTCAAGATAAACAGGTGGCGCACTGTGAGAACCTTACAATCAGCGTAGAGGGACGTTGTGGGGTATCGATAAGGTTTTTTATACAGTACCTTAAGAGCGGATCGCTGTGCTCTTTCCAGTTGAATTAGTGCCGTTTTGTTCGATCCTCCCCAGACAGATATACAGTAAGAAAGCAGGCTCTCACATAACGCAGTGTAAACCATTTTTTTAACTTCAGCCCCAGAGTTGTTTGCTCAACATCTTAGTCAGGTCTTTACTCCCAACAAGTCCACTATGTTTGAATTTGAAAAGGAAATAGATAAAACTATTGAGAGTGATCAGCAGCTTTCCCTACCACTGAAAATGGTTACTCCCAAAGAATTGATGCGAACAATATACAATTTAGAAAATAAAAAAGCTCCTGGATTCGATCTAATAACTGGTGAAATCCTCAAGCATTTGCCTAAGAAGCCAATAGTATTTTTGACTATGTTGTTCAATGCCATATTCAGAGTACAGTACTATCCAAAAATGTGGAAAGTTTCACAGATATGCATGATTGCGAACCCGGGAAAACCCTCTACGGAACCCAGTTCATACCAACCAATAAGTCTACTCCCAACGATATCAAAGGTTTTTGAAAAGATGTTGCTTGTGAGACTTAAACCAGTTCTGGAACAGAATAAAATAATACCTGACCATCAATTTGGTTTTAGACAGAACCATGCTACAATAGAACAAGTACATCGAGTGGTGCATAAGATCAGACAGTCTCTTGAAAAAAAAGAATATTGCTCTGCAGTGTTCTTAGACATTGAACAGGCCTTTGATAGAGTGTGGCATAAAGGCTTGCTGTTTAAATTAAAGAAACTCCTACCAAACTCATTCTATATGGTTCTAAAATCATACATACAACAGAGAAAATTCCAGGTGAAATTCGAAGAGGAGATCTCCACGTTGTATAATATTAATGCGTCAGTACCCCAGGGCTCGGTTCTTGGACCGGTTCTCTACTCGATATATACTGCAGACTTACCTGAGACAGTGGGGGTAGTTACTGCTACCTATGCAGACGACACTGCATGCCTCGCTAGTGACAATGACCCTAGTAAGGCATCACAGAAATTGCAGATCCATCTAAGAAAAATTGACAACTGGCTTCAGAGGTGGAGAATCAAGCCTAGCGTAACCAAATCTATGCAGGTCACATTTACCTTGCGAAAGGGTGAGTGTCCTCCTGTATATATGGAAGACAAAGCATTACCAAGCAACGATTGTGTAAAATATCTTGGGTTACACCTGGATAAAAGACTCACCTGGGCGAAACACATTAAAACTAAGAAAAAAGAAGCTACCTTGCAACTTAAAAGTTTATCCTGGCTAACGGGACGTCATTCCCAATTGTCTCTTACCAACAAGCTCTTGGTATACAAAGCTATAATAAAACCTATCTGGACGTATGGGATAGAAATGTGGGGCTCGGCGAGTAATTCTAATGTCGAGATACTCCAGAGGTTTCAAAATATTGCACTAAGAACCATCTCACGTGCGCCATGGTTTGTAAGAAACTCTGAAATTCATGAGCACTTGAAAGTCCCTACTGTTAAAGAGGAGATAGTAATGACCAGCAAGAGATATAAGGATAGACTGAACAAACACAGTAACGACCAGGCCAGAGGCCTGCTGAACACACGAAATGATGTGGCACGCCTGAAGAGATGGCAAATCTGAACATTGATCACAGAACATGATAACCAGTTCTCATTGATTGCAGACGTTTGATGGAACGTCGCTAGCAGCCCCTTTATCTGTTTAGAACGCATCTGATTATGGCTGGGTAGCCGATTGCAGATTATATTGGAAAAAAAAAAAAAACTTCAGCCCATGCCACATCTCTCACATTTTTCAATGCATACAGTGTCTTCCTAATGCGCCCAGAGAGAAGTTCAATGTGGTCCTTGAAAGAGAGATGGTCGTCAATGACAATACCAAGGTACTTCAATGAGGAGGATGCATGACGGACGTGGACAGGTGATTCCGCATCTATGAATTTTTAAGGGGGGAAGACTTTTGGGCATGGATGATTTAGTTTTGTAAAAAGTCATGTATTTTGTCTTCTCATTATTGAGTGTGAGGAGGTTCAGATCCAACCAATTCGCAATTCTAGCCAAACCCACCTCAGCCAAAGAAAATACCGAATCCCACGTCCTATCCCGGAAGATGATAGCTGTATCGTCGGCGTAACATACCAACTCTGCCTCATCACCACAGCAGGTAGCAATGTCATTTATGTATGCTATAAAAAGAGTTGGTCCAAGTACACTACCCTGAGGAACCCCGAAGTGAACAGCTTCCAAGCCACTTTGTATGGAGCCAATTCTAACACGCTGCCCTCGATTGGACAGGTAGCTCTGAAACCAATGCAGGGGGGTACCTCTTACTCCAAGTCGCTCCAGCTTACGCAACAACAGGGGAATTGACACAGTATCGAAAGCCTTCGCAAGGTCCAGGAAGACACCAATGCAGCACCAGCCACTGTCAAGATAATCCGAGATAAAATCCGTGAGCAATCTGACAGCATTCTCGGTTGATCTGTTTCGACGGAAACCGAATTGACGGTCAGATAAGAGAGAAAATGATTCTAAATATGATAAAAGGCGTTTGTTTACAATTTTTTCAAGTAGTTTAGCAAAGGCGCTTAGAAGAGCAATAGGTCTGTAGTTGGCAGGGGAGTCTTTACGACCATTTTTATAAATTGGGGTAATGGAGGCCTGTTTCCAGATATCAGGAAAAATACCCTGGGACAGACTAAGATTAAATACATACGTTAGGGGATATACAATATACTCTCTGACAGATTTGAGGACAGTGCTTTTGATCGAATCGGGACCAGGGGCAGAATTATTTTTAAGATTTGCTATTAGAATATTAACCTCAACAGGGTCGGTCGGCTGCAGAAGAAATGAGGAGGAGGCGATCGGAGTATTTAACTTTAGTGCAAGGGAATATTGATTCATTTGTAGATTAGCCATTGTCCTTTCCGCCAGAAGACTGCCGACGTTGGAGAAATATTTATTACAGTAATTAACAGATTCCGATGGGTCACTTTTACAGTTTAGAAGTTCAGTGGGCTCAGAGTTTCTCCCCGACAGATCACACATATATTTGATGGTACCCCAGACCCTTCCCGGATCTTTGGAGTTTTGGAGAAGTTCATTATTGTAGTATTCCAACTTTAATTTACGCAGAAGATTGTTACAGAAATTACGATAGCGAGTGAATATGTGTCTCAACATGTGATTGCCCGGCTCCCTTCGCGATCTCGAATGAAGTGAGATGTCTGTACAATCATAACTACTGGGTATTTTTGAAAAAAAAACAAAAAGTAGTGTGTTTGTATACATATATAAAAGCTCTAGTGAGACAAAGTTTTAGACGATTTTGCATACCTATTAACATTCTCCATTATGTCAGGGGTTTCTTTATAATTTTAATTAATATGTAGCTTCTCAAATGAAAGTGTTCCTTCTTGAATAACTTTCAGGAGTTTACCTCCTGTACTGGCCGTGTACTTGGTCCATTGCGTTGGCGTCAGTACAGGGCACAGTTCCCCCGGAGGTGACCCTTTACACGGCCGGTCTTTTCCTGGCCGGTGCCGGTCTCATGAGAGGCGCCGGTTGCACAATCAACGACATGTGGGACACGGACGTTGACGCACAGGTGATTTGTTGTTTTGCAGTCTACGGAGGATTTGTTCGTTTGCTTACAGGTCTTCAGTCAAGTGTCTCTATATGTAATTATGTAAAAATTAAGTGTCACATGTTTGTGCACGGTGAACTCCTAAACTACTGGACCGATTTCGATAAAACTTCGTAACTATGTGTAATGCGATGCGAACCCGGACCAAGCCGGGAGCGTGTAACTAGTCTATACTAATCAGTGAACTTGCTCGCAGATACATATTATTTCGATGATACTAATATTATAAAGAGGAAAGATTTGATTGATTGTTTGTTTGTATTGAATAGGCTCCGAAACTAGTGGACCGATTTGAAAAATTCTTTTACCATTAGAAGCCGACATTATCCGTGATGAACATAGGCTACTTTTTACCGCGGGAAAATGCTTCATTCATACGGGAAATCTAAAATAAAAGTAAATACTAGCGGCTTGGCCCGGGAGATAGCGCCGTCCATCCAAAATACGGTAGATGGCGTTTTATACTTTTCTACGCGGACGAAGTCGCGAGCACTAGCTAGTAATATTATATATTAGTAAAAATTATGTATAGTGACTGTTTATTTCCTGAATATAGAGAGAGAGAGAGAGAGAAAAAAAATTATAGTTAAGTTCTGAATATGTTCTTCCAGGTCGAAAGAACAAAAGACAGACCGTTAGTGTCTGGAGCTTTGACAAAAAAGCAAGCGGTCGGTTTTCTAGCGGCTCAGTTGAGTCTAGCCTTAGGGATACTTCTACAGTTGAATTGCTATAGTGTAGTTTTAGGGGCGAGCAGCATGGGTGAGTCATTTTTTTTAAATTTCATACATACCACATATAAATAAATGTCTTTCATACACCACCATCTAGTTCCATTCAGCACCATCTAGTTCCACATACCACCATCTAGTTCCATTCAGCATCATTTAGTTCCACACAGCACCATCTAGGTCCATTCAGCATCATCTAGTCCCATTCAGCATCATCTAGTTCCATTCAGCATCATCCAGTTAAATTCAGCATCATCTAGTTCCACACATCGCCATCTAGTTCCACACAGAACAATCTAGTTCCATTCAGCATCATCTAGTTCCACACAGCACCATCTAGTTCCATTTAGCATCATCTAGTTCCACACAGAACGATCTAGTTCCATTCAGCATCATCTAGTTCCACACACCACCATCTAGTTACACACTAAGTAACTAAAGCTTGTATTATAGATACCAGACATACTACATAGATTACGTTTTTTTGTAAATACATACATATTATAAATTCAAACATCCATGACTCAGGTGCAAAGGTAAAATGTTTACACATAAACATTTGCCCCTGGCGGGATTCGAACCCGTGAACGTTTGGTTAACAGCTAGGGTTACTGGCCACTAGACCAAATGTCATTAATAGTATTAATATTTGTTGCCGCATTTGTCAAGTGTGGCGGCTGTATCTAGTAGAGCGCAGCGAGACCAATGAAATATATTTGTTTATAATATTATTATGGATGTATATCTTGTCTCTTTTATTTTCAGTTCTAGTGATAACTTATCCGCTGGCGAAACGTTTCACGAACTACCCTCAGTTGGTTTTGGGGGCGACATTCAACTGGGGGGCCCTTTTGGGGTACAGTGCCATATCGGGTCACGTGGAGCCCGCCGTGTGCCTGCCCCTGTACGCGGGGGCTTTGGCGTGGACGGTAATCTACGACACGATATATGCGCATCAGGTGAATATGGGATTTTTTATCAATATAACGGCATTCGTTTATTAATTTCCATTGTAAAATAGGTAACCAAACGATAGCCCGTTCTAACTTGACGAAGGGGCGCCATCTAGTGAACAGTCTTTGTATTATTTCGACATATTTGCCTAACATGCATATAATTTTTACTGTGGAACTGTGGAACAGGTCGACATCAGAATTTGATTATGAACACCGTGCAATATTTTCACATGACCATTACAATTCCCGTTCCAGGATAAACTGGACGACGCCAGGATAGGGATGAAGTCTACGGCTTTGACGTTCGGTACTCACACTAAACCGGCGTTGTACGGCACGTTGGCATTCAGTGTTGCCAGTTTGAGTTGCGCCGGTGTTGCCGCCGAACTGAGCGCGGCATACGGCCTCGGACTGGCCGCTTACACTGCGCACGCGCTCAGACAGGTAACACGTTTCTTCTAGTCTAGTGGCTAGTAATAACCCTCTAGCTGTTAACCAAACGGTCTCGGATTCGAATCGCGCTATATAGGGGCAAATGTTTATGAGTAAACATTTTACCTTTGCACCCGAGTCGTGGATGTTTTGTATTTATAATATGTATGTATTTACAAAAAAAAAAGCAATGTATGTAGTATATAAATATCAACTGTCTGATATCCATTGTACAAGCATTAGTCGCTTACTGTGGAACTAGATGGTGCTGTGTGGAACTAGATGCTGCTGTGTGGAACTAGATGTTGTTGCATGGAACTAGGTTGTGCTGTGTGGTGTTGTGGGGAACTAGATGTTGTTAAATGGAACTATAGGTGGTGCTGTGTGGAACTACATGGTGCTATATGGAACTAGATGGTGCTATATGGAACTAGATGGTGCTATATGGAACTAGGTGGTGCTGTGTGGAACTAGATGGTGCTGTGTGGAACTAGATGTTGTTGCATGGAACTAGGTAGTGCTGTGTGCAACTAGATGGTGCTATATGGAACTAGATGTTGTTGCATGGAACTAGGTAGTGCTGTGTGCAACTAGATGGTGCTATATGGAACTAGATGTTGTTGCATGGAACTAGGTAGTGCTGTGTGCAACTAGATGGTGCTATATGGAACTAGATGTTGTTGCATGGAACTGTAGGTAGTGCTGTGTGGAACTAAATGGCGCCGTGTGGAACGTGTGAAGATATTAATAATTTATTTATTTATTATTGTCCACAGATATACACACTGAACCCGGACAACCCAAGGGATTGTGCGAACAAGTTCAAATCCAACTCGTTGGTAGGCTTAATAATACTTTTAGGCATTCTAGGCGGCGGTTATAGGCAATACAGTGAGAATAGACAAACATATAGAGGGAAAGAAGACCACGGGGTGGTCCAGAGTTGTTTTTTTAGTTAAAAAAAAAATAATTTTAAAATATCATAGAAAAAAGAAAGATAGATAAGGGAACATACCCATACCATAGAGTAAATAGTTACTTAACCAGTAATAGAGAGGCGAGCTCCGTTTTAAACATTTTCTTATGGCTCTATTTTCTTTATGGCTCACTCTCACTCGATGTCGCTAGTAATGTCGAATTTGATGTTAAATGATGTTATTCATATTGACACCATTTTTACTTCCTTTATGGCTCTCTAGATGTCGCCATATAGCATGTGCATGATACGAATTGACTGACTGGTATTCGACTACAGCGACCTTTGAGTTAGACGGATTTTGGGATTCTTTTTGAATCCTGTAAATGTTTTTTATGGTGTTTTAAAGCTAAATTAGTTAGGAATGGTTGTTAGCTTTATAAAAATATAATTTTTATGTCTAGGAAATCCATTCACAATTAATTTTATAAACATTACATTATGTTTTATAACACATTTTGAAATGAACCAGAGTCATTAACATTACAAAATCTAACCTATTTTGTTACCAATCGTACTGCTACAACCAGTATTACGGGTGGGCTCTTAATTTTCATAACATTCCGGAACCTTTTTTTTTTTTTTTTTTTTGAGGTGGGGAAATCACGTTTACGGACTGGCCTCCCCCGTCGGCATAGGACGCGCCGGCGGGGGAGAGTGTGGGACTCGACCGGCCGAGTTCCGGTAATACCCACTAAAACCCCCCCATGCTCCTCCATCGGCGGTGATGTGCGGGTCCGTATAACAGCGAGGCCATGTCCGCGGAGCCCGCACACCGCTACATCCCGCGAGGGAATCTCCAGAATGGTGGGGCGACCTAGGGAGCATCACTAGGTCGCCACGCTGTCACATCCGTGTAAGCCGGACGCCAGTCGTCCTACCTGACGCCCGGTAGTCACTCGGCGCGCGCAGCGTATGCGCGGCGCCGCCTTCCTGGTTTTCGGCGCCTGAGTGGGTCCGCCTGGGGGTCATTTTCTCGGGACCGCTCCCCGGCCTCTTTGCCACTCAGGGCCACTTCGCAGAATTTTCTGACGGCTTCCCAGCCGTCAGGGGTCTCAATCATTGCCCTGACGACAGCCGGCAGGGACAGGTCATGTCCCACGACTGCCGTCAGAGCGGCTCTCTCATTGTCCCAAGCTGGGCATTCTTCCAACACATGTTGCGCCGTGTCGTTGACGGCTCCGCACTCGTGGCAGACGGTGGTTCGCTCCCTCCGCGCGACGTTGCACAGGTACCGACCGAAGCAGCCGTGCCCCGTCAGCACCTGCACGAGCCGGAAAGAGAGCGAACCGGCCCGCCTGCTCACCCACTCCTTCAACACTGGCGCGATCGCAGACGTGGTGCGGGAACCCCACCCCGTCTGCATCAATTCGTCGCGCCAGCACTCGAGGGCCTCCTCCTGGAGCTCCGTCCTCCAACGCGCCACCTCCTCCGGGAGTGGACTCGCGCCGCGAGCCTTCGCATCGGCGGTCCTGTAGTAGACCGCTGCGAGGACCTCGGCATCCAGCTCCCAGGGGAGCGTACCGGCGATCGCGCATGCCGCTCTCCACGAGGTGGTGCGATACGCTCTGATGACCCTGGACGCCATGACCCGCTGCGAGCGCCGCAGCACGGTCAGATTCTGGGCCGACAGGGAGTCGACCCAGATGGGCGCCCCGTACAGGGCCATCGAGCGCACCACGCCCGCGAAGAGACGGCGGCACCCGACATTCGGTCCGCCCAGATTGGGCATGAGTCTGCTCAATGCAAAAGAAGTCTGCGTAAGCCTAGGAGCTAGGCTCCTGAAATGTTCCTTGAAAGTCCATCGGCTGTCGAGTACGACGCCGAGATATTTCAACGTCGACCCGACGCCGATGGAGACTCCGCTAACAATTATTTGTGAACCTGGCGGTGGCGCCCTGCGAGGCCCGCGGAAGCAGGGCTTCCGACTTCTCAAGAGCCACCGTCAGGCCCAAGCGCCGTATACGCATCACAACTTGTGCGACTCCAGCGGTTGCCAGCAGGGCCGCGTCACGGAACGTGCAACCGCGGGCGGTCACTAAAGTGTCGTCCGCGTAGCACGTGACGTCGACCCCGCGCGGGTTAGCGCCTCGCAGCACCCAGTCGTAGCCGATGTTCCACAGGAGCGGCCCGAGAACCGACCCCTGCGGGACACCGCACGACGCTTCCCGCTGACGATCTCCAACGCGCGTGGGGTACACTACCGAGCGACCCGAGAGATAATCCCCGACAAGCCGTCGGAGGTACTCCGGGAAGCCGTGGTACCCCATTGCCTCCATGATTACTCTGTGTGGCAGAGTGTTGAACGCGTTGGAGATGTCGAGGGACACCGCCAAGACGACCCCGCCTTTCCCAATTTCCTCCTCCGCTATGGTCCTCACCCGCGAGATCGCGTCTACGGTGGACCTGCCCCTTCGGAAGCCGAACTGGACGTCGGCCAAGTTCGGCCCGGTCTCCTCTAGATGCTGAGTGAGGCGAGCAGCGATAACCCGCTCGAAGAGCTTACCCGTCTCACTCAGAAGGACTATGGGGCGATAGGCCGAAGGTAAGTCCACCGGACGCCCGGGCTTGCGGATGAGGACAAGCTTACCAAGCTTCCACTCCTTGGGAAAGTGGCCTTTCGTCGCACAAGTTGTGAGCAGCCCACGGAATCTCGTTCCGAGGCCGCCTTCCTTCAGGGCCAAGACAAGAGCCTTCCCCGGGATGCCATCGGGACCGGGCGCAGTGTTCTTCGCGCTGAGGCGAAAAACCGCCCTGTCCAACTCACCCTCTGACACCTCGGGGGGATCCTCCGCCGGGATCTGCGAAATCTCCCGCGCATGCACGGGAGGAGCCTCGCCCTCCGCCCTGGCGGGGAATAAATTCTCCACCACTCTCTCGAGCGTCTCCGCGTTCATGGTGGTGGACAACGGAGGGGCCCATGGGCGAAGCTTGTTCATTACAAGCTTGTACGGCCTGCCCCATGGGTCCTGCTCGAGAGAGTTCACCAGCTCCTGCCAGGCACGCTCCTTCGCTGCAGCGATCTGGACCCTCAGCGTCTTCTTGGCCCTTTGGAAGGCGGCAAATAATTCCTCGATTACCGATGCGGGTCTGTGCCGTCGACGAGCGTGGGAATACCGGCGACGCGCCTTAACGCACGTCGTCCGGAGGTGCTGAAGCTCCGGCGACCACCAGTAAACCTGTCGACGGGGCTGCGGTTTGCCCACGCGGGGCATGGCGACGTCGCAGACGTGCGTCATCGCCTCGCGGAACCACCGCGCCTCCGTGTCCGCATCGATCACCTCGGGTTTCGGGTTCCAAGACTCGACGAGGGACGCCTCTACGAGGGATTCCCTCTCCAGCATTTTAAGTGCCCATTTGGGCCCGATCTCAGAGGCAGCACGACTCGGGCTGTTCGGGTCCTGCGAGTGGGGGGAGATGGAGAACCGAATATATCGGTGGTCCGACAACGTCTCGACCCCCTCCTCGACTACCCAGCCCCGAACACGGCGGGCCAGGGCGGGAGACGCAAACGATACGTCCACGACCGATCCGCCCTGTTGCCGCACGCACGTGTTGGTCGTGCCCCTGTTCAGCACGCACAGGTTGTTGCTGGAGAGCCACTCCTCCACAGCGGCACCCCTCACGTCGGTGAGAGCCGAACCCCACACTGTCGACTTCGCATTCAGGTCTCCGGCGAGGAGCACCTGATGCGGGCGACACCGCCCCAGCAGGATGTCTAATTCCGCCAAGAAGCGCTCGAACTCCGCGAGCGGGCGGTTCGGCGAGA
Organism: Synanthedon vespiformis; assembly: GCA_918317495.1. Classification (NCBI taxonomy): domain Eukaryota; kingdom Metazoa; phylum Arthropoda; class Insecta; order Lepidoptera; family Sesiidae; genus Synanthedon; species Synanthedon vespiformis. The sequence goes on along the minus strand of OU906975.1, from coordinate 1,177,248 downwards.
AGTAGACACCTACGTACACGATGTCGCCGCAGAAAACGGCGACGAACCCGCGACCTCGGAACGTTTGGTCGACAGTGGGGGCTCCCTCTCCAGTGGCCAAAACAATGGCGACGAGACCGTCGCGGTCGCCGACCCAGTTGTCCCGAGCGACGACCAGGTACGGCTCCGCGACGATCGCCACCTGTATCCTCCACTGCGCCAGTGTCTGGACTAGCAGGTCCTGGGCACTGGCGCAGTGGTTAGCGTTCGTTTGTAGACAACTCATGGACATATTGATTGTATGTCCATGAGTGTCTCTGTGGTCCCGTCCGGTGGGCAGGTCGTGGAGTCCTGGGTCGAAATCGCAGGACCCACAGGCCTTCGTCTATTCATTTTGGGCTTGGGGGCCGAACATTGCTTGCTCCCCAAGCGATGGTTAGACTTTCTTTTTGCGTCGGCGCAGAGAGGGCAGCGAGGGTCTGCCCTGCACACCGCCGCGCGATGGTTATTATCTCCACACTTGTAACAGAGCTGGCTCCGGTCGACGGCCGCGGTGCACTGCCCCCTGACGTGCCCTGTGTTCAGGCACCGGAAACAGCGCAACTCGCGGGGCTGCAGCACCTTTACGCGTGCTGCCGTCCAACCGACCAGCAATCTTCCCTCGGCAACTTTCTTGGCGGCTGCCACGGGGCAGCTCGCCCAAACCGAACCCATACCGTAGTATGAGTTGCGGATGGTCCCAATCTTCACTGCCTCCCTGTGGCAGTCGCCAAGCTTGGCTATGGCTGCCGCCACCTCCTCTGCAGTGACGGAGTCGTCTAGGCCGGAAACGAGCATCTCGGTGGCCTTGAAAGGCCGCGAGATTCGGACCGACTCCGCACTGAGAACCTCCCGAAGTTTGGCGGCAAGCTTGTCCGCCTTGTCGTTATTGTCCTCGCCAGGGACCTCCATGATGGCGGCTCCCGTCACCGCGCGACGGAAGTGGACGTACTCAATCCCCAGCTCCGCAATGTCCACCTTCGCTTTGGCCTCCTCGATGACCAGTTTGTATGTCACCCCCCTCTCGGCAGCCCCTGGCTGCAGGGTGACAACAACGGCCGCGGTCTTCAAAGGCCTGGCCTTTCGAGGGGCAGGCTGTGGTGCCCGGCTCTTCTTTTTTTGCGGAGCAGGGGGATGCTCCTTGTGCTTCCCACCTCTAGCCACCAAGCTCCACGGTTTGTCCATAGAGGTGGGGGCAGGCGGGAGCGGACGCGGCTCCGATTTTTCGGGCGCTTTGCGACCACGCGTCGCTCCCCTTCTCCGAGTTTTCTTCGTCTGGATTCCCTCCGATTTCTCTCCGACAGGCGCCTTCGCCTTTTGGCCACTGGTGGAGGCTTTGGGCGGTGCGGTAGGAAGGGGAGGCTGGTCTCTTCTGGGGGCCAACTTCGGAAGGGGTTCCCTCCGAGCGGCCAATGGAGGGCTCACCCTCGGCGCTGGATTTAGGCGCGGCTCCAGGTTCTCGAGCCGCGCGCTCAGCCGAGCATGGACCCTGTCCATTATCGCCGTCTCCAAGGCCTCTAAGTGCTCCAGCGTGACCGGAGACCCAGAGGCGGCGGCGGGAGCGGCTTTGAACGCCGCAAACTCCCTCCGCAGTTCGTCAATTCCCGCCTGGAGCCGCTTGTTCTGCGCCAGAGCTTCTTTAAGCTCGCGACGCAGCGCAGCAGTCTCCTCGGTCGAGGACAGGGTGGCCAGGCATTTGGCCACCCTGTCCGCGACAATTGCCTCGACGTTGTCGCGGAGCGCCTTCACGCAGGTCCCCTTCAGGTTTTTTGACACGTCGGCCACCTTGCGGATGGCCGACACCCTCGTCATCAACCTCTCGAAGATGAGCAGGGACGACTCGACGGTGTCGTCCCCGGACTCCATCTCCGAGAGGCGGGAGCGGGCAGCTCGAGCCTCGGCCAACGAGGCGAGCACTTCCCGCTCAGCCTGGAGCTTGAGCTCCTCCTTCTCTTTAGGGGAAGGGCGACCGCGACCGCGCTTCCGGAGCAGTCCGGTGGCGATGCCGGGTCGCTCCTCTCCTGAGGACTCCGGGGAGACCTCTGGGGACGGCACTGGTGGGGCCTTGCCTCTCTTTCTTTTCAGTCGGTCTCCCAACCTTGAGACCGACTCGTCACTCTCGCTGCCCGCCGCCACGGACACCACCGTGTCCGTATCGGAGGGCGATGGCTCTTGCAAGCTGGGGCGGACATCGGCCCCATCGCTTGCCGGGCTTGCGTCTCTTGACGACGAAGTAGGCGTCGCCATGCGGGTGAGGAGAACGACAGGGCTGAATGCCCTGCTCACCTTGCCGTCGACCACTTTCTGCGCAGGTGTGCGCGCTCCGGTATTGTTCTGCACACCAGGCAGCCCGGGATCCGCTGCCTGGAGCGCCTGCTGCCTGGCGTCACACCAGGCGCAGGGGTGGCGCTCTCCGCCGCAGTCGCATTTGCCGGTAACCAATTTCCCATCGACCGGCCCGGACACCGGTCGACGCCGCTGGCGAGGCGGGTCGCATACGCCGCTCGTTACCGATTTCACACTCGGGGGCCGAGCTACCCCCAAGCGCCGGGCGTCAGCCGGATCGCACGACAAACGTTTCCCTTTGTCTGACATTTTCCATACTAGTTTGGGAGGCGTACCTGCGGCCCTTTCCCAACAGGCCGCAGGAGCGCTTGGGACCGGGTCCCCCCCAGTCATGCAGCCCCTCGGCACGCTAACCTTAGGCTTCAGGGTAATTTTTTATAGTGGTTTTCTTCCACGCGGCCCGACGCTCAGTGCGCCAGACCCCCGGCCTCGCGAGAGGTTACGGGTTGCCCGACGGTGGCCGAAACCACACGCCGCGCTCACGGACCTTATCAGGCCCGCCACCACGAGCCGAAGCTCCGCTGGCCCATCTCTGGGCCCTCCAAGAAAAGCGCCAAGCGCGCCGCCTTCCTGTCCGGATGAACCGGACCGCCAGCTACTGCTGGCCAACCCACGACCCGCGAGGGGTCCACTGGTGACAGCGGTGGACCTAGAAGCCACGGCTTCACCCACCAAGTGTGATTTTTTAGAGAGGTTTTCTTCCTCGCGGCCCGACGCTCAGTGCGCCAGACCCCCGGCCTCGCGAGAGGTTACGGGTTGCCCGACGGCGGCCTAAGCCACACGCCGCGCCCGCGGACCTTACCAGGCCCGCTACCACGAGCCGAAGCTCCGCTGGCCCATCTCTGGGCCCTTTCAACAGTGCTAGCGCGCGCGCCATCTCTGTCCGTATAAAAACAGACACGAGTGGAGGTTTCTCCACTCGTGAGCGCTCCGCTACGGGTTCCCGCGAGGGAGCCCGCTCGGAACGCTCGGGTGTACGCCTTCTTGGTCCCCAAGGCCGAAGCCAAGGGTAAGCCCCCCCACCACGACAAGGTCATGGCGTACCCAGGGGGGGAACATTCCGGAACCTAACCTAACCTATTTGTTTCCAGTGCAAGTAAGTATTGTAACACATTTTGTAATAAGCGCACAATTGTTATGTTACTATGTTTTAAAATAATTGCGAATGGATTTCCTAGGCATAAAAACTATATTTTAATAAAATTAACAAGCATTCTTAACTTATTTAGTTTAAAGACACTGTAAAAAACGGTTACAAGATTCAAAAGCAAACCCCGGATTTTTAATGGCAACTCATAATCGTATTCGACATAGGGGCCGTCTAAATTTTATCGACTTTTTCGACATTTTTTGTGTCTCTACCGTGTCTGTCACTCTATTACTGGTTAAGCAACTATTTACTCTACGCCCATACTAAGTGACCCCTTAGTATACTAAGGCGCAGGGGCGGGAGGGGGGTTAGGGAGTCGCAGGGGCGTGGAGGGGGGGGGGGGGTCAGGAGTCACATGGGAGGCTCTCAAACCTCTCAAATTTAAGCTTTTAGTTCAACTTTGAATCGGTATTAGTTATTTAATATATTTATTATAATTACATATTTAATTTTGTTTCTATGTAATAAAAATAAAAATGTTGCTATGTTTGTGGCTGTGAATGTAAAGTAAAAATTAATTTTTTTTTTTTGTAAATAAACGTTTTCCATTAAAAAAAAAATTTTTTTTTTTAACCTTAGACTACGTAAATTACATAATAAAATAATCTCTTAGTCGTCTGAGTCGGATTTTTCAATAGTAATTTTTAAGAACTCATTATTATAATCATAAATGAAAAAACAAAAACGGAGATTCTCAATTCGACGCGTAATAAAGAGGAAAGATTTGATTGTTTGTTTGTTTGTATTGAATAGGCTCCGAAACTAGTGGACCGATTTGAAAAATTCTTTTACCATTAGAAACAGACATTATCCGTGATGAACATAGGCTACTTTTACCGAGGGAAAATGCTTCATTCCTACGGGAAATCTAAAATAAAAGTAAATACTAAAGCGGCTTGGTCCGGGAGATAGCGCCGTCCATCCAAAATACGGTAGATGGTGTTTTATACTTTACTACGCGGACGAAGTCGCGAGCACCAGCTAGTTAGTAATAGAAAAAAGTAAACGAAACAACGAATTAAGTCTCACTGTACTTAATTCGTTGTTTCACTAAGTGGCTCAATAGATGGCGCAGTTTCTCGAGCTTATATCGCGCTAACGTTTGGTCGCGGCTCGAAATATATTAAGTTGAATTTGATTTTCGAACGACACCTTACAGAAGACCTGCATAACTGCATATAAGTGCTGTTGTGTTTCGGTGTTTTATTTTTGTGCGACTTCACTTCGAGCTCATCGAAGACGAACCGCTTAATTAATTATAATTATAAGCGTCTCTTTAACAAACGTCAATTAGGTGAATTAGGCCAAACTCTCTTTTAATTAAAGTCACCGGTAACCTAGCTAGAATAATTGAGCTTATATATCTTTGTTTGTACGGTAAACGTCCCAAACATTGAATGGAAAATAATAAAAAAAAATCAGCTATCGATGGATGCACTAAACCGAGTGAATAATTCAATAAAACAGAAAATGATTTCTAAAAGTTAAAGGGCTACCACACCATACAATTTGAACGTATCCAACCAATTTAGGAAATCGAAAGGTGTGATCGCAGTTAGAACAGATTGGATTCAATTGAGAGTTTATCCATTTTCAACTCTATGTCTTCGATTTAGAAATCAATTTAGCGTAGTGTGATCATGAGCTCTCCACTTAGATTCCTAAATAGGAAACGTTCAAATTGCATGGTGTGATTGCCGTTTAACTAATCAACACTTTACTTGACGTTGGTGAAACAGGCGCTTATTATAAAAGTAAAAAAAAAAAACTTAAAAAGTAGTAGAGGTGTGCCAAATGATTACTAAAGTAGTAATTAAATTAATGGGATGCCGAATGCCTTTGCCTAAATATAATTATTATAAATTATAATATATTTATAGTTATAATAAAATAATAAATAAAATAAATAGAAGGGTAATAGATAAACATTTAGACATAGAGGACACAGACTATATAGGACTAGAAATATTAAAATGAAAGATTTTCGTATTTCTTATCATTATTTATTTATTTTTAGATGCAATATAAAAATTTAGACTAACAATACAATAACTAAACATGATTGTATTTCTTAATACAAAAAAATTTTGTTAAGAGCAATTTATTGCCACCTTTCGACCTATTTATTGTTCAACTCAAATAAAATTTGAAAGTTTGACAATGTTTAAATCATTCGACTGTTTAGTGTTGCCAATTCTCATAAACCTAATATAAATTTATTTTTTGTGGGAACACAGTATGTTATTTTTCAGTGAAAAGTTTAGGGTGCCAATCAGTGTCTCCATATGTAAATCGAGAATTACCGTGTTGCAAGGGTAAAAATACCCTTGCTGTTTTTAGACAAAATTACGGTGAAACTGTTAAAAATGTGCCGTGTAATTTTTTAATTTTAATTTCTTTGTTAAAAAATCGTATACACATTTAAATAGTTAATTTAAAAATCAAATTTCAGCCTCTCTCTCTTTCTCGTTGGCGTAGGAACAATGATAAATTAGCAATGATCTGTATCAATTGTGTCATAACTCATACTACCGTATAAAATCGTACTCTTTTCTTGGAATTCTCGGCAACCAGGAGCAGTGTTACCATTAAAAAATCTACCGTCAAGGTAATACATTACCTTGACGGTGCCAAAAGCAGCCAAATTACGGTGCATCTACGGTAATTACCGTTTATATGGAGACACTGGTGCCAATAAATTGGAGGGGTGCCAACATTACGTCATTTTACCCTATTATAACTAAAGGGATATTATAAATTATAATATAACTAGCTGAGCCCTTGCACGCTTCGCTGTGGTTTTCTTTGACGGTCACCGGTTAGCGGCTGTCATGACAACGGCTAACTGCCACTTTAAGGGTTGGTTGCACCTTACGGTTAAAGTTAACTTTAGCGGTAACTTTAACCGTGACACTCTTCTTCTTCTTTTTAGGTTAACGGTTTAACGGGCGATGTCGGATCTTTACGTCCGTGGTGATGTCGTACATGTACGCGCATACAATTTCTTGGGACTAATATTATTTTTAATATTATGCATATATAAATAAGGTTTAAAATTGAATAAACATAATGTATCTAAATTGGGCAGAAACTTTTGACAATTACATGAAATGGAAATCCGGTAGGTAGATAGTACATTCATTACAAATACTAGAATCAAATGAAATCAAATGGTCTAAATTTTTATATTGTAACATCGTTTATACATTATGGTTTGCAATAAAATATTTGAATTTGAATTTGAATTTGAAAGCAAGCAAGGTATAGCCGTTTATAGGTTGGCAATGCGGCTCATTTTAAAGTGTCAAGTTAATGTCGCAGTGTCATTAGTAAAAATAGCAATTTGTAATAGCCTCTATTTTTTTTAAAAAAAGAGGCAAAATTGAAATCAAAATCAAAAGTAGCAGGGTCAAGTCTATAATTTTCTCATGTTAGCATTCCAAAACAGGTCCCCGTCAAGTTCAAAGCCACCGTGACACTTGAAATTAACAATCGCGTGTTGCACCATGATATTGTTCGTCACTGTCAAAGTTAAAGGGGTTGCTATTATAAATGCCATTATGTAATTTTCCTAGGTTGTCGTACTAATATATTTTTTAATATGGCAAAATTCAAAGTCACCTGTTACAGTTGACTTAACTGTAACAATAACAATGAATGGCCAATATCGAGCGGTTATTGTTATCGTTAAGTTATGACGTCATTTTAACCGTTGTAAAAATGGTGCAACGCATATTATGTTAACTGAACATTTAGCGGCTGGTTTGGATATGGTTACCGTTAAAGTTAGATGGTGCAACCCACCCTAAATGTGACAGCGGTTCTTTTTGGCGAGTTAGATCTCCTCGATTTGGGCAAATGGCAGATTAAATTGTTACTCGAAATATAGATAAGATCAATCTTTGAAGTGGATTGTGTGAAAATTTCGAGTCAATCCGTCGGCTAGTTTTCGAGTTTTCGAGAGACACACAAACTAACACTATATTTTTATACCTATATAAGACTATGCAGACTTTAATTTGATCACTGATCCATTCCGTCCACATTCATCTGCCAATCCACATCGGTCTCTGCACTTTGGACGACCGATTTATCTTTTTTTTTAACTTTTACTTCACTTTCAACCTCTGGCCCCATTGATATTTCAATTTCCACGGCCGCACAATCTTTCAGTGCACCCGTCTTCCCAATTTCCCCAACCACCTTAACGGGAATGTCTTGTATCACTACATCAGTTGATATTGAATACGATTTATTATTATTCTTATTTCCGTCATCTACTTCTTTAGTAACTTCAACATCTTTAGTGGCCGGTTCATCGGCCGACCTGTGATCACCTTTCAGCCTAAAAATGTGATGTTTCAAGAGGATTTTATTGAAGAACTCTTCGCCGCAAGTGCACATCGGCTTCTTGGGTTCATCGTTCAACTTTTCCTCGTTCGTGTGCACAGAGAATATGTGTCTCTTCATATCATCACCGTCTACGCATATATATCTGCACAGGACGCATATTTTCACAGCTTTACCTACGTTCGCGCCCATCATTATGCGATTCAAATTCTTTTGGGGGAAGCTTGATGTGAAATACTTTGCGTAGGCTATCTTCATGGACGTCGTTTTCGTTGGATGTCTCAGTAAATGTTTCTCGTAGACCTCTCTCTTCTCAGTTTCAAAACCGCACGGCTCGCAACAGTAATGTCTCGGGTGTGTCTTGACGTGCTCCCTTAAGGCGTCGCGATCCCTGCACTTGTGTGCGCATATTTGACACAACGAGCCGCTGTGAAACTTGTGGTTGTGGAAATGGAGCCAGACAGTTCGCGCCTTAATCTTTTTGACGCACAATGGGCACATCACAGACTTCAACACTACTTTGCATTTAACATGATATTTTATTATGTGCGCTTCGAGCATTAGTTTGTTGAAGAATACGTTCTCGCAGTAATCGCATATGTATGTGGGATGTTCGAGTTTGTTCGCCGTCTCAGATATGAAAAGATGCTCGGTTTTTATGTGCTTCACTAGACTTTCCTCGTTCGGTGCAATCTCGAAGCAAGTCTGTAACAAATTTATAGTTTTACTAGCTGTTTCGAGTTTCTTTCGGGGTTTCTTCTAAGGATTGTCATTGTCTTGGCTCTTTTCTGAAACCCTGGTAAATTTAAATTTATTTGGAGAAAACTAATCTATACTAATATTATAAAGAGGAAAGATTTGATTGTTTGTTTGTTTGTATAGAATGGGCTCCGAAAGTACTGGACCAATTCGAGAAATTCTGTCTGTGTGTTCGCGATAAACTCAAAAACTACTGCACCGATTTTCATGCTGTTTTCACCAATGGATAGATTGGTTCTTGAGGAAGGTTTTCTATACTAATATTATAAAGAGTAAAGATTTGATTGTTTGTTTGTATGGAATATGCTCCGAAACTAGTGGACCGATTTGAAAAATTCTTTTACCATTAGAAGCCGACATTATCCGTGATGAACATAGGCTACTTTTTACCGCGGGAAAATGCTTCATTCCTATGGGAAATCTAAAATAAAAGTAAATACTAGCGGCTTGGCCCGGGAGATAGCGCCATCTATCCAAAATAAGGTAGATAGCATTTTATACTTTTCTACGCAGATGAAATCGCGAGTGGGATTCAAACCTGTGACACATACATATATTTTTTTTTGTAAATACATATTCTATCAATTGGTGAAAACAGCATAAAAATATAATATAGCCAATGTCTTATTCTGATGTATAAGCTCATTGAAATCCATTCAAACAAACTTTCACATCAATACTCATAATAAATCTGTCAGTGTAGGTATTGTATGTATGTACGTATGTTCCTCCATAACTCTTAAACGAATTAACTAATTTTCATAAAACTTGGTAGATAAACATTTGACGTACAGGACACAGGATAGATAGACTACCATTTTTTTCAACGCAGACGAAGTCGCGGGCGCCAGCTAGTTTATAATATTAGTAAGGACATTGAATTGGTAACAACCAAAAGTATGTCAACAAACATAATGCAACTTACCATACACCCGAGTGGATTGGTAACAATGTCTTTCAAAATATTTTTGTGTACGATCTTTTTATGATCCTCAACTTCGGTTTCACTATAATACATATCTGGTTTAACGCAGAAATCACATATATAAACTCTTTCATCGTCCTCGGCATCCTCGTATCCCGTTGCCAACTTAGACTTTGGCAGAATATCACGGAAACTGTGATGGCGGAACATCGTTCCGAATTGAATTTTACTAAAAAACAAAAAATTATGTATCACAAAATACTACAGTGCAACATAATTTAATATTTATTCCCCAAATTTCATGAAATTTTATGAATTTGTCCAACCAACCATGATGGCCAGTGACAGTGAGTGACATGACATGCAGAGCGTTAGTGTTGCCAGTTGCCATGCCAATGCCATGCCAGACTAACATTACTATCATACAAAAGAAAAAAAACAAAAAAAAATCTTTCTCTACAAAAGAAAGTTGCAAGAATTGTCAAGATCACAGACTAACAATAACAAAAGTAACAAATAAAGAGAACGAGATGATAGAAAACAGAATACTGTATATCATAAGGCGAAATTTTTTATTGTAGAATTTCAATAAATATTTAATTAAATTGCTTTCCAGTTTTATGGGACAATGTAAATATTAAAAGTACTTTTTATGCATACTTTTACTAATATTATAAATGCGAAATGTGCACGGTTGACGTCCCAGTACTCCAGATCAACCAGAATTAGGTCGCGGACGTGACCTTTGGGGGACGTCCGATAGAAATCTGGGACACCAAAGATGTTGGAACGGAACGGTAGTAATTCTACATCTATGTGGGACACTTATAAGATGCTTATAAGAAAGGACATAGGGTACTTTTCATCCAGAAAAAAATAATAATTTCCGAGTGATCGTCTTAAAATATAAAGAATTGGGCGCCACCGTCGTCACAGCGATAACGATGGCAGGCGTTATTACTCATATATGTATTTTCTTTTTCAATGCGGATGAAGTCGCAGGCACCAGCTAGTAATAAATAATAATAAAAATAATAACTTGAGAACACAACTCTCTTCTTGATGAATCAAGTCAATAGAGGTAACAAGGACTAACTGGATGTTAAACTACAGCAGTATAATATGGCAAGCTACATAAAAGTAATATAAGCCATGAGCCGATAGCCTATTTATGCACGACTTAAAAAAAATACGACGTATTTAAATAATAAATACTAATAATAAATAATTCTTATACGGTATTTATAAACATAAATTTCTATAATTGATTTTCGACAGTTTCGCTTTATATATTTTAATTAAAGCCGAAGAAAAACGTAAGCGGTATCTATTAACAAAAATATAATTAATAGATAGAAATAGTATTACAATCTTTAAAAGTTATGATCACAGATACATTGTTATAACTTTGAAATTATAACTAGCAGCTGGTCGAAACTCCGGATTGACCTTTCACTTTTATGTTACTGCCACTCTTTGCTTCTTGGCCTTTATCAGTGCCCCCTTGAGCGCCTTTACTTTGACCGCAGTTTTCTCCTTCATTGCCTCCTTGTGGTTCTCTTTCTCCTTGACTGCTTTCCTGTTTTCCTCCTTGATTGCCTACTTGTTTACCTCCTTGATTGCAATTTTGGTTTCCTGCTTGATTGCTTACTTGTTTTCCTCCTTGATTACCACTTTGGTTCTCTCCTTGATTGCCTTCTTGTTTCCCTCCTTGATTGCCTTCTTGTTTCCCTCCATCGCCTTCTTGTTTACCTCCATTGCCTTCTTGTTGACTTCCATTGCCTGCTTGTTTCCCTCCTTGATTGCCTTCTTGTTTCCCTCCTTGATTGCCTTCTTGTTTACCTCCATTGCCTTCTTGTTGACTTCCATTGCCTGCTTGTTTCCCTCCTTGATTGCCTTCTTGTTTCCCTCCATAGCCTTCTTGTTTCCCTCCATTGCCTTCTTGTTTACCTCCATTGCCTTCTTGTTGACTTCCATTGCCTGCGTGTTTCCCTCCTTGATTGCCTTCTTGTTTACCTCCTTGGTTGTTATCTTGTTTACTTCCTTGGTTGCTTTCTTGTTTACCCCCTTGATTGCCTTCTTGTTTACCTCCTTGGTTGCCTTCTTGTTTACTTCCATTGCCTTCTTGTTTACCGCCTTGATTGCCTTCTTGTTTCCCTCCATTGCCTGCTTGTTTCCCTCCTTGATTGCCTTCTTGTTTCCCTCCATTGCCTTCTTGTTTCCCTCCATTGCCTTCTTGTTTACCTCCATTGCCTTCTTGTTGACTGCCATTGCCTGCTTGTTTCCCTCCTTGATTGCCTTCTTGTTTACCTCCTTGGTTGTCATCTTGTTTACTTCCTTGGTTGCTTTCTTGTTTACCCCCTTGATTGCCTTCTTGTTTACCTCCTTGGTTGCCTTCTTGTTTACTTCCATTGCCTTCTTGTTTACCTCCACTGTCTTCTTGTTTGACCCCTTGATTTCCTTCTTGTTTGCCCCCTTGATTGCCTTCTTGTTTACCTCCATTGCCTTCTTGCTTTCCTCCATTGTCTTCTTGTTTACCTCCACTGTCTTCTTGTTTGACCCCTTGATTTCCTTCTTGTTTGCCCCCTTGATTGTCTTCTTGTTTACCTCCATTGTCTTCTTGTTTCCCTCCTTGATTGCCTTCTTGTTTACCTCCTTGGTTGTCTTCTTGTTTCCCTCCTTGATTGCCTTCTTGTTTACCTCCTTGGTTGCCTTCTTGTTTACCTCCATTGCCTTCTTGTTTACCTCCATTGCCTTCTTGTTGACTTCCATTGCCTTCTTGTTGACTTCCCTTGCCTTCTTGTTGACTGCCATTGCCTGCTTGTTTCCCTCCTTGATTGCCTTCTTGTTTCCCTCCATTGCCTTCTTGTTTTCCTCCATTGCCTTCTTGTTTCCCTCCACTGCCTTCTTGTTTGCCTCCTTGATTTCCTTCTTGTTTGCCTCCATTGCCTTCTTGCTTTCTTCCACTACCTTCTTGTTTACCGCCTTGATTGCCTTCTTGTTTGCCTCCTTGATTGCCTTCTTGTTTACCTCCATTGCCTTCTTGTTGACTTCCATTGCCTGCTTGTTTCCCTCCTTGATTGCCTTCTTGTTTCCCTCCATTGCCTTCTTGTTTTCCTCCATTGCCTTCTTGTTTCCCTCCACTGCCTTCTTGTTTGCCTCCTTGATTTCCTTCTTGTTTGCCTCCATTGCCTTCTTGCTTTCCTCCACTGTCTTCTTGTTTACCTCCACTGCCTTCTTGTTTGACCTCTTGATTTCTTTCTTGTTTGCCTCCTTGATTGTCTTCTTGTTTACCTCCATTGTCTTCTTGTTTACCCCCTTGATTGCCTTCCTGTTTACCTCCTTGGTTGCCTTCTTGTTTACCTCCATTGCCTTCTTGTTTACCTCCATTGCCTTCTTGTTGACTTCCGTTGCCTTCTTGTTGACTTCCCTTGCCTTCTTGTTGACTGCCATTGCCTGCTTGTTTCCCTCCTTGATTGCCTTCTTGTTTCTCTCCATTGCCTTCTTGTTTCCCTCCATTGCCTTCTTGTTTTCCTCCATTGCCTTCTTGTTTCCCTTCACTGCCTTCTTGCTTTCCTCCATTGCCTTCTTGCTTTCCTCCACTACCTTCTTGTTTACCGCCTTGATTGCCTTCTTGTTTGCCTCCTTGGTTGCCTTCTTGTTTCCCTCCATTGCCTTCTTGTTTCTCTCCATTGCCTTCTTGTTTACTTCCATTGCCTGCTTGTTTCCCTCCTTGATTGCCTTCTTGTTTCCCTCCATTGCCTTCTTGTTTATCGCCTTGGTTGCCTTCTTGTTTACCTCCATTGCCTTCTTGCTTTCCTCCATTGCCTTCTTGCTTTCCTCCATTGCCTTCTTGTTTCCCTCCACTGCCTTCTTGTTTGCCTCCTTGATTTGCTTCTTGTTTGCCTCCTTGTTTGCCTTCTTGTTTACTTCCATTGCCTTCTTGTTTACTTCCATTGCCTTCTTGCTTTCCTCCATTGCCTTCTTGTTTCCCTCCACTGCCTTCTTGTTTGCCTCCTTGATTTCCTTCTTGTTTGCCTCCATTGCCTTCTTGCTTTCCTCCACTGTCTTCTTGTTTACCTCCACTGCCTTCTTGTTTGACCTCTTGATTTCTTTCTTGTTTGCCTCCTTGATTGTCTTCTTGTTTACCTCCATTGTCTTCTTGTTTACCCCCTTGATTGCCTTCCTGTTTACCCCCTTGATTGCCTTCCTGTTTCCCTCCGTTGCCTTCTTGTTTCCCTCCTTGATTGCCTTCTTGTTTTCCACCATTGTCTTGTTTGCCTGCTTGGTTGTCTTCTTGTTTCCCTCCTTGATTGTCTTCTTGTTTAACTCCTTGGTTGCCTTCTTGTTTACCTCCATTGCCTTCGTGTTTACCTCCATTGCCTTCTTGTTGACTTCCGTTGCCTTCTTGTTGACTTCCCTTGCCTTCTTGTTGACTGCCATTGCCTGCTTGTTTCCCTCCTTGATTGCCTTCTTGTTTCCCTCCATTGCCTTCTTGTTTCCCTCCATTGCCTTCTTGTTTTCCTCCATTGCCTTCTTGTTTCCCTTCACTGCCTTCTTGCTTTCCTCCATTGCCTTCTTGCTTTCCTCCACTACCTTCTTGTTTACCGCCTTGATTGCCTTCTTGTTTGCCTCCTTGATTGCCTTCTTGTTTACCTGCATTGCCTTCTTGTTTCCCGCCACTGCCTTCTTGTATGCCTCCTTGATTGCCTTCTTGTTTGCTTCCTTGATTGCCTTCTTGTTTACTTCCATTGCCTTCTTGTTTACCTTCTTGTTTCCCTCCTTGATTGTCTTCTTGTTTACCTCCTTGGTTGCCTTCTTGTTTCCCTCCATTGCCTTCTTGTTTCTCTCCATTGCCTTCTTGTTTACTTCCATTGTCTGCTTGTTTCCCTCCTTGATTGCCTTCTTGTTTCCCTCCATTGCCTTCTTGTTTACCGCCTTGGTTGTCTTCTTGTTTACCTCCATTGTCTTCTTGTTTACCCCCTTGATTGCCTTCCTGTTTACCTCCTTGGTTGCCTTCTTGTTTACCTCCATTGCCTTCTTGTTTACCTCCATTGCCTTCTTGTTGACTTCCGTTGCCTTCTTGTTGACTTCCCTTGCCTTCTTGTTGACTGCCATTGCCTGCTTGTTTCCCTCCTTGATTGCCTTCTTGTTTCTCTCCATTGCCTTCTTGTTTCCCTCCATTGCCTTCTTGTTTTCCTCCATTGCCTTCTTGTTTCCCTTCACTGCCTTCTTGCTTTCCTCCATTGCCTTCTTGCTTTCCTCCACTACCTTCTTGTTTACCGCCTTGATTGCCTTCTTGTTTGCCTCCTTGGTTGCCTTCTTGTTTCTCTCCATTGCCTTCTTGTTTCTCTCCATTGCCTTCTTGTTTACTTCCATTGCCTGCTTGTTTCCCTCCTTGATTGCCTTCTTGTTTCCCTCCATTGCCTTCTTGTTTATCGCCTTGGTTGCCTTCTTGTTTACCTCCATTGCCTTCTTGCTTTCCTCCATTGCCTTCTTGCTTTCCTCCATTGCCTTCTTGTTTCCCTCCACTGCCTTCTTGTTTGCCTCCTTGATTTCCTTCTTGTTTGCCTCCTTGTTTGCCTTCTTGTTTACTTCCATTGCCTTCTTGTTTACTTCCATTGCCTTCTTGCTTTCCTCCATTGCCTTCTTGTTTCCCTCCACTGCCTTCTTGTTTGCCTCCTTGATTTCCTTCTTGTTTGCCTCCATTGCCTTCTTGCTTTCCTCCACTGTCTTCTTGTTTACCTCCACTGCCTTCTTGTTTGACCTCTTGATTTCTTTCTTGTTTGCCTCCTTGATTGTCTTCTTGTTTACCTCCATTGTCTTCTTGTTTACCCCCTTGATTGCCTTCCTGTTTACCCCCTTGATTGCCTTCCTGTTTCCCTCCGTTGCCTTCTTGTTTCCCTCCTTGATTGCCTTCTTGTTTTCCACCATTGTCTTGTTTGCCTGCTTGGTTGTCTTCTTGTTTCCCTCCTTGATTGTCTTCTTGTTTAACTCCTTGGTTGCCTTCTTGTTTACCTCCATTGCCTTCGTGTTTACCTCCATTGCCTTCTTGTTGACTTCCGTTGCCTTCTTGTTGACTTCCCTTGCCTTCTTGTTGACTGCCATTGCCTGCTTGTTTCCCTCCTTGATTGCCTTCTTGTTTCCCTCCATTGCCTTCTTGTTTTCCTCCATTGCCTTCTTGTTTCCCTTCACTGCCTTCTTGCTTTCCTCCATTGCCTTCTTGCTTTCCTCCACTACCTTCTTGTTTACCGCCTTGATTGCCTTCTTGTTTGCCTCCTTGATTGCCTTCTTGTTTACCTGCATTGCCTTCTTGTTTCCCTCCACTGCCTTCTTGTATGCCTCCTTGATTGCCTTCTTGTTTGCTTCCTTGATTGCCTTCTTGTTTACTTCCATTGCCTTCTTGTTTACCTTCTTGTTTCCCTCCTTGATTGTCTTCTTGTTTACCTCCTTGGTTGCCTTCTTGTTTCCCTCCATTGCCTTCTTGTTTCTCTCCATTGCCTTCTTGTTTACTTCCATTGCCTGCTTGTTTCCCTCCTTGATTGCCTTCTTGTTTCCCTCCATTGCCTTCTTGTTTACCGCCTTGGTTGTCTTCTTGTTTACCTCCATTGCCTTCTTGCTTTCCTCCATTGCCTTCTTGCTTTCCTCCATTGCCTTCTTGTTTCCCTCCACTGCCTTCTTGTTTGCCTCCTTGATTTCCTTCTTGTTTGCCTCCTTGTTTGCCTTCTTGTTTACTTCCATTGCCTTCTTGTTTACTTCCATTGCCTTCTTGCTTTCCTCCATTGCCTTCTTGTTTGCCTCCTTGATTGCCTTCTTGTTTACCTGCATTGCCCTCTTGCTTTCCTCCACTACCTTCTTGTTTACCGCCTTGATTGCCTTCTTGTTTGCCTCCTTGATTGCCTTCTTGTTTACCGCCTTGGTTGCCTTCTTGTTTACCTCCATTGCCTTCTTGCTTTCCTCCATTGCCTTCTTGTTTCCCTCCACTGCCTTCTTGTTTGCCTCCTTGATTTCCTTCTTGTTTGCCTTCTTGTTTACTTCCATTGCCTTCTTGTTTACCGCCTTGGTTGCCTTCTTGTTTTCCTCCATTGCCTTCTTGTTTCCCTCCTTGATTGCCTTCTTGTTTACCGCCTTGGTTGTCTTCTTGTTTACCTTCTTGGTTGCCTTCTTGTTGCCCTCCTTGATTGCCTTCCTGTTTACCTCCTTGGTTGCCTTCTTGTTTACCTTCATTGCCTTCTTGTTTACCGCCTTGGTTGCCTTCTTGTTTACCTCCATTGCCTTCTTGTTTACCGCCTTGGTTGCCTTCTTGTTGCCCTCCTTGATTGCCTTCCTGTTTACCTCCTTGGTTGCCTTCTTGTTTACCTTCATTGCCTTCTTGTTTACCGCCTTGGTTGCCTTCTTGTTTACCTCCATTGCCTTCTTGCTTTCCTCCATTGCCTTCTTGTTTGCCTCCTTGAGTTCCTTCTTGTTTGCCTCCTTGATTGCCTTCTTGTTTACTTCCATTGCCTTCTTGTTTACCGCCTTGGTTACCTTCTTGTTTACCTCCTTGGTTGCCTTCTTGTTTCCCTCCTTGATTGCCTTCTTGTTTCCCCCCTTGGTTGCCTTCTTGCTTTCCACCATTGCCTTCTTGTTTACCTCCACTGCCTTCTTGTTTGCCTCCTTGATTTCCTTCTTGTTTACTTCCATTGCCTTCTTGTTTACTTCCATTGCCTTCTTGTTTACTTCCATTGCCTTCTTGTTTACCGCCTTGGTTGCCTTCTTGTTTTCCTCTATTGCTTTCTTGTTTACCGCCTTGGTTGCCTTCTTGTTTACCTCCTTGGTTGCCTTCTTGTTTACCTCCATTGCCTTCTTGCTTTCCTCCATTGCCTTCTTGTTTACTTCTATTGCCTTCTTGTTTACCTTCTTGATTCCCTCCTTGATTGTCTTCTTGTTTGTTTCCTTTGTTGCCTTCTTGTTTACCTCCATTGCTTTCTTGTTTACCGCCTTGGTTACCTTCTTGTTTACCTCCTTGGTTGCCTTCTTGTTTCCCTCCTTGATTGCCTTCTTGTTTACCCCCTTGGTTGCCTTCTTGCTTTCCACCATTGCCTTCTTGTTTACCTCCACTGCCTTCTTGTTTGCCTCCTTGATTTCCTTCTTGTTTACTTCCATTGCCTTCTTGTTTACCGCTTTGGTTGCCTTCTTGTTTTCCTCTATTGCTTTCTTGTTTACCGTCTTGGTTGCCTTCTTGTTTACCTCCATTGCCTTCTTGCTTTCCTCCATTGCCTTCTTGTTTACTTCCATTGCCTTCTTGTTTACCTTCTTGATTCCCTCCTTGATTGTCTTCTTGTTTGTTTCCTTTGTTGCCTTCTTGTTTACCTCCATTGCCTTCTTGCTTTCCTCCATTGCCTTCTTGTTTGCCTCCTTGATTTCCTTCTTGTTTGCCTCCTTGATTGCCTTCTTGTTTACTTCCATTGCCTTCTTGTTTACCGCCTTGGTTGCCTTCTTGTTTTCCTCCATTGCTTTCTTGTTTACCCCCTTGGTTGCCTTCTTGTTTCCCTCCTTGATTGCCTTCTTGTTTACCCCCTTGGTTGCCTTCTTGCTTTCCACCATTGCCTTCTTGTTTACCTCCACTGCCTTCTTGTTTTCCTCCATTGCCTTCTTGTTGCCTTCCTAGATTGCCATCTTGTTTACCTCCTTGGTTGCCTTCTTGTTTACCTTCATTGCCTTCTTGTTTACCGCCTTGGTTGCCTTTTTGTTTCCCTCCTTGATTGCACTCTTTGCCAAAAAGCGCACCTAAAGATCCTCCAGTATTATCTTCCTGATTTTTTCCTTTTGCATTGCTGCCTGTAGTGAATTTCTTGTCATTACATCCTATTTCGGCACCCAATTTCTTTGCCGTAGACTCTTCTTTGTTAATATCATCCGACACACCTTTGCCTGCTTTTTCTAAACCTCCAAAAATGATCGGATGGCATGATGTAGCAGCAAACTGAAATGTAAAGAAATTTTGTCATAAGATGTAGAAAATAAGAAAATATCTCTTCCGTTTAAACCGTTTAGTACCTAACTATTAAGTATAGAATTCATATGAAAAATCTATGTATTTTACATAGATTATGTACGACTACCATTCGGCTTACCCTATCGGCAAAATCACCTCGGTTTTGTTTAGTATGCACATTTAATTCTTCAATTATTGTTGAACTACAAAGTCGACTCGAAATACCTTCTACAGTTCGACTACCATTCGGCTTATATTACCCGATCGGCAAAATCGGTCGGTATATTTTTTGTTAATTTTGAATTATTTCAAGTTAGAATGGGTATTAGCGGTGGCATATTATGTCTATCCTTAAATATATTTTTTTAATTTTTTTTTTATAATTATGATAATATATTATATAACCGTTATTATACTCACCAGAAACAGTAAAACGGAAAGCCGTAACACAATCATTTTGCCCAAATTGCCTTCCTAACATTCACTTTGACACTTATATAAGACGAGGAAATGTTATTAGAATTAAAATCATGATTTGCACAGCTGTATTGTCTCATGATACACGCACGTCAAAAGGTATCTTGTACACAATTATTTATATACTAGCTGGTGCCTGCGACTTCGTCCGCGTTGAAAAAGAAAACTGTGGCTTCTGTTCCCCGTACGTCTAAATGTTTATCTACCAAGTTTCATTTTAATTAGTTATGGAGGAACATACAGTATACATACGAAGACCTGAGTGGATGAAGGCGTTATGTCGCATTTTTGGGATTTTTCATTTTTTTGGGTCAATGAAGGTAATATATGTCCTTATGAATGATTACAGACCTTAAGATCGTCGATTTAAGACATTTTAAGAAACCAAAAATGGAAAAAGGTGTTAACCTCGATTTATTCAAAATTGGAATTATGCGACATACCACCTTCATTCAATCTTTTTTTTTTAACGAGGAGAAATCCTTTTATTGATACCCCCTACTGCTGGCTAGGCGGCAGGGGTATGTGGGGGTAGACCGCCATACTCCGCTTGCACACGTTGCAGGCAGAACTGGCCCATACCCACCCCCCATGGGCGGTTATTAGTATTGATGATATGTAGAGAGCCAATATTCTCCACTGTTGTATTATCTACTTACATAATGTTCTAGAAACTTATATCCAAAATTTAAGAATCTCAAATTTTGATGGTAGTAAATTTTCTTAGACTATAAGGGGCTGGTCACTATCGCTAGACTTCAAATGACTGCGAAACACTAACTACTGAATAGGCTGGTAGTCTAAGTCTCCCGAGACGGCAGGCGTACCTCCATTTTCGGGTACGCCTAGGTTCTACAAGGGGCGTACCCCTCCCCGCGCTGGATAAACGTGGCCCAACGATGCCCAGGCATCTAACGGCGGATCTATGGCATCTACATGCATCTATGGCATCTGCGTTGGGAATTTCTAACTTATTGGGAAAAAATGACCCATATTTGAAGTATTGTTGTATCTATGGATCTGTTTGATATACAGAGTTGCGGTTACACTTAAATTGTAGCAAATTTTATCTTCTTTAAGACTGTCTAAAATGACTTTTCCGTAGAATGCACTTTTCAGAAGTTATAAGCGAAAAACTGAAAAGTTTGAAAATTTCGAGCTTTTTCGAGCACCGTGCAGTTTTAGCCCAGCTCTTTCGAAACTGCAAATTTGGTTTTACACTATACTAGTACCTATCTATCCTAAAAACATCCCAAAAGATTAAAACAGTGCAATTTATTGCGACCTAAGATGTCTTGTATGACTGGCCTACTATTGAAAATACGTTTTGTAATTTATATAACACGTTACACCTATTGGCTTTTAAACAATTTGTTTAAACAGTAGCTCAAAATTGCTATTATATATTACTTAAATTAATTCATTTTTCTATTTACATAAAATTACGTCTGTAGGCATGGCATTGTTTGGTATTATAGCATTCTTTTAAGCGTCGAAGGTCAGTTTGAATTCTGACTACGTCAATTAATTAATAGTTATGTCAGGGCAAACTCATTAGAAGTAACCATCACAAGAAGATCATATTATCATTATCAAAAATTATAATAGTTGGAGAACTGTAATTTCTTCATAGTTAAAAAGTATCTCATATGTGAATCCAGGTAATAAGCTATCTGTGTGCCAAATTTTATCCAAATTGATTGAGTCATTTGGGCAGCAGCAGTACCCAACCATCACGCCCTTACAAGAAGATCACAGTAAAATAGTAGCATGTGAAACATTATCAATAATAACACAATAGTCGGAGAATTGTAGTTCATTCATAGTTAAAAAGTATCTCATATGTGAATCCAGGTAATAAGCTATATGTGTGCCAAATTTTATCCAAATTGATTGTGTCATTTGGGCAGCAGCAGTACCCAACCATCACGTCCTTACAAGAAGATCACAGTAAAATAGTAGCATGTGAAACATTATCAATAATAACACAATAGTCGGAGAATTGTAGTTCATTCATAGTTAAAAAGTATCTCATATGTGAATCCAGGTAATAAGCTATCTGTGTGCCAAATTTTATCCAAATTGATTAAGTCATTTGGGCGGCAGAAACATTATCACGCAACAGCTAGTATATAATGAAGGTACAAAATTTGTATGTTTGCAATGAAACTCAAAAACTAGAGACGCCACAAATATTCGGCTACTATTCGGTATTCGGCCTATTCGGCCACTTTTTTGGTATTCGGTATTCGGCCGAATAATGCGTACTATTGGGCCGAATACCGAATTTTCAAAAGCGATTATAATTTTTGACAAAAACTATAATCGCTTTTCAAAATTACGCTATCAGCTTGTAACATAGGCTACATTTTATAAACAGCTAAGCTAGTATACAATAAAATAAAAATATACAGAGTAAATAATATATTTCTTTATTAATGAATAAACAAAATCCATAATATCCATTGGTACTCCACTCCCCAACAAAATTAAACGTGAAACCTGTAAAACAACAAATTTCTTAAAGTGTTATTACCTTTGCACCTGAGTCGTGGATGTTTTGTATTTATAATATGAATGTATTTACAAAAAAAGCAATGTATGTAGTGTATCAACTGTCTGTATCCATAATACAAGCATTAGTTGCTTATTGTGGAACTAGATGGCGCTGTGTGTAATGTGTGAACATAAAAAAATATCTACGAGTATTTTTTCATTGTAATTTGACGAGCCCGTTGGACGAGTGGCAAGGGTGCTTGCCTAACGTTTCAGGGGTCCCGGGTTCGATTCCCGGCGGGGTCAACTTTGGAAATTTTAATATAATTTTCAAAATTGACTCCGCTCTGAATTTGAAAAGTAGTGGTAGGGCACACTGCGTTTCGCAGTCATTTGGGCAGCCCGTCTGGTGGCAGTAACCACCACCTTACAGAATATCTACCAATGTGAAATAACAGCATTATGTGCTTTTGTGTTTCGGTGAGTGAGCGATGCCAGAGCCCATTACCCCATCCCTCCCTTATCCCTTATCCTTACCCTTCTATGTTCGGCAGCGCACTTGTAGCACTTGTGGCTTTACTTGTGTTATAGGCGACGGTAGCCACCTACCATCAAGTGGACCGTCAGCCTGTCTGTCGACTTTAACATTAAAAAAAAAGATTAAACGTACATTACACCGTCTATATAAGGTAGTATGCCTTGGTACTATTACGAAATCCTTTAGGTTTTTTGGTGGTCTTTTTGGTGGTCACGGTGGTTTTCTTGGTAGCCTTTGTGGTTGTCACGGTGCTGGCCGTGGTCTCGTAGAAGTCAGGTATATATGTGTGACGTTTTGGATGCTCTGTGGTTGTTTTTCCTATGTAGTCCGCATCATCGTCATCAAGATGTGTGCTCGCCTCAAAATCGTGAACGTCGTCGCGATTGAGGCCGTCTATTAAAAAATGTATGAGCTCGCTGGAAGAAAGTTTTCTTGTTAGGTTTTGAAGATTTCAAATTCAAAATTATTATTATTATTACTAAAATTATTTTATTATTATTATTATTAAATAAATTATTATTTATTTACTTGTTTATTTATTTACAATTTTAAGAGCTAATATATATGACGGCGCTAGGAGAAAAGGATAGTAGTCTATGCTAAACTGTCAGTTGATTTTGATTGAGAGCCGGACTGGGGCGCACGCCCACTGACAGGCACAGGCATCATTCGTGAGCGTTCGTCGAAGGAGTCACACGTGTCCTTAGAAACGTCTATTACCCACTACATTGGATTGGCTTTGATATAATCGTCCTCACCTCGTTACCTACGCCTGCTGATTAAGATGGATAGCGACGATACCCACCCTGTGCCTACATATAAAATAACATTTAAATGATAATACTAAAAACCACTGACGTTTAGTCTCATGTTATCATTAGATTAATAGATTAATCACAATTAAAAAAATACTGCTTTAATTTAGATATAATATTTTTAATTGATATATTGTTACGTAGATCTGAAGGTAGGTTGTTGATAAGACGTGGGACAATGTAAGCGGTAGTCCTTTCGCCATACGTATTATTGGCGGCGCGCTGTGTACGTAACCGCTTTTTTGAAATAGCTCTAGTGTGTACAGGGTATTCCATCAATTTTTTTAAGGATTCGTTAAAAAAAAATTCTTTCAGTAGTGAAAAGGAAAGCTGATTGTTTATAGGTAAAATCTTACAGTGCTTAAAAGGACCGTTCTCATCGTCGTAGTATTTATTTTTAATTTTAGGCGAGACTAATGTTTTTAGAATTTTCACTTGTAGTTTGTAGATTTTGTTTAGATAAGTTTTGTACGTTCGACCATAACTACTAAGTCCATACTGTATATAGGGTTCTGCAAATATTATATTGCAAACCATAATGTATAAAGGGTGTTACAATATAAAAATTAATACCAGTATTATGGACCCTGTTGGGCATGCAACTTAGGGACTAGGAGAGAGGAAGCGTAAGTATATAATTACATAAGCGTATAAATATTTACTGCATATAAATACATAAAAGAATTTTATTTTATTTAAATTAAAAATGGTAAAATAGATTTAAACAAGATTTGACCACAAATTGTGGTTATCCTACACCTTGTTTGGTTGCAACTCTGATGACGTCATACGCTAGTAAACATTGCTTCTAAAAATTGCTTGCTTCGTCTGGGAATCGAATCGACTTAAATGTGAATAAATAATTACCCGTATTTTTATGATGCCAATCAAAAGAATTGATAAAAAATAATAATTCTTCTTAAGTAACATAGCATCAAAGAAAGGAATAACGTGAAATATTTGATTCAAGAATATTATTCATTGCCGACGACTATAGACATTTTAGAAATTTTTAGAAAATCTTTGAATGCCGTATTACTATTTTTTAAAAATAACATATGGTCGTCTTTCAGCAAAATATCCTATCTACGATATTTAAGATACTTTCCCTACATGTCGCATAGTTTTGCTACACTCTGTATATGGCGCTCATAATTATAGTATATGTATATGAGCGCCATCTCTTTTCTAAGGACTTATGGACCCCCTGGTAAAGATCTATTCCTAAACTTCAATAGTTTTAGTTTAGTTTGGTTTGGTTTGGTTTAGTTTAGCTTAGTTTAGTTCCGATTTTGATCAAACTTCGTAACTATATCTATAATTTGGTCCAACTTAAAAACATAGGATAGTGAACCCGGGTGAAGCCGGGAGCGGTTCATTATAGTACTACATATATATATATATATATATATATATATATAAATTAGAAAAAAAATAGAACCCAGCCATCTCGAAGCCCAAACTGGCAAACGTCTTTTTTTCATCCACAGAAAGTACCGATTGCTGGTACCAATCTAACTTATCTATCTTAGATCTCTTTTCGTCATTTCGTCTAAGTGTCACTGGAGTATTATGTGACACAGCAATACTTTCGGCTTTTGGCTTTTGATTACTGAAAAAATACAAAACAAAAATAAAAAATGTTTTTGTTCGTAAAGAAATTTTTTATTCGTCTCACGACACTGCGTTGCATCTCGCGACACTGCGATGTGTCTAACAACATTGCGATGCATCTCATGACACTGCAATGTGTCTGGCGACACCGCGATGTGTCTAACAACATTGCGATGCGTCTCATGATTCCGTATTTGAGCGCAGCTGGCCTGTTAAATATGTCTGCACGCCGACGCCTTCACCTGGCCACTCTGCTGTTTGGGGTGGTACGGTACAAAACGCCGTCCTACCTTTTTAGTAAGCTTCAATGGTCCAGACGTGCGCGCAGATTTGGGGCAGTTGCTGCCGTGCCTGTGTACAGGACAACGGCCTTTCGAGGAAGCTTCAGGTTTGCTGCGTCCAAGTGCTGGAATGATCTCCCTCCTCCTATCCAAGGAGCGCCTAGCAGATACACCTTTAGGCGTAAGCTTAGGGGTCATTTGTTGACGCTCCAAAAATCATAATTTTTAATATTCAGCATAACTCCTAAAAGGCAGAACCGATTTGGATGAAATTTTGCGTATGCTTGGGTGGGTCCTTAGAATCGGGTTATACTTTTATTAATATTGATGAATTGCTGCTATTATTATCTACTATTACTATTATTGCATTATAAGTTGTTATATTGTTTATCTATGTATTTAATTATCAAGTTATAAATATAATATCTATGTAAATTGTAAAATGTATCTGTATGGCGTTCGCGTGAGTCACACGGTGCTGGCTGAAAATGAGCGCTGCAGATGCTTGTCTAGCGTCTCAGCACAATGCTGAGCCAGTATCCGATTCACTGTCGCGAGGACACACACGTCTTACCCCCTTTTTCATTAATTTCATTGTGTCATTTTGTTTTTGTTGTTTCTGTTTCTTATGTAATGTCATGTTAATGTCCTTCGTGCAGTGAATAAATGTCTTTCTTTCTTTCTTTCTTTCATGACACTGCAATGTGTATAACAACATTGCGATGCGTCTCGCGACACTGCGATGCTTCTCACAACACTGCGATGCATCTTACGACACTGCGTTGCATCTCGCGACACTGCGATGTGTCTCACAACATTGCGATGCATCTCGCAACACTGCGATGCGTCTCATGACACTGCAATGTGTCTAACAGCATTGTGATGCGTCTCATGACACTGCAATGTGTCTCGCGACGCTGCGATGCGTCTCACGACACTGCGTTGCATCTCGCGACACTGCAATGTGTCTCACGACACTGCAATGTGTCTCGCGACACTGCGTTGCATCTCGCGACACTGCCATGCATCTCACGACACTGCGTTGCGTCTCATGACACTGCAATATGTCTCGCGACACTGCGATGCGTCTCACAACATTGCGATGCATTTCGCAACACTGCGATGCGTCTTATGACACTGCAATGTATCTCGCGACACTGCGATGCGTCTCACAACACTGCGATGCGTATCACGACACTGCAATGTGTCTCGCGACATTGCGTTGCGCTTCGCGGCGCTGCGTTGCGCTTCGCGGCGCTGCGTTGCGCTTCGCGGCGCTGCGTTGCGCTTCGCGGCGCTGCGTTGCGCTTCGCGGCGCTGCGTTGCGCTTCGCGGCGCTGCGTTGCGCTTCGCGGCGCTGCGTTGCGCTTCGCGGCGCTGCGTTGCGCTTCGCGGCGCTGCGTTGCGCTTCGCGGCGCTGCGTTGCGCTTCGCGGCGCAGTGCGAAATCCCGAAATATGGCGCGGATGGCGTAACATGGCCCTAAATTCCGTGCCGGTCATTAAAAGTTGTTAATGTTTTTCATGACATAAAAAACTTACCCGGGTAGTTTATTCCTGTGCCTTCTTGCATAAGCTAAAGTAGTGTTTCCGAAATCATTAGTTTTCATATTCTTCAGAAGAGTCTGGACTCTTTCTTCTCTCCTCTGATCGAAAATTTTCGAAGCTAAATGGTACATATCTGCAAATTCTTCTATCACTTCATTTTTCTGAAACATACCAGAGTGATGTGCCGGATCGTTAAAAATGTATATCCGCGGATACGGATCTTAGGGTTGCTATACATAAATGGTTGGGCCGGCACATTTGATTCGACAATTGTCGTTGATCAACAAAGCCTTCTACATAAATGTTCGACTAGTTCATCTAGTCCGGCTTTGCCGACACGACTTTAAGTATAGCATTTCTTTTTTATTAGAGATGGGTTTGCTCTTGGCGAACAACCAGCTGTGTAGCGGAGATGAGGCCTATGATGAAGCGAGCTCACCCAGAACTTCAACTTTGAAAAGGTAATCATCAGATAAGATAAGATCATAAATTACCGTCAGTTATGAAAACAAAGTTCCACAAAATTTGTACTGTTTTTTATGGCATGCAAAATCCATAGTTGTAGTAGATCGACGAAATAGGCCTAAGGTTGAGTTCACATGACCGCGCGGTACAAGTTCTACAAACATGACTGTATCGACCTGTTGATCCGCGCGGTCATGTGAACTTAGCCTTAAATTCATTACTATGTCACTTTTAAATGTTCCATGAAGTTTGTAGTGTTTTGTATGGCGTGCGAAATCCATAGTAGTAGTAGATCGACGAAATAGGCCTAAGGTTGAGTTCACATGACCGCGCGATACAAGTTCTACAAACATGTAGCGAGCTGTTGATCCGCGCGGCCATGTGAACTTAGCCTTAAAGTCATTACTATGTCACTTTTAAATGTTCCCACAAATTTGGTAGTGTTTTGTATGGCGTGCGAAATCCATAGTTGTAGTAGATCGACGAAATAGGCCTAAGGTTGAGTTCACATGACCGCGCGGTACAAGTTCTACAAACATGTAGCGAGCTGTTGATCCGCGCAATCATGTGAACTTAGCCTTAAAGTCATTACTATGTCACTTTTAAATGTTCCATGAAGTTTGTAGTGTTTTGTATGGCGTGCGAAATCCATAGTGTAGTAGATCGACGAAATAGGCCTAAGGTTGAGTTCACATGACCGCGCGATACAAGTTCTACAAACATGTAGTGAGCTGTTGATCCGCGCGGCCATGTGAACTTAGCCTTAAAGTTATTACTATGTCACTTTTAAATGTTCCATGAAGTTTGTAGTGTTTTGTATGGAGTGCAAAATATTGATGCTCAAAGTGGTCAAACTGAGAAGACATTACCTATTGTTGGTGATTTAAAAATCATGAATTTGACCACTGGGTGGTTGGTGACTAGATTAGACAAATAATAATAGGAAAAAATCTAATATTTTACCTTCAATTTCAATATTTTCCCGTATTCCGGTGATCTTCTAAACATTAGTAAGACATTACTCAAAGGTTGTCCATAGGTTTTGAGACATTCAGTCTCTATATCATACTTTCTATTCGAGATCGGATTGATGCAAACTGTACCTAATTTTTAAAGTTTAAAGTGAATACTTCTGAAAAAACCATTGAACTCGCGACACTGTAATGTAATGTAATGTAATGTAACCGAAACCTGTGCATATTTTATTTTAAGTTTAATAAAACACCACCTTAGAGAATACCACTATGAAATAACAGCATATTATTATGTGCTGTTGTGTTTCGGTGAGTGAGTAAGGGATGCCAGAGCCCATTACCCCATCCCTCCCTTATCCCCCTTACTCTTAATCCTTCTATAGTCGGCAGCGCATTTGTAGCACTTGTGGCTTTACTTGTGTTATAGGCGACGGTGGCCACCTACCATCAAGTGGACCGTCAGCCTGTCTGTCGACCTTAACATAAAAAAAAATTCTTGGGCACGTTGGGCACTTTTGGTATGAACAAAGGTACTTTATTCGCGCGACCGTCACGTCACGCTCAGTTAGGTTTAATGTTGAAATTCAACATATATTTCTTTGGGTACGTTGGGCACTTTTGGTACGAACAAAGGTACTTAATTCGCGTGACTGTCACATCACGCTCAGTTAGGTGTAATGTTGAAATTCAACATATATTTCTTTGGGTACGTTGGGCACTTTTGGTATGAACAAAGGTACTTTATTCGCGCGACCGTCACGTCACGCTCAGTTAGGTTTAATGTTGAAATTCAACATATATTTCTTTGGGTACTTTTGGTATGAACAAAGGTACTTAATTCGCGTGACTGTCACGTCACGCTCAGTTAGGTTTAATGTTGCTTCATTCCTATGGGAAATTTAAAATAAAAGTAAATACTAGCGGCTTGGCCCGGGAGATAGCGCCATCTATCCAAAATACGGTAGATGGCGTTTTATACTTTATAACGAAGTCGCGAGCACCAGCTAGTTGTATATAATTTACATAGTTACGCGGGCGAAGTCGCGGGCAAGAACTAGTTAAAAAAAATAGTTAAAGTAATATTCACCCAATAAAATGACAAATCGATTTATCGACAAAACCATTTCACTCAGCACGTAATGTTAGATGTATTTTTTTTTAATGAATAAGAATTTTATGTGTATTTGTATGGAGGTAATAAAATGGGAGAGTAATAGTGCGTTTTATACCAGTAACCTAAAGGCGATTCTGTACGAAGTTCTATTCAAGGGCCCACCCTTTGGATAATTTTTTTATAGGTTGTTTGCACCTACAAGAATATAGTCCTGAGTTTTCGGACACTTTCGTTGTATATTTTAGCAGTTAAATAAAATTAATTAATTAATTAATAATTTTTAATTACTAAAATATACCACGAAAGTGTCCGAAAACTCAGGACTATATTCTTGTAGGTCTAAACAACCTATAAAAAAATTGGCCAGGATGGGCCACCTGTAGCACTACCATGAGTTTATGACGATCGAAATCGCTAGCGAGAGATGAGCGAGAACGTAAAATATTTGTATGAAAAATTGTACAGCGCCTCTAGCGGTCACGCAAAGAACTAAAACCGATAACATGAGTTGTATAAATGAAAAACCTATCGAATGTAGTCGCTAGCGACCATTACCGACTAACGTTTAACTTGACATTTCTATACAAAATCGGTACCATGGGTTACAAATTTGACTGATGCTCTCGAGAAATACCGTAACGTTAGTAGTTAAATCATTCACTAGCACATTGAGGGGTGAAAGGTTCGTTATCGACAGAAGTAAACTAACGTAAGATTTCGATAGCAACTCATGGTAGTGCTACTGAATAGATCTTTTCTTTAGGTTACTGCATCATTTAGACGATGCGAGCGACTGGTGCAAGTGTACGCCAATTTATTACACTAAAGTCGATCACAAAAGTAGCTATAATATGTATTAATACTAGCTGGGTTTTTGAATTATTATTTTTTTTGTGACAATTGGAAAGAACATATATAATATATAAGTTATATTACAATACTATTTTCTTTTTTTTTTGGAATAATTCAAAAGTTATATCAAAATAAAAATTAATTTTAGAATCCAATACGGTATTGGATACAAAAACGGTCTTACATCCCAATACGTCTTCGGTATTGGCAATACCGAAGACCCGCCGACCGCTCCCGAACAAACCCGAGCGCACGTGACGTCATAATGTTAGTTTTGTCAAGTCACGAACGCTGTAGTACTGTTCTAAAGTAGCTTTAACATTTTTACGTCACAACCACTCACAACTATGGTGACCAATCTTGGCGCGTACACAGTCACGTGATTTTTCTTTAGATTTTATCAATTTTTAATTTTCGCATTAAATATCAATATTATTAACTAGCTGGTGCTCGCGACTTCGTCCGCGTAGAAAAGTATAAAACGCCATCTACCGTATTTTGGATAGATGGCGCCATCTCCTGGGCCAAGCCGCTAGTATTTACTTTTATTTTAGATTTCCCGTAGGAATGAAGCATTTTCCCGCGGTAAAAAGTAGCCTATGTTCATCACGGATAATGTCGGCTTCTAATGGTGAAAGAATTTTTCAAATCGGTCCACTAGTTTCGGAGCCTATTCAATACAAACAAACAAACAATCAAATCTTTCCTTTTTATAATATTAGTATAGATAATAAAGTTTTAAAATACATAAAAAAAGCAATAATTTTTTTTTTTTCAAATTCCCAATTACAAAAAAAAAGAGTCCAGTAGGTGCCTATTCTCTTTGCATAATATTATTTGATTTGAACTGCTGATTTATAAGGGTAATTAAATCTTAACAATAAATGAAAAGTAAATAGATATTTTTTTATTTATTTAAAACCAGTGTGTGTGAATGCATGCAGATAATAAAATGTCCTCTCACAATACATCCAACTGAGCAAATAAAGATTTATTGATTAGTTTATGTATATATAAAAAATATATGATTTGTATGTTGGTTTATATATTAACCACATTATGTTAGCAGCCTTTACTTCGGGTAGAATTAAACCACTATAAATATTTGGCTATTCGACTTAAGATTTAAAATATACTACAAATTGTGGTTATCCTATCAGAAAATAGCGTAAAAAAACATATGTCTCTTTATTTTAAGCTAAAATATGTGTATTTTTTGCAAATTATATGAAAAAAATCATATGTTTTGAAATTTTATCTTGGCGCCGAGACGCCTTGCTTGTGACTGGTTGCAACTCTGATGACGTCATACGCTAGTAAACATATCAGACATAGAGTAATAAATAGTGTTTATTCACTTAACATTAGTTCTCTGTGTAATCATTCATTTCTGTTTGTTTACTAGCGTGTGACGTCACACGTATCGAAGACCAGCGTCATTAGAAACAGCGTTTTTGGCGCGGTTTTAGAAATTTAACATTGATTTTTATTTATAAATACATTAGATCTCCCGGAAATATGCTTTCCGGGACGCTTTCGGGAAATATGCTTTCCGCCACCTACCGGGGCCAATTGTATTTATAAATCATCCACAAAACCATCGAAATAGCCATATAAAATTTCAACCCAATCGGTTCAGCCGTTTAGAAGTTGTGTGAAAAAGATAAGTACGGAAGGATAATTCTTACAACCCGTTGTCTTATTACCCGTTTTCCCGTAGGAATGAAGCATTTTCACGCGGTAAAAAGTAGTCTATATTCATCACGGATAATGTCGGCTTTTAATGGTAAAAGAATTTTTCAAATCGGTCCACTAGTTTCGGAGCCTATTCAATACAAACAAACAAACAATCAAATCCTTCCTCTTTATAATATTAGACACTAAAAATAGTTTTCGACCTATCCGTAAATTGTGATGACCCTCCTCAAAAAAGCCTTGCACGAGGAAGAAAACCAATGTTACTACATTAGTATAGAAAAAAAAATAAAAATGCAAATATTTAAGTATTGCAATTATACAAACATTAAGTTGCAAAGAATGCGTTTGTTAGGAAAATGTGTTTCAGTGCGTTTATAAACTTTCACGCATTTTATTTTATGGCGTATATATATTGAGGGTTTCATTTCAAATGCCATCACTTTGACAAATAATTTTTTGAAGTGAATTTAAAGGAATAATCAAAATGAGGGTTCCTATGTCAACTGTGTGCACATTAATTTTGGTAAGTCGTTGAATTTATATCTGAACTAGTTGGTGCTCGCGACTTCGTCCGCTTTGAAAGTATAAAACGTCATCTACCTTGGAGCGGATCGCTAAAAATATCACCAAGCAGTTGTCATGTTAGTCGCTTCACCTGATTCTGGATAGATGGCGCTTTCAAGTCAAGTGTCAAGTGTTCGATGGTTTCCTGCATAATTTAAAAATACAATTGGACCCGTTAGGTGGCGCTGCTGTCGGTATGTCAACTACTAAACGGCTTGACCGATTGTGTTGAAATTTTGTATGTGTATTTCCATAATGGTTTCACTGACACGAATGTATTATATGTTATAAAATTACTCGGACGAAGTCGCGTGCAACAGCTAGTAGTATATAATTTATAATGTTACGCGGGCGAAGTCGCCGACAGCAGCTAGTAATAACAAAGATAAAAATCGACTTCAAACCATTTTCTCATGGATGCTATTGTCAGAACTGGACCAAATTGAAATGGGACCACACGGGAAGCTTTTAAATAAAAAAAAGAATCATCAAAGACGTTTCACCCAGTCGAAAGTTCTGAGGTAACAAACATTTTAAAACAAATACAGTCGTATTAAGAACCTCCTACTTTATTGGAAGTCGGTTGAAAAATAATAATAAATTGTTAATTTTCATTATATGTATTTATTATTTTTTTAATTAAAATAAATCTAATTTTTTTTTACAGGTTGTTTTCCTAGAATGCCATGCATATCCAGGTTTACTACGTAAGTACAAATACATATAATGTTATCATAATGTATAGTATGAGGTATATATAAAAATTAATTTGGTTTGATTTTATTTAATTAGGAACTGTTTAGTTATATATTAACATGAATGTATAAATAAAATATGGGTCTAGTTACCTGAAAATAAATGAATTTGAATTTGAATAATTATATATTTCTTAAAAATTTGACGACATGTTTGGTCTAGTGGCTAGTAATAGTAACTCTAGTTAACCAAATTTTATGTCAAATATTTATGTGTTAACATTTTACCTTTGCACCTGAGTCATGGATGTTTTGTATTTATAATATGTATGTATTTACAAAAAAAGTAATGAATGTAGTATATCAACTGTCTGGTATCCATAATACAAGCGTTAGTTGCTTAGTGTGGAACTAGATGGTGTTGTGTGGAATGTGTGAATATATGTATTTATTTATTTATTCAAAAATGCCTAACGCGCCTAACGAAGTTTTCCTTTAAAAAAAAATAATTATTTATGTGTCTTTTCTGTTTCAGTCGGCCAGACCTCAGTCCGTAAGTACTCAATACTGAAAAAGTAATCGACATCTTCACAGATGTCGCCATTGGTCCGGCAATACTATATTTTTAGATAAACAAATTAATAATGTCTTATGATTGAAACTTATTGTGTGGCGTTATTATTATTACCTCTGGGTCTGCTGTTCAAAACCCACAACTCTTGTTGCTTTACCCAAATCGTGAAATTTGTCTCAGTTAATGTTTTTTTTAAAGTATTTTGCGATAACTTGAAAACCGTCTAACTAATATAAATCAAAGAATTTAATAAGGATAATTTTTGCCTTTGACACATTTCGCGAAATAATTAAAAAACCATTATCGTGGACAAATTGCATTATTGAAGCGGTACGTGGAAGGGGAGAGTTGTGGGTTTTGTACAGCAGACCCAAAGGTTTGAAACCCACACAAATTTCAAAACTTTATTTTGTATTGTTTGTTTTACTGATTACTTACATAGAATTATTGCATTATTATACAAACTATAGCTACACGTTCCCGGTTTCGCACTGGTGCAAAATTAAAACTATCCTATCTTTTAAGTTGGGCTAAATCACACATGGTTACGATATTTTATCAAAATCGGTTGAGTTGGTTAGGAATTAATCGCGCACAAACACGTGACAATAGATTTATTACAAATTATTTAATTTTATTTATTACTAGCTGGCGTCCGCGACTTCGTCCGCGTAGAAAACGCCATCTACCGTATTTTGGATAGATGGCGCTATCTCCCGGGCCAAGCCACTAGTATTTACTTTTATTTTAGATTTCACGTAGGAATGAAGAAATTTCCCGCGGTAAAAAGTATCCTATGTTCATCACGGACAATGTCGGCTTCTAATGGTAAAAGAATTTTTCAAATCGGTCCACTAGTTTCGGAGCCTATTCTATACAAACAAACAAATCTTTCCTCTTTATAATATTAGTATAGACTAGCTAGCGCCCGCGACTTCGTCCGCGTTGAAAAAGTAAAATGTGGCCTATCTTGTGTCCTGTACGTCTCAATGTTTATCTACCAAGTTTCGTGAAAATCAGTTAATTCGTTTAAGAGTTATGGAGGAACATACATACATACAATACCTACACTTACAGATTTATTATTAGATTTAGATTGCCTTACAACTTCAATACCGTTTAGTGAAGTGTGTAAGGCAATTTGGGTTGCCCAATCTTTGTATTTTTATTGATAACTAGCTTTTGCACGCGACTTCGTCCGCATAACTTTTATAAAATATAGCCTATGTTACTCGCTGATGATATAGCTTCCCAAGAATTTTTTCAAATCGGTCCAGTAGTTTCGTAGTGGTACTTTTAGGGCACACTGCGTTTCGCAGTCATTTGGGCAGCCCGTCTGGCGGCAGTAACCTCCACCTCACAGAATATCTACCACCGTGAAATAACAGCATATGTGCTGTTGTGTTTCGGTGAGTGAGTGAGCGATGCCAGAGCCCATTACCTTATCCCTCCCTTATCCCTTACCCTTAATCCTTGTATGGTCGGCAGCGCACTTGTAGCACTTGTGGTGTTGCTTGTGTTACAGGCGACAGAAGCCACCTACCATCAAGTGGACCGTCAGCCTGTCTGTCGACCTTAACATAAAAAAATGCAACAATGCAAACAAACAATCAAATCTTTCCTCTTTATAATATTAGTTTAGACCTAATTGGTTCCCACGACGCTCGAGTTAACTCCACATTTAACCACAGAATATAATATATGTATAATTTTTTTTTATTTTTTTTTCAGTGTCAAAACCGGTAGTCAGTAAGTAATATTTTAATTTATATTTGACTTGACCTGACTGCTTTGGACTTGACGGACCTGTTTTGGAAAACTAAGAAAAATTATAGACTTGACTTGACTTGACTGACTAGTCTCGGGATCTGCTATTTTTGATTTTTAATTAAGAAGAAGAAGAAGAAGAAGAAGAAGAAGAAGAAAAAGAAGAAAAAGAAGAAGAAGAAGAAGAAGAATTTATATTATTATAGTTTTACTGTATTATAAATACATATAATACCTTGTGGCATTATTTAGTCACATTACATGTGCACTTTCGTAACTGTACCAGACTATTTATTAGCGCGTACGAAGTTACCCTTATACTATTAGTTACTAGCTGTTGCCCGCGACTTAGTCCGCGTTAAAAAAGATAAAAAGTAGCCTATCACGTGTCCCGTACTTCTAAATGTTTATCTACCAAGTTTCATGAGAATCAGTTGATTCGTTCAAGAGTTATTGAGGAACATACATACATACATAGAGACAAAAATTGTAAAAATGGTAAATTTAGTTTCAGTATCATGTATAGAGCCTAATAATATATACACGACATTTCTGTGAACAAAGTGAATTACTTCACGACCGACCTCTACACATTTATTATTAGTATTGATAATACTATTATACTATTAGATCATTTTTTCGTCTATTTTATATAAAAAGTAAGTAACTAACGGATCTTTATAAAACTGGCCCTAAGCGCGTCTTTCACCAACGTCAAGTAAAGTTAAAGTAAGTTAGTTACTTTTAGAAATAATTTTCTGTTTTATTGAATTATTCACTCAGTTTACTGCAACATTCTATAGCCGATTTTTATTCAATATTTTCTAACGTTTACCGTATAATAACCGGCACATAACTTGGCAAGATTTTACCGTAGAGGGAGAAAGTTTGCGCGCGTGAGATAAAACTAACGCAAGGTTACGAATGAGTGAGCAGTAGCACTACCATGACTTGCTGTCGAAATCTTACGTTAGTTTACTTCTGTCGATAACGAACCTTTCACCCCTCAATGTGCTAGTGAATGATTTAACTACTAACGTTACGGTATTTCTCGAGAGCATCAGTCAAATTTGTAACTCATGGTACCGATTTTGTATAGAAATGTCAAGTTAAACGTTAGTCGGTAATGGTCGCTAGCGACTACATTCGATAGGTTTTTCACTTATGCAACTCATGTTACCGGTTTTAGTTCTTTGAGTGACCGCTAGAGGCGCTGTACAATTTTTCATACAAATATTTTACGTTCTCGCTCATCTCTCGCTAGCGATTTCGGTCGTCATAAACTCATGGTAGTGCTACTGGACATATACAAGGTGCGAGAGGCACGGGGCGAGTGGCGAACCAATCGCGCGGTCGGAACTATGTTATTTTGCCCGATCTTTTGCTTGATACCCGATCAGATCCAAAAAACGACTTCTGCGCATCTCGTCATTCTTGCCAACTTACGTGCCGGGAATTATCCCCGGTTACCGGTGACTTTAAATGACAGTTTGGCCTACTTGACGTAACTGTCATTTAAAATCACTGGTAACCGGGGATAATGGAGCTGGTATACCTTTGTTTGTACGGTGAACGTCCCAAACATTGAATAGAAAATAATAATAAAAAATCGGCTATCGAATGATGCAGTAAAACGAGTGCATAATTCAATAAAA
The DNA here is from genome assembly GCA_918317495.1 of Synanthedon vespiformis. Lineage (NCBI taxonomy): Eukaryota > Metazoa > Arthropoda > Insecta > Lepidoptera > Sesiidae > Synanthedon > Synanthedon vespiformis. The sequence continues at coordinate 1,140,598 of OU906975.1, read as the reverse complement.
CAGAAAATGATTTCTAAAAGTAACTAATCAACACTTTACATGACGTTGGTGAAAGAGGCGCTTAGGCTTATTAATTATTAACTTACTACTCCATTGAAAAGTTACATTTGGGGTTGCGTTAAATCCAAATTTGTGGGTTGCACCCCACGGCCGCCATCTTGGAAAAAAGGGTTAAATGGTTTTTACGGTTTATCTGCCAAACTATAGGTCTCACAAAAAAAAAAATTTAACATTTTTGTTGCAAATAAAATTATCTACAACTTTTGTCCAGTAACTTTTAGTCGTAGAACCATAAATAAAAAAGTTATAAGCGAAAATCCATAAAAATAAAAATTTCTATTTGTCGATATAACTTCTTTCTAATCATTTTACAAAAAATGACATCAGACCATTTTCATATATGGTGTTTTAAGGAACAATTTTCATTATAAACATTTTTTAATTTATTCATTAGTTATGGTTTTACACTAAAGTATGAATCGGCTACTTTTATTTCTTCTTTCATATTTTACACAAAATTTAAGAAAAATCTTCCAATTCGGTTATCTTCGAAAAGCTACAAAAATTTATTGCGCATTATTGCACCTTAATTCCTACGATATTAGGTTGCGGTAATTTTGGTAAAAATTATGTTCGATTTGAGGTTAGTCCTTGTTTTAAGAAATTTATATTCTTTCAGACTTATTGTCCAGCGTATCAGGCGGTGGTGGCGGTGGAGGCGGTAGCGGTGGCGGCGGCGGAGGCGGTAGCGGTGGAGGTGGCGGTGGCGGTGGCAATAAAGGTGGCGATGGAGGTAATGTGCGATCCATTTATTAATATTATTCATAAAGCGAATACTATGATGTTAGAATTTTCACTTGCAGCACAGTGCTGCTAGTGTTATAAGGCCATTTTTAAATAACTTGCCAAGCGGGATAAAGTACATTTTTTTAAAGAGAAATATTTTAATTGGCTGAAAAAGATTTTTAAATACGACTTAATTATTTTTTTTAATTTTAAACAATAACTTACTAATTCAATTATTGAATTTATGACTGCAGTCAAGATAACTGTAGTTTTTCAAATCCTTATTTGAGCTCTTTTTAGATTTTCATTTAGCAATACAGACTGATTTACGATTTTTTTTTCAGGCGGACTCCTTAGTAAGTATTTATTCAAAAGAAAAACCAACTTTTAACGGAAACTTGTTCGTGTATGGTAAGATTGATTATACCTACTTAAATTACACAATTGGCATGTTAACTATTTTTGGAAAAGTGTCTAAAACCATGTAGCCCAAAATATTTAATACTCACTGGCGCTCGCGACGTCGTCCGCGTTAAAAAAGATAAAAAATAGCCTATCACGTGTCCCGTACTTCTAAATGTTTATCTACCAAGTTTCATGAAAATCAGTCAATTCGTTTAAGAGTGATGGAGGAACATACATACATACATACATACATACATACAGAAAAAAATTATAAAAATTGTAAATTTAGTATCAGTATCATGTATAGAGCCTATATCAGGATACATTGTAAAAAGACAATATATATTCTTTTAAATTGAGAAATTTAATATGAGTAATTTAATTATTAATAAAAAATAAAACCGCCAAAAAACTGAAAAGCATAAAATAATCTTATTATTTTACCTAAGTAATTTTGAGTCTCCGCCGCGCATCACTCTTTACGTAATTTTTGCTTGTTTGGCGACATACATATGTTTGGCGTAACTTTACTACATGTTTACTTTTTAATTTTCCCACCCTTAGGGTAGGAATTTTTTTTCCAAATTTATACAAGACCAACTTCGAAGTATTTTTTTTTTTTTTTTTTATAAGAGATGGGTTTGCTCTTGGCCAACAACCAGCTTGGTAGCAAGGGAGAGGCCTAAGATGGAGCGAGCTCACCCAGAAGATGACAAACAGTATCCCCATTCCATTAAAAAAAGAATTATCAAAATCGGACTACTCTGTAAAAAGTTATGCGTGGTTATATACTACAATCGGTGAGTGAACAATCAGTCATCCCCTGTTTTCCTACCCTTAGGGTTGGAAATTTTTTCTAAATTAAAATGGGACCCCCTTTCAAATAAAAAAGAATTATCAAAATCGGACTACTCTGTAAAAAATTATGCGTGGTTATATACTACAATCGGTGAGTGAACAATCAGTCATCCCCTGTTTTCCAACCCTTAGGGTTGGAAATTTTTTCTAAATTAAAATGGGACCCCCTTTCAAATAAAAAAGAATTATCAAAATCGGACTACTCTGTAAAAAATTATGCGTGGTTATATACTACAATCGGTGAGTGAACAATCAGTCATCCCCTGTTTTCCAACCCTTAGGGTTGGAAATTTTTTCTAAATTAAAATGGGACCCCCTTTCAAATAAAAAAGAATTATCAAAATCGGACTACTCTGTAAAAAATTATGCGTGGTTATATACTACAATCGGTGAGTGAACAATCAGTCATCCCCTGTTTTCCAACCCTTAGGGTTGGAAATTTTTTCTAAATTAAAATGGGACCCCCTTTCAAATAAAAAAGAATTATCAAAATCGGACTACTCTGTAAAAAATTATGCGTGGTTATATACTACAATCGGTGAGTGAACAATCAGTCATCCCCTGTTTTCCAACCCTTAGGGTTGGAAATTTTTTCTAAATTAAAATGGGACCCCCTTTCAAATAAAAAAGAATTATCAAAATCGGACCACCCTGTCAAAAGTTATGCGTGATCATACATAAAAAAAAAAACTAAATATATATATATTTAGTTTATATATATATACGCGTCGAATTGAGAACCTCCGTCGGTTGAAAAAGATTCTTCGATTGTGATAAAAAAATGATAATATCTGTATTTTCTGTTTCAGTCGACAAACTCGATGTTGGTGAGTATCGAATACAATTATTAAAATTCTACAAAATATTAGTCTGATTATACTGTTGTCTAATATTTGTCTAATTTTTTTTTTCAGGGAAAAATCTGAAAGTCAGTAAGTAATTTTTATTTGTTTACTGTGGTTTTACTATGGTTTTATTATATACCACGTGGCATTGTTCAGTCACATTACGTGTCCACTTTCGTAACTCAAATAGATTTCTTTTTATTTTACTTACTGTACACAAAAAGTGTTAGCGCCTCTTTCACCAACGTCAAGTAAAGTGTTGATTAGTTACTTTTAGAAATAATTTTATGTTTCATTGAATTATGCATCCATCGATAGCCGAATTTTTTTAATTATTTTCCATTTAAAAAAAATGTTTCGGACTTTTACCGTACAAACAAAGGTAAGTATATCAGCTCCATTATCCCCGGTTACCGGTGACTTTAAATGACAGTTTGGCCTACTTGACGTTTGTGAAAGATGTTAACATGTTATACATGTTTGTACATGTTAAACATGTTAACATGTTAACATGTATTAATATTTATTAAGATATATTTAAGAAATGTATGTTCTTTTCAGATGCATTGTCCAACATAGTAGGCGGTGGCGGCGGCGGTAGCGGTGGAGGTGGCGGTAGCGGTGGAGGCGGCGGTAGCGGTGGAGGTAGCGGTGGAGGTGGCGGTAGCGGCGGCGGTAGCGGTGGAGGTGGCGGCAGCGGTGGGGGCGGAGGTAATTTGAGATCCACCTATTACTTATTAACCGTAAGACGAATCCTACGATAAAATCATCGAACTTGAATACCTATATTAGTTCTCATATAAATAATATCTATCGGTACTAATATTATAAAGAGGAAAGATTTGATTGTTTGTTTGTTTGTTTGTATAGAATATGCTCCGAAACTACTGGACCAATTTTAAAAATCTTTCACCTATAGAAAGATACTTTCTCAGAGAGAAACATCTATACTATATATACTAATATTATAAAGAGGAAAGATTTGATTGTTTGTTTGTTTGTATAGAATATGCTCCGAAACTAGTGGACCGATTTGAAAAATTCTTTTACCATTACAAGCCGACATTATCCGTGATGAACATAGGCTACTTTTTACAGCGGGAAAATGCTTCATTCCTAAGGGAAAACGGGTAATAGGACAACGGGTAGTAAGAATTATCCTTCCGTACTTAACTTCTTTTTTCACATAACTTCTAAACGGCTGAACCGATTGGGTTGAAATTTTATATGCCTACTTCGATGGTTTCCTGGATGATTTAAAAATACAATTGGACCCGATAGGTGGCGCTGCTGTCGGTATGTCAACTACTAAACGGCTTGACCGATTGGGTTGAAATATTTTATATAAGAAATTGGCCACGGTAGCCACTTACCATCAGGTGGACCTTGACCTTGTCTTGCGACTTGATATTTGACGACACGTTTTATTTGGTCTAGTGGCTAATAACCCCCTAGCTGTTAGCCAAACGGTCGCGGGTTCGAATCCCGCTAGGGTCAAATGTTTATGTGTTAACATTTTACCTTTGCACCTGAGTCATGGATGTTTTGTATTTACAATATGTATGTATTTACAAAAAATAGTAATGTATGTAGTATATCAACTGTCTGGTATCCATAATACACAAGCATTTAGTTGCTTACTGTGTAACTAGATGGCGCTGTGTGGAGTGTGTAAAGATATATATTTATTTATTTTGATTATGATTTCTTGTCGTTAAAGCCTGATTTTTTTATGATTTTTTTTCAGGCTTAACGTCCCTTAGTGAGTATATATTTTATCACAGAAAAAGAATATTTTTATGAATAATATCAAATTTTGAAGGTAAGCTCGTTCGTGTATGTAAAGAATGATGTAAATCTAATATATAAAGATATACTAAATATTATAAAGATACTATATTATACTAATATTACAAAGAGAGAAGATTTGTATGTTCATAATGAATCAGCTCAAAAACTAATGAGGCGATTTTGATCAAATTTCGTAACTATATGTGTAATTTGGTAAAACTTAAAAGATGGGATATCTTTTATTTTGAACGCGGGCGAAGCCGGGAGCGTGTAACTAGTATCTTATAGGCAAATTAAATTGAAGCGTCTTCTCAACCTTTTCACTAATTAATTATTATTAATTCAATTAATAAAGTTTTCAATTGGAATTCTTTTTATGCCACTCTGGAATTTTCAAAAATTATGTCCCAAAATTTTAAAGTTGGGAAAAATCTCTAAAGCACTTGGTTTTCGAATTTTACGTGCGTTAGGTTATTATAGCTCTATTATAGATTTACTTTGTAATATTTCTGAACAATTAAAGGAGGCAGTCATGACGACTGCCGACAGAAGTGAAAACTTAAAACTGAGCGTCCAACGCACACACATATGTACAATCGGATATATGCAATGTGTTAGCGTGACAGACAGACAGCTGCGCGCGCATAACTGTGAGCATTAGCATGTTGCTGACGCGAACCGATACATTTTTTCCCTACCCAAAGTCGTATAACGCGGCTATAGAAGTTTTCAGTTTACAAACAACTAAACGGATTTTGATGCAGTTTTCACTAATGGAAGGAGCGATAAACGAGGAAGTAGTCTGTGTATGATTTGTGGAAGAAAATTTCATGTACAAAGCCGGAAGCGGATAGCTAACTTTGAAATAAAATATTTACCTATTACCTAATACAAATTTTGACAAAACTTTAAATTATGTCTCCCCTTTTTCAGTCCCCAAAGTGGATTTATGTGAGTATTATATTTATATTAATAAATATAATTATAACTAAATTTTCTTGTACATATAAGTAGATATATAGACCATCAATGTTACTACAATTATGGATTTTGCGCGCCATACAAAACACCACGAAGTTTATGGATCATTTAAAAGTGACATAGTAATGACTTTAAGGCTAAGTGCACATGACCGCGCGGATCAACAGCTCGATACATGTTTGTAGAACTTGTACCGCGCGGTCATGTGAACTTAGCCTAAGGGTTATTTCGTCGATCTATTACAACTATGGATTTCAAAACACTGGGAACTCTATGGAACATTTAAAAGTGACATTCGCGTAGAGCATCAACTCTGTCATCTGTCATTTGAAACCAACCAAACGTCTGTCGTTTAAAGAAAATGCGACTTTACGTCGACACATTGGAGTTTAAAATGAATAATAGAAGTTGGTCGTTACTACCTTTCACCATTGACTCCGCCATGATTCCGTTTTAGGCGTACTTAACTTGTGCCGATTTGTGACGCAAATTCCATACTTGTAGCGCTTCGATGAGATAGACAAATAGTTGCATTTATCATAAAAATCAAATTATAGACCTTTGACTAATTTTTGATTAGCTTATTTCCATTTCATTTACTATTTTTGCATGAACAAACCCAATACTAAAAATTTTTATATTACTTTTCAGTGAACAATGTTGAAGCTAGTAAGTATTTTATATATTTTTTTATTAAGAATTTTACCATCATATAAAGATAATAAAAAAAGACTCCGCCTAGTCGACACCTACCTTAACTGTCCCTTAAAGTCACCGGTAACCGGGGATAATGGAGCTGATATACCTACCATTGTTTATACGGTAAAAGTCCCAAAAACATTGAAAACAAAATAATAAAAAAAAAAAAAAAAAATAATGAGTTTTTGTTATTTATAAGTGGAATTTTTTTATTAGGTTAAGTTTGTTTACTCACCACTATTATTAAGTAATTATACCTGTAAGTTTCCCTAAAATAAAATTAAAAAAAATTATAAAACAAAAAACAGTCTGAGGCAGTCATGTTGACTGCCGACAGAAGTGAAAACATAAAACTGAGCGTCAAACGCACACGCATACAATCGGGTATATGCAATGCAATGTGTTGGCGCGATCGCGTACGTAGAGAGCTGCGCGCATACAACTGTGAGCATTAGCATGTTGCTGACGCCAACCGAAACTTTTTTTTCATAAAAAAAAATCTATTTTTTTTTTTCTAATTTCCAATCAACACTCTACTTGTAGTTGGTGAAAGAGTCTAAAAAATTCTTACATTTCACAAGTTTTATTAATATTAATAGTCCTATACAATTCAATTTAGACTTACTAAAATTGTTATTTGTTTTGCAGATGTATTGACAAAGAAGAAGTGTTCTGGCAGTAAGTCTTTACTTATTACTTATTATTCATTTATAACTTGCTGTTGCACGTGACTTAGCCCGCGTTGAAAAGTATAAAACGCCATCTACCGTAGCGGATCGCTAAAAATATCACCAAGCAGTTGTCATGTTAGTCGCTTCACCTGATTCTGGATAGATGTCGCTATCAAGTGTATTAGATTTCCCGTAGGAATGAAGCATTTTCTCACGGTAAAAAGTAGCCTATGTTCATCACGGATAATGTCGGCTTCTAATGGTAAAAGAATTTTTCAATTTCGTAGCTATGTGTAATTTGGTTCAACTTAAAAGATGGGATACTTTTTATTTTGAAGCCTGGCGAAGCCGGGAGCGGGCCACTAGTAAACTATATAAATATAATATGTGCAAAATTCCATCTAAATGCGTTCATTGAGTCATTGAGTGACATCCAAACATACAAACTCTCGCATTTAGGATTAGATTAGATCAGATAATTATGTTTAGTATTGAATAAACAATTTAAAGATATTTCTCATTACTAGATGGAGGCAGTGGAAGCGGAAACGGGGGCGGTGGTGGTAGCGGAAACGGAGGAGGAAACGGAGGTGGCAGTGGTGGCGGAAACGGAGACGGTGATGGCGGCGGCAACGGAGGAGGCAATGGAGGCGGCGGTGGTGGCGGAAATGGTGGCGGTGATGGCGGCGGCAACGGAGGAGGCAACGGAGGCGGCAGTGGTAGCGGAAATAGAGGTGGTGATGGCGGTGGCAACGGAGGAGGCAATGGAGGCGGCGGTGGTGGCGGAAATGGTGGCGGTGATGGCGGCGGCAACGGAGGAGGCAACGGAGGCGGCAGTGGTAGCGGAAATGGAGGTGGTAATGGCGGCGGCAACGGAGGAGGCAACGGAGGCGGCAGTGGTGGCGGAAATGGAGGTGGTGATGGCGGTGGCAACGGAGGAGGCAATGGAGGCGGCAACGGAGGAGGCAATGGCGGCGGCAACGGAGGAGGCAACGGAGGCGGCAGTGGTGGCGGAAATGGAGGCGGCAATGGTGGCGGAAATGGAGGCGGTAATGGCGGCGGCAACGGAGGAGGGAATGGAGGCGGCAGTGGTGGCGGAAATGGAGGCGGTAATGGCGGCGGCAACGGTGGAGGCAACGGAGGCGGCAGTGGTGGCGGAGACGGAGGCGGAAATGGAGGCGGTAGTGGTAGCGGAAACGGAGGCAGTAGTGGTGGAAAAGGAGGCAACAAAAAGTGCTGCAAGAAATGTTGAAATAAGAAATAAAATTGTTAATAAATTTTATAAGAAACATTTGTAAAAATAACTTAAACAAAGCAACACTCTTATAGTAACTCGGTTCCAGATTTATCATAAATAATTTCTGACATTGTTTTATACAAAGAAAAGATTAAAAATTTAAGCAAAACTATGATTTATGACAATGTGACATTTATGACACTTACTTATGCAATAAATAAATAAAAGTAAATAAATAAAACTTATTTATTTTTTTCCCTATTCAAGCAATAGTTTTAAATGTAATACCATCATAAATTAATATATAATATTATATCATCTCATAATATTATATCTGTGTTGGATACAAGTTGTTTTGTATCATCACGTCACACAATATATGTACTATACGTACGATAATTAAATTCTTATCGACTATCGACAAGTTATTTGTCGACTGAATATCGATAAATTAAAAGAAAATTGTAATAAAAAATTTTAACAAAAAATTAAACCGCCGAAAAAACGGATTATTTTATTTTACATTATAATAACTAAGTTCTTAAAGTAATGTAAGTATACCTAAGTAATTTTGAGTCATTTTAAGTAATTAATCCATCTTTGATATGGAGTAAGCGGGAGTAAGTAAGTAAATTCTTTGTAAGGTATTTTTATTTTAATAAGATAAATTAGATACATATTTTAAAAATCGTACATTTATGTATATTATTGAAGGTAACCCTGAAAAAACAATGAATGTAGAGTACAAGAAAATATTCATGGTAAATCTGAGTCCGATTATAACTATTTTCTTTTCTTGTCACTGTTTCAGCAATGTTTGTTGCCTTCGTTGCCGCCTCCATTTCTGTCTCCATCACCGCCTCCGTTTCCGTCTCCATCACCGCCTCCATTTCCGTCTCCATTACCGCTTCCGTTGCCTCCTCCGTTGCCGCCTCCGTTGCCGCCTCCGTTGCCACCTCCGTTACCGTCTCCATTGCCGCCTCCTTTTCCATCTCCTTTGCCTCCTCCGTTACTGCTTCCATTGCCGCCTCCGTTGCCGCCTCCATTGCCGCTTCCATTACCGTCTCCGTTACCGTCTCCATTGCCGCCTCCGTTTCCATGTCCTTTGCCTCCTCCATTACCGCCTCCGTTTCCGTCTCCATCACCGCCTCCATCACCGCCTCCATTTCCGTCTCCATTACCGCCTCCGTTGCCGCTTCCGTTGCCTCCTCCGTTGCCGCCTCCGTTGCCGCCTCCGTTGCCGCCTCGGTTGCCGCCTCGGTTGCCGCCTCCGTTGCCGCCTCCGTTGCCGCCTCCGTTACCGTCTCCATTGCCGCCTCGTTTTCCATCTCCTTTGCCTCCTCCGTTACTGCTTCCATTGCCACCTCCGTTGCCGCCTCCATTGCCGCTTCCATTACCGTCTCCGTTACCGTCTCCATTGCCGCCTCCGTTTCCATGTCCTTTGCCTCCTCCATTACCGCCTCCGTTGCCTCCTCCGTTACCGTGTCCATTGCCGCCTCCATTTCCATCTCCTTTGCCTCCTCCGTTACTGCTTCCATTACCGCCTCTGTTGCCGCCTCCGTTGCCGCTTCCGTTGCTGCCTCCGTTGCCGCCTCCATTGCCGCTTCCGTTGCCGCCTCCGTTGCCGCCCCCGTTGCCACCTCCGTTACCGTCTCCATTGCCGCCTCCGTTTCCATCTCCTTTGCCTCCTCCGTTACCGCTTCCATTACCGCCTCCGTTACCGCCTCCGTTACCGCCTCCATTGCCGCCTCCGTTACCGCCTCCATTGCCGCCTCCGTTACCGTCTCCATTGCCGCCTCCGTTTCCATCTCCTTTGCCTCCTCCGTTACCGCTTCCATTACCGCCTCCGTTACCGCCTCCATTGCCGCCTCCGTTACCGCCTCCATTGCCGCCTCCGTTACCGCCTCCATTGCCGCCTCCGTTACCGCCTCCATTGCCGCCTCCGTTACCGTCTCCATTGCCGCCTCCGTTTCCATCTCCTTTGCCTCCTCCGTTACCGCTTCCATTACCGCCTCCGTTACCGCCTCCATTGCCGCCTCCGTTACCGCCTCCATTGCCGCCTCCGTTTCCATCTCCTTTGCCTCCTCCGTTACCGCTTCCATTACCGCCTCCATTGCCGCCTCCGTTACCGCCTCCATTGCCGCCTCCGTTTCCATCTCCTTTGCCTCCTCCGTTACCGCTTCCATTACCGCCTCCATTGCCGCCTCCGTTACCGCCTCCATTGCCGCCTCCGTTACCGCTTCCATTGCCGCCTCCGTTACCGCCTCCATTGCCGCCTCCGTTACCGCCTCCATTGCCGCTACCACTGTTTCCTCCGTTTCCTCCTCCGTTGCCTCCACCGTTTCCGCCACCGCCTTCACTTCCGCTTCCACTACCACCTTCTAGAAATAAATGTTATTTGTTTTAATATGTTAGGTAGTCATAGATAATAAAATAAAAACATTATAATATCTAATAGAATCTAGTAATCTATACAAGAACATTTTAAGAAGCTCTATTGAGCTAATACATCAATCTATTATTATTGGATTCATCTATCGAATAATAATAGGTGCATCTCAAAATACCTCCTCCACTACCGCTTCCTCTTCCGCCACCGCCTATTACTTTGGACAGTGCATCTGAAACGAAAAAAATTAAATAAAAATATAAATACCTATTTATGTTGTAAGCATTTTAAAACTTATGTTAAAAATAGATTTTGGAATTTCTGTCTATTTGTCTGTGTTTGTGCATGCTAATCTCAGACACAACTGAACCTATTTGAATGCAGTTCTAACTGATGTTTATTGATCATTACCTGGATTAACCTGCAGGATAAAAATGGATCCTTAAATATTTTTCATACCATTAAACATGCCATGTATTCTAACTCGAGCAACGCCAGGTTTCGCTGCTAGTAATATATAAAAGTCAGCTTTCCTAAAATAACGTAAGTTAGCATGGTTTTTTTTTTCCAACTTTGATACCTTAAATATACTTGATACCATAAATAATGAAGAAATACGTTTTTACTAAACTTATTTTAATATAACTTTATTAATAAACAAAAATGTTACTTACTTAAATCCAAGTTGTTAGCTGAAAAGAATATATAGGTGCAATAAGTAAAAAATTAATTATTGAAGTAAAGAAAATTTGCAAGCTTAGCTATTTTGGAACTTATTTTCGTTTGTTTGGAACTTTTTGGAACTTATCTTAAACTGGGTACAAATTAGGAGTAGGGGTACTCTTATTAAGTATAGAAATACTTGGTATCAGGAGACCCAAAAATGTACATATTTACACATTTTGTTATAGATGCCGAATTACCAACAATTAGCCATTTTAATAAATCAGTACTGTAACGACATTCTTTTAAATTGTTCTATTAATAAGTAAAATCTTCTTACCAACGCCCACATCGCCCACTGAAACAATACACAGATTTATTGAGATGATGGCGAATAAATTTGTTACAAAAAAATGATAAGCAAATAATCCTCATTCAAAATTTAACAATATCTTAAACTTCGAACTCATCTAAAGTCTTTATGACAACAGCCAGTGACAATCGTTGTCATATCACATAACCATGTTTAAAACCTGCCTCTAGCGAATGTTTGATACGTCGCAGTCTATCTCAGAAGTTTTCTCTAGTGCCTATCCCTTATCCTGCCCAGGTCATAAGCACACTTGTATCTAGAACTGCTTTTGTACCTGGACGAAGGTAATCAAATGTACTATGAGTTTGCCTGTAGCTCCTAATTGTAAGAAAATCATAAAAAATTTCAAGTAACTTACCAAGACCACCAAGAAGGCCCCCACTTTTATTCCCGCCTTTGCCTCCAGTGCCTGAAAGAGGATTAATACAAAAATATTAACAAAATATTCTTTAATATTACCCGTAAGTAAATGTCTATTATTTTACTGATTTTTTTAAGTAAACGTGACGTGATATTTTTTTTAAGCATAACACGAGTTTGTCTGCAACTACTAATCGTAAAAAACTGTCAGTCAGGGGACTCGAAAATTCCCCTTGTTTGATTTCCCCTTGTAAAAAAGCTATCAGAATAGGATTCGTCTAACACATAATAATAGGTGGATCTCAAATTACCTGAGCCCCCACCGTTACCGCTACCGCCTTCTCCTGTTACTTTGGACAATGCGTCTGAAAATAAAATTTTATTTATATATATTTAATATAACATTATTAATAAACAAAAAGTCAAATAAAGGTACTTACTTAAATCCAAGTTGTTAGCTGAAAAGAATATAGATGCAATAAATAAAAAATAAATTATTTAAGTAAATAAAATTTGAAAGCTTAGCTATTTTGGATTTTTTTTTAGTTTGTTTGGAAATTTTTGGAACTTATCTTAAACTGGGTACAAATTAGGTGTACTGTACTCTTATTAAGTATAGAAATACTTGGTATTAGGAGACCCGAATTACCCACATTTTAATAAATCGGTAAGGTAACTACATTTTTTTTAAATTTTCCATTAAGTAATAATTAAAATCTTACCAACACCCACGTTGCCCACTGAAACAATACACAGATACATATATTAAGATGATGGCAAAAAAATTGGTTACTAATAATGAGAAAATACTTCAAAATTTAACAACAAGATGATTTTGAACTTCAAACTTATATAAAGTCTTTATAAACAGCCAGTGACAATCGTTTTCATATCACCCAACCATGGCTACTTAAAACCTGCCTCTAGCGAATGTTTGATAGGTCGCAGTCTATCTCAGAAGTTTTCTCTAGTGCCTATCCCTTATCCTGCCCAGGTCATAAGCACACTTGTATCTAGAACTGCTTTTGTACCTGGACGAAGGTAATCAAATGTACTATGAGTTTGCCTGTAGCTCCTAATCGTAAGAAAATCATAAAAAATTTCAAGTAACTTACCAAGACCACCAAGAAGGCCCCCACTTTTATTACCCCCTTTACCGCCAGTGCCTGAAAGAGGATTAATACAAAAATATTAACAAAATATTCTTTAATATTACCTGTCTATAAATGTCTATTATTTTACTGATTTTTTTAAGTAAACGTGACGTGACATTTTTTTTAAGCATAACACGAGTTTGTCTGCAACTACTAATCGTAAAAAACTGTCAGTCAGGGGACTCGAAAATTCCCCTTGTTTGATTTCCCCTTGTAAAAAAGCTATCAGAATAGGATTCGTCTAACACATAATAATAGGTGGATCTCAAATTACCTGAGCCCCCACCGTTACCGCTACCGCCTCCTCCTGTTACTTTGGATAATGCGTCTGAAAAGAAAATTTTGTTTATATACATTTAAGTAAAAATATATAATTTCAAAAAAATACTTAGTGTTATATTTATGCGAGTAGTCTATGGGAGAATTTCACCCCGAGACAGTATAGCGCCCTGCAAGTCCAATAGTTTTCATCCGTTGTCAATATCCGTTGTCCATCGGATCATAATCGGATCGGTCCATTCGTTTGGGAGCTACGATTCCACATAACAGACAGATACACAGACGCACACGACAAACTTATAACATTCCGTTTTTGCGTCGTGTGTCAGGGGTTAAAAATGAAATCGTATAACTTCAAAAAACATAAGTCGTAATTATAAAATAATGAAATAAGACTTATTTTTTACTAAACTTATTTCAATATAACATTATTAATAAATAAAAAAATCAAATAAAGGTACTTACTTAAATTCAAGTCGTTAGCTGAAAAAGAATATAGATGCAATAAATAGAAAATAAATTATTGAAGTAAAAATACAATTTGAAAGCTTAGCTCTTTTGGAACTTATTTTCGTTTGTTTGGAACTTTTTGGAACTTATCTTAAGCTAGGTACAAATTAGGTGTGGGGGTACTCTTATTAAGTATAGAATATCAGGAGACCCAAAAATGTATTTACACATTTTGTAATAGATCCCGAATTACCCACAATTAGCCATTTTAATAAATCAGTAAGGTAACTACATTTTTTTTTAATCTTCCATTAATAATTAAAATATTCTTACCAACACCCACATCGCCCACTGAAACAATACACAGATATATTGAGATGATGGCGAAAAAATATTTATACAAAGATACTTGATTGGTCTCGCTGCGCTCGACTATATACAGCCGCCGTACTTGACAAATGCGGCAACAAATACTACGCCAAATTCGGCGTACCCGAGCTAGTCACACTGCAAACCAATGACATATTATATTACTTCGTAAGGATGAGGCTAACGCTCCGACGAGCCGGTGTCAAAATCGGAAAGTGACACCAATGACTGCTTAGTCACCGAGACACAGAGACCGGCTCATGTATCAGACCTGCAGAAGTAAAGGCAGTAGTATCTTAAAGTTCTAATAGATGGCGTTGGTTTTTTTCTGTACCAAATGCGCCCGAAGCAAATGTTCGAATGGCCGCATCTTTACTTTCTAGGATCAATGACTGCAAACTGTCTGTGATGTGTGTACGTGCCGAATGTTTTATCAAATTTTGGACATAATAAAATGCCAATTTGGGCAGTGAAACTGTGTAAAAATACAAATAAACTGTGTAAAAAGCGATAAACAATGACGATGTTTTACACACACTACAATAAGAAGTTGTCGCATTCACGGAGCTATTTGTTTTTAGATAGGGCCGTATCTATAGTTGAGCGCAGCGAGACCAATCATTTATCGATGTATTTTATATATCTATGTATATTATTGTATATATATATATATATATATCATATATATCTCTCTATGGTCAATATCAATATGATGTTCTGCAGCATATTGCAAAATGACCTGGGCATTTATTTAGGGATATTATTAATTGCACATCAAATAAGTTATTTCGCTACAAATAAACTAAATGTTTAACAAAACTAGTACTGCAGACAATTCGAAAATAAACATCAACACTACATTACTTTTTTCCTCTAATGCGAAACAAATAAATTCCTTTAGGTACAAAAATAATACAATCTCAACAGAAATACTGACTGCACAGCAAATTAATAACACCGTGCATAGATAATACTCATTCTCATAGCAAAATAACTATCCGAGAAGCATATATCCTAATAAGCACCTTAAAACTTGCTCATCATATTTGTCTTAATTTCTAAGAATATATGCTCAGCAAAATAAGCATAGCAATAATTTTTTTTATCTGATTTCGCGCGCTTTTTTGTCACTAAGTAAATTGTACCCTTTTTTTTAATGTTAAGGTCGACAGACAGGCTGACGGTCCACTAGATGGTAGGTGGCTACCGTCGCCTATAACACAAGCAACGCCATAAGTGCTACAAGTGCGCTGCCGACCATAGAAGGATTAGGGATAAGGGATAAGGGATAAGGGGTTTCATGTCACCTGTGTAAATATTCTCATAATAAAAATTATAATAATCGAAAAGAAGGCTAAAATTTAGATTATGGACTGTCGAGTTGGCTGACCGTGAGTTTAAAGGGGTTGTATAACAATTACTTTATACTAGAAAATACTTATTTTTATTAGAAAAAAGAGTTAGGTTAGGTTCTAGGAATGTATATGAAATGTGAGCGAAGTGAGCACACCCGGGTAAAAATTTTAGGCAAAAGGTGTATATTATTATTTGGACATGGTTTATTAAATACATACCTCGGAGTAGGAGTTTAATTAGTTTAATATTAATTCTAAACTAATTAATGTTCTATAAAGCATTGATTACGGTTTTATAAAACGGTAAAACGGACGTTTGTGTTTGTCTGTAACTTATAATAAGAAGAAAAATATGTCAAATAAAATGCTGTTTTATTTAGGTAAATTGCTGTATGTTATATAAAAATAGAAGCTATATTTAGAAAAAAAAGCGTTAATAGGTATAATGTGCGTTAGTCATTATTAGCTGTGCATTAATAAAAAAGCTATACATTAAGATAAATAGCGGTACGCCACGAATATAAATTGTAGTGTATTTAGTAATATTTTGAGGTGAGTATTTTGCTGTGCATTCGGATTATTTTTGCATACAAAAAGTACTTTTTTTGATATGCGTTTAAATAACACCCTTTTTAATTTAGTCATCGCGTACGAAGTCGCGGGCACCAACTAGTATAGTAATATATACTAATATAATAATATAATATATACTAATATATAATAATATAATATATACTAATATATAATAATATAACTAGTATAGTAAGTATAGTAATATAGTAATATATAAAATATAGTAATATATTAAATGGTGTAAAAATAAATAAATAAATATAGTTTATTTTATATGTATAGTATACACTAAAATAAACTAACTTTCAAGTAACTTACCAAGACTACCAAGAATGCCTCCATTTTTATTACCTCCCTTCTTATTACCTCCGTTGCTTCCAGTGGGAACACTATCTGAAAGAAGATGTACAATAATATCAAGATGTAAGTAATAAATAATAATATTTACTAAGGGGGAGTGACAAGGGTGCTTGCCTAACGTTTCAGGGGCCCTGGGTTCGATTCCCGGCGGGGTCAACTTTGGAAATTTTAATATAACTTTCAAAATTGACTCCTGTCTGTATTTCAAAAGACATGTTAGTGGTAGGGCACACTGCGTTTCGCAGTCATTTGGGCAGCCCGTCTGGCGGCAGTAACCATCACCACCTTACAGAATATTTACCACCGTGAAATAACAGCATTATGTGCTGTTGTGTTTCGGTGAGTGAGTGAGGAATGCCAGAGCCCATTACCCCATCCCTCCCTTATCCCTTATCCTTAATCCTTGTATGGTCGGCAGCGCACTTGTAGCACTTGTGGCTTTACTTGTGTTATAGGCGACAGAAGCCACCTACCATCAAGTGGACCGTCAGCCTGTCTGTCGACCTTAACATAAAAAAAAAGAAACAATCAGAGGCAGTCATGATGACTGCCGACAGAAGTGAAAACATAAAACTGAGCGTCCAATGCACACACACACAATCGGGTATATGCAATGTGTAGGCGCGATCGCGTACGTAGACAGCTGCGTGTGCATAACTGTGAGCATTAGCATGTTGCTGACGCGAACCGATACATTTTTTCCCTACCCAAAGTCGTATAACGCGGCTATAGAAGTTTTCACTTCAAAAATATCTATTTCAAAATATTAAAACTATAGATAAGTTAGAGGTACTCACTGCCAGTCTTATTCACATTCGATAGTAAATCTGCAAACAATAAAAAATCCGTGAGTTCTATGGCTTTTGATTTTTTTGTGTAAATATATTCGGTAGTTTTGAATTCTGAATTTCTGAAATATTTCTGAAAACAAATTACTGAAACTCCATGACCGACCCCTACAGTAATATAAACAATGTTTATTTTAACTTAGATTAGGAACAGATATATTGAATTAGGATTACTCCTTATTAATGATGTATCATGTGTAAATAAATAAATAATTAAAAATTAATTAATTAATAATTTAATTAATTAATTAATTAATAATTTAATTAATTAATAATTTAATTTTAATTAATTAATAATTTATTTATTTATTTATTATTGTAAATAAGTGAATAAAAAATAAATAAATAAAAATTTGATCTGAGAATAAAATTATAAAAATTACTCACCGACATCTGCGTCGTTTACTGAAAAAAATACGAAGATTCAGATTCAGAAAAAAAAATCCTTTGAGGGATTACTGAACCATACTTATTGTATTATTACTTAAAAGCAATTTGGTACTAAGGCATTTCGGATTTCAGGCGAAATGGGAATCAGGCAATTTGAGATTTGGTTGTAATGGGAAAGGCAATTTGCATTTCAGGCGAAATGGGAATCAGGCAATTTGAGATTTGGTTGTAATGGGAAAGGCAATTTGCATTTCAGGCGAAATGGGAATCAGGCAATTTGAGATTTGGTTGTAATGGGAAAGGCAATTTGCATTTCAGGCGAAATGGGAATCAGGCAATTTGAGATTTGGTTGTAATGGGAAAGGCAATTTGCATTTCAGGCGAAATGGGAATCAGGCAATTTGAGATTTGGTTGTAATGGGAAAGGCAATTTGCATTTCAGGCGAAATGGGAATCAGGCAATTTGAGATTTGGTTGTAATGGGAAAGGCAATTTGCATTTCAGGCGAAATGGGAATCAGGCAATTTGAGATTTGGTTGTAATGGGAAAGGCAATTTGCATTTCAGGCGAAATGGGAATCAGGCAATTTGAGATTTGGTTGTAATGGGAAACGCAATTTGCATTTCAGGCGAAATGGGAATCAGGCAATTTGCGAATTGGTTGTAATGCCTTTTACGGGAGAGCTAATCGCAATAAAATAAATTATTTTTTGTCTATTTTTTTCTTATTAGTTACATATCAAATATATGCATATTATACATATTATATATATACATATATATTTTTTTTTATTTTTTTTTTTGTACTTAGAAAATTTAAGATACCTAACCTTGTAATAGGCTATATAATAATATAATCTGCTTTATATATTTGTTAAATATTAAATGCTGTAAGGTTAGCTATTAAATAAATAAATAAATAAATAAATAAATAAATAAATACATAGTTAGAGGCGTATTTTTAAGTGGCATTAAAATGTTTTAAGTACTTCTATAATAAAGGGAATACTAGAAGAGATATAAGTTTATATTTAAGTTACTTTTGAATATATAAAAAAAGATCAAAATATACTAAATATGGAATAAAACAACCATAAGTCTTTTTGCAACATATAATATGAAGGATTGTGATTATATTTTTGCAATAAAAATATTTTTGGATTTTTTGTTTTATGGCCATTGGCCCGTTAGTTTTTAAGGAGCGAAATACATAAAGTTTTAAATTAATTAATAATATAGGAATAACACATCAAAGTTATTAAATTTTAATAAATTTTCAGTACTTACGGACACCGATTTTGGGGACTGAAACAGAAAATAGATTATAATTTTACCACAATTTTGTAACAGGGGAAAATTTTCAGTAGAATTAATTCTTAAATAATAACTAATTATTTTAATTATTAAATTGTAATTAATTAATTAATTAATTATTAAAATTTAATTAACTAATGTTTTAATTTAATAATTAAAATTTAATTAATGTTTAATTTAATAATTACATTTTAATGAATTAATTATTAATTTAACAATTAAATTTTAATGAATTAATTATTAAATTTTAATTAATTAATCATTAATTTAGTTATTAAATTTCATTAATTAATGTTTTAATTTAATTATTAAATTTTAATTAAACAATTAAAATTAATCAATTTAGTTAAGAATTAATTATTATAATAAATTCGACATAAAAATATTATTTAAAAGATTAATTATTCTGTTAAAAGTTATTGTTTAAATTAAATAAATTAAATAGTGTTTAATATTAATTAATGTTAAAGTTTTCAAGTTAATATTAAATTATATTAACTAATATAACTATTAAGCGATTATATTATTATATTATACAATTATATTTATTATACTCACTTAGACTTGGATATGAATTGCATTCTAAGAAAATGACGTAGAAAATATTTATACACAAAATTAATGTGGAAAACTTCATTTTGATTGCGTTTCTATGAATTTACAACTTCACCAGCGAAAATGATTAAGTTGAAGTGATTTTCTTACCTTATATAGATTCTACACGAAAATAAAATACGTTAAATAAAAAAAACACGTTCTTTTGTTGCAATTCAAATATTTGCATATAACATTTTTGGGTTCACTAATAAACTAACGTTGGTTTTCTCGCTGTGTTTCGTTTTTGTTAAATTGATTTGCGTTTTTGGAGTTTATTCCTTAAGGTGAAACAAGTCGGCGCGCGGCGGTCCTGTCTCACACAGTACAAAGCGCTGGAAGAGCACTCGACTGAGATGCACAATTATTCATACCACAAACAGACCCACGGGCGTATACTCTTTTTGACAAAACTACTGCATACATCTATTTCGTGTAAACTTATTTCAACTCTTCAATAACTAATCAATGTTTGTATGCAAAGTGTTTTGGACTTTTTGTAAACTAGAGTGACATATTCACCGTCAAAGTTGCATTAAAACTTGTGTTAAAATATGGAGTTTTCAAGGATCATATATCTTTTAAATTAATATTTTTTTTTAAAGTTGTACTTTGCAGGAACCTAGTTAACGACAAGATAAATCGGTATCATGCTTACTTTTGTAAATTAGCGTACAATTAGCTGTACAACAGCGGAGTAATTAACATTCTACGTTTGTATGGAGGAAAACTGACTTGTAAAATCTTTAAGAATCGATTTTTTTTCATATATAAGCTCGGGTAAATCAAATGTCACATGTCACACGTTACGCGTTACAATATGCTTCAATACAACAACAACAATCAATCAATACTAATCTGTTAGTGTAGGTATTGTATATATGTATGTTCCTCCATCACTCTTAAACGAATTAATTGATTTTCATGAAACTTGCTAGATAAACATGTTGTTAGGCGCATTGTCGAAATAATACCAAAACTGTTCACTAGATGGCGCTCCTCCTTTAAGTTAGAACGCGCTATCGTTTGATTGTATCTACTGTATGTATTTTTACAATGGAAATTAATAAACTTCCTCTTCTACTCAAGATCAGTGCAGTGTTTGATTTATTTTATTACTAGAAATCAGTGTACATAATTTGTGTGACAATGTTCCCCTTAACACATGTAGACGTACAAGACACAGGATCTCCTTTTTCTTTTTCTACGCGGACGAAGTCGCGGGCGAAAGCTAGCATTAATATTATAATATCCTTCCTTACTAATACTAATTATTAATTACTAATCCTTATCCTTACTATCCTTACTAATATTATAAATGCGAAAGTAACTCTGTCTATCTGTCTCGTTTTCACGCCAAAACTACTGAACCGATCACCATGAAATTTCGCATACACGTTGTCCGGGACACCAGAAAGGACATAGGATACATTTCATCCAAGAAAAAAGTAATGTTCCCGAGGGATTATCTAAAATATAAAAGTGTAACTAACGCCTGGCCAACGTGTCATAGCAACAAG
Source organism: Synanthedon vespiformis (assembly GCA_918317495.1). Classification (NCBI taxonomy): domain Eukaryota; kingdom Metazoa; phylum Arthropoda; class Insecta; order Lepidoptera; family Sesiidae; genus Synanthedon; species Synanthedon vespiformis. The sequence continues at coordinate 1,119,335 of OU906975.1, read as the reverse complement.
TTGTCAAGCGTTGTAATTGCTTTTATATTTTTAATTTATCATCGCGTATGAAGTCGCGGGCGCCAGCTAGTTAAAATTAAATATTATAATATAAAATTTTATATATAAATATATTTTAAATATTATAGTATGAAATATATTATAGATTATACAAACCAACATACAAATGATAGATTTCTATTGTATCTCTACAAAAATCAAACCAACAAATCTCTATTTATTTAGTTGGTTGTATCAAGACAAAATATTATTGTATAAAACATCTGCGGTTTGGAAAGTCGATGGCCTAAAAGCATCGAAGTACATTGTAGTACATTGATGCCTAAAAGTAAAAAAAAAACGTTAAATTTATCATTGACCTGTAGCACTACCATGAGTTTATGACGACCGAAATTGCTAGCGAGAGATGAGCGAGAACGTAAAATATTTGTATGAAAAATTGTACAGCGCCTCTAGCGGTCGCTCAAAGAACTAAAACCGGTAACATGAGTTGCATAAGTGAAAAACCTATTGAATGTAGTCGCTAGCGACCATTACCGACTAACGTTTAACTTGACATTTCTATACAAAATCGGTACCATGATACAAATTTGACTGAGGCTCTCGAGAAATACCGTAACGTTAGTAGTTAAATTATTCACTAGCACATTGAAGGGTGAAACGTTCGTTATCGACAGAAGTAAACTAATGTAAGATTTCGATAGCAACTCATGGTAGTGCTACAGCTGTGTCCCCAACTTCATACACGCTTGGTATTTCGTTATTCGGTATAACTTTTTTATTTGTAAACTTTTGGCCATTTTAAAATCTAAGATGCAGAGCCTGGCACATAGACGCAAAATTGCCAGTCTATGTGTCTTTTATAAGATATACTTCGGTGAGTGTGCTCAGGGGCTGCATGAGCTCATACCGCCTTCTCCGTTCTTCCATCGGACATACAGACGTACGGCTGGTTACCATCCTCATCTTGTCGAAATCCCCCCTTTTCGAACCAAGCGCTTTGAAACATCCTTTATAATGCGCACCGCCAAGGTTTGGAACTCCCTGCCTGCGTCTGTGTTTCCGAGCTCATATAACCCTAATCTTTTCAAAGTTCGAGTGAATAGGCATATTCTGGGTGAGCTCGCTCCATCTTAGGCTGGTTGTTGGCCAAGAGCAAACCCATCTCTAATAAAAAAAAAATCCAGCCGGGTAGCGAAAATGAGGCCTATTGTTTAAAAAAAGGAGGCAGTCATGATGACTGCCGACAGAAGTGAAAACATAAAACTGAGCGTCCAATGCACACACACACAATCGGGTATATGCAATGTGTAGGCGCGATCGCGTACGTAGACAGCTGCGCGCGCATAACTGTGAGCATTAGCATGTTGCTGACGCGAACCCATACATTTTTCCCTACCCAATGTCGTATAACGCGACTATAGAAGTTTTCACTTAAAAAATTGTACACAAAATTACACGTTGTATTTATAGTTACCGAGGTAATAAACTAGTTTGAGATTTTCGACCGACGAAAACGAAAATACAAAAAGGAGGAGGTACTCAATTCGACGCGTATATATATATAATATATATATATATATATATTTATGTATGATCACGCATAACGTTTGACAGGGTGGTCCGATTTTGATAATTCTTTTTTTATTTGAAAGAGTGCACCCCCGGGGGGGTCCCAATTTAATTTGAAAAAAAAAATTCAACCCTAAGGGTAGGGAAACAGGGGATGATTGATTGTTCACTCACCGATTGTAGCGTATAACCACGCATAACTTTTTACAGAGTAGTCCGATTTTGATAATTCTTTCTTTAATGGATAGGGTATACCTCGAAGTTGGTCTTGTATAAATTTGGAAAAAAAAATCCTACTCTAAGGGTGGGAAAATGGGGGTGGGAAAATTAAAAATTAAGCATGTAGTAAATATTAGATTACAGCCACAAAAAAATATAAAATAAAACTTTAAAAAAAAAAATAATACCGCCGAAAAAACTGAAAAGCATAAAATAATCTTATTATCATTTTACCTAAGTAATTTTGAGTCGGCGCCAAACAAGCAAAAATTACATAAAGAGTGATGCGCGGCGTAAAGAGAGATTAAAGAAAGAATTATCAAAATCGGACTACCCTGTAAAAAGTTATGCGTGGTTATACGCTACAATCGGTGAGTGAACAATCAATCATCCCCTGTTTTCCTACCCTTAGGGCCGGAATTTTTTTTTTCAAATTAAATTGGGACCTCCTCGGGGGTGCACTCTTTCAAATGAAAAAAGAAATATCAAAATCGGACCACCCTGTCAAACAAGCTTCCCGCAACATTGGGCCTCTTTCACCATCTGTCAAGTAAGAGTGAATGAGGGAAGCCAGAGCCCATTTTCCTATAATTCCTAATTCCTATCCTAAATCCTACTATGGTCGACAACCCTTGCATCACCAGTCGCATTGCTCGTGTTATAGGCGACGGTAGCCACTTACCATCATATGAACCGTCACTTACCATCATGTGAACGTTCAAATGCAAATTTGGCCCGAAAGTATTTTTGTACTATAATAATGTATGTATATGCAAATAAACTAATGTGTACATTTCCAATATGTTTCCAATAGCTGTTTAAATATCTACAGTTTAAAATAAACATGTTATTTCGTGTCTTGTCCAATTTTCTTCAAAACTGGAAACTTCTAATGAAATTAAGTAATACATTTTCTACTACTTGTCCCGACAATGGGTCAGAAGACCCATTGTCGAGTGTTTCAGAAGCTTGCTTTAGCGCTCTGTCTCAGGGCTCCAGGTTAGATTTCGGTATAGGTACTTGTAGGCATTGTGGGTTTACTAAGGCCTTAAAGACTTTAGGACCCAATGGGTCAGAAGACCCAATGGTCGAGTGTTTCAGAAGCTTGCTTTAGCGCTCTGTCTCAGGGCTCCAGGTTAGATTTCGGTATAGGTACTTGTAGGCATTGTGGGTTTACTAAGGCCTTAAAGACTTTAGGACCCAATGGGTCAGAAGACCCAATGGTCGAGTGTTTCAGAAGCTTGCTTTAGCGCTCTGTCTCAGGGCTCCAGGTTAGATTTCGGTATAGGTACTTGTAGGCATTGTGGGTTTACTAAGGCCTTAAAGACTTTAGGACCAAATGGGTCAGAAGACCCAATGGTCGAGGGTTTCAGAAGCTTGCTTTAGCGCTCTGTCTCAGGGCTCCAGGTTAGATTTCGGTATAGGTACTTGTAGGCATTGTGGGTTTACTAAGGCCTTAAAGACTTTAGGACCCAATGGGTCAGAAGACCCAATGGTCGAGTATTTCGAAAGCTTGCTTTAGCGCTCTGTCTCAGGGCTCCAGGTTAGATTTCGGTATAGGTACTTGTAGGCCTTGTGGGTTTTCTAGGGCCTTAAAGACTTTCTCCGGGCAATCCCCCGTTGGCGTCAGCTTAGCCAGCCATGGCTAGGCCGCCCGAGAGGGGTGGGTCGGAGCAGGTGCCTTGGCAGAGCCCGTCCACCCTTCACTCAATGGGCAAGGAGGCACCGGGGAGTTTTAGTGGGTAGGGGCCAGTTCCGCCTGCACGTGCGCAATCGGAAATACTGGTCGACCCCCACATACCCCTACCGATTAGCCAGCGGTAGGGGATCAATAAAAGGATTTCTCCTCGTCAAAAAAAAAAAGGGCCTTAAAGACTTTAGGACCCAATGGGTCAGAAGACCCAATGGTCGAGTGTTTCAGAAGCTTGCTTTAGCGCTCTGTCTCAGGGCCCCAGGTTAGATTTCGGGCAGTTGTAACCGTTTTGTGTCGATGTGCTAATGATGTGCCGGATATCTTTATCCGTATCCGTACCTATCCGTACTTTTTGGCGGAATTTTTACCTTTTTAATTTTTAATTCATATATGAAATTTTACATATAAACTATTAAATTAAATTCAGATTATTTTTTATGTCTTAAAGTTTTTGGCATCTTTATAATACAAGCGTCAAGTGGCGGGCATCAACTATTAGATTGAGAAAGTTAAAATCCATATCAGTAGCACTACCATGAGTTGCTATCGAAATCTTACGTTAGTTTACTTCTGTCGATAACGAACCTTTCACCCTTCAATGTGCTAGTGAATGATTTAACTGCTAACGTTACGGTATTTCTCGACAGCATCAGTCAAATTTGCAACTCATGGTACCGATTTTGTATAGAAATGTCAAGTTAAACGTTAGTCGCTAATGGTCGCTAGCGACTACATTCGATAGGTTTTTCACTTATGCAACTCATGTTATCGGCTTTAGTTCTTTGAGTGACCGCTAGAGGCGCTGTACAATTTTTCATACAAATATTTTACGTTCTCGCTCATCTCTCGATAGCGATTTCGGTCGTCATAAACTCATGGTAGTGCTACTGTATCCGCGGATATACATTTCTAACGATCCGATATCACTAGTCATAACTTCCCCGCGACCGGTGCGCTAGAAAGTTGGGTGTCAGCGCTAGAAAGTTGGGTATCCGTGCTAGAGAGTTGGGTTTCAGCGCTAGAAAGTTGGGTTTTAGCCGGTACAAGTCCTGTGTAAACCCGCAGTGTCCTGTCAGATATACATGAGGACTTCTCAACTTGAGAATAGGGTAGGTACGTGTATGTGTGTCTTTTTATATCTTACTAATATCCATCTATCCATCTAGCGGATCGCTAAAAATATCACCAAGCAGTTGTCATGTTAGTCGCTTCATCTGATTCTGGATAGATGGCGCTGTCAAGTGTATCCCGGGCCAAGCCGCTAGTATTTACTTTTACTTTAGATTTCCCGTAGGAATGAAGCATTTTCCCGCGGTAAAAAGTAGCCTATGTTCATCAGAGATTATGTCGGCTTCTAATCGTGAAAGAATTTTTCAAATCGGTCCACTAGTTTCGGAGCCTATTCAATACAAACAAACAAACAATCAAATCTTTCCTCTTCATAATATTATTAGTATAGATATAGACTAAAGCCACAACAACGAGAATACATATAGATATATTTAATAATATTTTAAAGCTGTTTGTTTGTTTGAACGCCTTAATCTCTTAAAGCTTAAAGCGTTAAAGCTTTAAGCTATACTTGTTGCAAATAAATTTATTCTCAATTATTTTTATTAATAATACTTAAATTTATTTCAAATACGTAAACGCACAGTTAGTCGTTAATAAATTTAAATTTTTTTTCCGGTCTAAGTAAAACCTGTGTATACCTATGCAATAAGGTAATAATATCATGTAATAATACAACCAACTGAATAAACAGAGACATACATATTGGTTAATTTATCTAAAATGCAAAATTTACAGTTTGTACGTCCGTTTATTACAATATTACTTATATTACTAGCTAGAGCCCGCGAGTTCGTCCGCGTTGAAAAAGAAAAATGTAATCTATCCTGTGTCCTGTAGCACTACCATGAGTTGCTATCGAAATCTTACGTTAGTTTACTTCTGTCGATAACGAACCTTTCACCCTTCAATGTGCTAGTGAATGATTTAACTACTAACGTTACGGTATTTCTCGAGAGCATCAGTCAAATTTGTAACTCATGGTACCGATTTTGTATAGAAATGTCAAGTTAAACGTCAGTCGGTAATGGTCGCTAGCGACTACATTCGATAGGTTTTTCACTTATGCAACTCATGTTACCGGTTTTAGTTCCTTGAGTGACCGCTAGAGGCGCTGTACAATTTTTCATACAAATATTTTACGTTCTCGCTCATCTCTCGCTAGCGATTTCGGTAGTCATAAACTCATGGTTGTGCTACTGTACGTCTAAATGTTTATCTATCAAGTTTCATGAAAATCAGTCAATTCGTTTAAGAGTGATGGAGGAACATCCATACATACATAGAGACAAAAATTGTAAAAATGGTAAATTTAGTTTCAGTATCACGTATAGAGCCTAATAATATATACACGATATTTCTGTAAACAAAGTAAATTACTCCACGACCGACCCCTACACATTTATTATTAGTATTTATTGATATTGTAATACTATATAGATGGTGTCCGCGACTTCGTCCGCGTTCTCTATAGCCTATATAGTTATTCTCGATAAATGGACTGTAGCACTACCATGAGTTTATGACGACCGAAATCGCTAGCGAGAGATGAGCGAGAACGTAAAATATTTGTATGAAAAATTGTACAGCGCCTCTAGCGGTCACTCAAAGAACTAAAACCGGTAACATGAGTTGCATAAGTGAAAAACCTATCGAATGTAGTCGCTAGCGACCATTACCGACTAACGTTTAACTTGACATTTCTATACAAAATCGGTACCATGAGTTACAAATTTGACTGATGCTCTCGAGAAATACTGTAACGTTAGCAGTTAAATCATTCACTAGCACATTGAAGGGTGAAAGGTTCGTTATCGATAGAAGTAAACCAACGTAAGATTTCGATATGGTAGTGCTATTGTATGCAAAAAGAACTTTTCAATAAGAACCAGTAGTTCCTGAGATTAGCGCGTACAAACAGACAAACTTTTCAGTTTTATATGTATATTAGTATATAGATTAGATTCACAGGATTATCCACTGGACTAATCTGGAGATTGTCTGAAAAATTTGTTATAAAAATAAATCAATAAATTGTTATATAGATGGACACAGGATAAGGAAATGACATAGACACACACACGCGCGCACGCACGCACACACACACACACCCACACACACACACACACACACACACACACACTAAAGCCAAATTTAGCATGAAATTGAAATTTAGCAAGAAAACCAGGGTCGTTTTATTAGTGAATCCAAAAATTTGATATGCAATTATTTAAATACTTTAAAACCAATTATATAAACAATGAAATGAATAGAAGACGCTTATATGTCTCTCACGCATTTTAATTTGGTGGGGAACCAAAGTATATAAAAGTGAGAGAATTTTTTCAACGGTACCATTTCGACGGTGTTTTGAGTTTCTGAATTTATGGGAACACACTCAAAATGAGGGTTTCCATAGTAACTCTGTGTTCATTTATTTTGGTAAGTCTTTCAATTTAATTATATTTAAATTATGAATTTAATATTTATATACCTATGTTTTATTTGCACATTATTTAAAACTAAGTTATATAGCAGCAACAAGTTTATTATAAACTCATGATCACGGAACCCACGGAAAGCACGGAAACCCAACTTTCTAGCGCACCGGTTGCGGGGACGTTATGACTAGTGATCTTCTTGCTAGCTAGCACTCGCTAGCTCCTCGCCAGGGGAGCAGTCATTATAAACCCATGACTGCCCTAGCTAGCTAGCGCTCGCTAGCTATTCGCTAGATAGAGCATCGTTATAAACTCATGATCGCTCTAGCTAGCAAGCGCTCACTAACTCCTCGCCAGGGGAGCAGTCATTATAAACCCATGACTGCCCTAGCTTGCTAGCGCTCGCTAGCTATTCGCTAGATAGAGCATCGTTATAAACTCATGATCGCTCTAGCTAGCAAGCGCTCATGACCGCTCTAGCTAGATAGCGCTCGATAGCTACTTCCTAGGGAGAGCGGTCGTTATAAACTCATGATCGCTCTAGCCAGCTAGCGCTCGCTAGGGAGAGAGGTCATTATAAACCCATGATCGTTCTAACTAGCTAGCGCTCGCTAGCTATTCGGTAGATAGAGCGTCATTATAAACTCATGATCGCTCTAGCTAGCAAGCGCTCGCTAGCTACTCGCTAGGGAGAGCTGTCATTATAAATATTGCATCCGTTTGAAGACGCTAAGAAAGTCAACTTTCTTTCCATAATTATAATGGATAAATAAATAAAAATTTTGTAATGATAATATCATGTTTTTGATATTATTTATTTTTACTTGAGTGTATTTTTTTCTAAGTCCAGTTTTTATGTGGGCAAAACACATTTTTATATTTATATTTTATTTTATTTTTATATATTTAAAATAAAAAAATCCTATTTTTTTACAGGTGATTTTCCTAGAATGCAATGCATTGCCAACTTTAAGTTTAGGTAAGTAATATTATATAGTAAGGGCCTATTTCACCAATTAGAATAATTTTATGCACTCGGTTTACTGCGTCCTTCGATTCCTTTTTTTTTATTATTTTCTTTTCATTATTTGGGACTTTTAGTGTACAAACAAAGGTATAAATATCTACTCCATTATCCCCGTTTACCGATGACTTTAAATGACAGTTAGCCTACTTGACAGACGGTGAAAGAGGCCCTAAGTATTACTAGTTGATCACGCAAATGTTGTTTTGACAAAAAAAAAATGTTAGACCTATTGGTCCTTAAGCAAGGCACTAATTTCGTCAATGATTTCCTCTCAGTCGATAATTTGTAAAATGCCTGAGAGAGTTGTATCATGATGCGTTGTGAACGTCAGCTGCGGCTCCGATGGTGTGTTGAGCAGTGGTAGCCCGTTACACTTTCAGAGCATCAGCTGACAAGCATTCCACCAAGATATAGCCAGCTGACTTTTTTATTTATTAACAGTAATACATAAACTATCATCTGATACATTTTTTATTGGGAGGTAATCACTGAACACGTATATATTCGTGTGACCTGCAGACGCATAATCCACCATTTTATAAATAGCTGACAATTTCGTTTCTTCAAAATATTAGGCTAACTATAATTTGATGAATTTTTAATCGGAAATAAATGATTAATTTTTTTTTTATTATGTGCGTGGGCGGCTACCACTCTACTGCTCAACCCACCATCGGAGCCGCAGCTGACGTTCACAACGCTTCATGATACAACTCTCTCAGTCATTTTACGAGTTATCGACTGAGAGGAAATTGGTCATGAAAATCTGTCGCTGGCTCATGGACCATATAGTTAAATAGCAAAAAAATTCATAAAAAATCGATCAAGCCGTTTTTAGTTACGTTTCGTTACAAACACTGTGACACGAGACTCCTTACATATTATAAAACAAGTCTGTTCGCGATAAACTCAAAAACTACTGCACCGATTTACATGCTGCTTCAACCAAAGGATAGAGTGGTTCTCGAGGAAGGTTTTAGTATATAACATGCCAATAAATAATAGTGACGAATAATTTTTTTTATTATTATGTATTAAACCACTTTCAGTTCCCGGAGGCAAAGGGCTGAATAAAAATGGCGGTTCAGGAGGCCTTTTTGGTGGTTTTTGTAAGTTATATGATTTTTTTAAGATTTTCTTAAGATCGGTATTAGGGCGCAAATAGTAATATACTTTAACGTCATGGCAATAAAGCAGAAATTTCCAATATACATATAATATGGTCGTAGTAACAAAAATACCGCTTCGGTACGCTTGAGGCTGCCGCGTCGGCAGCGTTGAGGGATGTTTCGGCATTCTTCAGTACGCCGAGGCAACACTTTAGGCACTCAGCGCTTGCAATGAAGAGAATGCGAGACGCTTTGGCATGCTTAAGGACTCCTCGGCATTCCTAAGGACGTTGCAGCATTCCTAAGGATGCCGAAGAATTCTTTTCCTTACTGAAACTCACGACAGTCACGGTCTAACTACTTGATAACCGTCTAGATACAAAAGCAGTTCCAGATGCAAATGTGCTCATGACTTGTACAGGATAATGATAATGATAAGGATAAGGATAAAAATAAGGATGAGGATAAAGATAAGAATAAGGATAAGGATGAGGATGAGGATGAGGATAAGGATAAAAATAAGGATGAGGATAAGGATAAGGATGAGAATAAGGATAAGGATGAGGATGAGGATAAGGATAAGGATGAGAATAAGGATAAGGATGAGGATGAGGATAAGGATAAGGATAAGGATAAGGATAAGGATAAGGATAAGGATAAGGATAAGGATAAGGATAAGGATAAGGATAAGGATAAGGATAAGGATAAGGATGGGGATGAGGATAAAAATAAGGATAAGGATGGGGATGAGGATAAAAGCCAGAGATTTCCTGTGACATATCAAATCAAACATTCGATAGAGGCAGGTTTCAATCAGGGTTGGGTGATATAAAAACGATTGTAAAGACTTTAGATGTGTACGAATTTTGAAATTATCATATTTTCTTTAATTTTGAATTAATTTGATTTTGAATAAATTTAATTTTGATTTTTTTGTAATGAATTCTAAAATATAACTATTTATTGTTTCAGTGGGCCATACGGGTGTTGGTAAGAAAGTTTCTCATAATAAATAATTAGTGTTGTTGGTCTTAGACAGCCTAGATCCAGCGTCGACCCGATTATTAGCCTTTATTAGGTTATCAGTTCGTTTTTTTTTGGGTGGATGTCCACTTGTCTGTCATCAAGGATTTTCAAGCCCCACCCAAGCAACACAGAATGGCTGAATATTCTTTGAATAAATGCATTTTTACAGCCGTTATCCAAGCAATTTGGGCACAAAATAAATTGCTTTAAGCTGTATAGTAGCTGAATAGTAGCTGAATAGTAGCTGAATAGTAGCTGAATAGTAGCTGAATAGTAGCTGAATAAGCAACAACAAGCCTATAATAGCCCATAGTGTTATAATAGCCCAAAAAAATCATTCAATACAGCATTTGCCTATCTTGTTAGCTCTAATACCCTTATAACAAAGCTTAAAACTGAATAATTTGTGACTTTCATACTGTTATCTGTAGCACTACCATGAGTTTATGATGACCGAAATCGCTAGTGAGAGGTGAGCGAGAACGTAAAATATTTGTATGAAAAATTGTACAGCGCCTCTAGCGGTTACTCAAAGAACTAAAACCGGTAATTTTCATCACGGATAATGTAGGCTTGTAATGGTAAAAGAATTTTTCAAATCGGTCCACTAGTTTCGGAGCCTATTCTATACAAACAAACAAACAAATCTTACCTCTTTATAATATTAGTATAGATTAATTTTTTTTTGTAAATACATACATATAATAAATACAAAATATCCATAATGTTAACACACACATTTGCCTCTAGCAGGATTCGAACCCTCGACCGTTTGATTAAAAGCTAGGTTTACTGTCGTGTAGTCAAAACTAAGATTTCAAATACACTTCAAGAACTGATTTCTTTATTGCACTTATTTTATCTATGTATTTTTTTTTTCAGGAAACAACACGGGTTTAGGTAAGTGCCTACTAGACTATTCTTTTTATTAATAGAGTTATATTAAAACTAACTGTTGCACGCGACTGCGTCCGTGTCACTTTACAAAATATAATACATTCGTGTCTGTGAAGTGAAACCATTATGGAAATACACATACAAAATTTCAACCCAATCGGTCTAGCCGTTTAGTAGTTGACATACCGACAGCAGCGCCACCTACCGGGTCCAATTGTATTTTTAAATCATCTAGGAAACCATCGCAATAGCCATATGAAATTTCAACCCAATTGGTTCAGCCGTTTAGAAGTTATGTGAAAAAGATAAACGGAAGGATAATTCTTACTACCTGTTGTCCTAATACCCGTTTTCCCGTAGGAATGAAGCATTTTCCCGCGGTAAAAAGTAGCCTATGTTCATCAGGGATAGTGTTGGCTTCTAATGGTAAAAGAATTTTTCAAATCGGTCCACTAGTTTCGGAGCATATTCTATACAAACAAACAAACAAACAATAAAATCTTACCTCTTTATAATATTAGTAGTATTTTATATAGATATGGTAATGTTTCATTTAATTCTATATATTTATACGGTTTTGAATGTTATCAATAACAATCCTTCCTTACTTACTTACTAATATTATAAATGTGAATGTGAGTTTTTTTGTTATTTTGTTACTACTGAACCGCGATTCACTATGAAATTTTGCATACAACGTGTATGGGATACCAGAAAGCACATAGTACCTTTCATCGTTCAACGCGGACGAAGTCGCGGGCACCAGATAGTATTATATGTATAATATTATTTCGTTAGACAATACGCACATAGTAAGTAAGTGATTCTACTTATACACAAGAATATAAAAACTAAATAACATAGGCAACTTTCCTTTCTTGTGCCTTCGACTCTGCCCTGCAAGACTTGGTTGGTTAGATACACATAAATGTGCCCGAGAACTGTGAGGATGAACGACGCATGAGAGTCGTCTGATGGCAAAATCCCGTAGGCGAGTTAGTATACGAAGAAAATCCTTTTGTGCTAAGACGTCGCCTTTTTGAAATTATAATATATTTTATATAAATTATTTGCATTTCAGATATATTGTCGGGCATAACTAAAGGTGGCTGCGGCGGCGGAGGAGGTAAAGGAGATGGAATCGGAGGCGGTAAAGGAGGCGGCATCGGAGGCGGCATCGGAGGCGGTAAAGGAGACGGCATCGGAGGCGGTAAAGGTGGCGGCATCGGAGGCGGTAAAGGAGGCGGCATCGGAGGCGGTAAAGGAGACGGCATCGGAGGCGGTAAAGGAGGCGGTATCGGAGGCGGTAAAGGAGGCGGCATCGGAGGCGGTAAAGGAGACGGCATCGGAGGCGGTAAAGGTGGCGGCATCGGAGGCGGTAAAGGAGGCGGCATCGGAGGCGGTAAAGGAGACGGCATCGGAGGCGGTAAAGGAGGCGGCATCGGAGGCGGTAAAGGAGGCGGCATAGGAGGCGGCAACGGTGGTGGTGCCGGAGGCGGTAATGGAGGCGGTGGCGGAAGCGGTAACGGAGGAGGAGGTAAAGGAGGCGGTGCTGGAGGCGGCAATGGAGGCGGTAACGGAGGAGGAAAAGGAGATGGAAACGGAGGCGGTGGCGGAGGTGGTAATGGAGGAGGCGGTAACGGAGAAGGGGGTAAAGGAGGCGGCGCTGGAGGCGGCAATGGAGGCGGTAACGGAGGAGGAGGTAAAGGAGACGGCAATGGAGGCGGTAACGGAGGAGGTAAAGGAGGCGGCGCTGGAGGCGGCAATGGAGGCGGTAACGGAGGAGGAGGTAAAGGAGACGGCAATGGAGGCGGTAACGGAGGAGGAGGTAAAGGAGGAGGCGCTGGAGGCGGCAATGGAGGCGGTAACGGAGGAGGCGGCAATGGAGGAAGCGGTAACGGAGGAGGAAAAGGAGATGGAAACGGAGGCGGTGGCGGAGGTGGTAACGGTGGAGGCGGCAACGGAGGAGGTAATGGAGGAGGCAAAGGAGATGGTAATGGAGGAGGCAAAGGAGATGGTAACGGAGGTGGTAACGGAGGCGGTAACGGAGGCGGTAACGGAGGCGGTAACGGAGGCGGTAACGGAGGCGGTAACGGAGGCGGTAACGGAGGCGGTAACGGAGGCGGTAACGGAGGCGGTAACGGAGGCGGTAACGGAGGCGGTAACGGAGGCGGTAACGGAGACGGTAATGGAGATGGTAATGGAGGAGGCAAAGGAGACGGTAATGGAGGAGGCAAAGGAGATGGCAACGGAGGTAGCAACGGAGGTAGCAACGGAGGTGGCAACGGAGGAGGCAACGGAGGTGGCAATGGAGGAGGCAAAGGAGATGGTAATGGAGGTGGCAAAGGAGATGGAAACGGAGACAGCAACGGAGGCGGCAACGGAGGAGGCAAAGGAGACGGAAACGGAGGCGGTAACGGAGGTGGCAATGGAGGAGGCAAAGGAGATGGTAACGGAGGTGGCAAAGGAGATGGAAACGGAGGCGGTAACGGAGGAGGCAAGGGAGATGGAAGCGGAGGAAGCAAAGGAGATGGTAACGGAGGAGGCAACGGAGGTGGCAATGGAGGAAGCAAAGGAGATGGTAACGGAGGAGGCAACGGAGGTGGCAATGGAGGAGGCAAAGGAGACGGTAATGGAGGAGGCAAAGGAGATGGAAACGGAGGCGGTAACGGAGGAGGAAAAGGAGATGGAAACGGAGGCGGTAATGGAGGTGGCAATGGAGGAGGCAAAGGAGATGGCAACGGAGGCGGTAACGGAGGCGGTAACGGAGGCGGTAACGGAGATGGCAACGGAGGCGGTAATGGAGGTGGCAAGGGAGATGGAAGCGGAGGAAGCAAAGGAGATGGTAACGGAGGAGGCAACGGAGGAGGTAATGGAGGAGGCAAAGGAGATGGTAACGGAGGAGGCAAAGGAGACGGTAATGGAGGAGGCAAAGGAGATGGTAACGGAGGCGGTAACGGAGGAGGCAACGGAGGAGGCAATGGAGGAGGCAAAGGAGACGGTAATGGAGGAGGCAAAGGAGATGGTAACGGAGGAGGCAAGGGAGATGGAAGCGGAGGAAGCAAAGGAGATGGTAACGGAGGAGGCAACGGAGGAGGCAATGGAGGAGGCAAAGGAGGAGGCAAAGGAGACGGTAATGGAGGAGGCAAAGGAGATGGTAACGGAGGTGGCAAAGGAGATGGAAACGGAGGCGGTAACGGAGGCGGTAACGGAGGCGGTAACGGAGGCGGTAACGGAGGCGGTAACGGAGGCGGTAACGGAGATGGCAACGGAGGCGGTAATGGAGGTGGCAAGGGAGATGGAAGCGGAGGAAGCAAAGGAGATGGTAACGGAGGAGGCAACGGAGGAGGTAATGGAGGAGGCAAAGGAGACGGTAATGGAGGAGGCAAAGGAGATGGTAACGGAGGAGGCAACGGAGGAGGCAATGGAGGAGGCAAAGGAGATGGTAACGGAGGAGGCAATGGAGGAGGCAAAGGAGACGGTAATGGAGGAGGCAAAGGAGATGGTAACGGAGGAGGCAAAGGAGACGGTAATGGAGGAGGCAAAGGAGATGGTAACGGAGGCGGTAACGGAGGAGGCAAGGGAGATGGAAGCGGAGGAAGCAAAGGAGATGGTAACGGAGGAGGCAACGGAGGAGGCAATGGAGGAGGCAATGGAGGAGGCAATGGAGGAGGCAAAGGAGACGGTAATGGAGGAGGCAAAGGAGATGGTAACGGAGGCGGTAACGGAGGAGGCAAGGGAGATGGAAGCGGAGGAAGCAAAGGAGATGGTAACGGAGGAGGCAACGGAGGAGGCAATGGAGGAGGCAAAGGAGACGGTAATGGAGGAGGCAAAGGAGATGGTAACGGAGGCGGTAACGGAGGAGGCAAGGGAGATGGAAGCGGAGGAAGCAAAGGAGATGGTAACGGAGGAGGCAACGGAGGAGGCAATGGAGGAGGCAAAGGAGACGGTAATGGAGGAGGCAAAGGAGATGGAAACGGAGGAGGCAAAGGAGATGGAAACGGAGGCGGTACCGGAGGAGGCAAGGGAGATGGAAGCGGAGGAAGCAAAGGAGATGGTAACGGAGGAGGCAACGGAGGAGGCAATGGAGGAGGCAAAGGAGACGGTAATGGAGGAGGCAAAGGAGATGGAAACGGAGGAGGCAAAGGAGATGGAAACGGAGGAGGCAAAGGAGATGGAAACGGAGGCGGTACCGGAGGAGGCAAGGGAGATGGAAACAAAGGAGGAAGCGGAGGAGGAAGCGGAGGAGGAAGCGGAGGAGGAAGCGGAGGAGGAAGCGGAGGAGGAAGCGGAGGAGGAAGCGGAGGTGGAAGCGGAGGTGGAAGCGGAGGTGGAAGCGGAGGTGGAAGCGGAGGTGGAAGCGGAGGTGGAAGCGGAGGTGGAAGCGGAGGTGGAAGCGGAGGTGGAAGCGGAGGTGGAAGCGGAGGTGGAAAAGGAGGTGGAAACGGAGGTGGAAGCGGAGGGAAAAATTGCTGAGACAAGAAAAGAAATGAGAAAAGAAAAAATACACTGAGTAATTCAGAACATACCATGAATTTTAAGAACTTCAATTAAATAAATGTATAAAATTTAAAATTAAATTCCTAATCAATCGTGACAATATAAAAATATATATCAGTAGTAAGCAATAAATGAATACAAATCGTTATTCACTTTTTATTTACTTCCTACTAAAGCAAAAACGCCATCATCATGCCATAGTGCGACGAGGCATTCATTGAGTAAATACTTAATATGGATATGGTAATAATTATTTTATTATTATTATATCTGCATATTGATTACAATTAAATCCGTACCGAATAATGGACTACTTCTGAAATATCACACTTCTGTGGACATGATCATTAAGTCTTCACAAAGAAGTATTTTTAAGCCTTGCATGGCAAAAACGACAAAAACGCAAAAACGGGGTGTTATAAATTTGAAGTGTGTGTCTGTCTATGTCGTCCGGTTGCTTTGTATCAAACCGTCACCTAATGTAAACCTTGACAGACTTGACTACAATTAGATCCTTACCGAATAATGGACTACTTGTGGAATATCAAATGTCTATGGACATCCTTAGGGACAACACTCACTGAAGGAAAGTCGGGTCGTTGCTTCGGAGGCAACCAAGAGGCGTGCCTCTTCTATGTTTTCCAGGTAATCATATGGGTATCCGCTCACTGCAAAAGTCGAAGTGACGCGGCGGAGTCGAGGCGGAGGCGAGCGTGCCTCCGCCTCGACTCCGCTTCTTACTCGACCCCAGGCCATTTTGCCGACATTTTGTTATTCGTGACGCAGTAAAGCTTCGTTGACAGGTGTTTTAGAAATAAATAACTACACAATTAATTAGTTTTAAAGTGTAGATAATACAATATTCGATTGGTAGTTGAAAAATGTTTACAGTAACACAATACATGTATTGGAGCACGATGAGATAAATACTTATACAAATGATCTTACAAAATTTTTGGAGTGTTTCTCACATAATTGCTCGTTTGGTATAGTAGATTCATGTGTAATTCCTTCAGTAATACGTATAAAATTGTGTAAGACACAAATCGCAAATACTAAATAGTAAACTTTTTCGGAACTCGACATAGTGAATGAGGCATAGCGCCTTCTTCGCCTTGACTTCGCGCCACAGAGTCGACGCGACGCTGCATCGACGTCACCTCGACTTAAGTAGTGAGCGGAGTCCTTTTCGACAAGTTTAGACGATTATCTACCGTTTGATGAAGGAATAACGACGATTATCAAACTAAAAAGTTGAGAAATTTGATAAATGAAAAACTGGCTTCTGGCTAATAGCAAATCTTCATAAAGAAAACGGGCTAAGTCCTAATAATGTCGCTCATTTCACATGCCTGTTGCGACGCACAACATTTTGTCATTTCATTTTTTCTTCCTCCTGAAAACTATGCAAAATGTAAACTACTGTAACCTTCGTTAACGAGTTAGGCCAACGATATTTGGAATCTTGTTTCCAAATATTCGAGATATATCTTCCTTATTATAACATAACTCTCAAATCACTAACAAACAAAAGATCTTGTACAAAACATGATCGTAGATTTAGAACAAGGCTATCGCTTTTGTGGTATCCCAAATAAATGAAAATGTGTTTTCAAACGACGTAAACGAAAACACAAAAATGAAGGATGTATAATATATATATATATATTTATGTATGATCACGCATAACTTTTTACAGAGTAGTCCAATTTTGATAATTCTTTTTTTATTTGAAAGGGTGTACCCCCAAGGGGATCCCATTTAAATTTGGAAAGAAAATTCTAACCCTAAGGGTAGGAAAACAGCGGATGATTGATTGTTCACTCACCAATTGTAGCGTATGACTACGCATAACTTTTTACAGAGTAGTCCGATTTTGATAATTCTTTTTTTATTTGAAAGGGTGTACCCCCAAGGGGATCCCATTTAAATTTGGAAAGAAAATTCTAACCCTAAGGGTAGGAAAACAGCGGATGATTGATTGTTCACTCACCAATTGTAGCGTATGACTACGCATAACTTTTTACAGAGTAGTCCGATTTTGATAATTCTTTTTTTATTTGAAAGAGTGTACCCCCAAGGGGGTCTCATTTTAATTTGGAAAGAAAATTCTAACCCTAAGGGTAGGAAAACAGCGGATGATTGATTGTTCACTCACCGCTTGTAGCGTATAACCACGCATAACTTTTTACAGAGTAATCCAATTTTGATAATTCCTTTTTTAATGGATAGGGTATACCTCGAAGTTGGTCTCGTATAAATTTGGAAAAACAATTCCTACCCTAAGGGTGGGAAAATTAAAAATTAAGCATGTAGTAAATAGTAGATTATAGCCACAATTTGAGTTGCCGCCGCGCATCACTCTTTACGTAATTTTTGCTTGCTTGCCGCCGACTCAAAATTTTATTTAATTATTAAGGTTTAATAAAATCATTTTATGCTTTTCAGTTTTTTCAGAGTTACGGAGCTCCAGAGTTACCTATTGCTCGTCTTTTTTTAGATTTTTGAAAAATATGACATTATTTTTTTCGGCTGTTTAATATTTTGTTAAAAATATTAATTTTATAAAATGCACTGCGTCTAGTAATAACTAATATTAAAGTTGATAAACAAGGTAAATTCTCCTTGTCCTTAAAAATTTATTTTTTTAAATTACCAGTTACTTGCAATTTACATACTTCAATTAAAAATATATAACTCTACAAGTACCCAGTCAACGTATGAAAATTTCAAAATACCACTTAAATAAACAGACATTTCGCAACTCTTTCAAACAGATGGTTTTATTTAAATAAAAGACCAAGTGTTTCTTTGTGTTTGT
Organism: Synanthedon vespiformis; assembly: GCA_918317495.1. Taxonomy (NCBI): domain Eukaryota; kingdom Metazoa; phylum Arthropoda; class Insecta; order Lepidoptera; family Sesiidae; genus Synanthedon; species Synanthedon vespiformis. The sequence continues at coordinate 1,100,959 of OU906975.1, read as the reverse complement.
GTAAAGAGTACAGCTATACCAGGCCAGGCAACAGTTACTTAAGTACTTTATAATATGATAAAGTCATTCGGTATTAAGTATAATAGAGAAAAAAAACCTATTGTTTCAATTCTACTTAAGTATCTGAATGACGCGTACAACTAAAAATAAATTCCGTATAAAATCGTACAGTATTTACCTACCCATGTAAATTACGTTATTATTATCTACTAGCTGTTTCAAGCGACTTCGTCCGCGTAACTTTATAAAATGTAATACATTCGTGTCTGTGAAACCATTATGGAAATATACATACAAAATTTCAACCGAATCGGTCAAGCCGTTTAGTAGTTGACACGCCGACAGCAGCGCCACCTACCGGGTCCAATTGTATTTTTAAATCATTCAGGAAACCATCGAAATAGCCATATAAAATTCCAATCCAATCGGTTCAGCCGTTTAGAAGTTACGTGAAAAAGATAAGTACGGAAGGATAATTCTTACTACCCGTTGTCCTATTACCCGTTTTCCCGTAGGAATGAAGCATTTTCCCGCGGTAAAAAGTAGCCTATGTTCATCACGGATAATGTCGGCTTCTAATGGTAAAAGAATTTTTCAAATCGGTCCACTAGTTTCGGAGCTAATAAGATTAATAAAGTTCGTAGTGTTTTTGTATGCCGTTCGAAGTCCATACATTGACGGCTGACCATTTTATTTTATATTTTTTTGTGACTATAAGCTAATATTTACTACAATGCTTAATTTTTAATTTTTCCATCCCCATTTTCCTACCCTTAGGGAGACCTCTTAGGGTAAGAATTTTTTTTCCAAATTTATACGAGACCAACTTCGAGGTATACCCCATCCATTAAAAGAAGAATTATCAAAATAGGACTACTCTGTAAAAAGTTATGCGTAGTCATACGCTACAATCAGTAAGTGAACAATCAATCATCACCCGTTTTCCTACCCTTAGGGTTGGAATTGGTTTTCCAAATTTAAATGGGACCTCCTTGGGGGTACACTCTTTCAAATAAAAAAGAATTATCAAAATCGGACTACTCTGTAAAAAGTTATACGTGATCATACATATATAAGAAAATCCTTACTAATATTATAAATGCGAAAGTAACTCTGTCTGTCTGTCTCGCTTTCACGCCAAAACTACTGAACCGATCACCATGAAATTTTGCATACACGTTGTCTGGAACACCAGAAAGAACATAGGATACCTTTCATCCAAGAAAAAAGTAATGTTCCCGAGGGATTATCTAAAATATAAAACTGTAACTAACGCCTGGCCAATGTGTTATAGCAACAGGTTGTCAAGCTTTGTAACTGCTTTCATATTTTTAATTTATCATCGCGTAAGAAGTCGCGGGCACGAGCTAGTATTTATTTATATATATGTGTCGAATTGAGTACCACTTCCGTTTTTGTTTTTCCGTTTTCGTCGGTTGAATACATCAGTAGCACTACCATGAGTTGCTATCGAAATCTTACGTTAGTTTACTTCTGTCGATAACGAACCTTTCACCCTTCAATGTGCTAGTGAATGATTTAACTACTAACGTTACGGTATTTCTCGAGAGCATCAGTCAAATTTGTAACTCATGGTACCGGTTTTAGTTCTTTGAGTGACCGCTAGAGGCGCTATACAATTTTTCATACAAATATTTTACGTTCTCGCTCATCCCTCGCTAGCGATTTCGGTCGTCATAAACTCATGGTAGTGCTACAGTAGCACTACCATGAGTTGCTATCGAAATCTTACGTTAGTTTACTTCTGTCGATAACGAACGTTTCACCCTTCAATGTGCTAGTGAATGATTTAACTACTAACGTTACGGTATTTCTCGAGAGCCTCAGTCAAATTTGTAACTCATGGTACCGATTTTGTATAGAAATGTCAAGTTAAACGTCAGTCGCTAGTGGTCGCTAGCGACTACATTCGATAGGTTTTTCACTTATGCAACTCATGTTACCAGTTTTAGTTCTTTGAGCGACCGCTAGAGGCGCTGTACAATTTTTCATACAAATATTTTACGTTCTCGCTCATCTCTCGCTAGCGATTTCGGTCGTCATAAACTCATGGTAGTGCTACAGCACTTTAAAACAAAGGTTGTGGCACCAGTGTGTGCAGGCCTTATTTGAAACCCACGTATAACGGATAACATTACTAATGCACTTATATTTTTATAAACAAAAGAATATTTTAACCTTGATTCAAGGAAAATAAATAATAATAATATATCAGTAATAATAAATTAATTAATTAACGTCATATTCTTCAAATATAAAAATACTATAAGTAGATACAAATGCATGTTAAATTTAGTAAACACTTCGAGTTAGTACCAGTAACACTTGGGAAAAATAATAATAATATAAAATGAGGTTTTTGCTTTTTGGAATATGTGTCTGCCTTTTGGTGAGTTTTAATTTTATTTATCAATAAAATATAACACATTCGTGTCCGTGAAACCATGGAAATACACATACAAAATTTCAACCGAATCGGTCAAGCCGTTTAGTAGTTGACATACCGACAGCAGCGCCACCTACCGTGTCCAATTGTATTTTTAAATCATCTAGGAAACCATCGAAATAGCCATATAAAATTTCAACCCAATCGGTTCAGCCGTTTAGAAGTTATGTGAAAAAGATAAACGGAAGGATAATTCTTACTACCCGTTGTCCTTTACCCGTTTTCCCGTAGGAATGAAGCATTTTCCCGCGGTAAAAAGTAGCCTATGTTCATCACGGATAATGTAGGCTTCTAATGGTAAAAGAATTTTTCAAATCGGTCCACTAGTTTCGGAGCTTATTCAATACAAACAAACAAACAAATCTTTCCTCTTTATAATATTAGTATAGATAGATTAGTATATCTAGTATCTACTTAAAAATATTACTAATTTGAATTTCTTTAAGGTAATCATAACGACTGCAAAGCCGAAACCTGGTAAGTTTTCATAAAATATACTCCGCACAAAAATTAAAGGAGCAAAATAACCTTTTAAATTTTTAGGTTATATTCAACAGGCTGTGACTTGAAGACGAATTATCTTACAATAATTTTAAGAAAAGCAAATTGTAGCTCTAAGTGTCTAGTTTTTGAATCTGATCTACAATTTTTTTTCAAAATTTTTCTTCGAGTTAAATTGAGAAGACGACCGACAAAGAAAATTCAAAATTTTTTAGGTTTTTCATACTTTATATGAATTTGAGAAATCAAAGAAAAAGGGGCTTTTGATAGTTTTTTGAAAAATCAAGCGGTAAATCAAAAATATGGAGAAAATCATAAATGTTAAGTGTGTCTTTTACAGCTTAATATACCCAAAAAAACCCCACAGAGTTTCAATTTAATCCAGTCAGCCATTTTTTTGCCCCACTCGCTCGATTGAAAAATTGAAGGAGCAAGATTTTCGCTCTAAAATGTTCATAATCTTTGTCAAAATGAAAAAAAAATTATCACCTTTTTGTCTCAATTCCGCATCAGTTTAATTATTAGTATTGATAATTGATTGATTGATTGATGATATTGATATTGTTTTTTTCTTTCAGGATGTGACATAGGCATTCCAGTAGAGCCACCAAAGAGTTGTACAGATAAAGTGCCTACGGACTGTAAAGACAAAGTCCCCAAAGATTGTAAAGACAAGGTTCCTACGGATTGCAAAGACAAGGTGCCCAAGGATACTAAAGACAAAGTTCCTACGGATTGTAAAGACAAGGTGCCCAAGGATACTAAAGACAAAGTACCAAAAGATTGTAAAGACAAAGTACCCAAGGATTGTAAAGACAAGGTGCCCACGGATACTAAAGACAAAGTACCAAAAGATTGTAAAGACAAAGTACCCAAGGATTGTAAAGAGAAAGTACCCAAGGATTGTAAAGACAAAGTACCCACGGATTGTAAAGACAAAGTACCAAAAGATTGTAAAGACAAGGTGCCCAAGGATACTAAAGACAAAGTACCCAAGGATTGTAAAGACAAAGTACCCACGGATACTAAAGACAAAGTACCAAAAGATTGTAAAGACAAAGTACCCAAGGATTGTAAAGACAAAGTACCAAAAGATTGTAAAGACAAAGTACCCAAGGATTGTAAAGACAAAGTACCCAAGGATTGTAAAGACAAAGTACCAAAAGATTGTAAAGACAAAGTGCCCAAGGATACTAAAGACAAAATACCCAAAGATTGTGGCAGCAAAGTACCCAAGGCACCAACAGTCTGCAAAGATAAAGTGCCCAAGGATTGTAAAAAAGTTACACCCAAGGTTGGAGGATGTTAATTGCAAATAATATATTATTTTGTTTTTCTTATTACAACTAAAAATCTAGGATTTTGGCAAAGTAAATATAAAAGTTTAAATTAATGTAAAAATTGTTAAATTACACAAAGATTAAAAATTCCCTAGAGTTTTTATTTTTACTAATTCATTCAGTGTAAATAAAAAGCACACAGATATATTCAAATAATATTTAATGCCAACAAAATTGAGTGTAAAATAGAAAATGCCACTTTCTCACAAGTACATTTACATTGTCCTACTAATATTACAAACATCGAAAGCGTACTTTAAATTTTAATACAGTTAGCCCACTTGACTGATGGTGAAATAGGCCTTTAGTCTACGAAATCCAAACATTTCTTTATTATGCCAATAAATTAACATTTGAATAACAATAGAGGATATAAAATTTATAGATAAAATTCTAAAGTGGATGTGGCAATCTTCTTATTTATGTTTGTATATTTTAACCCCTAGAGAATGGAGGCTGAGCGTTTGTTTCGAAATAAAAAATACCAGATGATCTGAAAGGAAAAATAAACAGATATAATATTAATGATTACACAGGTCAACGCGATTTTTGGGCATATGAAATTTTGCATTTCTTCTATACAGTAGCACTACCATGAGTTTATGACTACCGAAATCGCTAGCGAGAGATGAACGAGAACGTAAAATATTTGTATGAAAAATTGTACAGCGCCTCTAGCGGTCACCAAAGAACTAAAACCAGTAACATGAGTTGCATAAGTAAAAAACCTATCGAATGTAGTCGCTAGCGACCATTACCGACTAACGTTTAACTTGACATTTCTATAAAAAAACAGTACCATGAGTTACAAATTTGACTGATGCTCTCGAGAAATACCGTAACGTTAGTAGTTAAATCATTCACTAGCACATTGAAGGGTGAAAGGTTCGTTATCGACAGAAGTAAACTAACGTAAGATTTCGATAGCAAGTCATGGTAGTGCTACTGTAAGTTCTTTAGGTATAAGAATTAGGTATAATATCTTATCTTAACGTATTTCTTCCATATTGTAAGTTCTTCTATACTGTAAGTTACCAACCAATACTGAATCAAATTTCTTAAAGCTTAAGCCTTCGGCTTCGGCTTCGGCTTCGGCCAGACATTGACCTTCGGTTATATTATACCAGGGTAAAATTAATGGTCATTTACCCTGGTATATTACAATTTTTGTGCACAGACACGGCTCGTTTACGATTTTATTAGTAGTACAGTCAAATTAAGCCGAATAAGGGCTAGTCCATATTATCTAATAGTCCGTCCATTAATTCCCCTAATTTTATTAATTTTACTGAACCAATTTTTATGCACAGACACGGCTCGTTTACGATTTTATTAATAGTACAGTCAAATTAAGCCGAACAAGGGCTAGTCCATATTATCTAATAGTCCATCCATTATTTCCCCTAATTTTATTAATTTTACTGAACCAATTTTTATGCATAGACACGGCTCGTTTACGATTTTATTAATAGTACAGTTAAATTAAGCCGAATAAGGGCTAGTCCATATTATCCAATAGTCCATCCATTATTTCCCAATTTTTTTTTAATCTCACCCAGTTAGTCCATATTATCCATAGTCCATCCATTATTTCCCCTAATTTTGCTGAACCTTTATGGTGGACAATGTGGACATGGGCTACTTTTATAACCGTTTATCCGCTTTTTTTTTCGATTATTACCAGCAATTTATTGAAAAGAAGCCTCACCCAGTTAGTCCATATTATCCATAGTCCATCCATGATTAGTCTTAATTTTATTAATTTTACTGAACCTTTAGGGTGGACAATGTGGACATAGGCTACTTTTATAACTGTTTATCCGCTTTTTTTTCGATTATTACTAGCAATTTATTAAAAAAAAGTCTTACCCATTTAGTCCATATTATCCATAGTCCATCCATTATTTCTCTTAATTTTATTAATTTTACTGAACCTTTAGGGTGGACAATGTGGGCTACTTTTATAACCATTCACCGTATTTTTTTTTCGATTATTACTAGCAATTAATTGAAAAAAAGTCTTACCCAGTTTTGGGTACAAGTCCACCCATGTTCAAGCCACCAAATAAGTAACATTGCCCCAACATAGCTCCAGCATAAGTTAGGCAACGCGTACCACGGAATCCTCCCGAAGTTATGGACTCTGCTAAGTAATGGATGCATCTGCAACAGAATTAACTTTCTTTATCATATGACTAGCTGTTTTACACGCGACTTCGTCCGCGCAACTTTATAAAATATAACCTATGTTACTAGCTGATAATTTAGCTTTCTATAAGTGAAAGAATATTCAAAATCAGTTCAGTACTTTTTGAGTTTATTCATTGTAAATATAGAAATCTTCTCTCATTATAATAATATTAAGTATAGCTGTTGAAGGGGAGTTTTCCTTGCATCCTTCATTTGAGTAAGTATTCACGTAAAAAAAGATGTTGCATGTTGCATGTGCAATGTCATATGTTGCAGATAATGAGATAATAGATAATGCAGATTCTTCGTTCACCCCAGCCACCCAAGCCAAGAAGCGAACGTTTCGTTGCGTACTTCGGAAACGAAGAGAGAACGCTAAGAGAAAGCTTGGTGATTGGTTGTTGTAGTTGTATGTAACATCAAAATAAAATTTTGACCAATCACAAAGTTTCTCTTAGCGTTCTCTCTTCGTTTCCAAAGTACGCAACGAAGCGTTCGCTTCTTGGCTAGGGTGACTGGGGCGAACGAAGAATCTGCATTATCTATTATCTCATTATCTGCAACATATGAAAGGTGAGGCCACCTCCAGAACCGGACGACCTAGTAACATGCCTAGGCTAGGTTATATGCTTAGGTACAGTCGGGTTAATCACCTTAAAGTCGACGTTTGCTTGCACCAGACCAATTTTATCAGTCATGCCAAAAAAAAATCGTCTGTCTAGTGCTTTAGTTTTAAAACGTACTAAGATTCTACGTTTTCTAAAACTGACTAAGGTTTTCGCGATTATTTTCGTACCCCTACTTTACATAATCGTTGTTACCTATCGTGGTCGCACTGCTGCGAATCGCAACCAGGCATGTTGATCCCACCGTTGGGGTAGAAGTCTGCGTGTCCCAACGTCGAAATGTAGCCGAGGAGACCAGCATTTGTGTGAATAATTTCGGTATAAACACCGTCTGTTGATCTAAATTTGTCATCGTTCGTGATCCAACCAGGCAAAGCGGGGTCTAGAGCTGTAGAAGGAAGATTTTTTTTTAAGAAAACTATAATAGTAAGAATAATAAATATGATACACATTCCACACAGCACCATCTAGTTCCACACTAAGCAACTAATTCTTGTATTAGGACACCAGATAGGGGATATATAGGGGATCGCACTTTTTCGTGAAATCGGGACCTATACTTAAGAATGAAACAAATCGGCGGGCCGAACTCATCGGTCTCATGTCTAAAATGCGTCCTGTCTCACACAGCACAAAGCGCGGGAAGAGCACTCGACTGAGACGCACAATCATTCATACCACAAACAGACCCACGGGCGTATACTCTTTTTGACAAAACTACTGCATACATCTATTTCGTGTAAAGTTATTTCAACTCTCGAATAACTAATCAATGTTTGTATGCAAAGTATTTTGGTGTTTTTGTACACTAGAGTGACCTATTCAACCTCAAAGTTGCATTAAAACTTGTGTTAAAATATGATTTTTTCCAAGGATCATATCTTTTTATTTTTTTTATTTTTTTTTTATTAGAGATGGGTTTGCTTTTGGCCAACAACCAGCTGGGTAGCAAGGGAGAGGCCTAAGATGGAGCGAGCTCACCCAGAATATGCCTATTCACTCGAACTTTGAAAAGATTAGGGTTATATGAGCTCGGAAACACAGACGCAGGCAGGGAGTTTCAAACCTTGACGGTGCGCATTATAAAAGATGTTTCAAAGCGCTTGGTTTCGACTTTCGCTTGGTTCGACGCTTCAAAGGGGGGATTTCGACAAGATGAGGATGGTAACCAGCCGTACGTCTGTATGTCCGATGGAAGAACGGAGAAGGCGGTATGAGCTCATGCAGCCCCTGAGCACACTCACCGAAGTATATCTTATAAAAGACACATAGACTAGCAATTAATACTTTATTTTAAAGTTTGTATACATACGAACCTAGTTAACGACAAGATAAATCGGTATCATGCTTACTTTTGTAAATTAAACATAAAACAGCGGAGTAATTAGGGTTCTACGTTTGTATGGAGGAAAACTGACTCGTATTACCCTTAAGCGAACGAATATTTTGGGCCACTGTCCAGCTCACTTCGATGTAATTTATCAATGTAATTCAATGTATTTGTCAGTGTCCTGTTTTGTGTACCTTATTAAATAAAAAAAATAAAAAAAAAGAATACACATGTCCAATGTCAAAACTCACCAGTAATATAAGCTACGTTTCCATTCACATGTCTGCCCACAATGCCCACTTGATGGCCACCGAGACTGTGTCCGATCAAATGGTAGTGGGTCGGTGATGCTCCTGTCACTGAGTTGAGCCAATTTATGAAATTGGCAACACTGACACCTGAAAAAGAAGTGTTAACAATTATTTAATGTTCTTATTATTAACTGGCTGTTGCACGCGACTTCGTCCGCGTTGAACGATGAAAGGATTTCGCAATTATAATATTAGTACGGATTAGTAAGGATGAAAACTAAACATAACACCTGCAAAAATGTATGTGATAATATAACGTTTGATGCATTGTTGCTATACTACTTTAAGGAGAAGCCTAAATATAACAGTGGAGAGACACAGGCTGATATTGACAATGATGATGATGATGATCAAACGCTTCCTCAACTAGGGCAGAGACCGTACGTGGTGGCAAGTCTAAATTCAGTAGTTGCACTGCTCTGGCTTGTTTATTGTTGTTGATGATGATGATGATGATGATGACGATGATGATGATGATGATGATGATGATGACAATGATGATGAAAATGAAAATGGCAATGATAATGATAATGATGATGATAATGACGACGACAATGATGATGAAACGCTCCCAGCAAGGGCAGAGGACCGTGCGTGGTGGCGAGGCTACTTTTTTCTTTTTCAACGCAGACGAAGTCGCGGGTGCCAGCTAGTTAACTAATAAAGATATACTTCGCCTTAGAACTTACCGGAAGTAAAAGTGTTGGTGACGGATGTGAAATAGTTGAGATTGTTGGCGCCGTTCCTCCAATCGACCACAATCACGTTCATGTCTTCGGCGGCCAACAACGCTACAAATAAATGTACAGTCAAAATCAAAATAATTTTTAATAATCAAAACAAATAAGTAGTTTTATTGTTCTGTTACATATTATGTAATGTACAGTCGGCCGCATAAGTCGATTAACACATTCATAAGTGCAAAACAACTAAACACTTAACGGACCATAAGTCGTTGTCACGACTAGAGGACAAAATAAACTTCACGTATAAACGATCATAAAAAGCTTCAGTAAGTAAGTAATTAAATAAGTAAGTTGAGTGTTCAGTTGTTTTGCACTTTTGATTGTGTTAATCGACTTATGCGGCCGACTGTACCATATACAAAAACGGAGGCAGTCATGAGGACTGCCGACAGAGGTGAAAACTTAAAACTGAGCGTCCAACGCACACGCATACAATCGGGTATATGCAATGTGTTGGCGCGATCGCGTACGTAGACAGCTGCGCGCGCATAACTGTGAGCATTAGCATGTTGCTGACGCGAACCGATACACTTTATCCCTACACAAAGTCGTATGACGCGGCTATAGAAGTTTTCACTTCAAAAACGTGTTGAAATGACTATGTACAGTCGGCCGCAAAAGTCGATTAACACATTCAAAAGTGCACAACAACTGTAGCACTACCATGAGTTGCTATCGAAATCTTACGTTAGTTTACATCTGTCGGTAACGAACCTTTCACCCTTCAATGTGCTAGTGAATGATTTAACTACTAACGTTACGGTATTTCTCGAGAGCATCAGTCAAATTTGCAACTCATGGTACCGATTTTGTATAGAAATGTCAACTTAAACGTTAGTCACTAATGGTCGCTAGCGACTACATTCGATAGGTTTTTCACTTATGCAACTCATGTTACCGGTTTTAGTTCTTTGAGTAACCGCTAGAGGCGCTGTACAATTTTTCATACAAATATTTTACGTTCTCGCGCACCTCTCGCTAGCGATTTCGGTCATCATAAACTCATGGTAGTGCTACAGAACACTCAACACGCCATAAGTCGTTGTCACGACTATAGAACAAAATAAACTTCACGTACAAACGATCGTAAAAATCTTCAGCAAGTACTTAAGCAAGTTGAGTGTTCAGTTGTTTTGAACTTTTATTTTTTTATTTTATTTATTAGGAAGCCAACACAATATACAACAATCCATACACTTATTCACATTTAAACATCTCTTACAATATTATATACTCCAGTTATAGGCTAACTCAACATGCATTAAAAACGAACACAAAAGACATTTTCTGATTTTTTTTTTTTAACAAAATGAAATGGAATTATGAGGTAGACTGTACTTTCTTACCAGGAGTGAGTACAGTATTGATAGTTGCTGAGAAGTCGTCAAGCCAACCGTGTATCAAAACTGCAGTTCTTCTTGCGGGGTTGAAATTGGTGAGGCCAACCAAACCATTATTCCCCATAAGAAGGGGTTGGCTGACTGTTGGGTTTTGTCTGAAAATGAGTAATGTTGTGAGTTCTTTATCTACATAATTATAGTATACTAGCTGGTGCTCGCAACTTCGTCCGCGTAGAAAAGTATAAAACGCCATCTACCGTATTTTGGATAAACGGCGCTATCTCCCGGGCCAAGCCGCTAGTATTTACTTTTATTTTGGATTTCTCGTAGGAATGAAGCATTTTTCCACAGTAAAAAGTAGCCTATGTTCATCACGGATAATTTCGGCTTTTAATGGTAAAAGAATTTTTCAAATCGGTCCACTAGTTTCGGAGCCTATTCTATACAAACAAACAAAAAATCAAATCTTTCCTCTTTATAATATTAGTATAGATAGAAAAAAAGTATAGATTAGTATGGAAAGTATGGAATAGTATGAAATAGTATGAAATAGTAGTTGGGTGTAATCAATACTAATAATAAATCTGTAAGTGTAGGTATTGTATGTATGTATGTATGTAGGTATAGTTATAGGCTCGATTGTAAAACTGTTGGCAGTGAAAAAATAAAACGGAGGCAGTCATGAGGACTGCCGACAGAAGTGAAAACTTAAAACTGAGCGTTGCCATATTATTGAAGCGGATGTTCCTGTGAAGTTTTGTAGCGATCGGACGCGGACGAAGTCGCGGGCAAAAACACTAGTAGTTAATACAAGATAATTATAGTCAACATACTATAATTAATATGACATCAGTCGATAACAAAAAATACCTGTATTATCAGCAATTGATAACAATTTATCTTGCAATTATTAGATAAATCCTTGCAACGTTATTTTGATTTTTGCAATAACAAACTAATTATATATCTAGATAAAATAAATAACAATCTATCCAGTAAGTAATTAATAATCAAATTTATACTACTTCATACATTTTCAAGAGTTTTTCTTTTATTTTATTTTATATGAAATTATACTGGCTCATGTGCGCGACTTCGTCCGCTGAAGAAAAATAAATAAAATATATGAATAATATACTACAACTATGGAATTTGCGTGACAAATGCCAAAGTGGCACATAAAAAGTACGCCTAAAACGGAATCATGGCGGAGTCAATGGTGAAAGGTAGTAACGATCCACTTCTACTATTCATTTTAAACTCCAATGTGTTGACGTAAAGTCGCATTTTCTTTAAACGACAGACGTTTTAAATTACATTGTATGTATGTATGTTCCTGATTTTCATGAAACTTGGTAGATAAACATTTAGACGTACAGGACACGGGACAGGCCACTTTTTCTTTTTCAACGCGGACGAAGTCGCGGGCGCTAGCTAGTTAATAAATATTAATACCTTGTGAATAAATGGTAAACATTTTCTCTGTCAGGATCAAAGCGCGATGCTTCTGCCAAATTGCTGGCCTTCAGCCACAGGTCTACCAGGTGCAAGGAGCCATCACCTCCCTGCATATACTGGTACCTCGGCCCCGGTTCCTTGCGGATCACGGGATCATAGTCAGGAGTGGGGATGGCTGCGAAAAATGAAAAAATAAACTAAAAACGGAGGCAGTCATGAGGACTGCCGACAGAAGTGAAATCTTAAAACTGAGCGTCCAACGCACACACATACTATCGGGTATATGCAATTTATTATGAAATTATTAAATGTATTAAAATTATTATTAAAATTTTTAAAATTTATTATTAAGGTACAGTCGGCCGCAAAAGTCGATTAACACATTCATAAGTACAAAACAACTAAACACTTAACGCGCCATAAGTCGTTGTCACGACTAGGGAACAAAATAAACTTCACGTACAAACGATCGTAAAAATCTTCAGTAAGTAAGTAATTAAGTAAGTAAGTTGGGTGTTCAGTTGTTTTGCACTTTTGAATGTGTTAATCGACTTATGCGGCCGACTGTACTAATCATTTTAGAAATAGATTAAAGAAATTTATATTCGAATACCAAAAAAGCGAGGAGCAACTGCGTAACGACACCAGTGCCTTCTGAATATATATATTGCCTTCTGAGTATATGTCGTCGGCACATCGTAGAATTGGGCACATCATGATATTCCCGGGCAGATCATATTTCTGTTAAAACTGAGAGGGTCGCCTCTCTCCGCTCCGCTTCGCTCGTCTCCCCAAATTTATTTCCATGTGAAACCAACACGCTCCTCCTCGCTTTGCTTCGCTCCCCTCTTCGTCGCACCTATTTTTGACTTTTGGTGAAAGATTTTTTGTTTTCATACTTTACGATCTGCCCATTCACGACATGAAAGTCGGTTAATGAATATATCCAAATTTGTTGAAACTTCATAATGCTATTCCTACAGATATTCGCGAAAAAAACTTTAAAAAGGTACCTTCAACCTTCAAAGTAATATTACAGGTAGGGAATGCAATCTCGCGAGATTTGGGAGCAGGCGAGATCTCGCGAGTTTATGAAAATCAATACCGCGAGATCTCGTCAATTTCGAGATCTCGCGAGATTGGCAGTTTTGTGTGTTTATTTTTGCAAATAATTACATTATTTGAATAGATTGGAAAAAATTAAAGTAAGAATTATAGGTATTATGAAATAAACATTTATTTTTACGAATTTTTCAATAAACTTTTATGTATTTAACATTGTTTGACGTCAATGTTAAATACATAAACATAAATACATACATCTATCTAATATTTTTTCTGTACATACATACATACATCTATCTATTATCTATTTATTTATGTAGTAAACTTTGACGTAGGTATCTAAGTAATCAAATAAGAAATAAAATAAACAACCAGTCTTATCTTCTAATATCAAACAAAAGTCTTTTAATAATAAGAAATAGTTCTTTTATAACAAAAAAAACAAGTAATAAAAAACTAAAATGAAACTCATTAATAAGTTGAGTTGACTATTAAACTGAGATATTATTATCAATTAAAAAAACTATACCTACTCAAAGGTATTAGAAATTGGAGAATAATAAACAAAATATACCAATCAAATGAAAGGCTTGTTCAGTTCACATCACACGCCATTATTATGAATTATTTTGAAAGTAGCTCCTTAAGAAGCACAAAATGTCCAAAGAATCGTCTGCTAAACTGGTCAGCTGGTCAGATAAACAGCCGCTGAGACGGCCCTTTCGGATTTAACGCTACTTGGAACCACGGATCTCAGGCAGTCATCCGCGAACTGTAATCTCGTGTTAAACTCGCGAGATCTCGCCCATTTTTCGGCCGAGATCAATCTCGCTAAAAAAAAGGCCGAGATCAATCTCGCTAAAAAAAGGCCGAGATCAATCTCGCTAAAAAAAGGCCGAGATCAATCTCGCTAAAAAAAGGCCGAGATCAATCTCGCTAAAAAAAGGCCGAGATCAATCTCGCTAAAAAAAGGCCGAGATCAATCTCGCTAAAAAAAGGCCGAGATCAATCTCGCTAAAAAAAGGCCGAGATCAATCTCGCTAAAAAAAGGCCGAGATCAATCTCGCTAAAAAAAGGCCGAGATCTCGCGAGAACGAGATTGCATTCCTTAATTACAAGGTAGTTTGAAATATTATTAATTTATTTACCTGAAGCAACAGCCAACGTAAATAGCAGTAGTGCTAACTTAATGGCCATCTTTGGTGGCGGTGTTTTACCAACTATGCCAAAAGGAGTGCATTATAATATAGAAATCATAAATCAATTAATTGATAAGGTTCGCGATCTTTGATAGCATTAGTTTTGATTGATTGATCTGTTTTCGTTTTATCAATTTTTAATACATTTGATCGTCGCTATGTGTGGTGATAATTATCTTAGACTAGCCGGTGCTCGCGACTTCGTCCGCGTTGAAAAGTATAAAACGCCATCTACCGTAGCGGATCGCTAAAAATATCACCAAGCAGTTGTCGTGTTAGTCGCTTCACCTGATTTGGATAGATGGCGCTATCTCCCGGACCAAGCCGCTAGTATTTACTTTTATTTTAGATTTCCCGTAGGAATGAAGCATTTTCCCGCTTTAAAAGTAGCCTATGTTCATCACGGATAATGTCGGCTTCTAATGGTAAAAGAATTTTTCAAATCGGTCCACTAGTTTCGGAGCCTACTCTATACAAACAAACAAACAATCAAATCTTTCCTCTTTATAATATTAGTAAGACTATAGATATCACTCCCATTGAGTTATATTACTACGTATAAAGAAGACATCTCAAACAAAAGTCGTGTCGTGTTCTATTTATGGTTAAGATTCAAAACTAAATTTCGCTGCAGCGCTTCAACAATCCTTAACCGTCTAACCATACGATTCAAACATGCAGCGCTAGATCGCTTCTAAAGTGCTGTTCTCTCGCGACCAATAAGCTTACGCCCATGAATTTTACCGAAACATGGCTGCCGCTGCGTATTTTTAGCTACTTTAATTGACAAAATATTATTCAATTGCATGTTCTATCCATATATAGTGTGTACTTACAGGTGAAAGGTGATTCCTTGGGCTTTATTTGTATTTATACTGAGTTGTTTAAACATATAGGCATATTTAATTTAAATTAAATTTATACAGACCACAGAACACAAGTGTATCGTCGCCTGTAGCGCTAACTAGACTAAAAAGGTTTGAGTTGGCTGGCTCAAACTCGTGTTGCAAACAATCTGGTTGCCATGTCTTCTCTATACATTTAGATCTTGATTTTGAGTGGCTATAATATCAGTTTTTCATACATGTGCGTCCATCGCAAACTATGCAACATCAATCAATCAATAGATCGTCATGAATCAATAATAATCTAATAATAATAATAATATTTATTTGTACAAAAATACGTTTTTACACAAGCTTAATTAAAGATATGTTAGTGAATGCAATTTTTACAAGGAATCATAGTTCTCTAACTCCCGAATTAGGTTGGACACCTGTATCTGTATCTCGGGAGTCAGTGCATACAACCGTGGTGCTTACAATCAATCAATCAATCAATGATAATAATAAATCTGTAAGGGTCGGTCATAGAGTAATTCACTTTGTTTACAGAAATATCGTGTATATATTATTAGGCTCTATAAGTGCTCTAAATTTACCATTTTTACAATTTTATTCCGTATGTATGTATGTATGTATGTTCCTCAATAACTCTTAAACGAATTAAGTGATTCTCATGAATCTTGGTAGATAAACATTTAGAAGTACGGGACACGTGATAGGCTACGCCATTTCGTGTAAAGATAGATTTCATTGTATTTTATAAAAATGTTAATATTATTCCTACAGACAGATGTCGCTAATCCGGCAGGTTATATCGCGGTATCGTTTTGTTCCTCACGACAACTTCTCATATAAGTGTGACTAATGGGAATTTACCATACCGGACAGTGAGCGATACAACAAGACTTCCTAGGTCTCCTAACGAGTCTTACGAGCCTAGGGAGCCCTGTGGTGTTGCTTATCTTCTTTTCTTATGTTTACAAAACCCCCGCATAAGCGGGTGTGTTTTGTGAAAAATAAAATTCCACAGATTTCCTTTTCTGTATCAGTCAGTCAGTTGAGCCTAGCCCAGTGTCTCCATATCCATAATCCATATGTCAATCGAGAATTGCCGTCAGGGGCAAGGAGAATAGAGGTAAAGGAGCGCAAGCTCCGTGTATTAAAAGTGTCCGTTGAAAGACGACGAACTGATGGCGCTGGTTGCAGCTAGTGATAGTAAACAATTCAACTCAGCGCGCACTTCACTCCGTTTCATTTCATACTCTCAAACTCTCTAGATCACTGCCCTAGACACACCAGCGCCATCTCAATTTGTCGATTTTAGTTGCCACTTTTTTAGTTTAACGCCCATATAAGATTGTCCTCCTTATCTCTACCCTCCTTAGTCATAGAGAGTATATATGTTCCTTGATTACCGTGTTGCAAAGGTAAAAATACGGTGTTTCTAGTAGGGATGATCGATGTTAGAAAAACATCGATGTTAACATCGAATCAAAAGTATCGATGTACGATAAACATCGAATGAAAAACATCGATATATCTAAAACTTCTTTATTATTTCGGTAAATAATAAAGAATGGGGTACGCAAGAACAAGTTGTGCAAAAATATGATAATACACGTTTACCCGGGTAAAAAATTGAGAAAAATATGTCTGGATAATCCAAAACCTAGTTATCGTCCTAAACTTGTAAACCTAACTGATTATGTAGTGGGAGACATTTCTTTACCGCAATTTTTTGTAGCGAAGCGTCTTGTCAATGTTTTCAGAACATTGCCTGAGCTATCGGTTAAGAAGATCACAAAAATAAATAGAGAAGCTAAAAAGGCTAAATTGAAACCTGTTTTGGTTGGCAGAACAGACAACTATTACGACCTAGATGCATTGCAGAAGAATGAAAAACATCGATATATCTAAAACATCGATGTTTTCGGTAACAAATAATATTATACAATAATACGTATGAAATATTTTTATTACTCTTATTAAAATCACAAAAGTTAAATGAAAAAATTCATATTCCCAGTATTTTTTAGCCACACTCTGTAAAAAAAATTAACTTTGACAGGTCAAAATTGAAGTTGACAGTATTTTTTATGTCTTGAGAAATGCAAAGAAACTATTCGTACGGCGATTACGTCGATACATTGATCGGTGACGGTGACATCTAGTGTAAATTGGTTGAAGGTGAACTAATTAGTAAGCAATAATATCTAGTACTCCTAATTCTCGTTAGATGGCTTGAAGTGTAACGACGTTCCGATATTTATCTCATAACATCGATGTGTCGATATTATCGAAGACTTAACATCGATGTTTTCTCCGCTAAACATCGATGTTTATTTAATATCGATGAATATCGATCATCACTAGTTTCTAGACAAAATTACGGTGAATCTGCTAAAAGTGAACCGTGTAAATTACCGTGTAATTTTTCAAAGGAAAAAACGACATTTTGAACAATGTCTTTGTTAAAAAATCGTGTACACATTTAATTAGTTAATTTAAAAATCAAATTTTATACGTAGGTATCACTTGATTTCAAATGATATGTCTCTCTTTTCATTTCTGTGATACGTTTTGCGCATCTCTATTACAAATTTCACTCATTCCTATATTTAAATAAGGACGAGAATAGATTGCGTGAAGATAAACTTTTAGATATTGGGGATTCTCCTGGAATTCTCGGCAAATATGGAGTCCAGAAGCAGTGTTGCCATTAAAAAACTTGTTAAGTTGACTGACTGAGATTCGTTTTACGTAGTACATGATCACAGTACATCTACCGTCAAGGTATTAAAGTATTACCTTAATACCTTGACCTTAATAGTAATTTGGGTAGATAAAACCCAAATTACGGTGAATCTACGGTAATTACCGTGTATATGGAGACACTGGCCTAGCCTAGTACCCCTACTAGGCTAGGGGAGGGGCCATTCATAAATTACGTAATACCATAGAGTAAATAGTTACTTAACCAGTAATAGAGGGGCGAGCTCCGTTTTAAACATGAAACTTCCGGCTCTATTTTCTTTATGGCTCACTTGATGTCGCTAGTAATGTCGAATTTGATGTTAAATGATGTTATTCATATTGACACCATTTTTACTTTCTTTATGGATCACTAGATGTCGTCATATAACAATAAAATATTTATAGATTCCGTGCGGTTTCTTTTTTTTTGCTCACTAGATGTCGCCATATAACATGTGCATGATACGAATTGACTGACTACAGCGACCTTTGAGTTAGACGGATTTTTAATGGCAACTCATAATCGTGATCTACATAGGGGCCATCTACATTTTATCGACTTTTTGGACATTTTTTGTGTCTCTACGTGTCTGTCCCTCTATTACTGGTTAAGTAACTATTTACTCTATGGTAATACGTATTTACGTAAAGCCGGCGCCAGACATAGCAACAACATTTGTACACTTATGTGATCACTTATTTGAACACTTATTTGAACACTTGTGAGGCACGGGTATTTGGGTATTTATTCAGTTTGATCACATCTTTGCACTTTGCCATTCGGTGTCGGTTTTTGGAGCGCACATCAAAGCGTTCAAAGTTCAAACAGTGCGCGCCTGCTACACTTGCGCAAAGTCCAGTGCAAAGTCCCAAGCTTAGCTTAGCTTAGTTAGCTTAATAATAAAAAATAGAGACATTTTAGCTTAATTTTTTGTAGACTTAAATAATTGAAATATAATAATTAGGGATAAAGTCGTCGTCCATATTGTGTGTTATCTATTTGAATACTGTGAAGCGAACGTGTTGCAAAGCATGTCTGGCAAGTACAACAAACAAGTGTTCAAATGTGTGAGCAAAGTAGCTCAAGTCTTTGTGCAAACATTTGACTGTATGTGGCGCCGGGGTAAGACTAAGGCGGTTTTTGACCCCTCCCACCCCTATGTAAGAAAAAATAAGAATAGGCCGCCCCCTCCCCCCTCATTTAATATTTATTACGTAAGAATCTAAAGAAAAAAATGTATAAACATTCGGTTTGTCTTAATTTTTAATTTCGAAGAAACAATTTTAGGAAAAGTAAGGATCGGTTAGCCTATGTTACTCGCTGATACCTATAATAATAATAATATATATATAACTAGCTGGTGCTCGAGACTTCGTCCGCGTAGAAAAGTATAAAACGCCATGTCCGTATTTTGAATAGATGGCGTTATCTCCCGGGCCAAGCCGCTAGTATTTACTTTTATTTTAGATTTCCCGTAGGAACGAAGCATTTCCCCGCGGTAAAAAGTAGCCTATGTTCATCACGGATAATGTCGGCTTCTAATGGTGAAAGAATTTTTCAAATCGGTCCACTAGTTTCGGAGCCTATTCAATACAAACAAACAAACAATCAAATCTCTGTTTGTCTATCTGTCTGTTTCGCTTTCACGCCAAAACTACTGAACCGATCACCATGAAATTTTCCATACACGTTGTCTGGTACACCAGAAAGGACATAGGATACCTTTCATCCAAGAAAAAAGTAATGTTCCCGAGGGATTATCTAAAATATAAAACTGTAACTAACGCCTGGCCAACGTGTCATAGCAACAAGTTGTCAAGCGTTGTAATTGCTTTTATATTTTTAATTTATCATCGCGTACGAAGTCGCGGGCACAAGCTACTAATAATATATAATAGCTTCCATACAGTGAAAGATTTTTTTCAAATCGTGTCGCGGGGACATTGTGACACGACATCGGAGAAAAACGATAAAATATTTTAGCGTTCAAACATTTTCAGAAGCCGGGCGACAATTTCAACGCTAATTTGAGTTTTCTATTATTATCTCAAACGAACCGTGAGAGTTTAATCGTTAATTGCACTTCTGTAATCATGTTTAAAGAAAGGAGTCTCTTGTTTTTGTTTCTATTTGCATACAGTAAGTGTTTTTAACTCCTTTTAAGACATATAGACATTTTTTAGCCGCTAATATTTACTTTTATTTTAGATTTCCCGTAGGAATGAAGCATTTTCCCGCCGTAAAAAGTAGCCTATGTTCATCACGGATAATGTCGGCTTCTAATGGTAAAAGAATTTTTCAAATCGGTCCACTAGTTTCGGAGCTTATTCAACACAAACAAACAAACAATCAAATCTTTCCTCTTTATAATATTAGTATAGATAGCCTATGTTACTCACTCTTAATATAGCTTCCAAACAGTGGAAGAATTTTTCAAATCGGTCCACTAGATTCGGAGCCTATTCAATACAAACAAACAAACAATCAAATCTTTCCTGTTTATAATATTAGTATAGATAGCCTATGTTACTCACTCTTAATATAGCTTCCAAACAGTGGAAGAATTTTTCAAATCGGTCCACTAGTTTCGGAGCTTATTCAACACAAACAAACAAACAATCAAATCTTTCCTCTTTATAATATTAGTAAGTATAGATAGCCTATGTTACTCACTCTTAATATAGCTTCCAAACAGTGGAAGAATTTTTCAAATCGGTCCACTAGTTTCGGAGCTTATTCAACACAAACAATCAAATCTTTCCTCTTTATAATATTAGTATAGATAGCCTATGTTACTCACTCTTAATATAGCTTCCAAACAGTGGAAGAATTTTTCAAATCGGTCCACTAGATTCGGAGCCTATTCAATACAAACAAACAAACAATCAAATCTTTCCTGTTTATAATATTAGTATAGATAGCCTATGTTACTCACTCTTAATATAGCTTCCAAACAGTGGAAGAATTTTTCAAATCGGTCCACTAGTTTCGGAGCTTATTCAACACAAACAAACAAACAATCAAATCTTTCCTCTTTATAATATTAGTATAGATAGCCTATGTTACTCACTCTTAATATAGCTTCCAAACAGTGGAAGAATTTTTCAAATCGGTCCACTAGTTTCGGAGCTTATTCAACACAAACAAACAAACAATCAAATCTTTCCTCTTTATAATATTAGTATAGATAGCCTATGTTACTCACTCTTAATATAGCTTCCAAACAGTGGAAGAATTTTTCAAATCGGTCCACTAGATTCGGAGCCTATTCAATACAAACAAACAAACAATCAAATCTTTCCTGTTTATAATATTAGTATAGATAGCCTATGTTACTCACTCTTAATATAGCTTCCAAACAGTGGAAGAATTTTTCAAATCGGTCCACTAGTTTCGGAGCTTATTCAACACAAACAAACAAACAATCAAATCTTTCCTCTTTATAATATTAGTAAGTATAGATAGCCTATGTTACTCACTCTTAATATAGCTTCCAAACAGTGGAAGAATTTTTCAAATCGGTCCACTAGTTTCGGAGCTTATTCAACACAAACAATCAAATCTTTCCTCTTTATAATATTAGTATAGATAGCCTATGTTACTCACTCTTAATATAGCTTCCAAACAGTGGAAGAATTTTTCAAATCGGTCCACTAGATTCGGAGCCTATTCAATACAAACAAACAAACAATCAAATCTTTCCTGTTTATAATATTAGTATAGATAGCCTATGTTACTCACTCTTAATATAGCTTCCAAACAGTGGAAGAATTTTTCAAATCGGTCCACTAGTTTCGGAGCTTATTCAACACAAACAAACAAACAATCAAATCTTT
The DNA here is from genome assembly GCA_918317495.1 of Synanthedon vespiformis. Taxonomy (NCBI): domain Eukaryota; kingdom Metazoa; phylum Arthropoda; class Insecta; order Lepidoptera; family Sesiidae; genus Synanthedon; species Synanthedon vespiformis. Next base: position 1,078,950 of record OU906975.1, on the reverse strand, counting down.
CCTCTTTATAATATTAGTATAGATAGCCTATGTTACTCACTCTTAATATAGCTTCCAAACAGTGGAAGAATTTTTCAAATCGGTCCACTAGTTTCGGAGCTTATTCAACACAAACAAACAAACAATCAAATCTTTCCTCTTTATAATATTAGTATAGATAGCCTATGTTACTCACTCTTAATATAGCTTCCAAACAGTGGAAGAATTTTTCAAATCGGTCCACTAGATTCGGAGCTTATTCAACACAAACAAACAAACAATCAAATCTTTCCTCTTTATAATATTAGTATAGATAGCCTATGTTACTCACTCTTAATATAGCTTCCAAACAGTGGAAGAATTTTTCAAATCGGTCCACTAGTTTCGGAGCCTATTCAATACAAACAAACAAACAATCAAATCTTTCCTCTTTATAATATTAGTATAGATAGCCTATGTTACTCACTCTTAATATAGCTTCCAAACAGTGGAAGAATTTTTCAAATCGGTCCACTAGTTTCGGAGCTTATTCAACACAAACAAACAAACAATCAAATCTTTCCTCTTTATAATATTAGTATAGATAGCCTATGTTACTCACTCTTAATATAGCTTCCAAACAGTGGAAGAATTTTTCAAATCGGTCCACTAGATTCGGAGCCTATTCAATACAAACAAACAAACAATCAAATCTTTCCTCTTTATAATATTAGTAAGTATAGATAGCCTATGTTACTCTCTCTTAATATAGCTTCCAAACAGTGGAAGAATTTTTCAAAGCGGTCCACTAGATTCGGAGCCTATTCAATACAAACAAACAAACAATCAAATCTTTCCTCTTCATAATATTAGTATAGTTATAGTTAAGTTTACCTCTGATATTTCTTTTCGTTCACAGTCGAATTCATCCTGAAGAGCGACGCGTCAGAAATATACATTAAAAAAGCCCCAAAATCTGGCAAACACCTGCCCACAATCATTCACCCGGATTTGAAATTCAAATCACATGACTCAAACATATTACTGAGAATAATAAAGAATGGAGTTCGCAAGAACAAGTTGTGCAAAAATATGATAATACACGTTTACCCGGGTAAAAAATTGAGAAAAATATGTCTGGATAATCCAAAACCTAGTTATCGTCCTAAACTTGTAAACCTAACTGATTATGTAGTGGAAGATATTTCTTTACCGCAATTTTTTGTAGCGAAGCGTCTTGTCAATGTTTTCAGAACATTGCCTGAGCTATCGGTTAAGAAGATCACAAAAATAAATAGAGAAGCTAAAAAGGCTAAATTGAAACCTGTTTTGGTTGGCAGAACAGACAACTATTACGACCTAGATGCATTGCAGAAGAATGATGAACCTGAAAAGGGTAAAATTGAAGAAGAAATCGATATAAAGACTGAATGCCCTGATGTAGACTCGTCTAAATTCGATTTTGACAATTGCCTTGTACCACGAATTAATAAGAGATATAAAATTGTAAACAACGACCAGGCTTTACAGATGCTAGAGAATCACTACTTCACGTCTTCCTCAGAAGAATTCTCGCAGGAATCAAACTTGGAAATAGAACAGTTGGATTCGGAGGAGAAAGAGCCACCGATGACAGAACAATTCGTGATAATGCAAGGGCCAAAGAGGATAATCAATTTGAATTTCTACGGAGACAATGCGGGTAAAAAGAGAAAAACTTCGAGGAGGTCGCATCTGCCTCGTTTTATGCCCAAGCGATATTTCTGGGACATGAATGAGATTGATCATCTGGGCTACTACTGGTTCGATGGAGCAATTGGTAGAGAGATAGAGTAGGTAATAGATGAGAAATAAATTAAAATATTTGTTTTATTATTGGCGATTTACAAAAGACCAAATAAAAGCTGTTGTCTTACGGCGAGTGAGTAGGGAATGTCAAAGCCATTAATTACTCACTCACTGAGCAATTCGTGATAATGCAAGGGCCAAAGAGGATAATGAATTTGAATTTCTACGGAGACAATGCGGGTAAAAAGAGAAAAACTTCAGGAGGTCGCGATTGCCTCGTTTTTTGCCCAAGCGATATTTCTGGGACATGGATGACAGAGGTATAGGGTAGGTAATAGATAAGAAATAAAAGTAAAATATTCGTAATAAGGGTGAATCTTTCCCCTTCCCCCCTCCCCCCTTCCGTATCATTTTTCTGTACTTTCCAATTCCCCTCCCTAAACGCCACGTAACAACATAATGACCATTTTTACCAACGAAAAGGGTTGCCAACTTGGGTAAACAGAATAAAAATGACGCACTCGAGGGATTTGAATAAATGCATTTATACAGCCTTTATTCAAGCAATTTTGGCACAAAATAAATTGCTTTAGGCTGTATAGTAGCTGAATAATAGCTGAATAGTAGCTGAATAGTAGCTGAATAAGCAACAAGAAGCCCATAATAGCCCATAGTGTTATAATAGCCCAAAAATCATAGCAACATAATAGCTGAATAGTAGCTGAATGGTAGCTGAATAGTAGCTGAATAAGCAACAAGAAGCCCATAATAGCCCATAGTGTTATAATAGCCCAAAAATCATAGCAACATAATAGCTGAATGGTAGCTGAATAAGCAACAAGAAGCCCATAATAGCCCATAGTGTTATAATAGCCCAAAAATCATTCAATACAGCATTTGCCTATCTTGTCAACTCTAATACCCTTATAACAAAGGTTTAAACTGAATAATTTGTGAATTTCATACTGTTATCTGGCCTATGTGTTGCCTGGGTACTTTTTATCTTTTTTTAACGCGGACGAAGTCGCGTGCACCAGCTAGTGTTTCATAAACGTGGGTATTTTGGGGCAAACAGGTTTGCCTTAAATAGAGATTGGGGTTAAAATGAAATACAAGACTTACATAATTATATGTACTTTTATTATCAATTAAGCGCTTAATTGTTATATTAATTTAGACTTTTTACATTAATAATAATAATAATTATCAATTTCATATCTATATTATTTATACTCTCGTATCATACAATCGTCTTTTCATAATAATTTCCAATTTAATGGAATTGGAAAACAAACTTAGTTTTAAACTTAAAGTTATACTGAAATTATTAACTCGGGATATTTTTTTTTTTCAAGTGAAAATGTCAAAAAAAAAAATTTTTTTTTAAGTTTGCACTTAAAAAAATCTATGACGTATTTTTTTTTAATATGTACGTATTTGAATACAAACAGTAAAAATTCTGAACGTCAGACGTCAAATGTGTATTATACACACAATGTGTATTATATTACACAATGTGTATGTATTAAAAATGTTATATCTTGTGTATTTGTAATTTTACACAAGATGTGACATTTATAATACACATTATGTGTATTAACACAAAATGTGATATTTATTTTACACATTTTGTGTATTTTACACAAGATGTGACATTTATAATACACATTATGTGTATTAACACAAAATGTGATATTTATAATACACATTATGTGTATTATACACAAAATGTGATATTTATTTTACACATTATGTGTATTTTACACAAAATGTGATATTTATTTTACACATTATGTGTGTATTTTACACAAGTTGTGACATTAATTTTACACATTCTGTGTATTATACACAAAATGTGATATTTATTTTACACATTTTGTGTATTTTACACAAGATGTGACATTTATTTTACACATTATGTGTATTTTACACAATGACATTTATGAATACACATTATGTGTATTTTACACAAGTTGTGACATTTATGAATACACATTATGTGTATTATACACAAAATGTGATATTTATTTTACACATTAATGTGTATTTTACACCAGATGTGACATTTATAATACACATTAATGTGTATTTTACACCAGATGTGACATTTGTTATACGTGATTTTTTTTTTTTGCAAATCACACGGAAACGATTTGATACTTAATTTGATTTGATATTATTAAAAAAAACGCCACATTTGTCTTTAATTGTTCTGTTTACAAAACTTTCCGAGTTAATATTTACAGTGAAACACTTTCACTCTAGTAACAATATTAAATAATAATATATGTATTATAATTATGGAATATACATTTTCGCGTGATCATAACAAACAAAAAAATCAATAATTAATTGTATCGGCGACTTTTGGTATCACATAAGGACAGAGGGAGCTTCGTGTGAGGGAAAAGGACAGAGGGCCGCTTTATTGTGATGGAAAAGGACAGAGGGCCTTTTTATGGTGATGGAAAAGGACAAAGGGCCGCTTCGTGTGAGGGAAAAGGACAGAGGGTCGCTTCGTGTGAGGAAAACAAACAGAGGTCCTCTTTATGGTGATGGAAAAAGACAGAGGGCTGCTTAGTGTGACGGAAAAGGACAGAGGGCCTCTTTATAGTGATGGAAAAAGACAGAGGGCTGCTTAGTGTGACGGAAAAGGACAGAGGGCCTCTTTATGGTGATGGAAAAAGACAGAGGGCTGCTTAGTGTGACGGAAAAGGACAGAGGGCCTCTTTATAGTGATGGAAAAAGACAGAGGGCTGCTTAGTGTGACGGAAAAGGACAGAGGGCCTCTTTATGGTGATGGAAAAAGACAGAGGGCTGCTTAGTGTGACGGAAAAGGACAGAGGGCTGCTTAGTGTGACGGAAAAGGACAGAGGGCCTCTTTATAGTGATGGAAAAAGACAGAGGGCTGCTTAGTGTGACGGAAAAGGACAGAGGGCCTCTTTATGGTGATGGAAAAAGACAGAGGGCTGCTTAGTGTGACGGAAAAGGACAGAGGGCCTCTTTATGGTGATGGAAAAGGACAGAGGGCCGCTTAGTGTGAGGGAAAAGGACAGAGGGCCGCTTAGTGTGAGGGAAAAGGATAGAGGGGCACTTAGTGTGAGGGAAAAGAATAGAGGTCCTCTTTATGGTGAGGGAAAAGGATAGAGGGCCACTTAGTGTGAAGGGAAAAGGAGAGGGCCGCTTCGTGTGAGGAAAACGAACAGAGGCCCTCTTTATGGTGATGGAAAAGGACAGAGGGCCTCTCTATGGTGAAGGAAAAGGACAAACGGCCGGGTTTGTTTACATTGTTTGGGTCTCCTTGGCTTTACTATAGACTGTAAGTCGCTTGTAATACAAGCAAACCCAACGCAAGAGGGGTAAGATAAAAAATTGCTAAAAAGAGATAAAACTCAAAGCCAATTTCAAAAACAATCACTGATTTCTAAGGTACATCCATTTCTTTAAATTATCTCGACACAATTATTCATTGAATTATCCAAAAATATCAATAAAATAATCTTCCCTAAATCTTAAGACGACTAAAGACTAAATATAAACTTTAATGGAAATTCAAGGCAAGAGTTTATTTACTAAACGCGCATTTCGTGGCCACGAAACGCTGTACAAACGAAGTTATACCTTTAAGAAGGTATATAATATCAATTTTCCGTCAATTCAACATTTTCCCAGGATATTTCAACAATTTCCCATGCATTTTCAACATTTTCCTTAGCAATTTCAACAAAATCCTAAACAATTACAAAAATTTCCTAAACAATTTCAATAACATTTCATAAACATTTCTAAGGAAAATGTTAAAAATGTTCAGGAAAGTGTTTAAAATATTCAGGAAATTGTTTGAAATATCCCAGGAAATTGTTGAAATATCCCAGGAAATTGTTGAAATATCCCAGGAAATTCTTGAAATATCCCAGGAAATTGTTGAAATAGCCCGGGAAAATGGTATATTATTATGGAAGATGGTAAAAATGTTGTATTGGTTTCTTTATGCTACAAAAACTCTAAAACTAGCCGACGGATTGACTTTAAATGACTTTATATAGGTACTTTATTTTTCCAAAATTCCAATGGAAACCGATTTTTTTATCTATATTTATATAATTATAAAAACGTTATGTCGGTTTGTGTATCTTCTCTTTTTATAATATTATAGTAAGTATAGAAACAACTCGTCAAAAGAATAATTTTTAGAAAAAAGAAAAAAAAATTGGGGTATTTTCTTCTGTATTATTATTTATATTTAAAAAATTAATAATTTAATAATTTAATAATAATTTATTGTTTGTATCTTTTTTAATAATATTTATTGTAAAAAATCTTTAATTACGATATAAAATAAATATAATATTATGTGAATAATAATAATAATAAATAACAAATAATTCTGAATAAAGAACTTTATTATTATTATTATTATTTTTATTTTTATTTTTTTTTATAATATTTTTCCTATTATTGCAAACAAAAAATAACAAAGAAATAAATTAAGAGCGAAGAGGAAACAGCCAAAATAATAATTTATTAAAAATAAAATTAACAATACACACTTGAACTGGATAATTAATTATAATTTTAATATTTCTTAACATTTATTTGAAAAAAAAAAAAAAACAAAAAAAATTAATTTTGTTCTTGAGCTCGAAAACTTTCTCTTTCTTTCTGTATTAAAAAAAAAAAAAAAAAAAAACTTTCACCGCTCTCATTTCCGTTGAATGAGTAAAAATACGAAGACATAAGAAAACATTAAAAATTTGCGTAATACAAAGTGATAAAAGTGATCCAACCAAAAAAAAAACCAAAATATTTATTTTCAATTAAAATCTTAAAGCACAGCACGTCAAGTCACGAATGTTGGTTGTCGGTTCGGTTGTTCAACTACGCTACAGACGCTATACAATTAGTTGGCTGTCGGGTGTAGTGTGTAGTTGGATGTTCGTGCCAACCCAACCAACCGAAATGTTGGAGATTAATAATAATTATGTTGGCCAACAACATGACTATAGAGAGCACGATTTGTCGGCGTCGGCTGTCGGCGTTGGCGAACAAATTGTGACGTCTATAAGGCGCTTAAGACTTGTTGTTGCTGTTGTTGCTATTGTCGCCAATGTTTTCTTTTAAAAAGGAAAATTAAAAAGAAAAATGACAACACACAGCTTGAGTTCGATTGTTGCAAATTCAAATCTACTAATAATAAAATATATGTAGATCAATTTAATTTAAATCATTTCCGTTTGGTTCGCTTGTAATTTAAAGTTGAAGTATTTTGAAGGTGTAATTGTGCTCGTTTGGGGCCCATTTAGACTATGTGTGTTCATTTGGGGACCATTTTAAACGATTCGTGCTCATTTAACCCTTATTTAGACGAAGTCATTGTTCATTTGAGGCCCATTTTGATGATATCATGCTCATTTGAGACCCATTTCGACGATGTCATGCTAATTTAGGGCCAATTTAGACAATGTCACGCTAATTTAGGGCCCATTTAGACAATGTCATGGTCATTTGAGACCCATTTAGACGATGTCAGGCACATTTAAGGCTTATTTAGACGACGCCATGCTCATTTAGGGCCACAAATGCTCATATGGGGCCTATTTAGGCGATGTTGAGACGAAATGATCCGCATTTAGGACACATTTTAACGATGTAATATTCATTTATTAGGGCTTATTTAGACGATTTTATGCTCATTTGGGCCACAAATGCTCATATAGGGCCCATTTAGACGATGTTATGCTCGTTTACGGCCAAAAAAAGTATTTCAGTTTTATTTTATACAGTGTTGTTACACTAAATGAATAAATATATATTTATACTATTCGCGCTCGTTTAGATAATAATATATAGACGGTGTCAATGAGCTCGTTTAGGACCACATTTTGACAATTTTATTCTCATTTATCAAAATAGTAGGTACGTATTTCAACGTATATTACTTATTTTTCAGTTATTTGACACTATTTTCTAGTAAAATTTCTTTTCTTCGTCTCACTGTTGAACATAATTATTTAAATGAGTGTTATTAAATTAATTAATTAATAGAGGACTCAATCCCTCTTGTAGAAGACTGATTAGGTATCTTACAGATCAGATCCGGGGGTGGGGCAAGCGCCCCACTCTGCCCCACCGTGGCTAGGAGTGTCACGACTCAGTCCCTCTTGTAGAAGACGCAGTTCAACAACGCCTGGAGCACCATCGCCATTACGAACCCGAGGAGGAGGTCCCACGCGTGGGAAGTGGTGGGCATGCGCGCCACGTTGTGCAGCCTGAACGCGGCCGCCCTTTGGCTCTCGCCGACCGCCTCCACGGCCTTCGACAGCTTCTCTATGGCGATCGCTTGGTCGCGCAGCGTCCTCTCTATGCCGTGCAGGCTCTGCTTCAGTGTGCGTCTGCAACGAGGCGACGACTCCAATTAGTGCCTCTTTCGCCAACGTCATGTAAACACGCAAGTGTTCAGTTAAATTGAAAAGAGAAGAGTTCACTCACGAGCTCGCCTTCGCCCGCCGCGAGACGTCCTCCCTGCTGTCCGTGTCGGACGGTCGCTGCGTCAGTCGCGGCGACGCGTCGCTGCGTCTGGTCGCCGCCTCGTCGCACCTCACGCTCTTGATCACGAACTGCTCCTCGTACTCCAGCTGCTCCTCGGGCTGCCATGGACTGTAATACATGTGCAAATTGGAGTTCGAATCCCGCTAGGGGCAAAAGTTTATACCTTTGCAATTGAGTCGTGGACGTTTTATATTTATAATATGTATGTAATTACAAAAAAAATATGTAGTGTATGTAGTATATCAACTGTATATAGCCATGTCTGCTGTGTGGAACTAGATAGTGCTGTGTGGAACTGGATATGGTGCTACGTGGAACTAGGTGGTACTACGTGGAACTAGCACTAAATGGTGCTATGTGAAACTAGATGATGGTTTATGGAACTAGATGATGCTTTATGGAACTAGATTGTGCTTTATGAAACTAGATGGTGCTTTATGGAACTGGATTATGCTTTATGGAACTGGATGGTGCTATGTGGAACTAGATGGTGCTGTGTGGAACTAAGTCTGTGTGAAACTAGATGATGCTTTATGGAACTGGATTGTGCTTTATGGAACTAGATTGTGCTTTATGGAACTAGATGGTGCTTTATGGAACTAGATGGTGCTTTATGGAACTAGATTCTGCTTTATGGAACTAGATTATACTTTATGGAACTAGATTCTGCTTTATGGAACTAGATTCTGCTTTATGGAACTAGATTCTGCTTTATGGAACTAGATGGTGCTGTGTAGAACTGGATAGTGATGTGTGAAACTAAGTGGTGCTGTGTGGAACTAGATGGTACTATGTGGAACTTGGTGCTGTTTGGAACTAGATGGTGCTGTGTGAAACTAAGTGGTGCTGTATGGAACTAGATTGTGCTTTATGGAACTAGATTGTGCTTTATGGAACTAGATTATGCTTTATGGAACTAGCTAGTGCTGTTTGGAACTGGGTGATGCTGTGTGGAATGTGTGTCATAATTATATTAAACGCGCCTGTTTAGAAAATGTCTCCAATTATGTCTCTGTTGCGGTCGCCAATATCCTAAGTACACCTTTTTTCACATATTCACACATATCTATCTAATCTATGGTCGAGGATAACTCTAAACTCACCTAATGTTCATATGACTGTACTGCCACGCCTGATCCACGATCCCTGGAACACAAAGCAACTTTCCTCAAACATCTTCCCCTATTGGTCTAAGATCCCGAGAGAGGCGTTCATTTATTTATTTATTCTATTTTAAACTAGCTGCTGCCCGCGACTTCGCCCGCGTCACTTCATAAAATATAGCCTATGTCTTTTTACGCTTTTGCAGCGCCTAGAATTGTATTTCTTAACTTTGATTGTATTACATTAAACACTATAAAATTGTATTAGATTAAGCATTGTAAAAATTTTATAACATTAAGCAATGTAAATTTGTATTGCATTAAGCATTGTAAAAATTGTATTATTGTAAATTTGTATTGCATTAAGCATTGTAAAAATTGTATTATTGTAAATTTGTATTGTATTAAGCATTGTAAAAATTGTATTATTGTAAATTTGTATTGTATTAAGCATTGTAAAAATTGTATTATTGTAAATTTGTATTGCATTAAGCATTGTAAAAATTGTATTATTGTAAATTTGTATTGCATTAAGCATTGTAAAAATTGTATTATTGTAAATTTGTATTGCATTAAGCATTGTAAAAATTGTATTATTGTAAATTTGTACTGCATTAAGCATTGTAAAAATTGTATTATTGTAAATTTGTACTGCATTAAGCATTGTAAAAATTGTATTATTGTAAATTTGTACTGCATTAAGCATTGTAAAAATTGTATTATTGTAAATTTGTATTGCATTAAGCATTGTAAAAATTGTATTATTGTAAATTTGTACTGCATTAAGCATTGTAAAAATTGTATTATTGTAAATTTGTATTGCATTAAGCATTGTAAAAATTGTATTATTGTAAATTTGTATTGCATTAAGCATTGTAAAACTTGTATTGTAAATTTGTATTGCATTAAGCATTGTAAAAATTGTATTATTGTAAATTTGTATTGTATTAAGCATTGTAAAAATTGTATTATTGTAAATTTGTATTGCATTAAGCATTGTAAAAATTGTATTATTGTAAATTTGTATTGCATTAAGCATTCTAAAAATTGTATTATAGTAAATTTGTATTGCATTAAGCATTGCAAAAATTGCATTATTGTAAAATTACTACACAAATATACCTTCCAAGTGCAGAGGTTGAAGGTCTCGCTTGAAGTGTGCAGGAATCCAATCGGTGAGAAGACCACGAGCTCTGTTCCTCTGGGCCTCTTCTATGACGGTCTTCTGCTCGGTGGCCGCGACCTGGAAGCGATTGCGAGTCTTTGTTCATTTCTTTCTTTCTTTCTTACTTGCCTTGGATGGATGTTGTAAGATATTTTTTTCTTTCATATGTTAAGGTCGACAGACAGGCTGACCGTCCACTTGATGGTAGACATGGTAGACGGTCACCGTCGCAAATATTCAGAATTGGCTGAATAAACGCGTAACAAACATGCAAAAAAATACAATCTTATTAAGAATGGTCCTCCAAAAAAATTCTTATTACAGTCGAATTAAGAATATCCTTTTTTGAAGTCAGTTGCAAATTGGAGGAGATTCTTAATACAACACACGCTCAAACGAACGCAGTCATACCTGATCATCATTGAGGATGGCCTGCGAGACCTTGGCCCACAGTCTTTGGCTCTCGAACTCGGTCTGCTTGTCGAGCCTCATCAGGTACCTGACGAGCCTTTGCTCCCTGAGCACGGCCACGTCCAGAAGATTTGACTCCTCCTTGGGGACGAGCAAAGTCACAGGATCAACACGTTATATTATACATGGACTATACAGAGATAATAAATATCTTCACACATTCCACACAGCATCATCCAGTTACACACAGCACCATCTAGTTCCACACAGTACCATCTAGTTCCACACACTACCATCCAGTTCCACACACTACCATCCAGTTCCACACAGCACCATCCAGTTTCACACAGCACCATCCAGTTCCACACAGCACCATCTACAGCCCGTTGGACGAATGGCAAGGGTGCTTGCCTAACGTTTCAGGGGCCCCGGGTTCGATTCCCGGCGGGGTTAACTTTGGACATTTTAATATAATTTTCAAAATTGACTCTGGTCTGGATTTGAAAAGTAGTGGTAGGGCACACTGCGTTTCGCAGCCATTTGGGCAGCCCGTCTGGCGGCAGTAACCACCACCTTACAGAATACCACCGTGAAATAACAGCATATGTGCTGTTGTGTTTCGGTGAGTGAGTGAGCGATGCCAGAGCCCATTACCCCATTCCTCCCTTATCCCTCATCCTTAATCCTTGTATGGTCGGCAGCGCACTTGTAGCACTTTTACTTGTGTTATAGGCGACGGTAGCCACCTACCATCAAGTGCACCGTCAGCCTGTCTTGTCGACCTTAAGATAAAAAAAAAATCTAGTTCCACACAGCACCATCCAGTTCCACACAGTACCATCTAGTTCCAAACTAAGCAACTAATGCTTGTATGCTTTTTTTTGTAAATACATACAAATTATAAATACAAAACACCCACGACTCAGGTGCAAAGGTAAAATGTTAACATATTTATACATTTGACCCTAGCGGGATACGAACCCGCGTCCGTTTTGTTAACACCTACTAGCCACTGGACCAAACGTGTCCTTAAGTGTATAATATATTATTACCTTTAATTAACCACAGGGTCGTGTTATTGTCTTAATGCTTAATCACAGCTGAAAATATATGTATATATAGGATACTCCCTCAGTGACTAAGTCCTGAAACCTATATTTTAGAGAAAAAATTACAAGCGTTCTTTCTTACCCCAGTTTTTTTATCCCTAATGTCTATCCGTCCGTCCCAATATCCGTCCACTGTGGCGACGGTGTCTTTGCCGCGTTTGATCCGTCCGGAAATCGCGTTCGTTTGATCGGAACCGCCGAGGAAGGACTGAAAGATTATGAGAAAAAAAGATTATATTATTTATTAGACACATTATTATGTTTATGTGTAGGTGAATGGAGATGACAAGTATATATGTATAGATGACAAGTATATATGGATGACAAGTTTATATGGATGACAAGTTTATACGGATGACAAGTATTGACCACATGACAAGTATATATAGATCCCAAGTTTATATAGATGACAAGTTTATATAGATGACAAGTTTATATAGATGACAAGTATATATAGATCACAAGTTTATGTAGATGACAAGTATATACCACATGACAAGTATATATCGATCACAAGTTTATGTACATGACAAGTATATACCACATGACAAGTATATATCGATCCCAAGTTTATATAGATGACAAGTATATATAGATCACAAGTTTATGTAGATGACAAGTATATACCACATGACAAGTATATATCGATCACAAATTTATGTACATGACAAGTATATACCACATGACAAGTATATATCGATCACAAGTTTATGTAAATGACAAGTATATACCACATGACAAGTATATATCGATCACAAGTTTATGTAGATGACAAATATATACCACATGACAAGTATATATAGATCACAAGATTATGTACATGACAAGTATATATGGATCACAAGTTTATATAGATGACAAGTGTATACTAGATGACAAGTATGTAAAGATGACAAGTACATTATTTTATGAACATGGCAGTAAGGTTCAGTATAGATATTCTTAAACCTCTCATATCACTCATAATTATTCATATTATAAATAAAATAAATACAAAACATCCATGACTCAGGTGCAAAGGTATAAATGTTAACACATAAACATTTGACCCTAGCGGGATTCGAACCCGCGGCCGTTCGATTAACAGCTACTAGGGTTACTAGCCACTAGTTAGACCAAACGTGTCGTTCAAATTGGACCTAAAATAATATGTGAATACCCTCAAATATTTTTTTTTTTTTTTTTTTTTTTTTTTTTTTTCAATTAAAAAGCAATTAGGCAAATCCTTATAAGCAGTGATTTATAAGGATAAAATACTTAACTGATTTATATGGATAAATTTTATAGGATAACATGTCCCAGGGACAGTTTGCGGGAATAAAGGGAGAGAAAAATAATAATTAAAAAGCACAACATACCCTCAATTTGAACTCGACGTCCGCATGGTAGCCGGTCTCCTGGCACAAAACGTGAACTTTCCCTCCCAACTCCATACTGAGAGTTCCGATCACAATCCCCTTGCAGTGCGCGTACGGCGCTGTCGTTATGTACGTCTCGCCCCAATTTAGAAGGTGCACCTTGGCGCACCCCTCCAAAATGGCCGACGTTGAATTACCTTTAATTTTATGGACACAAAAGCTATATTTTTTTTTTTTATTATTAGAGAAGGGTTTGCTGCTCTTGGCCAACAACCAACACACCAACAACAAACAAGTTTCTATAATCTATACTATAATTATAATATTATAGTATAGATTATAGAAACTTATATGCCTCTTAGGGATTCAAATTGTGATTTGTTAGTAAATATTCCTGGACTAATAACAAATTACCATAATATATAAAATAATACAATATTAGTATAGATAGATAGAAAAAAATTACTCACCGTAAAATTTAGATCTCGCTAATAGACTTCCTTGTATCACGAATCCATCCTTCCTATTTGAAACGTAAAAAGCGGACACCGGTGGATGATGTGAGACCTGAAAACGACGTTTCCATCTCTAACAGCCAGTACACACTGGGCGCTTTTAAGGTGAAACAAGTCGGCGGGCCGAACTCATCGGTGTCATGTCAAAAACGCGTCCTGTCTCACACAGCACAAAGCGCGGGAAGAGCACTCGACTGAGATGCACAATCATTCATACCACAAACAGACCTACGGGCGTAAACTCTTTTTGACAAAACCACTGCATACATCTATTTCGTATAAACTTATTTCAACTCTCGAATAACTAATCAAAGTTTGTATGTAAAGTATTTTGGAGTTTTTGTACACTGGATTGACCTAATCACTTTCAAAGTTGCATTAAAACTTGTGTTAAAATATGTATTTTTCAAGGATCATATCATATATCTTTTAAATTAATACTTTCTTTTTAATTTTGAATGCATTCGAACCTAGTTAACGACAAGATAAATCTGTATCATGCTTACTTTTGTAAATTGAACATAAAACAGCGGAGTAATAAGCATTCTACGTTTCTATGGAGAAATGCTGACTTGTATTACCTTAAGTAACATAGTATCTTAAAAGAAACGTATCTTGAAAGAATAAATATTACTTTTTTTTTTATTTTGAATGCACACAAACCTAGTTAAAAAAATAAGAAATCATCACTAGTCACGACCGAATGACAGACGTCAGTATCGCACTCTTTTGTTGATTGCACTATACTAACATATAGTTAATGCACAAATTACCTGCTCGGCCACGTAGTAAGTGTACGTGTCGGAATTTGGATGTTTCCAGCAACATCTGAAATTCTCCCCCAGGACCGGATTGTAAGGTTTCTTTAGGCCCTTGGGCTTTCTGTATAAACCAGACAAATACCATCGGAGGACGCATTTGAACCTCAGATAAGGGTCTTCTATGCTCTGTGCCCTGAAAAACAAAGTCCGAACCAATAAACCGACGACACGTTTGGTCTAGTGGCTAGCTAGTAACCCCCTAACTGTTAACCAAACGGTCGCGGGTTCGAATCCCGCTATAGGGGCAAATGTTTATGTATTAACATTTACCTGAGCCATGGTTATGACTAGCTTATGACCGAAAACATGTACCAATGAGCCATGGACGTTTTGTATTTACAAGGTTATCAACTGTCTGGTATCCATAATACAAGCATTTAGTTGCTTAGTTTGGAACTAGATGATGCTGTGTGTAATGTGTCATATTTAAAAAAAAGGGGGGGTATTACGTAACGCTAGTTACAAACTAACTTACAAAGTGTATGAGCAACACAAAACCCAAACAATTTTCAAAACTTTATTAGTTACTTAGAATGACCGGACTAATATCTAAATTCAAAATCATGCCATAAAAAGTCCCCAAGAATTACGTACGCGGACGAAGGGATAAATACTCACTGAGAAAGTATATCGGCGTGATAGTAACTGTCCGATAGCTTATCTAGGAACGAACGAGGCTCCAGTATGAATGTTGGCAAAACCACTTTGCTCAGATCCATCCCTGGACGTACTTGCTTCAGTAGAAACCAGAGCAACGACTTGTTCTCTTCGGCAACCTCCTCTACTAGTTCTCCAGCCTGGAAGAGCATTTTTTTTAAAGTAAAACTTCTATAGCCGCCTTATACGACTTTGGGTAGGGGTAAAATGTATCGGTTCGCGTCAGCAACGTGATAATGCTCACAGTTAGCCTCGCAGTAGCTTTCTACGTCAGCGATCGCGCCAACACATTGCATATTATACCCAATTTAGTTGCTTAGTGTGGAACTATATGGTGCTCTGTGGAACTAGATAATGCTGTGTGGAACTAAATGGTGCTGTGTGGAACTAGATGGTGCTGTGTGGAACTAGATAGTGTTGTGTAAGGAACTAGATGGTGCTGTGTGGAACTAGATGGTGTTGTGTGGAACTAGATGGTGCTGTATGGAACTAGATAGTGCTGTGTGGAACTAGATGGTGCTGTGTGAAACTAGATGGTACTGCATAGAACTAGATGGTGCTGTATAGAACTAGATGGTGCTGTGTGGAACTAGATGGTACTGTGTGGAACTAGATGGTACTGTATAGAACTAGATGGTGGTGTGTGGAACTAGATGGTGCTGTGTGGAACTAGATGGTGCTGTATGGAACTAGATAGTGCTGTGTGGAACTAGATGGTGCTGTGTGGAACTAGATGGTACTGTATAGAACTAGATGGTGCTGTGTGGAACTAGATAGTGCTGTGTGGAACTAGATAGTGCTGTGTGGAACTAGATAGTGCTGTGTGGAACAAGATGGTGCTGTGTGGAACTAGATAGTGTTGTGTAAGGAACTAGATGGTGCTGTGTGGAACTAGATGGTGTTGTGTGGAACTAGATGGTGGTGTGTGGAACTAGATGGTGGTGTGTGGAATGTGTGAAGAAATTTTTTTTTTACTTACAACTCCGATCTCTCTGTCCGGATCCTCCACCCAAAGGCTGTTGATTCTCGCTAATATCTCTTTCTTCTTTCTGTCAATATCTTCTCCCTTGTCCGGCATACCGACGTGAGAGACTTCGCTATCGCTGTCCGATTCGGATCCGGCTAACTCTGTTTAGGGAGGGAGGATGTGTTTTAGCTAGCATTCTACAAGCACTAATACTATTCTAGCTTCTTTTTAAGATTAGCTCATTTATTTAGTGTTACGTACGTTTCTAGCTTCTACCTTGTTTTTTTTGTATTTTTTTTTTGGAGTCTACTCCTTAAGAATCGATTTGCATATACGTTACGGGTTACAGGCTACAATATTGTATTTATTAAATTATTGGACTGGAGTAAACTCCAGTCGTGCGTCGTGTGTGTGCGGACACACACTTTTTTTTATTAGATAGGTTTGCTCTTGGCCAATATCTAGCCGTGTAGCGAAAATGAGGCCAATGATGGAGCGAGCTCATCCAGAAAATGCCTATTCACTCCCAACTTTGAAAAGATTCGAGTTACATGAGCTCAGAAACGCAGACGCCAACAGGGAAGTTCCAAAAATGTTTGGATGCACTAGATTCAGGGTCTCAAACAAATTCACTCCGAAAGTGTCCACTGGATTTTTTTCATACACGCTATCACTTTCTCTCGTTAATTTCTGATAAAAAGTTGAATCATGTAAATGTTGCATGACTGATTTGAACCTTAACATTTAGGGCCTCTGTCCACGGTAGCGTAGCTTCATAGACGCGTATTTGTTTATTTATTTATTCATTTATTCGTAATTAATTATTTATGTATTCGTCATTATACGCTTAGTGTACGCTTGCTTGCAGCTTCCATACAAGACCGTACTACTCTGTCGACGGAGCGACAACGTCGCGCTCGCGTCGCTGCATGCAGGGCCCCTAGCCCAGAGCACAATGCAAACGGGAGCGTTGCGCTTATTAACGAAACGATAGAAAATAAAGCCCGATGATTAGTCAAAATTTTATGTGGGCGTTACAACAACCAACCACCGGGCTTTATTTTCTGTCGTTTCGTCAATCTACAACGCTCCCGTTTGCACTGGGTGCTCTTGGCTAAGGGCCCAGGCGTCATGACGCCTGCCGTACCGCATGTCATACGCCGGAGAGTACATACAGTTTTGTATGGTGTAGTGTATAATAACCACCTTTAGTTCAAATTTGTGAATCAAAACACGGGTAGAATCGAAAAATGATGGCATTTGCATCCTACCCTACTATTATTAATCCTTATCGAACTAAATAAAAGGGTAGTTCGACATAAAATAAAACTCTAGCACACATGGGTTTTGGATAAAATCGTTATCAAAGCAGTGGGTAATATCTAGTTGTTACATTTGACCTATTAAATAAATTATTATTGATTAATATTGGTGGTTATTTTTTGCACGATATGCTATCAGGTTGATTTGATTGTGTGAAGAAAATACTATCTGTGTGGTAACTTTAACGGATTTATTATTGGGTGTATCTTAATCTATTTTAGACATGATATCTTATAATAATCCATACTATTATAAATGTCTGTCTCTGAAAATTCGTCATACACTATCATGTTTTTCTGAGAAACGCAAATATTTTTACATGTGAAAACGATAGAAAGCTTTGTAAAGATAAGACGTGTGTCTATTTGATTGTAATTTATGATACGAAAATAATTGTCGGATAAATCCGACTCGGGCGGCTAGGCTAAATCATCAAAATATAATCTACCCTCCGTATTAGCCTTTTATTTGTCTATTTGATTGTAATTTTTTCACTAAAATAATTGTCGGATAAATCCGACTCGGGCGGCTAGGCTAAATCATCAAAATATAATCTAACCTGTGTATTAGCCTTTGATTTGTCTATTTGATTGTAATTTTTTCACTAAAATAATTGTCGGATAAATCCGACTCGGGCGGCTAGGCTAAATCATCAAAATATAATCTAACCTGTGTATTAGCCTTTGATTTGTCTATTTGATTGTAATTTTTTCACTAAAATAATTGTTGGATAAATCCGACTCGGGCGGCTAGGCTAAATCATCAAAATATAATCTAACCTGTGTATTAGCCTTTGATTTGTCTATTTGATTGTAATTTTTTCACGAAAATAATTGTCGGATTAATAAATCCGACTCGGGCGGCTAGACTAAAGAATAAAAAAATTCCAACTTCCGTT
The DNA here is from genome assembly GCA_918317495.1 of Synanthedon vespiformis. Lineage (NCBI taxonomy): Eukaryota > Metazoa > Arthropoda > Insecta > Lepidoptera > Sesiidae > Synanthedon > Synanthedon vespiformis. The sequence continues at coordinate 1,060,328 of OU906975.1, read as the reverse complement.
CGCCTTTGATTTGTCTATTTGATTGTGATTTTGACACGAAAATAATTGTCGGATAAATCCGACTCGGGCGGCTAGGCTAAAAGATTAAATATAACCTAACCTCCGTACTCCGTATTAGCCTTTGATTTGTCTATTTGATTGTAAATTTGAAACGAAAATAATTGTCGGATAGATCCGACTCGGGCGGCTAGACTAAATAATCAAAATATAATCTAACCTCCGTATTAGCCTTTGATTTGTCTATTTGATTGTAATTTTATTCGACTCGGGCGGCTAGGCTAAGGGTACAAAATATAATCTAACCTCCGTTCGCCTCCGGCGTTTCTGCACTAAAGTGTTTCCTTAGGAACACTCTCAACTTGTGTCGCGTGTTGTCCGCCGATATGGCCGAATCGACCGAATACTTTCTGTTCAAATCTAGCGTCGAATAATCGATCGGCTCCGATATCTGCCTGGTCAGCTTCATGTTCCTCTTCAACAGTGAGAATATGCTCGATCTTCTTCGTTCGCTTTTATCCTTCATCTTGGTTCTGAACATCAATTCTGTGTCCTGTTCCATAATTTTCTATGGCCATTCAGAGTTACGCAAATTTTCTTCGAGCACTGTTATGTTATGCATTGTTAGGGTGGGTACACACACACAATTCGCTATTTGAGAAAATTTCAGAAAATCGTTTTAAATTATTCTATACCTAGCCGTTGCACGCGACTTCGTCCGCGCGACTTTATAAAATAAAAGTATAAAACAAACGCCATCTACCGTGGAATATCACCAAGCAGTTGTCATGTTAGTCGAAATAATATATCTCTGCGAGGTTTCACCTTATTTGGATAAATAATATAAATAAATAAACCCCTTAACTACAGTTTATAGCGCGTGAAAATGAAAATTATCTTTTTCACCCCTTCTAGTGATCTATTTCCCAAAAAGCATTTTCGAGAAAAAGCCTAAAACACAGTGTCTGTTTCAGTACATACATAGATCTGTATAATTAGAGCATTTTGAAAAATCAATAAATTCACTTGCGAACTGCCTATAAAGTGTATTTGAATTTTTGGGGGCAAAATATTGCAAAAAAAGGCCTAGAAACTCGTTAAAAAAAATTAAATCATTTTTAACACCGATTCAAACAAAGACGTGTAATGTTATAAGCCTACTTCTTTGATAGATTGAGATCCAAGTCGCCCCAGAATTACGTCATTTTAGGAAAGCTGAAATTTTCAGGATCGGTACTCTTTCTAACATAAGCTTAGAAAGGAATGGATACTCGCTAAGCTGAAAGCGGGGCCGTTTTATGGGTTGCTTTCCTTGCTCGTTTTCATGTTTGGCCCGTCAGATATGTCTGGCTCTTTGGAAAATATTTTAAAATATTATACTTAATCCTTACTTACTAATATTATAAATGCGAAAGTAACTCTGTCTGTCTGTCTGTCTGTCTCGCTTTTACGCCAAAACTACTGAACCGATTTAAATGAAATTTGGTATACAGGTAGTCTAGAGCCTGGGAAAGGACATAGGGTACTTTTCATCCGGAAAAAAGTAGGTACTGTTCCAGAGGGATCAAGAATAATAAAATAAAAAAACTAACGCCTGGCGAAAGCGTTATAGCAACAATACATCAAGGGTTTATATTGCTTTCGCTGACGAAAGGGGTCATCTAAAAATATTATCACATAATTACACCGTATTATACGCGGACAAAGTCGCGGGCGCCAGCTAGTAATATATATAAAATTCAGCCTTCCTAAAATGACGTAAGTTAGCTGCCCCGCTTTCAGCTTAGCGAGTATCCATTCATTTCTCTCGTAAGTTTATGTTATACTACCGATCCTGAAAATTTCAGCTTCCCTAAAATGACGAAGTCTGGGGCGACTGGGATCTTGGTCCATGAGAGGCGAGCGCTTAAGAGGGAAGAATAGGACGCACTCGTCCATACAAAAAGAGAAAACGTTTTTCCACTTCTAAATATTTTCCAATCTCCATGATTTTTTTGCATGTTATTGACACAGTGAAAGACTAAGTTTATAGGTTTTCCTGTTTTCAAAATTTTCAATAGATTCAAACTTATTTAACCTCAAATAACCTAATTTTTATGATTAAAACTTTGTCGAATTAAATCGTTTGTTTTATAAAGACAATCTAATTTTTTTAAAAAAAGCGAACCCTATAAACCTAGAATATATTATGCTGAAACGATCGACATGAAAATCAAAGTGATTTGTTAATATTTAGTTAGTGGAAACTGTTTTCTCCCGAAATGAAAATTCATCAAATAATGTACTATTGTCTGTCGGAAGCTGCAACGCTCTCTATCGCACGACTGCCCCGGGGCTAGAGCGCACAAGCGATAGCATGTGTTTTCCTAAATACCTATCGCAAAGCTATACTTCCCTCTTAAGCTTGTATAGTTAGACGTTGTATTAACTTTGACTAGATTAAATATTAAATATATGTTAAAATATTCTCACCTTTGATACACACTTAGTTAAGGCATTTGTGGCATTAATGACGAGGATAATCATACACCCGTAAGTAAGACCTTTGACGTAAATAATCCTAATCCACATAAATAAGTATATAGTTTGTTTGATGTACACAACACTAAAATATGTACCGATTTTTAAATTCTATTACTTATAGAATACGTATATGTATACTCGTATATATCAGCGTGTAACATACTAATTACTAATATTATAAAGAGGAAAGATTTGATTGTTTATTTGTATTGAATAGGCTCCGAAACTACTGGACCGATTTGAAAAATTCCTACACTGTTTGGGAAGCGGGCGAAGCCGCGTGCAACAGCTAGTCAATATCAATACTAATAATAAATCTGTAGGGGTCGGTCATGGAGTAAGTGACTTTGTTTTCAGAAATATCGTGTATATATTATTAGGCTCTATACGTGATACTGAAACTAAATTTACCATTTTTACATTTTTTTTATGTTACGCCATCACTCTTAAACGAATTAACCGATTCTCATGAAACTTGGTAGATAAACATTTAGAAGTACGGGACACGTGATAGGCTACTTTTTATTTTTTTAACGCGAACGAAGTCGCGGGCAACAGCTAGTCATAAATAATATCTTATAACTTATAGCAATAATTTCCATGGTGCAAGCAAATGTCGACTTTAAGGTGACGAACCATTTCTCACCCCGACTGTACAATATGTACATTACATTACATATACAGTATTTAAACTAAATACAATACATAAATATGTAAATATTATTGAACACCTTTTAAGAATACAATTATTATCATATTATCAGCACAATTTGCAAGCGCATCTTACGAGTTCCTCTCTTTCTGATAAAAATCTTATCTACATACATTATATTATATACATAGGATTATAACACTCAAGCATTGTCACTACATAATAACAGGTTTCGAGTGATGTCACCGTGAGATTATTTGTTTGTACAGTCGGCCGCATAAGTCGATTATAGGTGAATTATTATATTAAGATTTGAAGGCGACACTTGTGGGGCAATCGGCGCATGTGTACAATTGCGCACAAAATTGCTGAGGAAAATGACATTTCTTTTTCTTATTTCGTAATTTTTCACCTCACTAACTTAACATTACGGGCAGTGTTGATATTCTTTCCATAAAATCATCGTGCGATGTCTAATAAATCATCGCGTTTTTTTAGGCATTTATTGACCATGACGTATTTACTAATACGATAAAACAATGTGTACGCAACAGTACCCGAGAGACTCGAGACGCGCGAACGAAGTGCGGGAGGTGAGCGTCTGAGTCTACCAATAACGTGTCGCGAAGTGTGGGAGGTGTGTAGCGTCTGAGTCTACCAATAACGTGTCGCGAAGTGTGGGAGGTGTGTAGCGTCTGAGTCTACCAATAACGTGTCGCGAAGTGTGGGAGGTGTGTAGCGTCTGAGTCTACCAATAACGTGTCGCGAAGTGCGGGAGGTGTGTAGCGTCTGAGTCTACCAATAACGTGTCCGCACACGTTATTGGTAGACTCAGCCGCTCACGCTCCTCTGCCCCCTCAAACACCTAAAAATAGAATTCTGCGCACATTTGCCGAGAAGTCTTTATTCGCTAAACGAACTATAACACATTCAAAAGTGCAAAACAACTGAACACTCGACTAACTTACTTAATTACTTACTTACTGAAGCTTTTACGATCGTTTGCATGTGAAGTTTATTTTGTTCTCTAGTCGTAACAACGACTTATGGCGCGTTAAGTGTTCAGTTGTTTTGCACCTATGAATGTGTTAATCGACTTATGCGGCCGACTGTACATATTTTTTTTTTACATAAATCACACACTCTTATCGTAGACTATCTAAAAAAATTTTTTTTTAAATAAACCTAATTTTTTAAACTATATTCCTATATTATATTTAGTATAATTCAACGCGGACAAAGTCGCGTCCTTGTGGCTAGTTTATTATAAACATATCACAAAATTATTATAACACCACATACTGAACTTTATCCTTGTTCCATTTTTTATTTTTTTATTATTAAAAAAAACACACTAGTCGATCTTGAACTTTTCAAAAATTGAAAACTCATCGAAGGGAGTATTTTAATTAGAATTTAATTTTAAGCGCGGAAACAAATTTATTGAATTAAAATTTGAAACAAGTTTTAAACACCGAGTGAGTGAATGGCTGATAAAGAACTAAATATAAAAATGTGTGTACACATTGGAGGCGGCTAGCGTTGGGCGGGTGTGTGTCGGATTCGACTCGCGCAAAACGAGGAGGTTGACTCGCGCGAGTTAAAACAGAGAGTTATAATATTGTACCTCTACCTTATAATATTGTTTATTATAATATTGTACGTACAGTCGGCCGCATAAGTCGATTAACACATTCAAAAGTGCATAACAACTGAACACTCAACTTACTTACTTATTTACTTACTTACTGAAGCTTTTTACAATCGTTTGTACGTGAAGTTTATTTTGTCCTCTAGTCGTAACGACTCATGGCGCGTTGAGTGTTCAGTTGTTTTGCACTTTTGAATGTGTTAATCGACTTATGCGGCCGACTGTACAAAAACAGATGCGAAATTGGTTCGTAGGTATATCTTACAAACGTAATCATGTAGCCGCCATAGTCGGATTTATCCGACAATTATTTTCGTGTGCATTTCGCTAGAGCCGCATATACATATATACGATAAATTCCTCTACTTGAATTATTTAAAAAAAAAAAAAAAAAAAAACATTGCGTTGCTTTCTCTTTAAAAAAATATATCGGTTTACGAGTCTAACGTCATGAAAACTGTTTACGAGACAACTACAAAAACAAACGGTTAAAAGATACTCCAATTGGGGTATTTCTTTTGTAAAGAAAGTAAGAAACTTTCTTAGAAACGTTTGTCCGTCCATCGGTGTTCCAATCGGAAAATATGAACGTCATATTATATTATACTATCCTGATCCTAACAAATACATATTATAAATGCGACAGTTCGTTTCTTTATTTATTTATAACGATTTCACACCATAACTACTCAGCCGATTCTGAGGTACCGAAAAGAATAATAGAATACCTTTCATCTAGAAAAAAAGTAGTGTTCCTGGGGGATCATCTAAAAATAAAAATTTCACCACCAAACAAAGATTGAATAAGATTTTTAAAACCAAAGAAAGAGGTTTTTACGAAGTCACGGACAAAAGCTAATAATTCTGAAGTAAACTCTGAAACTTTTTCTATTTTCTTGTCAACACACAGCTGATTCGCCGCACTTTGTAACGTTTCGACTCAAATTGAGTGCATTTGAAAAAGAGTCAGTACAACACTAGACAATGCGTACGCAATTATATAAAAAGTTGCTGTGAAATTCAATCATAACGCTGTGGTTGTAGAGTACATTTTTAATTACTGAGCAACAATCTAACCACGTTATCATTGTAATGTGTACGTTGAGGTATGGTCTCACTGTCGCCGTGTGAAAGATTTAAAAACGTAGCTATATGAAAAAAATATTTTTTTTGGGTTATTGCGCACATGTATTACAGCAGCACTTGTGCGTATAACACGTGTGAAAATTGGCTTTTATTTCACCATATTTTTTTTAACTTAATAAAGTTAACGTCTTATAAATTGATTAACACCGACAGCAACAATGTGACGCGTAATTTTTATACATATATTAACTAGCCGTTGCCAGCGACTTCGTCCGCGTTAAAAAAGATAAAAAGTAGCCTATCACGTGTCCCGTACTTCTAAATGTTTATGTACCAAGTTTCATGAAAATCGGTTAATTCGTTTAAGAGTGATGGAGGAACATACCATACATACAGAAAAATATGGTAAATTTAGTTTCAGTATCATGCATGGAGCCTATATACACGATACAAAGTAAATTACTCCATGACCGACCCCTACAGATTTATTTATTAGTAAGTATTGAGTATTTATATGTATGTATGTATTATAGCAACGCATATCACTAGATGTATTTTCAACTAGCTGATGCCTGCTACTTCGTCCGCGTTGAAAAATCAAAAAATATTGGGGTTGATTTAGCCCCACTGCTCCCCAGCCAGATTTGTGTTAGAGTATTATAGTAGAGTAATTATATGTATGACAAGTTTGCAGTTTGCCTCAAATATCTACCCGGAAATGGCTACAATCACTCGGAAGTATTAAAATAAAAACCTATTAACCACTCAATCTTATCAACCAGCGAATTAAATCAAATAACACGCCAACAATGACACCGCACCTTAACCTTCAAACGAAAAGTATGCATTTAATATTTCATTACCTATTGCTAATTTTAAACCCTACGTATTTAGTGCTAAAGTCTAAAACGTAACATTTTTTTTTTATTCAAATGCAAGACATAAAGATACGCCGATAGAATTTTTATTTATTTTCTAAGAACCTCAATCGGCTGGCTGGTCGCTTCTCTTAAACACTTCAAACGTTAGGACCACAAACAGATTACATACTTCGTTAAGAGCGATGGCAATGGACATGTTTATAAGCGTTCGTATTTATAAAACACTAGCTTGTTGCACGCGACTTCGTCCGCGTAACTTTATAAAAGTCTATGTTCAGCTGCGTACCCACTATGTTCGCGCATCAATCGTGCACTACGCACCTGCAACTGCTCGAGTGTAGACGGTACGCGCATGACTACTCTAGCACTACTATGAGTTGCTATCGAAATCTTACGTTAGTTTACTTCTGTCGATAACGAACCTTTCACCCCTCAATGTGCTAGTGAATGATTTAACTACTAACGTTACGGTATTTCTCGAGAGCGTCAGTCAACTCATGGTACCGATTTTGTATAGAAATATCAAGTTAAACTTTAGTCGCTAATGGTCGCTAGCGACTACATTCGATAGGTTTTTTACTTATGCAACTCGTGTTACCGGTTTTAGTTCTTTGAGTGGAATTAGTCCTTCTTTCAAATATTTGTTTTCAAAATTTTTATATCCTTTGGATTCCACAATACTCTGTAGTTGCGGTATACTTCGATTAAATTTAAACATTTTTCGTCTGACCACTCCATCTATCTCTATGAATACAATTGCTAAGCGTCGATCGTGATGCGCGACACGTCCACACTATAGAGTTGCTTTGCTCGCGTCCACAAACACATTGTGCATCACTTTGTTTGTGGTCGCGAAAAAACTGGCACACGCTTTGGTGCGTGCAACGTTGCACAATGTACAATCGGCCGCAAAAGTTGATTAACACATTCAAAAGTGCATAACAAATGAAAACTCAACGCGTCATAAGTCGCTGTCACGACTAGAGAACAAAATAATCTTCACGCACAAACGATCGTAAAAAAGTTTCAGCATGTAAGTAAATAAGTAAGTATGTTGAGTGTTCAGTTGTTTTACACTTTTGAATGTGTTAATCAACTTTTACGGCCGACTGTACACACTACAGAGGCAGTTGCAGATGCGTGCCGTGCGGTGCACGATTGATGCGCGAACATAGTTGGGTACGCAGCTGAACTCGCTGATAACGTAGCTTTCTATAGGCGAAAGAATTTTTCAAATCGGTCCATTACGTGGACGTGTAACAGCCTAGTATTTTATACAAGTTACGCGGACGAAGTCGCGTGCAACAGCTATTGCACGTCTTCATTGTTACCTTTTTTTACATTTATAAATATTATTAGCGTTTCTTAGAAAAACATGACCTTTTATGACGAAACTTTTGGAGCTAGGTCGCCTCGCACTTTTAGGCGAGAGAAATGGCGGTCAAAAGTATTCATTGGCAGTTCATTGAACGGATCTATCTAACTAAATCACGCATTATTAATTTATGGTTTCGTCTGATATAAGTATAGCAATCTGGCATAAATGTTTAACATCAAGCCAGTATTTACAATACCAGTATAAACTCCGCAATCAAACTGAGATAAATATGAGATTATTTTTGGGTGTATTTGAATGTTTTTCATCGAGGAAATTAAAAAAATAGAGACTTAGCAGTTGATTTGCGTTTCCCATGGCGCTTACACATTTTATTCCAAAGCCTTGCTAAATAATGTGTACCGAGTACAATTCTCTGGAAAACAGTGTGTTCGTAGCATAAAATCTAGTACTTAGTAGTTATTAGTACATCCATTGATATACGAGTATGATGGACACTACCTACGCCACACACTAATACAATATAGAACATAACTAGCTCTGAATAGCAATAAGTGAAACTTGCAGGGTGCCAATAAAACACCATGGGAGAGAGTATGATGGGAGAAAAAATGTTAAAACCTAAACGTCTGCGCAGACTCATAAAACCCCATTCCATTTCTATATAGAACCTCGTGAATCCGGATAAAAACCCATCCTATTTATATATAGAACCTCGTGAATCCGGATAAAAACCCATCCTATTTATATATAGAACCTCGTCAATCCGGATAAAAACCCATCCCATTTCCATATAGAACCTCGTGAATCCGGATAAAAACCCATCCTATTTATATATAGAACCTCGTGAATCCGGATAAAAACCCATCCTATTTATATATAGAACCTCGTCAATCCGGATAAAAACCCATCTTATTTCAATATAGAACCTCGTCAATCCGGATAAAAACCCATCTTATTTCAATATAGAACCTCGTCAATCCGGATAAAAACCCATCTTATTTCAATATAGAACCTCGTCAATCTTGTTAAAAACCCAATTCATTTCTATATAGAACCTCGTCAATCTTGTTAAAAACCCATTTCATTTCTATATAGAACCTCGTCAATGCGGATAAAAACCCATCCCATTTCTATATGGAACCTCGTCAATCCGGATAAAAACCCATCCTATTACTATAAAGACACTCGTCAATCCATATAAAAACAAAAACCCATCCCATTTCTATATAGAACCTCGTAAATCCGGATAAAAACCCATCCCATTTCTATATAGAATCTCGTTAATCCGATCCCATGGTGTTTACCGCCCATCTCTTACCGCTTCTAACAATTTTTCCAGCCACGTAAACGTCCTGAGTTGAGAATCTCTCGTCCCTCCTCTTCGAAGTGACCATTTCGAAATTGTTCGACGGTAACTTTTTGTGGTTGATCAATGTATATTTATCTGATTTAACGAAGTTCGATTTCCTATAGAAACACCGATTAATTACTCTCAAGACCCTGTTGGACCACAGACGTACATTTTTTTTTTTTTGTGAGACAGTGTCGAAATGACCAAGATAGCTGCCAAGATCCTTTTGGATGCTGCATGGAACATTTAAAAAAAAAAGTAACTCAGTCTATATTTATGTCTGTCTGTGTTATACCTTTTCCTACTCGATCACGATCTACTCTGCTAATTTTGCATACACGTCCGTGACACCTAAAATACTCAATCGATTTTTTTTAAAAAAAGCTAACGCCTGGCAAAAGTGTTAAACAATGCGGACAAAGTCGCGGGCACCGGCCAGTATGAAACAAAAACTAACCCACTACATATGGAGGCGTCGTCTTCGTCTATATCCTCGGACGACGACGTATCGAAGTTCATAAACCTTTCCAGGGACGGTGCCGTCCTTGTTATCACCACTTCGCTGTCTTCGCGAACGAAATCCGACCTTAACAGCGACTCTTTACGGTCCATTTTCGATTTTATCCTATCCTCGCTCTCTGTGTCAGTTTTCGCTTCCGACTTTATAGTCTCCTCGTACTTGGACGTATCGGTCACTGGACTAGACGACCGTCTCATTGCTTCCGTGTTGAAACTGTCCTCTTTTGGGGGTCTTTCCAATCTCTTTTCCCCACTTGGTGGAGTGACTTTCGCTCTATCGAAGCACGAGAACATGGGAGATCTCCTGTTTGGAGTGTCCGTGGCGCTTTTGGACTCGAAAATCCTCTCAGTCTCCCTTTTCCATAGGAAATCCAGGAAACCGGCCTCTCTCCTGTCGCTTTCTGGCGTTTGAGAGTCGGTCGAGTCGTGCTCCTTGGAAACGAACTCCAGGGACTCGATGAATTGGGCCCACTTTGACAATTTTCTAGGTTTTTGGGCGAATTTTGATTTGATCTTTTGGGGCGAATAGTCCGAGACGTACATGAGAGGTGTGGGCGAAGTGCTGGTGAAATATTTGGCCAACTTCTCTACTGTATGTATAGCGTTTTTGGGTGCGAAAAAAGTTGGGGTTTGGGGAAAAACAAAACCGTTAACAACGTGTTAATAAACTATAGTTGACCGAGTATATTATCATAAAAAAAAAATCATCAAAGTTTTGACTTCTGACGTCGAAATGAGTGCTTTGTAAAAATCTGTATTTTCTTACTTAAAAAAAAAAAAAAAAACTTTTTAAATTCGTTTATGGGCACAAATTGTAAAAAATCGTTTTCTTAACGTTGACTGACCTACGCGAATGGATTTTTACTTTTTTTTTATTTTTTTTCAATACATTTATTTAAAAAAAAAAATTTTTTTGAAAAACTCACCATGATCATTGAAATGTTTCTCCAGCTCCTCGTGCGACAGGCTCGTTGGGGCGACTGTCGATGCTATAGTGTGGTCCGGTCTGGACCGTGAGCACCTTAATTGAAGAAAAAAATAATATTTAAAGTTGACCCTGCCGGGAATCGAACCCGGGTACCCTAGAACAGAGCGTTGAGGCAACCGCCCCAAAACCACTCGAGCCACGTGCTCGATATCTCAATAGCAGTATCCAATTGACTGCTAAACATCCCGCAGTATAGGGGACGCTGCGTTGCTATGACGGATTCGTGTCGGCTAAAACCCAACCGAGTTTCTAGCGCGGCCGTAGATGCGCCGTAGATGCGCCGCAGATGCCGCAGATGCGTGTAGATGTGGGGACGCGGGGACGTTGCGACACGACAACGGCGCCCCGCGCCGCCGCCAAAGCGGTCATCGCACTATTCAATTTGAAGGAAACCAATTTGTGAAACTAATTAGTGAACACTACACTAAATTGACTTCTAAATGGTAGGACATAGAGTTGAAATTATATAAAATAGAATATAAAATCTAAGTTATCTTGTTCCAACTGCGATTACACGTACCGATTTGCAGAATTGGTTGTTTCCTACAAATTGAATAGTGTGATGGCGGTTTCACCAGCGCGGAGGGGGATACGTTCTCCGCCGCGCCGCGGTACCTCGGCGTACCCGGACGCGGAGGTAAGCCGGCCTCCACTTCCGGCGTACCTCCACATCCGGCGTACGTGGCGTCATCAGTCTCCCTCGAGACCACCGCCCGGGTCCCGCTCATGGGGGGAAGGCGGCCGTGACCAGCCCGTGAGGCCCGCCACCTTTAGCCTTCAGCCGCCAGTGACAATTATTTTCGTGTACGTTTCGCCAGAGTCGTATATGTACGACAAATTCCTCTACTTTTACTTTTAAAACATCTGTTTACGAGTCAAGCATAAGCTAGGTTAGAGTGCTACCGTCTGTCAGTTTTCGTATAGAGAATGGACGCTCTCGTATATCAAAAATGAACCTCCCGTATCGAAACTCGTTCCTTTTACTATTATAAGCGCCTCTTTCACCAACGTCATGTAAAGTGTTGATTAGTTACTTTTAGAAATAATTTTCTGTTTTATTCAATTATGCACTCGTTTTACTGCATCATTCGATAGGCGAATTTTTTTAATTATTTTCTATTTAATATTTGGGACGTTTACCGTACAAATAAAGGTAACTAACTATATCGGCTCCATTATTCCCGGTTACCGGTGACTTTAAATGACGGTTTGCCCTAATTGACGTTTGTTAAAGAGGCGCTAAATCACACAAAACGCAACACGCGCGGCCACCGGTTTGAACGCAGTTTACTCGCACACATTTTACTGGCGACGTCGTCGCGTCGCCGTAGTCACCAGTCTCCACGTAGAGCGCCGACGACGTTCGTGACCACGCATCTAATCTAGCCACGCTTCCAAACCGTCGCCGAGTGCGTTATCTATCATACACTTCAACGACTTCACACGTCGTCGGCCGCACGTGGCGTTGGCGTGCCGGTGAGGTGAGGCGCTTACAAATAAATGTTTGGATTGATTGATTGATAATATTGTGTACCTGAGCATCGCATTGCTGCATCGCAACGCTAGTTCGAGTCCGTCCAACCAACAGTGACCGGCCGCTTGGGATGGCGCGCGGAATATCAAGTGGGCGGTCGGCAGCGGCTGAACCACCGCACCTGTGGCGAAAGTGAAACTTTCGTCTTAGCCTTTCGCGTTCTAACTAGATTACTAGTAGCTTTTGCGCGCGACTTCGTTAAATATAGCCAACTTTGCTCGCTCATACGGAAACAATGTTGATAACATTATTCTAAAATTTGACATTAGGACATGTCAAATTACTCGTTCGAATTATGAGACACACCTTAGTGTGGTTTGCGTAAAAATTAACGATTTAGGGATGATTTATATTAGAACGTGGCGTGGCGTGGCGTGTCCGGGGCGTGCCTCAGACGTGGCATTTGTGTGAAGATGTTTATATTACACGCCACGCCACGCCACGTTCTAATTATATGTAACGTGCCAAGCCAAGCGCGTGCCACGTCTGAGGCACGCCCCGGACACGCCACGCCACGCCACGTGTGATATTGCATTTTCACCTGACGCATTAGCAGAGGCATTTAGATAAATAATAGATGTTAGCTGACGATGGAAGTAACAATACACACATATATATATATATATATATATATACCTATGGCTTCGTTGTGTGGTCCCCTCGGTGCCCAGATGCTCTGCTCGAGCGGGTGGTACAGTTTGAAACAGAATCCGTCCTTTTTGCTCGGACGCTCGATCACTTGACACGATGTCAGCAGGACTGTGCCCACCCAGTGGCTGCTCTGCGGACCGACAGACAGACAGTTTAACCAACGAATCTGACAGTTTAACGAAAAAATCTGACAGATTAACGAACGAATCTGACTGTTTACCGAACTATTCTGACAGTCTAACGCACGAATCTAACAGTTTAGCGAACGAATATGTTAGTTTAAAGAATGAATCTGACAGTTAACTAAAGAATCTGACTGTTTAAAGAACTAATCTGACAGTCTAACGCACGAATCAGTTAGTTTAAAGAATGAATCTGACAGTTTAACGAAAGAATCTGACTGTTAAACGAACTAATCTGACAGTCTAACGCACGAATCTGTCAGTTTAACGCATAAATCTGACAGTTCAATGAACAAATCTGACTGTTTAACGAACTATTCTGTCAGTCTAACGCACGAATATGTTAGTTTAACGAATGAATCTGACAGTTTAACGAAAGAATCTGACAGTCTAACGCACGAATCTGAAAGTTTATCGCACGATTCTGATATTCTAACGAAAGAAACTGACAGTGTAACGCATGAATTGACATAGAATTTGTATTGTACATACATACCTTCGCTTTAGGGCTTTTGTAGAGCAGCAAAAGACCCGGTTTCAGTACACACCATAGTTTCGTCCACGACTTGAGCGAACCACGAATCTGTAACCAAAAAAAAATATACAAAAAATGTACTATCTTTATTACTATAATATAAGTGCGAAGTGGGTGTAGGTGTGTGTCGGCGTGGGTGCGTGGTTGTAAGTGCGTGCGTGCGTGCGTGCGTGCTTGTATGCGCGCGTGGGTTTGCGTTTGTGGATGTGTGTGTGTGTGGGTATGTGAGTGTAAGTGTGAGTGGGTGCAGGTGGGTGGGTGTAGCTGTGTAGGTGTAGGTGTGTATCGGCGTGGATGCGTGCATGTGCGTGCGTGTGCGTGAGTATGTTGTCGGTGTAGGTGCGTGTCGGCGTGGCTGCGTGTGGAGAGTGTTTGTGGGTATGTAAGTGTAAGTGTGTGTGTGGGTGCAGGTGTGTGGGTGTAGGTGTGTGTCGGCGTGGATGCGTGCGGGGAGTGTTTGTGCGTGCATGCGTGCGTTTGTCTGTATGCATGAGTGGATGTGTGCGGGTGCGTGCGTGTATTTACCTTCAACCAATCGGCGAGAACGATGACCGACGGATCCTCAATGGAGTGTAGCAGAGCCGAGGCCGCCCGCTTCTTCTCCCGCCTGTAGTGCTGCCTTTGCGCCTTGTAGCTCTCCTTGCGCGAGAGGGCCGTGCTCGCCGGACGAGATATGCTGCCCGCGGCCGCCTCTGAGGACTGTGCGATGGCCACCGTTGATCACAATGTTGACGGTAAGTCGGCGACCGTCAGTCACCGACGAATATAGGCAAAACAATATCCAGCGATCAACCTATCATCAACTCTTAAGCTTAAGGGGGACGTTCATGTATTACGTAACGCGATTTGAGGGGAGGGGGTTGTAAAACGTTATTACACGGGTGGAAGGGGAATCCCTCCAGTGTATTTGCGCGTTAAATGGGGGGGGGGGTGTTACATTGCTGGTTCGATAAATTTCGTTAGAAAATAATAATTTAATTAATTGAAACCCTTTGAAATTAATTACTGATTCGTTAAAGGGTCTATATTTTAATTTATTCCTCTTATTACAGGCAACACCCTGTCTAAGGTTTAAAATATTGCTGCTCATGCTCACCGAAGCACTCAATGTCGTTACACGAGGGAGGAGGTGTCAAACAATCATGAAAACCTCTGTGCACCTAGATATACTAGAGGAAATGTGAGAATCAATCTAAAAACCTGAAAGATGCGAGAAAATAATACACAAAAATTGACGGTATGCGATCCAACCTTATCGGAGGATGTGCCGTCCGGTGGGTGGTTGCGACCGTCGCCGCTGGCCGACGGTGCTGCGATGGAGCCGGGCGATCTAGGCGGAGGCGTTAGTGCCGGTTCCCCTGGGGATCGCCATTCAAACAATTAATTCAACAAAACAATAAAGATCTATAGTCGTAAAGTACTATATCTAAAGTCCCAAACGGTGCTGGCTGAAAATCAGCGCTGCAGGTGCTAATAGCATCTCAGCACAATGCTAAGCTAGTACCCGTTTCACTGCCACGAGGACACACGCATCTTTTTATTTATTATCAATTTCTGTTCATTGTTATTGTATTATGTTTGTGTCTTTGTGTTGAGTGTTTGTTTGTATTGAAAAGGCACCGAAACTAGTGGACAGATTTGAAAAATTCCTTTACCATTAGAAGCCGACATTATCCGTGTTGAGCATAGGCTACTTTTTACCGCGGGAAAATGCTTCATTCCTACGGGAAATCTAAAATAAAAGTAAACACTAGCGGATTGGCCCGGCAGATAGCGCCATCTATCCAAATCAGGTGAAACCTCGCAGAGATACATTATTTCGATGGGTGAAACGACTAACATGACAACTGCTTGGTGATATTTCACGGTAGATGGCGTTTTATACTTTTCAACGCGGACGAAGCCGCGAGCACCAGCTAGTAATAATTAGAATAATGCTCAAACAGGTGCTCAATTATGAAAATTTCAATTGGATCAAGTTGTGATTTCTAAATAATAACTCTTTTTAACAAAAAAAAAAAAAACTAAACCGTCTTCAAACCGCCTCGTGGTCTTTTCTCGTGGATGCCATTGTCAGAACTGGACCATATTGAAATGGGACCACACGGGATGCATCAGCTATTAAATAAAAAAAGAATCACCAAAATCCTTTCACCCAGTCGAAAGTTATGAGCTAACAAACATAAAAAAATATATATCGCGCTAATGTTTCGTTCCTCAACGCGAAGTACACATTTCATACGTAATATTTCTTTCTGAATTCACTGTTTCTACAGAATTCCTCAATACAAGTACAGGCCGCCTCTGAACGAGTTTTTACTTCAAAACTAATAATGAAAATATTATTACCGTATATGGGAGGAGTGGAGGGCGCTGTTGCCGGAAGGCTCACATTTAAGGGTGGTTGTTGTTTCTGTAAAAAAAATATATATATTTCAATAGATGACTGCAGTTGCGAGCAGATTGCAGTCACATACCATCTTTTGCCGTCTGCGTAAGAACAGTTCAGCAGTGGGAATTTCGTGGGAACCACGTTTCGAAGTCATTTGAGTAGCTATACACTCAAATTTTGATATGCTACATACATTTTTTTTAATGAATAAATATTATAAACACAAAACATCCACCACTCAGGTACAGAGGGAAAAATGTTAACACAAAAACATTGGTTACTAGCCACTAGCTAGACGAAACGTGTTGTCGAACAGAACTTACCTTAACCCGTTCATGCCTGGCAAGTTCACTAAAAACGCCTACTGGAATCTTATAGAACTCGCTACGTGAGTCCAAACTGTCGATTTTAGTTCGGTTAACAGTCCGGTTGACCGAATTAGTGAGATTTTTTTTGTCCCAGTAGTCCGACCGTACAAATCAACCGGAGTAATAGTGAGACCATTTTTTTTCTCACTAATCCGATTAACACAGTCCATATCTCATGCAGACATGAATTTTTTTGCGTCCGGTCCATTACAACCAAATCCCAAATTGCCCGATTCCCATTTCGCCTGAAATGCAAATTACCTTTTCCATTACAACCAAATCCCAAATTGCCCGATTCCCATTTCGCCTGAAATGCAAATTACCTTTTCCATTACAACCAAATCCCAAATTGCCCGATTCCCATTTCGCCTGAAATGCAAATTACCTTTTCCATTACAACCAAATCCCAAATTGCCCGATTCCCATTTCGCCTGAAATGCAAATTACCTTTTCCATTACAACCAAATCCCAAATTGCCTTATTCCCATTTCGCCTGAAATGCAAATTACCTTTTCCATTACAACCAAATCCCAAATTGCCCGATTCCCATTTCGCCTGAAATCCGAAATGCCTTAGTAGCAAATTGCCTGAAAATTTGAAGATTGAAAATATTATTAGATATTATGCATGTTATTGTTTATCAGAGCCAACTTTGTTATTTGAAAAATTAACATAAAAATTAAAAACCTTGGTACCTTGGTAATTAAAAATTAAGGCAATTTGGAATTCAGGCGAATTGGGAATCGGTGTTTTTGGGATTTAGTCGATTTCAGATTCAAACAGTCTATTTAGGATTCAGTCGATTTAAAATTCAGTCTATTTGGGATTCAGGCGTATTCACATTAAATTTCAGGCAATTTGGGAATTGATTGTAATGGTCCAGACGCAAATTTGAGGCGGCTCACCTTGGTAATTAAAAATTAAGGCAATTTGGAGTATAGGCGAAATGGGAATCAGTCTTTTTGGGATTTAGTCGATTTCAGATTCAAACAGTCTATTTAGGATTCAGTTGATTTAAAATTCAGTCTATTTGGGATTCAGGCGTATTCACATTAAATTTTAGGCAATTTGGGAATTGGTTGTAATAGTTGTAATGGACCGGACGCAAATTTTTTGGTGTGCGGCAATGAGTGAATGTGTTTGAAGACAGTTTTTTTTTTTTAATGTAATCAAGGCAGCGCTTGGCCGCGATCTCACTTGATGTTAGGTGCAGATGCGGCCAAAGATGGACCACGACCTTACCTACCTACCTAGTAAGTGCCCATTCACCCTAGACTTGAAGACCCCGAGGTTGTAATTTTGGGGAAACACGGACGCAGGCAATGAGTTCCACTCCTTAGCAGTTCGGACAAGGAAGGTGGAACTATAACGCTTCGTGCGTGACCGGGGAACATCAACCACGAAGGGATGAAACCCCCGCCCGCGCCTCGTGTTCCGCAAGTGGAACGGCTCTGGCCGGATCAGATCCCATAGGATGGACGCACAAACATTGAAACATTGAATAACAAAACATTGAAACAAAACTTACCTTTAGAACAATGTTCGGAGTGGACGTGTGGAACTGACACTCCGGACCTCGCAGAGCCGGTGAGGAAGGGGTTGTGGTGGAGGGGGATGACGGTTCGACTGCGGGAGACGAGCTCATTGTGAGGCCAGTGTGCATCACTGCATCGCTGTACCGTCTACTTTGCACAGACTATAAACAACTATATAACTATATAGTTATCTGTGTACGTTTCTTATTTAAAAGTAATTTTGAGAAAAATTTGGCAACACTAAACATATATATATATATACTCTTTGGCATTAAACACTGAATCAAAGCGTTTAGAGGAATAATATATAACAGAAAAATATACTATATTATATTTAATTTAATATATTTAATATAATATCCTTAATAATAAAGTTTTATTGCTTATTTTGTTACAGTATAGGTATCATAAGTATTTATTTATATATTAATTATTACAATTAGATAATTTATACTCTATCTAAAGGCGTAGACAAAATAGGTCTCTTTTTTTTAATTCTTTTTCAATTATATATATATATATATTATATATTATATGCAATATAATTCTATATATTTATTTAAAATATTTCATTTATTGTTACAATAAAAAGTGCTCTGGGAATGATATATGCGATACATCTCTATAGGCAAATCGGTGCATTTTACATTAATTTATGTTAAAAATATTCTCATTTGCGGCAGTGATTTTTAATATTATTATTATTATTATTAAGTAATATTATTATTTTAATCATGGAATGACAATGGAAGTATGGAATCACAGGAAATGGAAACATTAAAGTATAGGAATATTTATTATCCTGAAACAAAAGAGATATTTTTTTAAACAAAATTCAAATTGTAATATATTACTTTTCGCTCAATAACAACCGTCACTCGTGTTGAAAACTACGCCATCTGTTAACAAATATATCTCTCCTTAAAAACTAAATCGACACAAATCAAAATTACGCCTTTTACAGGAGCTAATAGAAAAAATATATATATCTATTATTTTCTTATTAGATACAATGTATATCAAATGTATGCATATTACATTATACATCGTTAGAATCGTATTTTTAAGTAGCATTAAATGTTTTAAGTAATTTATTAAATAAACCGAATACTGGAAGATATATATATATATATATATATATATATATATATATAATTTATTTATTTTTCTGTCTTTTTGAGGCTCTCCCCAGTAGGAGATGCCACCATTTATTTTTCACCACCTAGCGTCCAAACTTTGGATATCGTGGCGTTTTAGGCGTTTGTCATAAGTCATCGTTGTGAGTTGTGTGGCTACTAGCTCATTTGGGTGGTTTTGGAGCCATTTTTTGTATTTGCAGGCCGATAGTTTGATTTGATTTCCTCCTAAACTGTTTTGACATTTAGCGCTTCATGGATTTCATCAGCATTAGTCACAAACTAGTGCTGCTCAATAAGCACCTTAAAGTAATGGGTCTCATTAGTACGGGAGAGTGTCGCTTCTGTCACGAGGCAGAAGAAACACCAATGCGTATCCTGTGCGAGTGTGGCCCCTTAATGCACAAGCGCAGTCACATCCCAGGAAGCCACACAGTGGCTTGTGAAGATGTGAAGAATGCCTCTATCAAAAAAGTACTACAGTTTCTCAACGTGGTAGGT
This sequence comes from Synanthedon vespiformis, assembly GCA_918317495.1. Taxonomy (NCBI): domain Eukaryota; kingdom Metazoa; phylum Arthropoda; class Insecta; order Lepidoptera; family Sesiidae; genus Synanthedon; species Synanthedon vespiformis. The sequence goes on along the minus strand of OU906975.1, from coordinate 1,040,507 downwards.
ATAGGTAGAGAGCTTTTTAGTTTACGTGGCGATCGCAATATTTCAGAAATGGACGAAGTGATACTGGTTCTCTAGCAGACAGAAATAGCCACTAAGCGTATAATAATAATAATAATAATAATAATAATAATAATAATAATAATAATAATAACTGTTTTGACCATTTAGCGCTTCGTGGATTTCAGCATTAGTCACAAACCACGGTACATTTGATATAGTTCGCAATATGCCATTCTGTAGCCTTTGCAGGATCAGTGTGCTGGAGTCACAGGCGCTTCCCCACAGTACATACATCCATGCATTGAATTCCATACATCCATGCAGGATTTAGAATCATTTTATAGATTACGAGCTTATTATCCGTTGACAGTTTTGAGTTGAGTGCCATCAACCAGTTTATGGCCATCAACAGTTATATATAAGCATAATAATATACGTTACTTTTGAATATATAACAAAATAAACAAAATATGGAATATAACAACCATATAAGTCTTTTTGCAACATATAATATGAAGGATTGTGATTATATTTTTGCAATAAAAATATTTTAGATTTTAAGGAGCGATCTCTATTCGTTTGCTCATCTCTTTCTGACGTTGAAATATTTACGGCCTATGCTGAAGCTCTATGCTCTATGGAAAATTGGAAACCAAGATTACCTAGACCTACATCAGAGATAAAGATTATCAACAAAAATATTTTATCTTAACCAAAAGCTGACGACCTTGATATGTATATACGTATATATATGATTGATTGACACATATATGTATTATACATAAAATAAAGTGTTGAGATAAATCTTATTACTTTTTTAAAGAGACAGTTATAAACAGCACATTATATAGTTATCCTGCGTTTGCAGGATAACTATATATACTATACTTTACGATACAAGGTGTGTCCCGTGACTTTACCCGCCTTGAAATTTATTTATTTATTTATTTATTTAATAGCTATAACCTTACAGCATTTAATATTTAACAAATATACCTATTACAAGGTTAGGCATCTTAAATTTTCTAAGTACAAAAAAAAATGTGCTAGAACCTAATTAAAAAAAAAATAAAAAATATATAATAAACAGCACTAGTTAAAAACTCTCCTCTGTGAAAATTACGTGTTCGTATTTTTCACAGAAAATCAAATTTTTTTTAATTCCCTGTGAGGAAATTTAAAAAAAAAATAACTGCATTAGAATTTAGCGATTCTATATTTTATTTTGAGATTAAGTATAACTATTTTTTTTATATAATTTACGCTTAGACCTTTTAAACTATGCAACATATTATAAAATATCTAACACTAGCTGGTGCTCGCGACTTCGTCCGCTATGTAAAGTATAAAACGCCATCTACCGTGGAATATCACCAAGCAGTTGTCATGTTAGTCGTTTCACCCATTGAAATAATATATCTCTGCGAGGTTTCACTTGATTTGGACAGATGGCGCTATCTCCCGGGCCAAGCCGCTAGTATTCACTTTTATTTTAGATTTCCCGTAGGAATGAAGCATTTTCCCGAGGTAAAAAGTAGCCTATGTTCATCACGGATAATGTCGGCTTCTAATGGTGAAAGAATTTTTCAAATCGGCCCACTAGTTTCGGAGCCTATTCTATACAAAACAAACAAACAATCAAAATCTTTAGAAATGACTATACTTCCATACAACCTTTTATCTCCCCTTTCAACCCCTTTTTCGAATTATAAACTAGCCTATATCCTCTAGACTACCTGTGTACCAAATTTCATTTAAATCGATTCAGTAGTTTTGGCGTGAAAACGAGACAGACAGACAGACAGAGTTACTTTCGCATTATTAGTATTGATATAAAAAATTTCATCATTAGTACCTAGTTAATGAATATAATTCTACTTGCAAACAATGATTTCATGTGATAATGAATATTTAGCACTATTGAGCAAGCATTCAAGCAATAATAATTACACTTAAATTTCCAAGGTCTAATAATCTAGATTTGTGGAGTATATTCATTTTTGGAGTTTACTCCAGCTTTTTATGAAATTGCAATGTATGTACAGGTCGTGTAGCAAATAAAGACTTCTCGGCAAATGTCTATTTTTAGGTCTTTGAAGGGGCGGAGGAGCGTGAGCGGCTGAGTCTACCAATAACGTGTGCCGACACGTTATTGGTAGACTCAGACGCTACACACCTCCCGCACTTCGTGATACGTTATTGGTTTGGTAGACTCAGTCGCTCTTCTCCTGTCGCACTTCGCGATACGTTATTGGTTTGGTAGACTCAGACGCTCTTCCCCTCGCGCACTTCGTTCGCGCGTCTCGAGTCTCTTGGGTAGTGTTGCGTACAGATTGTTTTATCGTATTAGTAAATACGTCATGGTGAATAAATGCCTAAAAAGAGGAATATCAACACTGCCCGTAATGTTCAGTTAGCGAGTTGAAAAATTACGAAATAAGAAAAAGAAGTGTCATTTTCCTTAGCAATTTTGTGCGCAATTGTACACATGCGCCGATTACTAGTGATGGATACTAAGTGTCTACTTCAAACCTTAATATAATAATTCACCTATATGTATGTATGTCCGTCCGGGTGGAATCTTGAAGTTGAATCTTGAATGTTTACTAAACATTTAGTTTTATGGCAACCTTTAAATCAAGAAATCAAAGTTTGTTTGCGCAATAACTTGGCAACGATCCATATTTTGTTATGTTATGTTTTTGATGAAATCCGATCACTGTGAAAACTTTTAAACACTTTGTTCTCTTATTTTAAACTAACTAACTGGTGTTTGCGTAGAAAAGTATAAAACGCGTACTACCGTATTTTGGATAGATGGCGCTATCTCTCGGGCCAAGCCGCTAGTATTCACTTTTATTTTAGATTTCCCGTAGGAATGAAGCATTTTCCCGTGGTAAAAAATAGCCTATGTTCATCACGGATAATGTCGGCTTCTAATGGTAAAAGAATTTTTCAAATCGGTCCACTAGTTTCGGAGCCTATTCAATACAAACAAACAAACAATCAAAACTTTCCTCTTTATAATATTATTATTTTAAATAACATAATGTATTGTATGTATGTATGTATGTATTGTATAAATACTAATATTTTGTTTGCAATGAACAAATTAAAAAACTAGTGGACCTATTTTCAATAATACTTCCGTCTGTACATTGCCAGGGAGTAACATAGGCTCTATATCTATATACCAATACATAATGCTGAAGAGTTTGATTGTTTGTTTGGTTGCATTTGCTAATCTCAAGAACTACTGGTTTGATTTTTTTTTTTTTTTTTTGACTAAGTCACGTGCAAATCGGTCAAAGAAATTCTAGTGTCCGACTGGATCTCCTGTTTCAAAAAATGTCCTTTAATTTAACCAATTTGAATATCTTGTTAGGTACAGGCCTATTTAAAATGTAGCTACACATATTTTCATGTACACTTCAATCGATTTGAGACTTAATATACACAGCTATAAGGCGCATTTTTGAATAAGAATTTCACGAGTACTGCAAGCCTTCAAACCTAGTGCATATTCTAAATACTTGATATGAATGCCTTATAAGTTAATTTAATTAATGTAAACTGATCGTGAGTGTAAAGCCTACATGACCTAGAAAGAAAACTGTAAGAAGTTAATATGAATTAGTGTAGTATTTTAAGTGATTTTAACCCCTAATGACCAATGCAAAAATGGAATGTTACAAATCCTATTCGCAAACGGATTGACTGATTTTGATCTGGTTTTTTTTTGTTTGAAAGGTGAAATTATGGGGATTGTTTTTAGCTATTTTTATAGGCGTATTTGCAGATTCTATGGTGTGGCTTGTCTTATAGGCCTACTATTAGTTTGTGGACCTTTACATTTTAACCCGTTCATTGCCAAGCACTCGCCTTTTTTTTTTTTTTTTTTTTAACGTTAGGAAATCCTCTTGGATACCCGGCAGTGAAGGGGGCACTGCGGGTTATGCCGGATTCCTACCGGCTAAAACCCAACGACTTTCTATCTACCGCGGCCGTTAGAGGGCGGGGTCGTGGGGACGTTATTACACGACTTCGGGGCCCCGCCACGGCTATCCAGCGCGGGGAGCCTGTGCTCCCTGTCAGAACCTCGGCGTACCCGAAAGTGGAGGTACGCCGGCCTACTCGGGGGACCTTACGACGGGCGGTAGTCTCCCCCAAGACTACCGCCCAGGTCCCGGTCAGGGTGGAAGGCGGCGGATATAGGCCACCCGCCTGCGCCCGAGCCTTCTCCGGCGAATTGGCTGGGAGAGGGGATCCTCTTCCCGCTGCCTTTCCGCCGCTTCCTTGCGCGACATAACGTGCTCACAGAACGTGAGCATCGCCTGCCACGCAAGGTCACTGCCCACCATCGATTTCACGACGGCCGGCAGCGAGAGATCGGCGCCCACGACGAGAGACAGAGCGGCGCGCTGCTCTGCCCATTCGGGGGCCAAGCACTCGCCTGACGAGTTCACTAAAATCGTATACTGGAGACTTAGAACTTGATACGTGAGACCAAACTATTTATTGGTTTTTCTTCAAAAATACTAGGAATTAATACAAAACACAACTTATTCTTTAAAAAACTACCTCAAAATGTAAACATATGCAATTCAAAAACCGCGTCGCGAGTCTATTCTCCTCATTCGTACGCCCGACGACTCACCACACGAGTTCAACATATTATACCGCTGGCCATTTATATGAGACTTGAAATTTTTGGTGCGGCAATGAATGTGTTAAAAAATATATTGCAGAATGAATAAAATTTCAAATACTCACAGTCAACGAAGATGTTTCCGAAAACTTTGCAATTACGATTTCAACTCCGAATAAACATTTCTATCGCCACTCCGAGCCCGGTTCTGTGATGTTTATTACAAGTCAAAGTTCAAGGAAATCAAACACAAAATAACGACATTAAAAGACTTATTATACGGCACGCAAAAAAAAACACAGAAAAAACGTAAACACGGCACTCAATTATTACGAAAATTTGATTCGGAGCAATATATCAATATGGAATTTCTTGGACTAAAAATACGGCGGTTACATTTGTAGCATTAAATATCAATTTCACTATCAATATGTATTGCACGTTTAATTGCGAAGATTCCGCTTATTATCCGTTCAGCAAAGAGCACTGAACGGGCGGAACAAATAGCACATTTAACAAATTAAAGTTTATTTTATTAGAAGATTGTGGCTTCGCTCAAGGCACGACATCCTTTTTCTGTGACAAATTGAAATCGGTGTTGCCATTTCTCAAATTTTGTTATTTATTTCCATATGGTTATGATTTTATGTCAAAAATGTGTAGAAATTAAAAAGTGGCACTACTATAATGTTGTCTCTTTCTTATCAAATGATTAGTTAGAACAGGACAACACTACAGTATTGCCACTTTTTAATTTCTACACTTTTTTGACTATCTGTAATTTAAAGTATCATATCAATATTTAAGTATATAGTGTTCTGTGATTTGGAAATTGAAATCATTCCAATATCATCTTGCCGGCAGTCGCCTTGAATGAATTGTGACAAGGATACGTTTTCTTCCAAATAATAGGACAGAAGTTACATTACGCACGTTCACATTAGTAACCACGTCTATCTACAGATGACAAAAGTGAATGTCAAACTAGGACCTCCGTCAGTCCTCAGTGACACCTGACACCTGACAGTCATTCAGTTGCAAAGACACAATCAGTCACAATATATATAGTCTGTGGTCACAATATACAAAACGGTGTGTGTCAAATGAAATGTTTATTTTGATTTTTCGTAATATTCCTATTTCAAAAATCATTTATAAATATAAATTATAAAGGAATAGTAGGTTCTTTAAATCATTATTTATTTATTGCAGTTAGCAATTAACCAAGATGTCGTCATTTTTATGTTTCATATGCCACAGTACTGTAAATTCGGACACCAATGAAGAAATGCGCGAGAAATATAGAGAAGTTATTGGAATTAACGTAAGATTTGTTTGTATATTTGTTACTAGCTATTGCACGCGACTTCGCACGCGTAACTCCGTAAAATATAGCCTATGTTACTCGCTGATAATGTAGCTTTCTATAGGTGAAAGAATTTTTTAATTCCGTCCTTTAGTTTTTGAGTTTATTTGTTATAAACAAAAACACAAATCTTACTTTTTTTCTACCAGCTGTGTCCAGATTCTCATCTCTGCTGCATTTGCTGTCACGTGTTAAATAAATTGTGGCTCTTCAAGTCGGTTTGTTTAAAAAGGAGCCTGGAATATCCCGTATTGTTTACGTGAGTATATTTTAACCACATACCATCAAGTGGACTGTCAGCCTGTCCACAAAAAAGACGCTCTATTATAAGAAGATCGTATTTCATATAAAAAAGCGTCTTTCGAATATGAAAATGAATGTAATGAATACTAATAATAAATGTGTAGGGGTCGGTCATTGAGTAAGTGACTTTGTTTAGAGAGATATCGTGCTTACAGGCTCTATACATGATACTGAAACTAAATTGACGATTCTTAGAATATTTTCTGTATGTACGTGTGTATGTTCCTCCATAACTCTTAAATGAATTAACAGATTTTCATGAAACTTGATAGATAAACATGTAGAAGTACAGGACACAAGATAGGCTAGTATAATAATATAAATAACTAGCTGTTGCACGCGACTTCGTCCGCGTAACTTTATAAAATATAATACATTCGTGTCTGTGAAACTATGAAAATACACATACAACATTTCAACCTAATCGGTTCAGCCATTTAGAAGTTATATGTGAAAAAGATAAGTACGGAAGGATAATTCTTACTATGTGTTGTCCTATTACCCGTTTTCCCGTAGGAATGAAGCATTTTCCCACGGTAAAAAGTAGCCTATGTTCATTACAGATAATATTGGCTTCTAATGGTAAAAAAATATTTCAAATTGGTCCAGTAACTTAGGAGCCTATTCAATACAAACAAACAAACAATCAAATCTTCCCTCTTTATAATATTAGTATAGATATCTTCACAAATTCTACACAGCGCTATCTAGTTACACACTAAGCAACTAAATGCTTGTGTATTATGGATACCAGACAGTTGATATACTACATACATTACTTTTTTTGTAAATACATACATATTATAAATACAAAACATCCATGACTCAGGTGCAAAGGTAAAATGTTAACACATAAACATTGGCCCTAGCGGGATACGAACCCGGGACTGTTTGGTCAACAGCTAGGCTTACTAGCCACTAGATCAAACTTTTCATTGTTTTAATTACAGCGAAAAAGGTACACTAAACTTACAAAAGAACGACACAGAAATACACATCCTGTGTCCAGACGACGGTTGCGAATATCAGAAGGGACACATCAATATTAAATCCTATCATTTCAACGATAACACATTCAATCGTGACGCTCAAAGGGATAATGACAGTGAAAACAACGAGTACGTTGAACTCGAAGAGGATAGGAATGACTTTGATGATTATTTCAAAGCGGATAAACAATCCGAATACCCCAATTATGAGGCCGAACAGGTTCAGACAGCACCGACGCCATGTGACACTGAAATCAGTGAAATGACATACAATAATTCACAAAGTTCAGGAATGGATGATGGGAATCAAGATTATGATCAAGATTTCGATCACCAAAGTGATTTAAACGAACCACACGTTCCTAGTGAACATTTGAACGATGTTAAAGATGTTGAAGAATTGGGTAATGAAAGAGAAATGGGAAAAGATGAGGAGAGGGAATCGTCGCCTAAGAGTGTCCAAGGGAAGGAAATTGAGGGGAAAAAGTTGAAGGGTAAAAAGCGAAAATTTCTGAGGGTAGTTTTGAGTTTGGAACAGCAGAAAGCAGAGTTGGAGGCCATGAGAAAGGACAAGAAGTATTTAGAGGCCGAGTTCAAATGTTACAATTGCGCTTTGGGTTTTCTCTTCAAGGATTCTTATCAGATTCACATGATGCGACACGAGGAGGTATTTTTATGTTTTTTTTCTAACTAGGGTAAAAAGACCTAATGTTGGCACCCCTCAAATTCATTGGCGCCCTAAACTTTTCACTGAAAAATAAGAAAACTATTCCATAAACTGTGTTCCCACAAAAAATAAATAAATCTTAGCTTTAAGAGAATTGTTAACACTAAACAGTCAAACGATTTATACATTGTCAATATTAAATGGTCGTATTTCTTAAAGTGCCAATAATTGGGTGTTTTGCCCTACCTACAATTTTTAAATTGTTCCATTATAGGTACTAATAATCACTCTTTACTTCGGGTACATTTATTAAAACCACTTTATGATTATGTTTAGTCCCAATACTTTTAATGTCCGACCGATATATATCAGACTAGCTGGTGCTCGCGACTTCGTCCGCTTTGATAAATATATAATTATAACACTTGATAGATGTCGTTATCAAGATACCAGTAGATACCGTGGAGCGGATCGCTAAAAATAAGCCCAAACAGTTCTACCCAAATCTGATAGATGGCGCTGTCTCCCGGGCCAAGCCGCTAGTATTTAATTTTATTTTAGATTTCCCATAGGAATGAAGCATTTTCCCGTGGTAAAAAGTATCCTATGTTCATCACAGATAATGTCGGCTTCTAATTGTAAAAGAATTTTTCAAATCGGTCCACTAGTTTCGGAGCCTATTCTATACAAACAATCAAATCTTTCCTCTTTATAATATTAGTATGCATATTTGCATATTTTTAATCCATAGATAAGTTCAATAGTGTCCGTTTTATTTTATCTCTTGATGTCTTAGGGACTGTTTAAGTCTATTTGTGTCCTCTTGAGTTTTGAAACACGATGAAATGTTTATTCTATAAATGCAGGGGACATCACTAGTTTTAGTTCCATGCACTTAAACTCAGCCTACAGCGCCAAAATGGCGATTTTCAAATAAATTGACATTTCTTATTAGAGATCAGTGCAATAACTATTTCAGTCTAACGGCGAACATCGTTGTTCCATATGTACCCTCCGATTCGCTTCACCGGCGGTGCTCCGCGCGCACGCGGCCGCACACCGCGAGCGGTACACGTGCGTTCGCTGCGGCTGTCGCGTGAAGAATGCGCGTCACGCGTGCGACAACAGCGACATCTCGACCGCCGCGTGTCATTTGTGTGCGGCGATGTTTAGGTGGGTACTTTTTTGCCTTTTAGGTGGGCACTCCAAAGAGACTTCAGCCGACATAAATGGTAGAGATAAGGTTTTTCTTTTCTATTACAGAGACACGAACGGTTTACAGCAACACCTTAAGAGGTTTCACAAGGAGAGAACCAATAATAAAATATACTCGTGCAATATTTGCGGAAAGAATTACAACAATCAAGGCGCAGTGAGAACGCATATGATGTAAGTTTTTCATTACTACCCACGTTTATATCCATTTGTAAAGTTTTTTTCCAAAGTTTCCACTGCCTGACATCGTACCCGACATTTTCTCAAGGACATTAATTAATTATTATTTATTGTTTAGCCTCACACATATTATATTCAATTACAGTAAACATATTAATCGCAAATTCACATGCGAGCATTGTCAGGCAACGTTCAGCAGTCCGTACACTCTGAACGCACACAAAAAGAAGCACACTGACGAGAATAAGGAACAGCACTTCTGCGAAACGTGCGGTCTCAGCTACAGCTCAAGGAAGAGCTTGTTGGCTCACAGGAGAAAGGCGTTAGTGCATCAGCAGACCGTGTGAGTGCTCTTTTCTTCGACTTTTTAAGATTTGTTGTAATAGAGACGCTTCATGTCGTAACCTCGGCGTACCGTATGTGGTGGTACGCTGGTGGAAATCCTTCTCAAGACCATCGCGGGGTGGGGTAGGTTCCATGTCGTAACCTCGGCGTACCCGTAGGTTGAGGTACGCCGGTCACCGCAAGAGACCTCGAGCGGCAATCCCTCAAGACCACCGCGGGGAGGTGTACGCTCGCTGTCGGAACCTCGGCGTACCCGTAGTTGGAGGTACGCCGGCCATCTCGGGGTACCTTACGACGGGCGGCAGTCTCCTATTAAGACCACCGCGGGTACGCTCGCTGTCTGAACCTCGGCGTACCCGTAGGTGGAGGTACGCCGGCAATCGCGGGGTACCTTACGACGGGCGGCAGTCACCGCGGGGAGGGGTACGCTTCATGTCATGTCGTAACCTCCACGTACCCGAAAGTAGAGCCCTTCGACGCCCCACCCTAAACTACTGTCCGTTCCCGTTTCAGATTCGAATGTCCCATATGCGGTCGAATATGCCCCAACGCGGGCGCGTTGTCGTCCCACGTGCAAGTGCACTCGTGCGATAAAAGATACTCGTGCGACATATGCGGCGCTAGATACGCGACTCGCGCGTCTCTAGCGCGACACGCGAGATCGCACATCTCTAGACCGGTGGCCAAGATGGCCGTGTGTCACTTGTGCGGGACCAAATTCAAGGTAATGCAGACCCAACTGCCGCAGGCTTATCATCTAAATGCGTCTGCTGAGAGTGACAGGCGAAAAATTTGTGCAATATCACACTAAATAGTATCACCTAGCTCATAACACTATTTAGTGTGATATTGCACAAATTTTGCGCCTGTCGCTCTCTGCAGAAGCATTTAGATAATTTAAAATAAAATTTTAAAGTGTGTCGATAATGTTCCACTTAATCCTTACATATTATAAAACAAAAGTCTGTCTGTCTGTCTGTCTGTTCGCGATAAACTCAAAAATAGTGCATCGATTTTCGTGCTGTTTTCACCAATGGATTAAATTAGAGTGGTTTTGGTATGCAATTTACGAAGTTAGCGGGCACCGGCTAGTGTTAAATGAAATAGATGTCAATGTCAATAAAATTGTCCACAGGGTACAAATAAATTGAATAGACATCTGCGCGAAGTTTGCGAAAAAGCAAAACTCGAAGAACAATTGGCCTCGTACTACGAGCAAGCGGAACATATTTAGTTCAATTAATATTTAAATCAATATACTAATAATAAATGTGTAAGGGTCAGTCTTGGAGTAATTTACTTTGTTTTCAGAGATATCGTGTATATATTATTAGGCTCTATACGTGATACTGAAACTAAAGGAGGATGGGCAGTTTTGTATGGACACTGGCCTAGAAACCAATAACGACAAGCCATATGTCATTTGAAAGGTTTTTTCATATTCTACAAATTTTTGTATGGCGGGAAATCTTAAATCGCTGTGTGAAAAAAGTTATGGCAAAATAAAAACATTCCATCAATAAGTTCAATAATTTTTTTACTGTTATAAGGTTTTTGTTCTGTACAACGGTTTTTAAACGTGTTATCATATAAATAAACATGAGAAAACAACTACCTATATATCGATATACCATCCAATAATGACCACTATTTTTCAAGCAAAAGGTTCATCAATTATGAGCTGTGGTACCAACTATAGATACTACATGTGCACAACTCCCAATAGTGCGACGCCCTGTCAAACAAGTGCAGTAATATTGTGCTATCTTCCGTATGCCAATGGCATTATTATTAATCAAAACATAACACAAATAAGATCTCGCTCTTACGTGACGCGATTGGATACGACCTCTAAGCAGTGAACAATTTTGAGGCATATTATATTGTTCCAATGCCTCATGAACGTTATCTCTGAACAATTCAATAATATACAGACCATTCTGCAAATGTTCGGCACAATAAGATTTCGCTAATTTTAATTGATACGATCCTAATGAAAATAGCTTCACATGATTTTCTGTTAAACGCGGAAAGTCTAGTTCTTGATTTGCATCCATAGCCCTGAATGCAACCCTTTGTCCGTTGAGGTTGTTGTCACTTACATAATTATATAATTGATTTGCCATGTATATTCTTTCATTAATAGCGTTTAATATGTAATCACTGTTAACATTATCGGCCACTGGTACATGAAACGCATTTATAAGAGCACCAGCTATTTTAAAATCCGTGAATAGGTTTCGCAGTGTTGAATTGAAATAATCCTGACGCAACAACTTGAAATCACGCTTAAAACGGCCGTTGACAATTTCTACCACCCAGCGACACAAAGTAATTAGCCTTGATTTGTTAGCTTGTTCGGTAGATAACTGTGTATCATTTCTATCTTTTGTTGGGGGTAAATGCACTGTATAGCCACAAGCTTCTAAATCGGGAACACAATCGCGAAAACCTCGGTCAAGAATGATGACATCACCCTCTTCAAATAACCAATGAAAGACGCTATTTTCATCATTAATAATAATAATAATAAATCATTTATTCGACGTAAGTTTTTACAAAACATTTATCTTCGTCAACATTCTAGGGTGTTTCTAGGGGGAAGAACTCGGCAAGAAACCCCCTAGTTGCTCTTTTCATAAATTAATTACAAAGTAATACGTAACAATACATAGCAATCTACATAACACAATAATCAACTATATTTGACTCCAAGGACAGTCATCATTTATGTAATCTAATATCCTATAATAACCCTTTTTGCACAGGGTTTTCTTAATATAAACATATAGTAGCGTCTGATTTTGTTGCAGCAAAAGGTCCTAAAATATCAATTATGTAGCCGTCAGAACAGACTATTAGAAATGGCTTTAATAAGTTCTGATACTTATGTAAACTATACGACAAACATTGAAATAAAAAATTGGAGTGAATATATGCATATGTTCCGTCGCAAATAATAATAGTCTTAGTATTCTCTTGATTGCCAAAAATACCTTTTGGTATCGATAGGTTTCTTTGTAATACATCATTTCTTTGAATGTGGTCAAAGCCTAAGTGCCGAGGCACAAATTCTCTTGTTAAACAGTCTCTCACTATCTTTATCATTCGTTGTATACTTCTGCGAGACGTGTTAAATTGACTAGCTAATCGCACATTCGACTCTCCTGTTCGCAGTTTTGTGAGGTAAATGCCTAAATGCCAACCGCGGTTTTCTATGACTTTCAAACAAAAAAGGGGTTTCTTCCAAGATTAAGTCAAACTGTCGGTTTTGGAGTGCAATGGAGTGCCAAAAGTGCATATCTGCATCAGTAATAGCACCAACAGTCTCAAAGTCTAATCTTTTACCAAGCCGAACAGCTGTAGACAAAATATCGCATATGTCAGTGAAGTTGTGTGTAATATTACAGGAATCTACTAGTTCATTCCACGCATTAGCTAAGAGATGCTCTTCACATGCACGAGCATTATTCGGAACATATAGTTTATGTTCACATAGCAAATAAACCTTTATTGTTTCCGGTATACGTGAATTGGCCTGATTGGGGCAGTAATTGTAAATACATCTTGCAGCGGTGTTTGGTGCTCTAGAATGGTCGGGGACATCAAGGAATGCAGCAGCGTTTTGTACAGGTATTCTAACCATATCTTGAGTTCTTTGCCAACATCGGTGACATACCATACGCGTATTGTTAAAAACGACCTGAAAAAATACATTCAGTTAATTGTAAAGTCGCTCTCTTTTTTCGAGCGACCCAAAATAGGAAAACAACTCAAACCTCTAGCTGTGCATTTTCTCGTATATACTCTGCAACTTCGGGTTGATCTTGCACAATATTCGCAGTCAAAATGTGTCGCTGATATCTTCTGTTGTGCATACCACGCCGGCACAAGATGCAGTTTATATCTTTTTTAAAGCGGAAACGAAGTCGCGGGCGTCAGCTAGCTTAGCTAACAATAAATGAAGATGTTTAAAGATGACATGCAAAGAAAAGAAATGTATGTTTTATACATTTTCCACTCTACATCTATACTTATATTGTCACAGAGTTATTTATATTGTAGCGTCACAGAGAACTTTATATTTTAGGGCATAGAGTACTTTATGCCGTAACGTCACACAGAGTACTTTATATTGTAGCGTCATAGAGTACTTTATGTCGTAATGTCACACAGAGTACTTTATATTGTAGCGCTTAGAGTACTTTATGTCGTAACGTCACACAGAGTACTTTATATCGTAGTGTCATAGAGTACTTTATGTTACCCGAAATGTGAAAATCGCGGCGCACAAATAGTCAATAATAATTGTGTACATTTAATATTTATTAATAAAAATATATATGACTTGTTATGTTTTGTTTTTCTGATCGTAATCCTACCATAAGGGGACGTTCTAGTATTACGTAACGCAATTGGGGGGAGGGGGGGGGGGGGTTCTTGTAAACGGTTACAGGGGTGGGAGGGCATCGAATTAATATAAACTCTGCGAGCAATTTCGCTGCGGGAGGGGGGGGTTCGAATAACGTAATAGTACTAGCAATAGGTTACATTTTTTCAATAAGAAACTATACTAGGTAATTAAAATCTCCCAAATCTCTTTTCTATTATGTTGACCCTTCACTTGGCTGTTACGTAACGTTTAGGGAGGTTACAGAAAAATGTTACGACGCGTTACATTTTTGGGTCAAATCTTAAATAAATCAAAAAATTTTGAGGAAGGAATAATCTTCCAAAATTGCGTTACGTACTTGAACGCCCCCTAAGTACAGTCGGGGTAAGAAAATCTTCATCAGTTTTCAAATTCATTCCTTCATCAAGTCTACGTTTCTTGCCCGTGGTCCAATGGATCCAAGATAACAGATTATATTATATTGATATATCCTAAATATATTTTACTAGCTGGTGCCCGTGACTTCGTTCGCGTTCTCTATAGCCTATTCCTCGATAAATGGACTATGAAACACAAAAAGAATTTTTCAATTCGAACCAGTAACGCGTTCAAGGGATTGGGAAGGGGGAGGAAATAACTTTACGCATGAAGACGTGAGTGGATGAAGGTGGTATGTCGCATAATTCCAATTTTGAATAATTTACTTTTAATTTTTGAGATAAGTCGCCACGGAACTGATTTTTGTACTAAATCATGATGAAAAGTGTAATGTATGAGGGTAATTGGTAAAGAGTAGGTATAAGTTAAAAAGCAATGTGTAAATTTTCAGTCTTAAAATAAAGTCATAGCCGTCAAGTTATTGTGCATTATTTATCACCTTGTGCACTTCAAAAAGTTGTGTAAACAACCTAAAATATTAATGGTATGATAGCAATTTAAACACTTCTATTATTTAATTTTAAAAAAAGCTCCCTCTTCCACTGAAACTTAAACTTTTCTGCACTCTTTGCTTTTTAAAATTAAACATAACACCTTTTTCAACTTTTTATTTTCCAAAAATGTCTTAAATTGACGACCTTAAGGTCTGTAATCATTCATAAATACATATTACCTTCATCAACGCAAAAAAACGAAAAATCCCAAAAACGCGACATATCACCTTCATCCACTCACGTCTTGACATATTACTAATTAAGTAGATTATTTTTATTTTATTTTTAAACCCACATTTAATTAACTAACCTAAGCATAAGTACTAAAATATTCACATCTTCGTAAGGAGTAAACTCCAGTCGTGTGTCAGAGCCGACAGACACACACACACACCCACACACACTTTTTTTTTAAATGTCTTTTTACGATTGAATAACATTAAAACATCGTAATGCTGCATAAGATATCAAACCATAGCATTCTATATTACCACTTATTATATTGTTAAGAATTTTCCCACATGTCCTCAAATCGAAAATTTCCAAACTACCCTCACTGCTAGTCAGCCTTTTATCCCCGTCTTGACTAAAACTTGAAATAGCTTGGCTAACAGATTTAGTTTGCCTCTGATTTCCCTTGGAAACTCTCAAAAGTTGCTCAAAAACATCGAAAATATATGCAAGATTTTCAATTTTATCCGTATGAACAATTTCCAATAATATTTCGGATTGCCCGTAACTATTAAACACTTGTAGTAAGTCACATATTTTTTTTATTGAATATTTCACTATATGCTGAGATTGACTCAGTAAAAGAATTCGCGTAACACAGTCGTCTTTTTCTAGCAACTGAAAGAGGCACGAATAATTTATGTAATTTTAAGTCTTGTCTATTTATGAGTCACTCACTTTTTAGTTAGTGACTCAGTTTTTTAGTGAGTCACTCACTTTTTAGTTAGTGACTCAATTTTTTAGTGAGTCACTCACTTTATAGTGAGTTAGCCTTTTTAGTGAGTCACTGACTTTTTAGTGACACACTTTTTTAGTCAGTCATTTTCACTTTTTTAGTCACTCACCTTTTTAGTCAGTCACCCACTTTTTAGTGAGTCACTCACCTTTTTAGTCAGTCATTCTCACTTTTTTAGTCACTCACCTTTTTCTCAAAATCTCACCTCTCTCTTACTCACACCAAAAAACAGTATCAAAATAATATTAGGCTTTTAACCCCATACACCAATGTCATACATGTGAAAGTAACTCTGTCTGTCTGTTACCCTTTCACGCCTTAACTACGCAACCGATCATCGTGAAATTTCGCGTACACATTTACAGAGATACAGAAAAGGAAATACCTGGAAAAAAACAGGTCCTGAGGAATCACATATAAAAGTTAAAATCAAACGCCTGGCAAAACTGTAACAGCAATAAAGACTAACAGATTATTTCTCATTATATTTTGTCAGGCGCTTGATTTTTTCATTTTTCAATACTTTTTTCTTAATTAATTTAAGTTCGTATTATATGCTTACCTCTTCTTCTTTCTCCTCGTATATTTTACGAATGAGAATGTTAACGTCTTCTAGCAATGTGTCGAAAAATTGAGGACAGCGTTTCTCTTCATACAATCTGTCTATCGTTTCACCCAAAACCTGAAATTATTTTTTTTTATATATTTTTTTTATTTGGGTTAAAACCATTGAACTCGCGACACTGTCAATGTAATGTAATTTTCAACCTACTTCCAAAAAAGGAGGTAGTTCTCAATTCGACTGTATTTTTTTATGTTTGTTGTTACCACATAACTTTCGACTGGGTGAAACGATTTTGATTATTATTATTTTTTTATTCGAAAACTGGCGCTTCCCGTGTGGTCCCATTTCAATTTGGTCCAGCGGGCCTATTCTCTATCTGTGGTTTTTAAAAACGTGTCGACATTAAATAAGAAATAGTACTTTGTCAAACTAAAAAGCACACAATAACGCGCCAATAACTTCATCGACATGTATAACTATGGAAAAAACGTCGTAGACATTTTGACATGTGCTTAGTGAATACCAAAGTAGACAATTGTCGAGTCTATAACCACAGCAAAACCACACTTAGAGAATACGGGCCCAGTTCTGACAATGGCATCCATGAGAAAACACCATGAGACGGTTTGAAGTTTATTTTTAGCAGTATTTTACTAAATTTTTTTTCTCAGAAAATGGATGTTTCCTTTTATAAATCTGCTCGATTCAAACTTTTCTCCATACAGTCTATTATGCATTGTATTTTTATCTAACTTGTGATTTTACTCTAAGAAGTCAAACCGGGCGATCAAAATAACCATAAAATAATTTAAAATAATTTTAAGTCCGGAAATTTACAGTTATTTATGGACAATTGTTCACCACTTATCCCACTGCGGATAGCAGAACAGATAACTCAAACAAGGGGATCTCCACGCGAAGTTATCCTTTCATTTACAATTATTAAAGTATGAGTAAGTGATTGTTTAAGTCATCGAAGTACTACAAGTATGGAATTTGCGTTACAAATGCCAAAGCGGCACATGTCAAGTACGCCTAAAACTGAATCATGGCGGAGTCAATGTTGAAAGGTAGCAACGACCAACTTTTACTATTCATTTCAAACTCAAATGCGTTGACGTAGTCATATTTTCTATAAATGACAGACGTTTGGTTGGTTTTAAATGACAGATGATTGGTTGGTTTTAAATGACAGACGCTTAAATTTAAAAACAACAGGTTTTTAAATGACAGAGGTTTGATTGGTTTTAAATCACAGAGGTTTGGTTGGTTTAATTATTTTCTCTTATTTCTCAATTATTTTATTTTATTTAATTAAGTTCAAAAAGTAGTTTGTTTCCATTAAGTATATGGTTTGAAATTGTTTTTTTTTTATATATTATATAGATTCAATATGCAGAAACTTGTAAATGGTGTAAAGTTATTCTGTCATTTAGCTATTAAGTATTAAGTAATTAATTAATATATCACTGTAAGTTTTCCTTAAAAATAAATAAATAAATAAATAAAAAATAAATTAAAATAGCAGATGTTTGGTTGGTTTAAAATGACAGATGACAGAGTTGGACAGAGTTGATAACGCATATGTCACGTTTAAATGTGCGAAATCCATAGTTGTAATACATTGATGGCATAAGTACTCACCTGTGATATTTCAATTCTGAATTTCTCGTTGGCTTCCAGAAGAGGACAGGTCTTTATGTAATTAATTAGAGTGAGAGCAGATTGATTCATCCACGTTGAGCCTGCGAAGTTAATTTTATAGTTTTAGCTGACGCCCGTGACTTCGTCCGCGTTGAGAAAGAAAGTATATGAGTAATAACGTCTAACACTGACACCGTTATCGCTGTGATGACGGTGGCGCCGCCACGCGACAGTGGCGCCAGATTCTTTGCATTTTCAACCGACTTCCAATAACACTTTTCAACAAAAAATAAACCGGACTTCAAACCGTCTCATAGTCTTTTCTCATGGATGCCATTGTCAGAACTGGACCAAATTGAAATGGGACCACACAGAAAGGACCAGATTTCAAATAAAAAAAAAAGAATAATCAAAATCCTTTATGAGGTAACAAACATAAAAAAAAAATACAGTCGAATTGAGAACCTCCTCCTTTTTTGGGAAGTCGGTTGAATCCTTAACGGCCCGAGTCGGATTTATCCGACAATTATTTTCGTGTCCCATTTCGCCAGAGCAGTATAGCGACAAATTCTTCTACTTATTTATTTATTTACAATAACACAGATGTTGTATGTAACAACATGTGTTATTGTAATAAAAATAAAAAATAACATTATATATTATGTCGCCTGATTTTGTTAACACCACTATTCTATTACTTCCCACTATGGAAAAAATCATATTAGCATTTACATAATCCTATTAGCATCAATGTACTACAACTATGGATTTCTATGGCCATACATTGCCATACAGCCATTCAAAAGTGACATTTGCGTAGCATTAAAAACCATTACTTGCATCTGTCATTTAAAACCAACCAAACGTCTGTCGGTTAACCGACAATGACGGTTAAGACAATGACGGTTAAGACAATGACGGTTAAGACAATGCGACTTTACGTCAACACATTAGAGTTTAAAATAAATAGTAGAGGTTGGTCGTTACCACCTTTTACCATTGATTCCGTTTTAGGCGTACTTTTTATGTGCCACTTTGGCATTTGTCACGCGAAATCCATACTTTTAGTACATCGATGCCTATAATTTAGAATTTTTTTATTGTCTTTTATACTTATACCGTTCGTTAGAGAATATGTCTTACAGCCGGAATCTAGGCTTTCGTTTCCGGCGCCTTGTCTCAAATAAGTTTTCAGATGATTTGATTCAGTGACCACTTTGAAATTTATTGCTTCCGTCTTTGTGTCATCGACATATTCGTTTATGTCGACGATGGTGTATTGTGAATTTTGCCCGAAAACAGTATCAATGTCGAGCTGAGAATTGTTATCCAAAAAATCGTCCACAGGTGACGCGTCGACATTGAAGTAGTCAAATTCGTTTTTTTCAAATAGATCTTCAATCACGTTTTCACCATCGTCAAATTGGTCACTGACTCTGAATAATTCCGTTTCAGATATAATGGAGTTATCTTCATTATAGTTTTCATTGGCATCTCTCTTAATTTCTTTAACGATTTCTCTCGGTGTAGAATTTTCTTTTTTATTTAGATTGAATAAATAATTTTTTGGTATTTTAACGAATTCCGATTGTGACTGGGCCACTTGACTTTCAGTCACTTTGTATATAATTATTTCATTAGAATCGATTGAATTTGGTACATGACCAGTTGTAGCAATTGTAGCAGGTTTGAAGTTAGCATATTTAGTGTTTTTTGTATCAATGTCATGCTGTGAGGGTAGAAACTGGAAAGAACAAAAAAAATCACGACTGCAATTCAAGCTATTTAGGATTTGACAAAAAAAATTTAAATACCTGCAAAATGGGAAAATTTGTTATTACAAGAAATGTCGTCCATGTGGTGTCGTTTTTCCCCATTTTCAAATTTTCTTTCTATATATACTAGCTTTGTCCGCGTTCAAAATGTTATAGCCTAATCTATAACGCGCTAATCTCAGGAACTACTGTTTCGAATTGAAGAATTTTTTTTGTGTTTGATAGTCCATTTATCGAGGAAGGCTTATAGGCCATAGGGAACGCAGACGAAGTCGCGGGCACCAGCTAGTAGGTACATAAAAGCATACAATAATGTATTCTCTGATACGTATTCTTACCAGTTGTTCCCCTAAACCTTTTGTCACAGGCAACATATTTGTCAGAATATTTGCATTCAATATCAAGTCTTGTTCGTCATCTGTTATACATTCTGTTCTATCTGTAAATTCATCACTTTTGATATCAAAGTCTTCACTTTTGGCACTCATTTCAAAATCATTATCATTTTCATTATTCGTTTCAATTTTTCTTCTAACAACTCCCATATATTCTTCTAAGGTCAAATTTTCGGGCTTACTTCTTATAATAGCCAATGCCAGTGCGAGCCTGTGTTTCTGGATTATGTATTGATCTAAAAAAATATTACAATTGTAAAAATATTAAAGATTAGCTGGTGCTCGCGACTTCGTCCGCGTTGAAAAGTATAAAACGCCATCTAGCGTGGAATGGATCACTAAAAATATCACTGGGTAGATGGGCTGTCAAGTGTATCCCGGGCTAAGCCGCTAGTATTTACTTTTATTTTAGATTTCCCGTAGGAATGAAGCATTTTCCCGCGGTAAAAAGTAGCCTATGTTCATCACGGATAATGTCGGCTTCTAATGGTAAAAGAATTTTTCAAATCGGTCCACTAGTTTTGGAGCCTATTCTATACAAACAAACAAACAATCAAATCTTTCCTCTTTATAATATTAGTAAGTATAGATTTATTGTCGAAATAAATATTTAAAAAAGTGTGTGTGTCAGCTAAGACGCACGACTGGAGTTTACTCCTTACGAACTTTACGAACGAATAAATAAATCCTTACTAATATTACAAATGTGAATGTGTTTGTTTGTTACCCTTTCACGCAAAAACTACTGAACCGATCACTATGAAATTTTGCGTACACGTTGTCTGGGACACCAGAAAGGACATAGGGCACCTTTCATTTAAGAAAAAAGTGCTGTTTCCGAGGGATTATCTAAAATATAAAACTGTAACTAAGGCCTGGCCAATGTGTTACAGCATCAAGTTGTCAAGCGTTATAATTGATTTTATATTTTTAATTTATCATCTCATACAAAGTCGCGGGCACCAGCTAGTAATTTAATAAGTATAATTAAAACATATTAATATTATGTTAATGTATATTGAAGCATATTGTATATAAATCTTTGGCTGATTGTTTGGTTGTACGCGTTTATCTCAGAAACTACTGGTTCAAAATTAAAAATTCTTTTTGTGTTGGATAGTCCATTTATCGAGGAAGGCTAAGGCTATAGAGAAAGCGGATGAAGTCGCGGGCACCAGCTAGTATTGTCTAAAATATGAAAAAACAAATAAAAGTGTAGCCGTTTAAAACTTAGTTACAATTCAATACTTAGTTCGAAGATAGAGCGGTTATTGGGATAATTTTTCTACAGAAATCTATTAATTAATATTAAATATGTAAGAACTTACTATATTCCATGTTAAATACTGCTTTATTGTTGAAAGTAAAATCTAATACGTTAAATTAGTTAGTATTCAAGTATAATTTGGATTTAAACTGGCGCACAGGCGTAATGGCCAATGGCGTAACTTGAATATTTTTTTAATACTTGATATGTAAAAAAAAATTGGCAAAGAAATCACCACTCTACGCAGTCTACTCGACAACATTAACTGCTTTATCATGTCTACTTGTCTACGCGACTCTCAAAATAATACCTTTAATCATAATCTACTTTAAACATAAAATAAAATCGTAAACGAGCAAATGAGCCGTTTTTTAAAAAAAAAATTGTAATAAATTGTAATTCTATTTAATCTGTGGCTAGCAAACATACTTTGCTGTCAAAATTGTCAAATGTAACCTTAATTTTTAGTCTGTACTTTTTTATTTACAAACAAGAAACCCGTAGAGGGGTATCAAAAAACAAAACAAGACGAAACATTCTCAAAAATGTTTTTCAGATGTAATGTATTAAATGGCTTTATATACTATTTTATTTGGCCTAAGCATATTCATGATTGCTTTGGTCATGGCCATTATAAAACGAATGTATTTTCATTGGAAACGGGAACATAAAATTGAAAGATCTATTGTTAAAACAGTTGTTGACAGACCAGGTTAGTGGTTAGGTTAATAGCATTGACAGAATCATACTTTTATAGCTTTTTTATGTTACTTTTGAGGCTCTCATGTTACTCTCCCTTTCTTCTATCAGACATTCAGACGTACAGCTGGTTACCACTTACCATCCTCATCTAGTCGAACGTGCGCGCGTCAATAATATTACGTACGTACGGCGAAATGTCTGTCACAGAACTTATTAACAGCCTACATATGTGATCAGATTCAGATCTGTGTAACATTTTATTATTATTATTAGAGATGGGTTTGCTCTTAGCCAACAACCAGCTGAGTAGCAAGGATGAGGCCTCCCGATGGAGCGAGCTCACCTAGAAGATGCCTATTCACTCAAACTTTGAAAAGATTTGGATTATATGAGCTCGGAAATATATGGCAGGGAGTTCCAAACCTTGGCAGTGCGTATTATAAAGAATGTTTCAAAGCAAGTACACACTAAAATCCTACTATGGTCTGCAGCGCACTTGCAGTACCTGTGACGTTTCTTGTGTTATAGGCGACGGTAGCCACCCACCATCAAGTGGACTGTCAGCTTGTCTGTCCACTTTAACATAAAAAAATGACATTATTGATTCTTTTTTAGCTGTGAGCGTAATAATATATACGGAACGCTGTCTCATAAGACGTCGAGCATTTTACAATGACTATACCATTTATGATGTGATCAGCAAAAGCGATATAAGTGTGACCAGAGAAAACATTGAATCCAGTAACATTGTGTGAAAAATGTATATTTTGTTTAACTATAATAAAATTTATATTGTTCTATACAAAATGTGACCCTGTTTTGTTGACTCAGCCGGGAATCGAATCCGGTGAGTTACTTAAGTAAGTGCTGAAATATACAGAGTGTCCTAAGACTATGCGACATGAAGGGAAAATACCTTAAGGTGAAACAAGTCGGCGGGCCGAACTCATTGGTCTCACGTCTAAAATGCGTCCTGTCTCACACAGCACAAAGCACGGGAAGAGCACTCGACTGAGATGCACAATCATTCATACCACAAACAGACCCACGGGCGTATACTCTTTTTGACAAAACTACTGCATACATCTATTTCGTGTAAACTTATTTCAACTCTCGAATAACTAATCAATGTTTGTATGCAAAGTATTTTGGAGTTTTTGTACACTAGAGTGACCTATTCAACCTCAAAGTTGCATTAAAACTTGTGTTAAAATATGGAGTGTACAAGGATCATATATCTTTTAAATTAATACTTTTTTTTACTAGTTTGTATAGCTACGAACCTAGGTAACGACAAGATAAATCTTACTTTTGTAAATTAAACATAAAACAGTGGAGTAATAATCATTCTACGTTTGTATGGAGGAAAGCTACAACATACAAACCAAGGAGGATAGATAAATACAAACGTTACCCTCAAATTACTCCACTGTTTTATGTTTAATTTACAAAAGTAAGCATGATACCGATTTATCTTGTCGTTAACTAGGTTCGTATGCATACAAACTTTAAAAAAAAGTATTAATTTAAAAGATATGATCCTTGAAAAATCCATATTTTAACACAAGTTTTAATGTAACTTTGAGGGTGATTAGGTCAATCCAGTGTACAAAAACTCCAAAATACTTTGCATACAAACATTGATTAGTTATTCGAGAGTTGAAATAAGTTTACACGAAATAGATGTATGCAGTGGTTTTGTCAAAAAGAGTATACGCCCGTGGGTCTGTTTGTGGTATGAATGATTGTGCGTCTCAGTCGAGTGCTCTTCCCGCGCTTTGTGCTGTGTGAGACAGGACGCATTTTAGACGTGAGACCGATGAGTTCGGCCCGCTGACTTGTTTCACCTTAAGGTACTTTCCCTTCATGTCGCGTAGTCCTGGGACGCCCTCTAGGTACAGTAGGGAGTAAATAAAATAGGTAAATTTAATTTTCAAAATTTATTTTAACTTTTAATATCTCTAACTAACAATTTCTTCAATCTGGTCCTCTTCAATATTGTCCCCTTCAATATTGTCCCCTTCTCTAGTCTGCTTACTAAAGCAGTCGACTCCATAAACGCTATTGATCTTAATTATGTCCATATCTGATAATAATTCTGAGTTTTGGCCCAAAGACTTCATCAAGACTCCGTCGGGATCCTGAATTGGGAATTTGAAAAAGAAATATTGCTTTTTTTGCTTTTTTATTAAGTTTAAATTTAAAAAAAATTATTGCTTTTTTTATTAAGCTTAAAATTAAAAAAAAAATATTGCTGTTTTTGTCATTTTTATTAAGCTTAAAATTTAAAAAAAATATTGCTTTTTTTGGCCTTTTTTAATATGCTTAAAATTAAAGTTGAAGAGTTTGTTTGGTTGTACGCGCTAATCTTCAGGAACTACTGGTTCTAATTGAAAAATTCTTTATGTGTTGGATAGTCCATTTATCGAGGAAGGCTTTAGGCTATTTAGTGTGACCTAAAAGGCTAATATATATATGTCGTGGGCAGATCGTAGAATTAGGCAAATCGTAAAGTATGAAATCAAAAATCTTTCACCAAAAGTCTAAAATAGGTGCGACGACGAGCGGAGCGAAGCAAAGCGAGGAGGAGCGTGTTAGGTTTACATGGAAATAAGTTTCAGTTTTAACAGAAATATGATCTGCACATGAATATCATGATATGCCCAATTCGACGATGTACCGACGACATATATAACTAGCTGGTGTTCGCGACTTCGTCCGCGTTGAAAAGTATAAAACGCCATCTACCGTGGAATATCACCAAGCAGTTGTCATGTTAGTCGTTTCACCCATTGAAATAATATATCTCTGCGAGGTTTCACTTGATTTGGACAGATGGCGCTATCTCCCGGGCCAAGCCGCTAGTATTTACTTTTATTTTAGATTTCCCGTAGGAATGAAGTAATAGAATTTTTCAAATCGGTCCAATAGTTTCGGAGCCTATTCAATACAAACAAACAAATCTTTCCTCTTTATAATATTAGTATAGAATCTTACAAAACCAAGCGGTTAAAGGACTTACCATAGTTTTGAATGTGGCAACGGAAGCGATCCCTTTTTTCCCCAACTTCCTCCAGAACTGCCAACTCGGGTGTGTTGCACTTTTATAATCATAGGGCAAATTTAATGTGGCATCGGCGCGTACCTTTTCGAAATGGTGCAATTTATCTAAAAACGTGCAGTTTTATAAAGCACTAGCCGCGCTCCACGGCTTCGTCCGCCTTGAAATTTTATAGCATAGTGAGAAAATCCGACATCGTCACACAACATTTCCATACGTACCGGGCCTTATATGCCTGTTGTGAACGACGATATATTCGTCCCGGTCGTGTCTGGACACTTCGAAATAGAAGCCAAGCATAGCCATCACAACCATGGCTGTGTGCTGCTTCGGTTGACCACCTTCCAGCAGTTCAATGACGCCGAATGACTGCAATATTATGTGTTGGTTAAAATATAAGCTATACAGGGTGTCCCAGAAATCAACGCCAGGTTTGACGACAAGTTTGGGCTATTGACGATTTGACGACCGTAGCTGTTACGTTAACCAAACGGTCGCGGATTCGAATCCCACTAGGGGCAAATGTTTACTTATGTGTTAACATTTTACCTTTGCACCTGAGTCATGGATGTTACGTATTTATAATATGTATGTATTTACAAAAAAAAAATGTATTTAGTATATCAACTGTCTGATATCATCTGATATCCACAATAAAAGCATTAGTTGCTCAGTGTGGCACTAGATGGTGCTGTGTGGAATGTGTGAAGATAATTATTATTATTAATTAGAACAACTTTCATGAAACTTGGTAGATAAACATTTAGTACGGGACATGTGATAGGCTACTTCTTTTTTAACGCGGACGAAGTCGCGGGCACCAGCTAGTACAATATAAATACATATTTATATAAAGTTAAGTAGGTTTTGATACGGTTTTTACTAATGGAAAGAGCGATCAACAAGGAAGGTTTATGCAGAAAATCCATCCATGCAAAGCCGGGGGCGGGAAAATTGTTAAAATAAACTTATTTATGGAAATAACTAACATTAGGTTAACAAATCGTATACTTACCAGAAATACAAAAACTTACATCTATCTATACTATAATATTTTAAAGAGAGAATTTGTAATGAAAAACCTCAAATACTAGTAGACCGATTGTGAAAATACTTTCACCTATAAAAAGCTACATTATCACCGAGTAACATTGACTATATTTTATAAAGTTACGCGGACGAATCTGCGTGCAACAGCTAGTATTTTATAAACGCAAAAGTTAAATAAAATTTCAGCATGAGATTTTGCATACACGTTGCCAGATACAGGAAAGGATAAGTTCGTCTTCGTACGCCGGCCACCCGAGATGGCCGGCGTACCTCCACTTCCGGGTACGCCGAGGTTTCGCGATGGGGAGCGTACCCTTCCCGGCGCTGGATAACCGCGGCGTGGGGCATTGATGTCGTATCAACGTCCCGCGACTTCACATATACACGCATCTATTGTCATGTCACAACGTTCCCGCGAATCCACACATATATACGCATCTATGGCATCTACACGGCATCTATTGTCATGTCACAATGTCCCCGCAACTCCGCATATACACGCATCTATGGTATCCACGGCGCATCTATAGCATCTACGGTGCATTTAGGGCAGCGCAACAAAGTAGTTGGGTTTTAGCAGATACGAATCCGGCAAAACAACGCAGACCGCAGTGTCACCTACACTGCCAGGTATCCAAGAGGAGGGTTATTCAAAAACAAATAATTTACAATAAAACAGTTTATTTTTCAAAATTACTTGCACATTAATATTTTAACAATGCAATGCACCTATACCTACTTAGCGAATGTATAATTTCAATCATGTAATGTCGTATTGCCCAAAAGATGGCGCTTAACGGGTCGTGAACCGCAGTCATCAACAACATAATAATTATGATAGTTAAAAAGATATACATACAAAATACAATAATATTATCTCACCTTAATAAAATGTACACCCAATTAAATGCAGAGGTAGTTTCACACAGCCTTCAATATAGTGTCTTGTTTGAAATTAATTTTACAGTACTCAAAAATATATTACTAGGTATTAAAAAAACAATCATCTAAGTCAAATCTATGTATGTAAGTTAAATCTAAGTAAAGTCGGCGGGAAAAATTGGTTAACTAACTTTAATGCTAATACATATTATCACAGAGTAATTACATATTTATAACATACTTAGGTAATTTGTATATTTGACATTTTTCTAGAGAATTAAGCATTCAGTTAAAATAATTTACAAAAAACAAGCATGAACAGATTGTAATTAGCTAACAATATAACATTTTTTGTAACATACTGTATGTATAACATTATTAAAATTAGGACACAGTCAGTACCATACATGTAACTACATCTGTTGACAAAATATGACAAAAACTTAAAAAAAATACTTTTTACTCATTAGCTTATTTATTTTATTTATTTGCTTTTAATAAAGCCAGTATTCCGGTTTCATTTAGAAACCAATATAACTAGAACGCGCGTTACATACAATTTACGCGCCATGAGAGATCTTACTACTTTGGATTTTGAATACTTAGTACTATTTTCATTTAAAAAATACTTATTATCGTAGCGAGTGAATTCACTTATTTGCTCTAAATGGCACCAAGAAAAAACATTATCACATAAGGTGTGTCTATTATGTCTAATACTTTATGGTTATATGTATGACCATAAAAAGGACCAATATAACTAGAGCGCGCATTACATACAATTTACAGGCCATGAGAGATCTAACTACTTTGGTATTTTACTATGTAATACAATTTTCTCTTAAGAAATTTAAATTACTAAGAACTTAATTTATTTAGTTTGTGAGTCTTTTCAATGAGGTATTTATTTCTATTTAATTGGAGAATGTCAACTGACAACACTTTAACTGTTTTAATAAAAACAAAAATTTCAAATACTTAAATCTGTGCAAAAAATATATAAAAAGTACTTAACTAAAAAATATATTCACATTTAGTCGGTCAATTTTAGAAAAATGTATTAAAACCTAATAAAAATTGTAATAGAAAGAGAGAGAGCGAAGGAGACAAATAGAAAATGCGACGAATTGACAGTGTGACGAAACGCCACTGTGACGAATCACCACCTCAGTTTGGTTCGATATACATGTAAATATTATTATATGTTAATTAAGGAAATGAATCTAAACATTATTAGAACAGTTACAGTGTTGCCATCTCAACACTTATTTCACACGCAAGTGTTGGCAATTTCTTATTATTAATAATATTACTAAAAACTTGAAAACCACTGAAAATACGACGTGTCCACAGAGCAAGAACTCTATGACTCCTCCAAATTATGTTCCTCTGTGTTCTGCCTTATCGCTCTATACAGAATTGATCTCTCGTTCACTCTCATATTGACCCAGGACCATTTCCCCATCAATTCTGTAAGTTTCAATTGAAAATCTTCACACACGCTTCCCAAACCGAGATCCAGCCACATCAACTCTGCCGTACATTCTTTCAATATTGTATCCCTCTCTTGCGCTGTCAACTTGTTTTGATTGTCTAGAACCATTTGTTTCATGTCACAAATGTAAGTTTCCAATTGATTCTTGGCTTCTAAACAACGCCTATGCTCCTTATCTTCCTCTCTATAACGTTCCAAATCAACTATCATACGCTCCACGTCTTGCTGGTTCAAACGTTTATCGTTCTTCAACGCCATTCCTTGGCTGCGTCCAGTAACCTTATCGCTAGCTGTCACGGTGACAATTCCATTAGAGTCTATGTCGAAAGTGAGGTCAATTTTCAGAGCTCCACACGGCCCTCGTGATATATTTTCCATCTGGAGTACACCTAGTAGTCTATTGTCTCTAGTCAAATTCCTCTCCCCTTCGTAAACTTGTATAGCTATTGCGTTTTGAGAGTCACCGAGGGCAGTCAGTTCTTTGGTAACGCGGCACGGTATCTGTGTGTTTTTCTCGACTACCTTACACATCATACCCTCGAGCGAATCGATTCCTAATGATATTGGCAAAACATCTATAAGCACGAAATTGTGTGTGCATATTTGGTTGCCGCTAAACAGAGCTGCCTTAACAGCAGCCCCATAAGCTACAGCCTCGTCCGGGTTAATAAATGCCGTTACAGGTTTTGAGAAGAAATTCCTCAGTAGAGTTTGTATTTTCGGCATCCTAGTGCTTCCCCCGATCAGGACAACTTCGTCTATATCGTTCTCCTCCAATCCTGCAGTTCTCAAGGAGTCCACAACGGGTTTTAGTGAATTCAGAAACAGATCGGAACATAAGTTCTCAAAAAATTCACGAGTTATATTGACTGTGTAGTCGAAATTTCTGCAGATGGACTCTACGTGGACTGACGCCACTGTGGACATGGTTAGCAGCTTCTTGGCACGTTCAGCTGCCGCCTTCAGACGCATCAAAGGCCTTAGTTCACCTGACATGTCTACATTAAACCTGTTCCTCACATCATCAATGAAAAAATCGACCAAACGATTGTCGAAATCGTCACCGCCCAGATCTGGAAGACCAGCCGTAGATTTCACTTCGTAATTAGAGTCGCCTATCCTCAAAACTGAAACCTCCAAAGTGCCACCACCCAAATCAAAAATCAAGACGTTCTTGTTAATGATACTCTTAGCCACACCATATGCCAAAGCTGCAGCTGTTGGCTCGTTCAAAATCCTCACTACATTCAACCCAACAATCCTACCAGCGTCCTTAGTTGCTTGTCTTTGACAACTATTAAAATATTGAGGAACTGTCAACACGGCCCTGTCAATCTGAACACCTAAAAAACTCTCGGCTAAATGTTTTACCTTAGACAGTATCATGGCAGTTATTTCTTCAAATGTGAAATGTTTTGGCTCACCTTTATAATGTACGACCACCTTCGGCTTACCGTTATCCTCGGTCAGTTCAAAAGGGAAATTCTGCTCGTCAATAATTTTATATAAATATTCGTACGTGTGTCCCACGAAGCGCTTGAAGCCAAACACAGTGTTTCCAATGTTTGAAGCCGCCTGATTCTTCGCAGATTCTCCAATCAAACGCCCGGTCGTTGTAAATGCGACATATGAGGGAATAATTCTGTTTCCATATTCGTTTGGTATGATTTCCACTCTTCCTTTGGTGTAAAACGCCGCACACGTTTTCGAATGACCTAAATCTATTCCAATGATAACCATTTTAAAACATAAAACACACTTTTAACACACAAATCTAAAATAATGCACGAAATATTACGGATACCTTACGAGTTCGAAACGTAAAAATTTTAAGCGAGCCGCGTTCGCGCCTTATATACCAACCTATAGTAACTCCAGAAATTTCGGAGGCGGGAAACGCCGTCGACCAATAGAAACGCACGGATGAAGGACGTTTCTAGAAAGTGTTACCATAAATGAAAAATGTTTTCCAATTTTTTAAATAATTTGCTAGCTTGGTTTCACACTATTTCGACCCGTTAGTTAAATGTTGTTTAAAGTTGTAGTGACGTCTCTTAGTTTCGAGTTTAAAACAATAAATTATGTATTATTTTAGATAAAAGATGAACAATTTATTAAATATACAACCTGTCTTCCACCAACTCTTCCAGTAATATAGTCTGGAGTAGCGTCGAGCACCAAATAATCTTCCATACTTCTAGCTTCTTGTTCGCTTATTTCTTCAATACTTGTACATGTTTTTTGTTTGAGGATATTGTTTACAGCATTCAAACGACTTCTAATGTCTTCGATGTCGACTATAACAAATACCTATTATTTATAAAAAAAAAAAATGGAAGCACTGTAGACTAAAACGCAACAAAATTTTGATTCAACTTAGAAAATTGCTTTTAATATAAGTTTGAAAGCTTTCTAAGTGTGAATTTTATTACTTCTGTTTTTTAAATAGTTTTGTAATCCATGCCGAATTAATAAAATGATTTATTTTAAGATACAAGACTATAATACATAATATGCTCGGTATTGCTATTTAAAAAAATATCTTAGTGTTTTATATAGACACTAATTAAAATACTAATTTTTAAAGAAAATGTAGGATACTCACAAATTCCCTCATTACTTATAATATAAGGTACCACATTATTAGGCCATTTCCTTAGATTATAAAATTCTTGATTTATCTTTGAAAGGGCCACTGTTTTTGGAACTGGAATACTGTGATAAGTTTTATCTTTTTCTTCATTTGTATTAACTATAGCAGAAAGAGTTAAGGTTTTTTCTCTGAAACAACATCGTATCATTTTCTTTTACTATTAGCAATAGGCGGGAAATTTAATTTTTAAATAATGTGGTATTTGTTCCACTGTTCAACAAAATAATCTTATAATACAAATATAGGTAATATGTTTCCGTTAATTCTACCTGGGGCCCTAGACAAAGTGGCATGACGAAGACGATAACGAAGTTCGAAAACAATAAAATGTACGGGACATATGCCTTCGTTAAGTCACGTGATACTTCCCATACATTTTGTTGTTTTCGAACTTCGTTATCGTCTTCGTCATGTCACTTTGTCTAGGGCCCCTGACTCTTTAAGTTATTCAATAAAACTCTCTAAAACGTTCGTTGATTCAATAAATATTCTCATGTATTTCAATATTTTGTGTACCTATTCCAACATTGGAATGATTGTTAAAATCCTCGAAAATTTTTAATTTGCTTTTTAAACATGAAAACATATTTAAAATTTATAGAGAACTAAAAACAAGATCGTTTATCAACAACCCCTAAACATAAAATAAAATTGGCACCTATACATGGAAGATTTATCTCTGTGCATACGACATAGAGTTCAATATCACTTGACTTGTATAAAGAATGCGTGGAACCTTCTCGGTCTTTAATGTGTTTACGACGTTTTGAAGCAAACAACAACATCGCGATGTTTCTGGAAAATTCCACCTTTACTTCTGTTAGATTCATAATTATATAACCACGAGTACCAGTTGCCATGTTGAGTACTCTATGTAACTAGGTTACATTTTATTTTAATAATGTATTAAAATTAGGTTTTTTGATGGTTTTTGCTTTTGTTTGCATCACTTGCAACACCATAATCAATGTCAATCAAGTCATTGTCAAGAGAGAATAACCTCATCTGAATCTGACATTTAATTTTATGTCAATGTCATGTATGTAAATAAATATCCAAAATATCAAAGAAATAGATAAATATGTAATATTTACCTTACTTACCATAAAAAAAACAATCGTCGCTTTTCTATTATACAACTTTATTGTGTTTTAAAAATGCTTTTATTAATTAAAGTTTATTTAAGTCACAAATAAAACTAGGCTAGGTATTTAACTACGTCTTGTGACGACTAGCCGGCAAAATATTGAAGGATGTACCGGTGTTTTAAGACAGGTATTTATTTATGTTACCGATTGAGTGAAATGAGAATAATCCTTAATCCTTACTAATATTATAGGGTTGGCTTTTGAATCTTGTAACCGTTTTTTACAGCGTCTTTAAACTAAATAAGTTAAGAATGCTTGTTAATTTTATTAAAATATAGTTTTTGTGCCTAGGAAATCCATTCACAATTATTTTAAAACATAATAACATAACAATTGTGCGTTTATTACAAAATGTGTTACAATACTTACTTGCACTGGAAACAAATAGGTTAGGTTAGGTTCCGGAATGTTATGAAAATTAAGAGCCCACCCGTAATACTGGTTGTAGCAGTACGATTGGTAACAAAATAGGTTAGATTTTGTAATGTTTATGACTCTGGTTCATTTCAAAATGTGTTATAAAACATAATGTAATGTTTATAAAATTAATTGTGAATGGATTTCCTAGACATAAAAACTATATTTTTATAAAGCTAACAACCATTCCTAACTAATTTAGCTTTAAAACACCATAAAAAACACTTACAGGATTCAAAAAAAATCCCTTATTATAAATGTGAATGTGAGTTTGTTTGTTCTTTCGCGCAAAAACTACTGAACCGATCACCATGAAATTTTACATACACGTTGTCTGGGACACCAGAGAGGACTATGTCCTCTCTCGTTTATGACGGGCTTAACCTAAATGGTTAAGCCCGTCATAAACGTAGCCATAATATATAATTCGGTATATATTACTAGGTTTTGCCCGCAGATTCAACTACGAAACTACACAGGAATACCCGCTCGACTAATCTGAAGATTGTCTGAAAATTGATAGGGGTCAATAGGGTCACTTCAGGAGTCCATAGGGAACAACATACATGTGGATCGGAGTTGTTGCCTCGGCAGAGCCCGGTCCACCCCGCTCAAAGGGCAAGGAGGCACCGGGGAGTTTTAGTGGGTAGGGGCCAGTTCTGCTGGTCGACCCCCACATACCCCTGCCGCCTAGCCAGCGGTAGGGGATCAATAAAAGGATTTCTCCTCGATAAAAAAAAAAAAAAAAAGGGAACAACATACATACATACACTCATCACCTCTTATATATATAGATAGATGTGTGTGCGGTGACTCCAATATTTGTATAAAAAATATATCATAATATGCCTCGCTATAATTTATATAAATATTAGCAGCAAAACCCGGCATTGCTCAGGTTGAAATACATCACATGGTTTTTTTTAACGTAGATATTATAGATTTCTATCTTAGATATTGAGAGACTTATTCAACTATTAAACATACGGTGTATCTATAGAGTTTATGAAATTATATTATAGTTGTCGGTTTAAACAAACTTTCTAGATCATTTCTTGAACTTTCTAGACTTTTCTAGAAAATTTCGAATCGATTTTGACAGTTGCACGCATTTTGGAACTTTCTAGACTAAATCATTCCAGAAATTTGTTCTGAAAATTTTCAGTTCACATGAATTCTAACTCATGAGTTCTTTTCTAAAAGGACTGATTAGATTAGATATATTATAGCTACGTGTGTGATGGCTTTAAAACTTTTTTTTAGAAAATAAAAGTAATGATATCCATACCTATACAAGCATTATTTAGTTGCTTAGTGTGGACCTAGATGGTGCTGTGTGATATGTGTAAAGATATTTATTTATTTATTATCGTTTTTTTCTATATTATAAAGGTTGGCAGGCAGGCTGACTGTGCACTTGAAGGTAGGTTGTTAACGTCTCTCTCCTAGAAGAGAGAAGTCTCTCCTAAAAGTGCAAGGGCACTGCCAACTCAAATATTAGATTAGTTTGATTGATTAGACATCTCACTTTATGTAACTTACTCTGCGTATTCCTCCTTCGCATCGTCATTTTCATTGTCGATGGCAATTTCTTTGCTCTGTGGCTCTGGTTCATCCATTGCTTTCGGAGAATCTTCTTCGAATATATTATTACTCTGCAACTTTGGCTTCGCAATTCCCCCAACTGAGTCATTTTGGTATTTAACTTTGTCAAGTGTATCGCTCTCCACTATATCATCTCTATGTGGCTTCCCTTCGCTTTGGTAATTACGACTATCGTCCGCATAAGCATAGCCCCTGTCTCGATACGGTAACTTGGTGTTTAGTAATTTTCTGTAATATGAGCTAAAAAAATGTTTTAATCAATTATAAAAAGTTTTCTAAAACACCACAAATCCCAATCCAATCCCTCTCATTAATCCTAGAAAATAAAGATGCATGCGGCCATTGGAACATTTGCTTCGAGCGCATTAGGTACAGAAAAAAACTTAACGCCATCTATTAGAACTTTAAGATACTACTACCTTTACTTCTGCAGCTCTGGTCTCTGTGACTAAACTGTCATTGGTGTCACTTTCTGATTTTGACACCGGCGTGTCGCTGCCACGTGCTAGGAGCGTTAGCCTTGTCCTTACGAAGTAATATAATATGTCAATGGTTATAATATCAATTTTAAGTTACCGCTAACCAACGGTTAACCAAACGGTCGCGGGTTCAAATGTATATATATGTGTTAACATTTTACCTTTGTACCTGAGTCATGGATGTTTTGTATTTAAAATATGTATTTGTGCAAGGACGTGCCCATTAGTCGAGTGGTCAGGAAATAGGAATGTATCAAGGAAGATGTAAACTTTAGCGCTCTGTCCAAGTCCCGGGTTCAATTCCTGGCAGTTCAATTTTTGAAGTAGCCAAAATGACGTTTATATGTGCTATTGTGTGTTAGGAATATCAGAATTCATTTCGTTATTTCTTCTTAACCCCTCATTATTATTAAATCTATGGTCGGTGTTATACTCGTAGTATAGAGATAGAGTATAGATTCGATAACATCTATGGTTACGGCCTATACAGTCTAGAAATATGCATAATAAGGTAAAAAAAAAAAAACGATGAACATCACTGAAACCAAAAATTTCAATATTATAATTTATTTAATTTAACGCCTTTGTAACATTTTTGTAACATTCTTTTGAAATTACTGTTTTATATGAATGGAAAACGATGAAAATCAGGTGTGAGATTAAAATGTAAAAACAAACGAAAAGCGAAAATTAAAAAAAATACAAATTATTTTGAAAATAGAACACGAGCATAGAGGTTTTATGTCTCGCAATGATATTCATCGTTTTTGAGCCACAGTTTAAAAGATTACCGCATCACCGCATAACGATTGTCTCCTTTGATAGTTGTTCTTGATCTCAATACGCGTTTTACATTGTCACCGTTGTCGCCAACATTTTTATGTTCTGTGGCTGCACTCTGTGCTTTCTCTTCATTTACTTGTTCTCTATTTTCATTATTTTGAGATCTTAAATATGGATTGTCGTATGGCCTCGCTGTGTTGACTCTGTTTATGTTTGTGGATATCGGTAGCCAAGGTCTATGCTGTGTAGACCAATTTGCGGGTCCATGTTTTGTGGAAGCAAAACATCTGTAGCACCTCAGTTCGTTATACGAGTCAACAGATGAGGATGTTTCGCAAAATAATGTCAAATTAGAGGCTACATCGTCAACAATTGATTTCGTGTATTGCGCTACGACTTCCATAACTCCTAATATGTCCACTGCTTGGTTAGACCTCGCAGATTCTTTTAATGTGTCGTCATGGCAATATTTGCTTCTCGCCTTCTTTAGAGCTACTGAAGTCATTTTGTAAACATATTCCATTAAAGTTTGCATTTCGGATTCGATTCCCAATTCCTTAATGCTTTCCGGAAAGTCTGTGGCCTCATTTGGTTGCGCTGTGGTAATTAAGACATCTTCATCTGTGATGTTCGGTGGAGCAGTGATGTCGGGGTTCACACGCAAACTCTTCCTCTGACTTTGTCTCTGGTTTCCTGCGTCAGTGTTGCCAACATTAAAGTTTGTCTCCCTTTTTCTTCTCACTCCAGGAAAACTTTGACAGAGTTCAACTTTCTCTTGCCTGTCCCTCTTCCGGCATTCGGGTCCGTAAATCAGTTCGATCTTACGGATGTCCGTGTCTGATAGTTCTAGGCGTTTTTGTGTGACGTCATTCTGTAAGATGGGTTTTAATACTTTTATTAATGAGTAGTACTGCGAGTGCGCTGCCATACTACGATTAAGGAGGTTTAGGAAGGGATAGGGAAATGGGATCTGGCATCCCTCTCACTCACCGAAATACAATAGCACACTCGCTATTATTTCTCCTAAGTTGGCAACCCTTTTCGTTTGTAAAAATCATGTAAAAATGGTCGCTTGGTCACACTGATCTCTAATATACCTCTGGATGGGCTGTTATCAAATATTTTTTTAAGTCATTTTAGCGCTGTAGGCTATGGAGCCTATCGTGGAACTCAAAACTAGTGATGTCCGTATGATAGGGATATTTACAGAATACACATTTCTTCATGTTTCAAAACTCAAGCAGACACAAATAAAGCGGACTTAAACAGTCCCTAAGACATAATAACAAATAGAATAAAACGTGAATAAACATGGATTAAAAAAACGCACACGTTAAAATTAGTTCCCGTACTTACGTACGGCGGCGCTTCAAAATGGTACACGAAAGTATCTGTAATTTGTATGGGATAACCCATCCAGAGGTATATAGAACGTTAACTTATTTATATATATTAAGGTCGACAGACAGGCTGACAGTCGACTTGATGGTAGGTGGCTAACGTCGCCTATAACACAAGCAACGCCATAAGTGCTACAAGTGCACTGCCGACCATACAAGGATTAAGGATAAGGGATAAGGTAGGGATGGGGTAATGGGCTCTGGCATCGCTCACTCACTCACCGAAACACAACAGCACATTATGCTGTTATTTCACAGTGCTACCACTACTTTTCAAATCCAGACCAGAGTCAACTTGAAAATTATATTAAAATTTCCAAAGTTGACCCCGCCGGGAATCGAACCCGGGGCCCTTCAAAAATTGCGTTATGTAATACTTGAACGCCCCCCGAGCTGCCCAAAAACCAGGGTTGTTGAGAATTCTGCGTCCGCAGAAACCCTGGTATCAACAAGAATATAGAAGTGATATAGGTATACCTTAAACATGATAGTCCTATGGCCATTTTTGGTGTAATCTCTTTCGGAGAAATGCATGACGCTGTGTATGTCATACGGTAGCTCCCTCAGATCTTCCGGAAGTATATTTTCCTTCTCAAACAAGGAAAGGGCGGCTGAAAATAATTAAAAATACCTTTTAGTTAGCAGGTTTCACATTTAAAAAATCTGTCAGTCGTAGGAAAAACTAATCCTTACTAATATTATAAATGCGACTCTGTCTGTCTGTCTCGCTTTCACGCCAAAACTACTGAACCGATCACCATGAAATTTTACATACACGTTGTCTGGAACACCAGAAAGGACATAGGATACCTTTCATCCAAGAAAAAAGTAATGTTCCCGAGGGATTATCTAAAATA
This sequence comes from Synanthedon vespiformis, assembly GCA_918317495.1. Lineage (NCBI taxonomy): Eukaryota > Metazoa > Arthropoda > Insecta > Lepidoptera > Sesiidae > Synanthedon > Synanthedon vespiformis. Next base: position 1,002,324 of record OU906975.1, on the reverse strand, counting down.
TAAAACTGTAACTAACGGCTGGCTAATGTGTTAACGAAAAGCCTAAACTCAAAAACTACTGGGCCGATTTTAATAATTCTTTCGCCTATAGCAAGTTACATTATCAGCGAGTGACATGGGCTATATTTTATAAAGTTACGCGGACAAAGACGCGTGCAACAGCTAGTAATTAAAAACATGATGCTAATGTCATCATCTTTCGATTCTACCCGTGTTTTGTCTGACTAATTTGAACTTAAACAGGATATTGTGACTTTATTATAATAGTTCGAACTTTTTTGTGGCTAATGATGCAAAAAAAGATTTTTACATTAAATTGATTAAATATCAAATCTGTGCAAAGCCGGTGGCGGGTCGCTATTAAATTATAAATAATAGAAAAGTTTCTCCGCTAACTTCTTCTATTTTTTTTTATATACTAACAGTATTATCTACATACAAGATTTTTTTCCTTAATTCTCTTATTTATCGACATTTATTTTATACCTAATTATGATAACAGATGTCTTATCGTTATATGTAGGTATTTAATTGTATCAAAAAGAGATTAGACCCAAATAAATAACGCTTGACTACGAAAACGCAATTAAAAAAATTAATTAATATAAATAACCTGAGTTGACAACATATCGTTCTTTGTTTTTTCCCTCTTCTTTTTTCTCTATGAAATCATACAAAATCATGGCTTCGAAGGTCATGCGAGACTCCTACTGGCTAAAACCTAACGACTTTCTAGCCCCTGAGACAAAGCACTAAAAGAAGCACCTTAGCCAATGGACTAATACGCTCGTTGGAAATTTAAAATTTGAGTTACAGATTTTAAACACACACAAAGACAAAATTTTAAAATTATGTATAGATACTTTTACATATCCATGATTTTCGTCAACAATAAAAATAGAAAGAACAGCACACGAGATCAACGTACGTTGACGTTTAGAAATATAATTAAAAACGTTCATCACTTATCAGGACTGTCGCTAAAGACATTTCAGAAGTCGCACACATTTACTTATCCTGCACATTCGTCACAATAAAACAGCTTAACCGCCAGCGATAAAAGGACAAATATTTGCCGCAACTATTTGATAAAGACATATTAATAAACAACTGATAACTGTCTTCAGTCGTCCGTTGTATACTTGAGGATAATGACGCCGCACGAATTCAAGTTATACGAGAACATATTCATTGAGATAAATCCACAATCCCCAGATTACGATGGGGTTATCTTGGTGCTGTATCCGCAAAAACTCAACGTCGGTTTGCCAAGAGACTTGGGCAGTTTCGTAGATCAGATATCGAAGATCGATAAGAATATTCGAAAAGCGCCAACAGTGTGGAATTGCGATCACGTATCCGGTGGAAGAATCGTTGTCGCACCAACAGGCGATATAACCCCGTACCACGATGTGAAAGTTGTCAAGGAAGCTGCTAAAAAGGGTGTCACTAGAGCTTTGGAAGCAGGCATGGTTAAACCTCTACTAATAATACCGAATGTAGACAAGTTTCCTGATGGACAACTCGTGTGTGTACTTGGCGCTTTGGAATCCCTGTACGTTCCCATTCAGATGAGAGAAAGGAGCGACATCAAGAGCATAATACGAATCGGGTTTCACGCTGAAGAAACTTTGAGCGTGGAATTCGAGAAGGTCGTCCGAAATGCAATAGCCCTGGAACGCTCCAGGATTTTCGCTAGAGACATCGCTGGAGGCGATCCGGAAAGAATGTCACCGGAGAATATAACGAAATACGTTAAAGAATCCTTCAAACATGACAGCAATATCACTTTGACTGTGATCGATGATGACGAAGTCTTAGCTAATGAGTATCCACTCCTCAGCGCTGTATCAAGGGCCGCCAGTAGAGTTGATAGACATAAACCACGCATTGTTGAAATACTTTACAAACCTTCAGACGAGGGTAGAGTTACTGAAACCCTGATGCTAATCGGCAAAGGCGTCACTTACGACACAGGAGGTGCAGACATTAAAATTTCTGGCAGAATGGCGGGCATGTCGCGCGATAAATCTGGGGCAGCAGCAGTAGCTGGCTTTCTTAAGGCATGTTCAATACTGAAACCTCAACACTTAAAAGTCCTTGGAGTGCTATGCCTGTGTAGAAACTCTGTAGGATCAGATTCTTACGTAGCCGATGAGTTACTGGTGTCGAGGAGTGGAAAAACTGTTAGAGTCACTAATACAGACGCCGAAGGCCGTCTAGCTATGGCCGATGCTTTATTCAAGGCGACCGAGATTGCTGGTAAGGAGTTGAACCCTCACATTTATACGATAGCAACTCTGACTGGACATGCCAGGGCATGTTATGGGAATTATGTGGCTGCAATGGACAATCATAGTGCCGGAGCTATACAGCATTCGAGTAAATTGCAGTTTATTGGCTCTAGAGTTGGTGAGGGAATTGAAGTTTCGACAGTAAGACATGAAGACTTGGCAGTGAACCTGGGAAAAGGCAAAGGCGACGACCTAGTCCAGTATGATACTGACGCGAAGAGTAGAAATCATCAGTTGGCCGCTGGATTCCTTATAAAAGTTGGATGCTTGGAGGACAGGAATATAAAATACACTCATCTGGATATTGCTGGAGCCGCTGGCTACCTTCCCGAAGAACCGACAGCAGTACCAATCTTATCTTTGTCGCGTTTGCATAAAGTTTTCCTATAAGCTATCTCTTAAGGCGTGAACTTATCCAAAAAGCGTTATTTTTGTTGCCTAATATGATTTCTTAGAATTTATAAAAACACAATTCACAGTAGGTTAAATTTTAAAAAGTTTGAATCGAGCAGACTTATGCAAAAAGGTCTATTTTCTCAATTTTTTTTTTGTAAATTACCCCCAAAAAAACCCAAACTCGTCATAGTAATAAAAAAACCAATTTCAGCGACGTCTACATTTGTTTTTCTTAACTTAAGTTCTGTACTAAATTTTATTGAAAATTGATTTCTAATTTTTTATTGTGTCTTAAGAGAGCAAAATAAAAAATTTGGAGTTATTTAATTATAAGATGAAATGTGATAATTCCGCATTATCTTTGGTTATCAGTATTTATTATAAGCATACGTTACCAACAATATGAAAATAAATATTTTATCTCTACCTATCAGCCTACTGTATATAATCTTCCCATTATTATTTTCCTAATACCTACTAATATTATAGGGAGGAAAGATTTGATTGTTTGTTCGTTTGCAATTTAATAAACTCCGAAACTACTGGATCATTTGAAAAATTCTTTCACTGTTGGGAAGATAGATTATTAGCGAGTAACATCTTCTTCTTCTATACTAATATTATAAAGAGGAAAGATTTGATTGTTTGTATAGAATAGGCTCCGAGACTACTGGACCGATTTGAAAAATTCTTTTACCATTAGAAACCGACATTATCCGTGAAGAACATAGGATACTTTTTACCGCGGGAAATGCTTCATTCCTACGGAAATCTAAAATGAAAGTAAATACTAGCGGTTTGGCCCGGGATACACTTGACAGCGCCATCTATCCAGACTCAGATGAAGCGACTAACATGACAACTGCTTGGTGATATTTTTAGCGATCCGCTCCACGGTAGATGGCGTTTTATACTTTTCAACGCGGACGAAGTCGCGAACACCAGCTAGTATTTTATAAAGTTACGCGGACGAAGTCGCGTGCGATAGCTAGTAATGAATAAACTCAAAAAGTAGTGGACCGATTTTAAAAATCCTTTCCCCTAATAAAGGAAGCTACATTATCAGCGAGCACCATAGGCTATATCTATTTTACAAAGTTACGCGGACGAAGTCGCGTGCAACAGCTAGTAATAGTATATAAAATTACTCACAAGTTTCTATGTTCTCCTTATTAACGTTTATATAGTAGTCTCGAATGGGGCGATTGTGCTCAAAGGGGAATCCCAAAGCTCTCATCACAATCATGTTGAGCGTTGGTTGCTTAATACAATTGTAACCAAGCGTGATGTACTGTAAAAAAATGTAAAAGTGAATTGCATATCTCCACATTTTCATGTCCAGTAGCACTACCATGAGTTACTATCGAAATCTTACGTTAGTTTACTTCTGTCGATAATGAACCTTTCACCCTTCAATGGGCTAGTGAATGACTTAACTACTAACGTTACGGTATTTCTCGAGAGCATCAGTCAAATTTGTAACTCATGGTACTGATTTTGTATAGAAATGTCAAGTTAAACGTTAGTCGCTAATGGTCGCTAGCGACTACATTCGACAGGTATTTCACTTATGCAACTCATGTTACCGGTTTTAGTTCTTTGAGTGACCGCTAGAGGCGCTGTATAATTTTTCTTACAAATATTTTACGTTCTCGCTCATCTCTCGCTAGCGATTTCAATCGTCATAAACTCATGGTAGTGCTACAGGAGGTTTATGAATGAACTCATAGAATAATTATTATTCTATGAATGAACTATAGCTGGCGCTCGCGACTTCTGCGTTGAAAAAGAAAAAGTAGGCTATCATGTGATCCGTACTTCTAAATATTTATATACCAAGTTTCATGAAAATCAGTTAATTTGTTTAAAAGTTATCGAGGAATACATACATACAATACCTACACGTACAGATTTTTTATTAGTATTGATAAGGTGTATTTTACATCAAATCCTAGTATTTTTGAAGAAAAATCAATAAATAGTTTGGGCTCACGTAGCGAGTTGAAACTTTAGTAAACTCGCCAGGCGAGTCCCTGGCAACAAAAACTGGTGCCTCCCGTGTGGTACCCATTTCAATTTGGTCCACTTCTGGCAATGGCATCCACGAGAAAACTGTTTGAATTCGGTTTATTTTTTTGTTAAAAAGAATTAAGTATTTTTATGTTTGTTACCTCATAACTTTCGACTAGGGGCCCTAGACAAAGTGACATGACGAAGACGATAACGAAGTTCGAAAACAACAAAATGTATGGGAAGCATCACGTGACTTTACGAAGGCATATTATGTCAATCCCATACATTTTATTGTTTTCGAACTTCGTTATCGTCTTCGTCATGTCACTTTGTCTAGGGCCCTAGGTGAACCTATTTTGATTATTCTTTTTTATTTGAAACGTGGTGCTTTCCGTGTGGTCCCATTTCAATTTGGTCCACTTCTGACAATGGCATCCATTCGAAAAGACCATGAGACGGTTTGAAGTCTATTTTTCTATTGGTATAATCAATACTTACATGTGGTGAGTCGACAGGGTGTCCTCCTACATCCACATTGCACTGTCTTATTCCCGTAGGATTCTCCAAGACCAGAACGTGCTGATTAGATTTTGGTTGAACCAATACAGGAAAGAATTTCATGCATGTCTTGTAAGCAAACATGCTTAGGGTGGTCATTATGGACATCGTTTGTTCGGGATCTAGAAAATAAATTTAAAAAAATCTCAGTCGTAGGACTGCACGTCAGGGCCCTTAGCCAAGAGCATCCAGTGCAAACGGGAACGTCGTAGATTGACGAAACGACAGAAAATAATGTCCGATGATTGGTCAAAATTTTATGGGGGCGTTACAACAACCAATCACCGGGCTTTATTTTCTATCGTTTCGTTAATAAGCGTAATGCTCCCGTTTGCATTTTGCTCTTGGCTAAGGGCCCACAAGTGGATAATGTAGTTTTCACTTTTCTATATACATATACTAACACTGGCTACACGCTCCCGGCTTCGCCCGGGTTTAAATATAAAAACTATCCTATCTTGTAAGTTGGAACAAATTGTATAACATACTGTACATAGTACGTACAGGACACATAATAGGCCACTTTTTTCTTTTTCAACGCGGACGAAGTCGCGGGCGCCAGCTATAGTGTTTGTATTATTGTGCATATACTTACCGAAATGCTCTGGATTTATGTAAAACGGAACCGATGCATTTGGCCAGAAGATGAAGTTCTTAGACTGCGTTACTGAAAAATATTTAATCCTTACATATTATAATAAAATAAAGTCCTCTGCCGCGTCTCAAAAAATCAAAAACTACTGCACCGATTGTCATGCTGTTTTCACCAATGGATAGAGTGGTTCTCGAGGAGGGTTTTTGTATATAATTTATAAAGTTACGCGGGCGAAATCGCGGGCAGCAGCTAGTAAAAGATATTTTAAAGCGCTTGATACATACGAAAAAGAGCGATTTCGACAAGATGAAAACACGACTTCGGTGTCTCATCACGTCTATCAGCGCAGGGAGGACTACGCACTACGTCGATACCTTGGCGTACCCGGAAGTGGAGGTACGCCAGCCATCTTGAATGACCTCACGACGGGCGGCTTCCCTAAGACCACCGCAGGGAGGACTACGCTCTATGTCTGTACCTCGGCGTACCCGGAAGTGGAGGTACGCCAGCCATCTTGAATGACCTCACGACGGGCGGCAGTCTTCGCCAAGACCACCGCGGGTAGGGCTACGCTCCATGTCGGTAACTCGGCGTACCCGGAAGTGGAGGTACGCCACCCATCTTCTAGAGGGACCTCACGTCAGGCGGCAGCTACAAAGCCATAGATGCTGATATAGAAAAAGAAAAACTCACTAGCCTCCTCATCGATGAGATTGTCGAAATCGGACGCAACCAAATCAAAAATGTATAAAAAAATAACAACAAAATATAATTTCAACATTTTTGTGGAAATAAAAAAAAGTGGTGAAATTGAATTTGTAACTATCGACTGAAATATCGATGTTATTGAAGCGAATATAAAGTTTATAAACATTTCACAATTGGTATGATAAAAAAATGTATTAAAAATTTTACAGCCTTTCTTGAGCAAGCTAGTAATTGAAGTATGTAAGTATATTGAAGTGGAGTTTTTACGGATATTCACATCCGCATCTATAATCCGCAATAATCAATGAGAATCTTTTTGCGGATGCAGATATAGGGCTAATCCTAAATCTGACGACACGTTTGGTCTAATGGCTAGTAACCATCTAGTAACCCTAGTTGTCAACCCAACGGTCGCGGGTTCGAATCCCGCTAGGAGCAAAATGTTTATGTGTTAACATTTTACCTTTGCACCTGAGTCATGGGTGTTTTTTATTTATAATAAGCATGTATTTACAAAATAACGTAATCTATGTAGTATATCAAGTGTTAGCTGCTTAGTGTGGAACTAGATGGTGCTGTGTGGAATGAATATTTATTTCTAGGATGAATTATGATTTTGATATTGTTTCAGTTTTTTAATTTAAATTAGGTAGGTACTTTTATCTGATGCCTGCGTAACTTTCTAAAATATAGCCTATGTTAGTCAGTGATAATGTACAATAGATTTGTATTTTTGTCTATATTATAAAGAGGAAAGATTTGATTGTATGTTTGTATAAAATAGGCTCCGAAACTAGTGGACCGATTTGAAAAATTCTTTTACCATTAGAAGCCGACATTATTTGTGACAAACATAGGATACTTTTTACCGCGGGAAAATACTTCATTCCTACGGGAAATCTAAAATAAAAGTAAATACTAGCGGCTCGGCCCCGGGAGATAACGCCACCTATCCAAAATACCGTAGATGGCGTTTTATACTTTTCTACGCGGACGAAGTCGCGAGCACCAGCTAGTAATGAATAAAATCAAAAACTACTGGGCTGATTTTAAAAACTCTTTCACCTTTACGCGGACGAAGTCGCGTGCAACAATACTTACTATACCTATACTAATATTATAAAGAGAGATTTGTTTGTTTGTTTTGAATAGGCTCCGAAACTAGTGGACCGATTTGAAAAATTCTTTTACCATTAGAAGCAGACATTATCCGTGATGAACATAAGCTACATTTTACCGCGGGAAAATGCTTCATTCTTACGGGAAATCTAAAATAAAAGTGAATACTAGCGGCTTCGCCCGGGATACACTTGATAGCGTCATCTATTGGATTTGGATAGAACTGCTTAGGGTTATTTTTAGCGATCCGCTCCACGGTATCAAGTGTTATAATTTTCAACGCGGACGAAGTCGCGAGCACCAGCTAGTAATGTTATAAAGAGAGATTCGTATTGTTTTGTTTGTAATGAATAAATTCTTTGAAAAATTCTTCCACCTATACAAAGCTACATTATCAGCGAGTAACATAAACTATATTTTATATGTTTACGCGGTCGAAATCGCATGCAAAAGCTGGGAGTAAATAAAACACGCAATAAATCTATACAACTTATAATTATTACAATAAAACGGCTAATTCACAATTTTTTTCTCTGGCAACCCCAACAATTTCCTGACAACTTTCCCGTAATTTTCTACCGTGGCATCACTCTCTCCATCGTTCATATATTTTGACACTGCATCTTTATATTCATTTGAATTTGGAATCACATTTATGTCGAACTTATTAAACTCATCTTCGGTCAAATCTTTAGATTCATTTTTTGTATACAAATACCATTTTATTAGTGATTTTTTTGAGGCATTATTATCCCAATCGTAATATTCCATGTCGTCCTCTGTCTTATCTTTTTCCCATTCCTCATAATTCCACGCTTCGTGGTAACAAGCCGTCAACAAGTAGTTAACGTAATCCAAATTCTGTTTTCTAACCGGACAACGATCGGCTGTTATTGTGACCATATCTGTTTCATCATCGTAGCGGTCACCGACCAACCTTATGAACTTGTCTTTGGCATGTTTATCCAGTTTTAGATTCGACAGTTTTATCCTCAAATTGACTATTCTAGCCAACGGATTCCTTATGGACGGACTCGCGTGACAGTAGTCCGATGTTATCACTTCTAGAGGATAATGTTTCTCTATGGCCTCCTCGGAGTTGAGCAGTTTGGGCCATTCCGTGCAGAATTGCTTTAGGGATTCGCATTGGGATTTTATCACGGGAGGCGTCAAGTGTAGGAAATTTGGTATTTTCATCAATTCCGCGTTCGCTTTTCTGCCAGGCGGCGCTTGGCCTTTGGGCACATAGCCTTGACGGAGCGGTAAAGGCACGGACGATGGGTGAAAAGATTTGGGTCCCGGCCAGACATTGCCCCAGTTCTGAAAAAAATCAAAAAACATTAAAAATAGATACTTAAAACTAGCTGTTGCACTCAACTTCGTCCATGTATCTTAATAAAATATCATAGGGTATATTTTATTAAGATAAAATATGTCTTTGGGGATGTTATGGCATGACCCTGGTGCCCCACCAAAGCTATGCAGTGCAGGGACTTATAACTAAGGTTAGCTATAACTAAGTTCTTAACCTAATTTCCTTTACTTTCAAAAGGTTAGATTTTCAAAAAGTCAGACTTTCAAATGGTCAGACTTATACCTAAATAATTTTGAGTCGGCGCCAAACAAGCAAATTAATTAATTACTTGAAGAGTGATGGTCGGGGTGTACTTTACGGGACACTAAGGCGAAAAAGACTTAGAAAAATTTCGCAAGAAAATTTGCATCCCTATTAACACCTATATTTTATGATGCCATCGGAAGGTTGGTGTCATGGGGTGAAACTTTAGTCATTGTCATTGACCTCTACCTAATAACCTAGGAGCTAGAGGCCAAAATATTTCAGTAGGAGAAAAAACACTTAGAAAAATTCATCCCAATTAAAAATAAAATTATTTTTTAATTTTCAGTTTTTTCGGCGGTTTAATTTTTGTTAAAAAGTTTTATATTATATACTATAGCCACGTCTGTTTTAGTTTTAGGCAATGTAATGAGAATACTGTGTCCATTATGTATTGTTATTTTCTCTATTGCTGTAAGGTTTTTGTTCAAAAATAAATAGAATGAAATGAAAATATTACCTGATCGGGAGCCTGTCTGTCAACTCTGTCCGGCTGTACGTCCCACCTTTTCGCAGTTTTCCTTTGAAGTCGTTGTTTCTTCTTCAAAATATCGAGAACTCTGAACTCTTCCCCGTCGTCCTTACTTGTTGAAGTCTCCGCTATGGTCGAGTTTAAGCGCCACAACTTTCCATTGGACACATTCAGCAAGCAATTCGGTTTATATATTTTAATAAATGCGGTCATTTTTGTTTTTAAAAAGGTTGTTTTTATTTTAAATCAATGCATTTTCTAGGTTAACTTACATACGGAGGACTATACTATATTTGACTATATTATATTTATATAAATAAAGTAAACTGTGTGTGACAGGACACAGGACAGCAGTGTTTCATCCACAGAACAAACATTGTGAATCTTTAAATTTTATTTAAACATTGACACAGATTAATAATATACACTGACCTGTCACATAGAGTAAATAGTAATCTGTACTATTTATTTAAAGGGCGAGAGTAGTGACCACCGTAACCCTGGCCGAATAAGTTACAAATTGCTCCATCTAATTATGAATTTGCAAAAATTGCTCCAGCTTACAAATGATATTCGCAAAAAAAAAAAAAAAAAAACACAAATATACCGCTGCAACGAACATAATTATCTTGCGAAATACTATTTCCTTGTCTAGGTTGCACGAACAAACTGCTCCAGAGCTGGAAAAATTGCTCCACTTTTATGCGAAAAAGAAGTGCATACATTGTGTACAGGTTGCGAGGGAGTTCCAACGAAATCCTGGGGCCCTAGACAAAGTAACCAATCGAAAACGATAACGAAGTTCGAAAACAATAAAATGTATGGGAATGACATAAGCCTTCACTAAATCACGTGATACATTTTAACGATAACGAAGTTCGAAAACAATAAAATGTATGGGATTGACATAAGCCTTCGTTAAGTCACGTGATACTTCCCTTACATTTTGTGTTTTCGAACTTCGTTATCGTCTTCGTCATGTCACTTTGTCTAGGGCCCCTGGGCCCCTAGCCATGAGCACACCAATTCCAACGCTCCCTTACGAAGTTAGAGAACGATAGAAAATAAAGCCCGATTGGTCAAAATTTTATGTGGGTGTTACAACAACCAATCACCGGGCTTTATTTTCTGTCGTTTCGTCAATCTACAACGCTCTCGTTTGCACTGGGTGCTCTTGGCTAAGGGCCCTGAAGATGATAGCGGACATAGAGTAACTTATATTATAATATAATAGGAAAATAGCGGACAGAATAGACGGGTCGGTCTTTAAACGATACACTAATTTACATTTTAGTCGATAAATGTTTATAATTATTATCTTTTAAAAATAATAATTATAAACAAGCCTTATAAAACACTCGTCTGTTAAAATTTCCAGTCAATTCATTGGCTAGTTGTAGTTTTGTGTTTTATTTTGTTTTACAAACATACATGGAAGCCGAATTTATATATCCGGGGTAAATTTAAAAATGAAACAATTTTTTTTAATTAAAAAAATATATTGCATTTAATTCATGAAAATGTCACATATATAATAATTAATTTTAAATACACGCAAACAAACAAACAATAATTTCAATTAATTTGGTTACCCCATTTTATACTTGGTCAACTAAGGAAAGGAATTATTATAACAGGAAACAATATCCTTATATATTATATATAAGACTAGCTGGTGGTCGCGACTTCGTCCGCGTAGAAAAGTATAAAACGCCATCTACCGTATTTTGGATAGATGGCGCTATCTCCCGGGCCAAGCCGCTAGTATTTGCTTTTATTTTAGATTTCTCGTAGGAATGAAGCATTTTCCCGCGGTAAAAAGTAGCCTATGTTCATCACAGATAATGTCGGCTTCTAATGGTAAAAGAATTTTTCAAATCGGTCCACTAGTTTCGGAGCCTTGATGGTAGGTGGCTACCCTCGCTTATAAAACAAGCAACGCCACAAGTGCTACAAGTGCGCTGCCAACCATACAAGGATTGAGGATAAGGGATAAGGGGGGGATGGGGTAATGGGCTCTGGCGTCCCTTACTCACTCACCGAAACCCAACAGCACATTATGCTGTTATTTCACATATATATGTTGAATTTCAACATTAAACCTCACTGAACGTGACGTGACAGTCACGCGAATTAAGTACCTTTGTTCATACCAAAAGTGCCCAACGTACCCAAAGAAATATATGTTGAATTTCAACATTAAACCTCACTGAGCGTGACGTGACAGTCACGCGAATTAAGTACCTTTGTTCATACCAAAAGTGCCCAACGTACCCAAAGAAATATATGTTGAATTTCAACATTAAACCTCACTGAACGTGACGTGACAGTCACGCGAATTAAGTACCTTTGTTCATACCAAAAGTGCCCAACGTACCCAAAGAAATATATGTTGAATTTCAACATTAAACCTCACTGAGCGTGACGTGACAGTCACGCGAATTAAGTACCTTTGTTCATACCAAAAGTGCCCAACGTACCCAAAGAAATATGTTGAATTTCAACATTAAACCTCACTGAGCGTGACGTGACAGTCACGCGAATTAAGTACCTTTGTTCATACCAAAAGTGCCCAACGTACCCAAAGAAATATATGTTGAATTTCAACATTAAACCTCACTGAGCGTGACGTGACAGTCACGCGAATTAAGTACCTTTGTTCATACCAAAAGTGCCCAACGTACCCAAAGAAATATGTTGAATTTCAACATTAAACCTCACTGAGCGTGACGTGACAGTCACGCGAATTAAGTACCTTTGTTCATACCAAAAGTGCCCAACGTACCCAAAGAAATATATGTTGAATTTCAACATTAAACCTCACTGAGCGTGACGTGACAATCACGCGAATTAAGTACCTTTGTTCATATCAAAAGTGCCCAACGTACCCAAAGAAATATATGTTGAATTTAAACAATAAACCTAACTGAGCGTGACGTGACGGTCACGCGAGTTAGGTGCTTTTCTCCCCATACCAAAAGTGCCCAATGTACCCAAGAAATATTTTTTTTTATGTTAAAGTCGACAGACAGGCTGACGGTCCACTTGATGGTAGGTGGCTACCGTCGCCTATAACACAAGCAACGCCATAAGTGCTACAAGTGCGCTGCCGACCATACAAGGATTGAGGATAAGGGATAAGGGAGGGATGGGGTAATGGGCTCTGGCATCCCTCACTCACTCGCCGAAACACAACAGCACATATAATGTTGTTATTTCACTTAACGGTGGTATTCTGTAAGGTGGTGGTCACGCATCTATTTAAATGATATTATGATTGTATTTTAGATGCTTTCTAAGATCGCTCAGTTTCCTAAATCCCAAACCGCAAATCTTACAATCCTGCTTGGTCTTTCTCTTCTTGTGGACGGACCACATGTGGTCCCAGTTCGCTTTCAAAGAGGGGAACTTCTCTTTGCAAATGTGACACGGAAACCTGTGCGGAAGCTTCTGGTGATAAGTTTTCAGGTGTTTTCTGTACTGAGAGTTCAGTGGGAAAACTTTACGGCACAGTTTACACGTGACCGGCTTGTCGTGGTCCTGTGAGGAAAATGTTTTATATATATATGGAGAAAAGAAACCTCTGAAATTCTAAGTCTTGGTTAGAATATGAACGTATCATTTATAAGACTTAGAAGTAACATATTCTAAGTCTTAGTTAGGTTTTTGTCAAAAACTTGCATTAAACAAAAATGAAACAAGACCGGTTGTAATGTAATTATGTAACATACCCGCAGATGCCTCTCCAGGGAAATCTTCATTTGGAACTTTTTCTTGCACAGATCGCAAACGAACGTTTGCAAATTGTGCACCTTCTTGTGCTTTGCGAAGTTACTTGAATCGCCGAACATCTTGTCGCACAGTTCGCACTTGTAGATCGGCAGATTGCCGTGATCGCGCATGTGCTGTTTGTACCTTTCAAATTATAAACAATTTATTGGTTAACTGTCAAGTGGGCTAACCGTCACTTAAAAGACACCAGTCACCGGGGATAATGTGTGGAACTAGATCGTGTTGTGTGGTGGAACTAGATGGTGCTGTGTGGAACTAGACAGTGATGTGTGGTGGAACTAGATGGTGCTGTGTGTGAAACTAGATAGTGCTGTGTGGTGGAACTAGAGAGTGTTGTGTGGTGGAACTAGATCGTGTTGTGTGGTGGAACTAGATGGTGCTGTGTGGAACTAGACAGTGATGTGTGGTGGAACTAGATGGTGCTGTGTGTGAAACTAGATAGTGCTGTGTGGTGGAACTAGATGGTGCTGTGTGTGAAACTAGATAGTGCTGTGTGGTGGAACTAGATGGTGCTGTGTGTGAAACTAGATAGTGCTGTGTGGTGGAACTAGAGAGTGTTGTGTGGTGGAACTAGAGAGTGTTGTGTGGTGGAACTAGATGGTGCTGTATGGAACTAGGTGGTGCCGTGTGGAACTAGATTGTATTGTGCGGTGGAACTAGATAGTGCTGTGTGGTAAAATTAAATGGTGCCGTGTGGAACTAGATAGTGTTGTGTGGTGGTACTACACAGTGTTGTATGGTGGTACTAGACAGTGTTGTGTGGTGGTACTAGACTGTGTTGTGTGGTGGTACTAGACAGTGTTGTGTGGTGGTACTAGACAGTGTTGTGTGGTGGTACTAGACAGTGTTGTGTGGTGGTACTAGACAGTGTTGTGTGGTGGTACTAGACAGTGTTGTGTGGTGGAACTAGACAGTGTTGTGTGGTGGTACTAGACAGTGTTGTGTGGTGGAACTAAACAGTGTTGTGTGGAACTGGAGTGTTGTATGGTGGAACTAGAGTGTTGTGTGGTGGAACTAGATGGTGCCGTGCGGAACTAGATGGTGCTGTGTGGAATGTGTGAAAATATTTATTACTTACATCGGATTTTTGTCGAATTTTTCCCCGCAAAACTGACATTTTAACGCCTCGTACAGAGGATAGGTGGCGTACGCGTCGGCCAGAAGATGCTCGATCAGGTGACGTTTAGCTTCGGAAATACGATTGGATGACTTGGAGCAAACCAAACAAGTCTTCCCCTCGACCATACCCTTCCTGTTCGATCCCGTTAACGCGTCTGCAATGTATTAATATACATACTATATTTATAAACTATTTATATATAATACATGACGTTAACGACTTCGCACGCGATGATAACTTCGAGGTATACCCTATCCATTAATAAAAGAATTATCAAAATCGGACTACTCTGTAAAAAGTTATGCGTGGTTATACGCTACAATCGGTGAGTGAACAATCAATCATCCTCTGTTTTCCTACCCTTAGGGTTGGATTTTTTTTTTCAAATTAAAATGGGACCCCCTCGGGGGTGCACCCTTTCAAATAAAAAAAGAATTATCAAAATCGGACTACCCTGTCAAAAGTTATGCGTGATCATACATAAAATATATAAATATATATATATATATATATATATACGCGTCGAATTGAGTACCTCCTCCGTTTTTGTTTTTTCGTTTTCGTCGGTCGAAAATTTCATGGTGATCGTTGGCATTAGTTTTTGCGTGAAAGAGTAACAAACAAACAAATTAACTAACTCGCATTCACATTTATAATACTAGCTGGTGCCCACGATTTCGTCCGCGTTGAACGATCAAAGGTACCCTATGTCCTTTCTGGTGTCCCAGACTATGTGTATGCAAAATTTCAAGGTGATCGGTTCATTAGTTTTTGCGTGAAAGCATAGAGTAAATAGTTACTTAACCAGTAATAGAGGGGCGAGCTTCGTTTTAAACATGAAACTTCCGGCTCTATTTTCTTTATGGCTCACTTGATGTCGCTAGTAATGTCGAATTTGATGTTAAATGATGTTATTCATATTGACACCATTTATACTTTCTTTATGGATTACTAGATGTCGTCATATAACAATAAAATATTTATAGAATCCGTGCAGTTTCTTTTTTTTGCTCACTAGATGTCGCCATATAACATGTGCATGATACGAATTGACTGACTACAGCGACCTTTGAGTTAGACGGATTTTTAATGGCAACTCATAATCGTTTTAAAATTCGACATCTAAATTTTATCGACTTTTTCGACATTTTTTGTGTCTCTACGTGTCTGTCCCTCTATTACTGGTTAAGTAACTATTTACTCTATGGTGAAAGAGTAAAACAAACATCCATACATCCATACATCCATACAAGCTTACGCATTTCATTTATGAAATTAGTACAGAAGTACGGATTAGTAAGGGTGTGAAGGTAACTCTGTCTGTCTGTCTGTTTGTCGGAGTCACTAACTTGTGGTGTTTCTTACCCTTTATCATTTGTAAAACTTGTGCACTTAATGCGTTCTTAACTTTTCTCTCTTCGATTGGTATGTCCGGTTGATTTTGATTTGTGATTTCGAACTGAAAATGACTCTCCCAGTGAATGAAATAATGCTGTCTCAACACTTTGTTTCCGCACACTGCACAACTGTATGGTCTTTTTTTGAAATTTAGTTCCTAAAAAAAAAAACGTACGTATATTTGACATAAAAGAAAAATTTGGCTAGAAACGCTAGAGCTGTTAACCAAACGGTCGCTGGTTCGAATCCCGCTAGGGGCAAATGTTTATGTGTTAATATTTCACCTTTGCACCTCAGTCATGGATTTTTTGTATTTATAATATTTATTTTATTTTACTTATTAGGAAGCCAACACAATATACAACAATCCATACACTTATTCACATTTAAACATCTCTTACAATATTGTATACTCCCAGTTAAAGGCTAACTCAACATGGATTAAAAACGAACACAAAAGACATTTTCTGATTTTTTTTTTAGTTTTTTTTTTTAATATATATGTATTTATAAAAAAAAAATGTAATGTATGTAGTATTATCAACTGTTACTATCTGGTGTCCATAATACAAGCATTGGTTGCTTATTGTGGAACTAATTGGTGCTGTGTGGAACTAGATGGCACTGTGTGGAACTAGATGACACTGTGTGGAACTAGATGGCACTGTGTGGAATGTGTGAAGATATTTATTTATTTACTAGCTGTTGCCCGCGACTTCGTCGGCGTTAAAAAAGATAAAAAGTAGCCTATCACGTGTGCCGTACTTCTAAATGTTTATCTACCAAGTTTCATGAGAATCAGTTGATTCGTTTAAGAGTTATGGAGGAACATACATACATACATACATACATACATACATAGAGACAAAAATTGTAAAAATGGTAAATTTAGTTTCAGTATCACGTATAGAGCCTAATAATATATACACGATATTTCTGAAAACAAAGTCAATTACTCCATGACCGACCCCTACACATTTATTATTAGTATTGATTATTATGAAAAAATTAATACAAATGCAGAAGTATTACGTTCAAATATGTAGGTATTGTATGTTCCTCCATAACTCTTAAACGAATTAAATGATTCTCATGAAACTTGGTAGATAAACATTTAAACATACGGAACACAGGATAGGCTACTTTTTTCTTTTTCAACGCGGACGAAGTCGCGGGCGCACGCTAGTACTATAATAAATCACAAATATACAACCCTCACATACAGGAAAATTACAAGCACAATGAAACTAGCTGTTTCACGCGACTTCGTCCGCGTAACTTTTATGAAACATAGCCTATGTTAGTCGCTGATAATATAGCTTTCAAACAGGTGAAAGAATTTTTCAAATCGGTCCACTAGTTTCGGAGCCTATTCAATTCAAACAAACAAACAAATCTTTCCTCTTTATAATATTAGTATAGACTATAAAGAGAACTCTAACACTCACGTCATTTTCTTCCTGCGAACTTTTCTCCTTATTTATAACCCTTATGGACACGAAGGTTTTTGCAATGTGATAAGTTTGAATGTGATTGCAGAGCGCTGAATGTGTATCGAAAATCGTTTGGCACACCGGACAAGTGTTCGGTTTTATATCGTGTAAGATAAAATGGTAAACGTACCTGAAAAAAAAGGGGTTTTGGTTCTATAAAACATAACGTCAGAGTTTCAGAAGAACAGAGATTCAGAAGGACAGAGTTTCAGATGAATAGAGATTCATAACGTCCGAAATCAGTAGGACATAGTTTCATAACATCAGAGTTTCGAAACGTCAGGGGTAGAGTTTCAAAAGGACAGAGTTTCAAAAGGTCAGCGTTTCAAAAGGTTCAGAGTTCAGGTTCAAAACATATTGTAGCCTGTAACGCGTAACGTGTGATATGTGACATTTGATTTTACTCTCCCATAACGTTTCATATCCCGTACTTATATATAAAAATCAATTCCAATTTCCTAAAACTTACGTTCTGTACGATCTAAATTTTCTACAGCACTTGGTACAATTGTACATTTTTTCCGAACCCGGTTCATGCATCTTTCTGAAAATGAAAATATATTATAATAATTGCATTATTTTTAAATGAACAATGGAAACAAGCTTCAATGCGATTGCATGGTTAAACTAGACAATGCGCGCGACTTTGTCCGCGTAACTTTAATGAAACATAGCCTATGTTAATCACTGATAATATAGCTTCCCAACAGTGAAAGAATATTTCAAATCGGTCCACTAGTTTCGGAGCCTATTCAATTCATACAAACAAACAAATCTTTCCTCTTTATAATATTAGTATAGTAAGAATACTACTATACTAATACTATACTAGCTATACTAGCTGGTGCCCGAACCTTCGTTTACGTTGAAAAAGAAAATATATGAGTAATAACGCCTGACATTGTCTTTTGTTACTTGACGGGGACGTTCAAGTATTACTTAACGCAATTTGTGGGGAGGGTGGTTCTTGTAAAACGTTACGATGCGTTACAAGGGCAGGAGGGAAGGGGGGGGGGGCGAAAATCTTAAAAAATTGCGTTACGTACTGTAATAATATATTATTATATTAGAGTACGTAACGCAATTTTAATAATTTTAATTTTAATAGTGCTTATAAGCACTATAAGCCCTGTAATATAAGCACCGGACTGGCTATCGCATACAAATTGCACATAATTTCCTGTACCATTTGGAACGCCGCCGTACGAAAGTACGGATAACTAACTTTGACGTTTGTGTATTTTTATTCCATAGATAATGTCTGTTTAATATATTTGTTGATGTCTTAGGGAGTGTTCAAGTTTAAGCGGACGCTTGAGTTTAATACACGAGGAAATGTGTATTCTGCAAAAGTTCCACAAGCAATTTTAATTGTTGCATGACTAGTTTTAGTTCCATGCACATACGCTCCATAGCCTACAGCGCAAAAGTGGCGTTTTTCAAATAGACATAAAAATAATTTGACAGCAGCATCTCCATCAGTGGTATATATTACTAACTAGCTGGTGCTCGCGACTTCGTCCGCGTTGAAAAGTACAAAACGCCATCTAAAAATATCACCAAGCAGTTGTCATGTTAGTCGCTTCACTTGTTTTTGGATAGATTGCGCTATCTCCCGGGCGAAGCCGCTAGTGTTTACTTTTATTTTAGATTTCCCGTAGGAATGAAGCATTTTCCCGCCGTAAAAAGTAGCCTATGTTCATCACGGATAATGTCGGCTTCTAATGGTAAAAGAATTTTTCAAATCGGTTCACTGATTTCGGAGCCTATTCAATACAAACAAACAAACAATCAAATCTTTCCTCTTTATAATATTAGTATAGAGTAGTATAAATATACACTTGATAAACGAGCTTAAAGGTAATAATAAAAAAAATAGTAATATAGAAAATCGTAATTTTGTAGAAATTATTTATTATTATTAATGTCGCTGTCATAATCGATCTCTGACGAATCGTCGTCAGAGCTGCCTTCTGACAGACTACTCTCTTCATCTTGTTCAACGTGTTCTTGTGTTTCTTCGCCGTCATCTGTAATTGAATATTTAATCGGCAGAATTAAGCTACCCGAGATGCACACGACTTGACCTGACTGCTTTGGACTTGACGGACCTGGGCCCGTATTCTCTAAGTGTGGTTTTGCTGTGGTTATAGACTCGACAATTGTCTACTTTGGTATTCACTAAGCACATGTCAAAATGTCTACGACGTTTTTTCCATAGTTATACATGTCGATGAAGTTATTGGCGCGTTATTGTGTGCTTTTTAGTTTGACAAAGTACTATTTCTTATTTAATGTCGACACGTTTTTAAAAACCACAGATTGAGAATAGGCCCGCTGTTTTGGAAAACTAAGAAAAATTATAGACTTGACTTGACTTGACTTGACTTCGACTTGACTGACTAGTCTCAGGATCTGCTATTTTTGATTTTTTAATTTCAATTTTGCCTTTTTTTGTTTAAAAAAAGGCTATTACAAATTGCCCAGGCAACACATAGGCCAGATAACAGTATGAAATTCACAAATTATTCAGTTTAAAGCTTTGTTATAAGGATATTAGAGCTGACAAGATAGGCAAATGCTGTATTGAATGATTTTTGGGCTATTATGGGCTTCTTGTTGCTTTTTCAGCTACTATTCAGCTATTATGTTGCTACTATACAGCCTAAAGCAATTTATTTTGGGCCCAAATTGCTTGGATAACGGCTGATAACGGCAAAGAATATTCAGCCATTCTGTGTTGCTTGGGTGCTATTTTTACTAATGACACTGGCAAAATCATCGGAGAAGATCTGATGGAGCCAAGACATTAAAAGAGAAGAAGAAGAGATGCACACGTTAAGAAGAAGTGTCACTGGCAAAAATTCTTCCATACCTTCAATACTTCCGCTGCTATCCGTTATGCTGGTAATTGATGGGGGTGTTTGTTCGCCCTCGAACCATTTAAATATATATTTGTTCTCTTTTTCTTCCCATCCCCATTCCCCAGTCAGTGGGCAATAATTGCGAAGGGTATTGAAAATGTGCATGGCTCCAAAGATGTCCTATATATGTCGTGCGCAATAAATGCTGGCGTAACTCGGATTTGCAAGGAGGAAAAATTGCTCCATCGATACGCGTTTTCAGTTTGAGCATATCGTTCTTGTTATTAACTTTGTAATTTCTTATAAATGTCGATACACGTGTAGCGTCGACATCGTTGATCGTTTTGAATCCGTACAGGCGGCAAACAAATTCTTCGATCGTTTCGAATTCTTCGTCCAATGTACAATTCGGAATATTTGTGATATTACTCAATGCTCGCATATATGGGGGCGATTTTCGCAATAATTGCAAAGGCTTATATTTCCCTTTTCGGTAAAATGCAGTGTTAAAATCACAACCCGGTAATGCAGAGCACAAGTTGGTTCCCAATTTTTCATATAATATTAACAAATCTTTGTGAATTTCCGGAACCAATGTGCATTGTAATTTTTTAAATCGTTTTGGAGAGCACTCATATTGCCAAGCATTACGATAAAAATATCCGTGTCAGAGCATCTTATAGTAACGTGAGCATCGAAATCTACCTTCCAAATGTGGAATACAATTTTGGTATCAGCTTCTTCGTGATTCGGACAAGATAGATTACCATCAATGGTTCTTACAACTTTATTATCTTTCACTTCATATTTATAACAAAGCTCGTAGTTAACATAGATTGTTTTATTGCCTACGTAGCTACTCATATAATTATTTTCCCAGTCGTAACAAAGAAATTCCACCAAGGCAGATTTGAAATAAG
This sequence comes from Synanthedon vespiformis, assembly GCA_918317495.1. Lineage (NCBI taxonomy): Eukaryota > Metazoa > Arthropoda > Insecta > Lepidoptera > Sesiidae > Synanthedon > Synanthedon vespiformis. The sequence goes on along the minus strand of OU906975.1, from coordinate 980,964 downwards.
TATTCTTTAATTCGTTAGCAAAATTAGCTGGACGTACTTGATCTGGGCCATTGATATGGTACTTTTGACCTCTTATCCTCCCTTTTAGCAAGTGCTCATTATCTTTTATCGATGGCGAAAAGTAACGGTCGAAAGCAATTTCAATAATGCGTGCATTATTTTTAGTAAACATTTGAAGCAGCTTTTTTGAAATATTTTCAAACGTTGACGGAACATCTTTTAATGCATGCAGCATAAAGAAACCATCATAAATTAATACGTCACATATTCTCCTTTTGTAGTATTTTTAGTAAAACTGAAACGTCTATGAATTTTCCCACTGCTTTGAAATATGCCATCATTATGTGAAATGATCCGATATGAATAAATATGTTATCAAATTGTGGTTTTTCCATACTTTGAATCTGCAATGCGACTTAGGCAATAGCTAAATCGTATGTTACTTGCATATATTTTTCATTGCATTCTAAAGCAACTTGTTGGCTTTGTTTCATCGTTTCCATAACAACTGCTGTATTCGTTGGAGAAGAATTTATTGTCGTTAAGTATGAAATTTTTTGTTTGCAACTGGTATCGTGATAAATCATGCTATTGAATCCTACCCATGATGGAGTATTTGGCAATTTAAAAAATGAGAAAGTACCCGAGCGAGATCAAGATGTTTCAATGAGCAAAGATTTTCAGGAATATACAATCGCAATGAATTTACGAGAGGCTCCAAAAGATTCACGTAATTTTAGTTTTTTATTGTAATCGGTTCCAATTCAAACGTTATTGCATCAAAAAGTCTCAGTATCTACTGCATTCGTGATATCCGTGATATTTTCGAAATCTTGAGGGGGATCGTTTGTGGAATCCTGCTGTTGTGAGTCTTTGTGAATGATGTGGAATGTATCCACATCATTTTTGACTAAAAATCCTGTGTAGGGTTTAACAAGTTTTTTATTGTTCATAGATACAACGGAAATTTCTTTTGGAAATTTCTCTTTTAATCTCTTCTCCAAATGAAAGTATGAAATGAAAATGAATGCCGAGAAGTCTTTATTCGCTGCACGACCTATACGTCTGTATTTAAAATTACAAAATAAAATTTGTGCAGTGTTAATTACTTAAAACAATATCTAGTCATTAAAATAAAATAATTAGGAGCTATTTGTTGGAACATAATAAACAAGAATGGCATTTCGAACTCCCCTCCGCCCCCTTAAGCGATATGTTTTGTGTCACCAAGCTTACGGTATCTCAATTCAGTAATGCCAGGGCCCTTAGCCAAGAGCACAATGCAAACGGGAGCGTTACGCTTATTAACGAAACGATAGAAAATAAAGCCCGGTGATTGGTTGTTGTAACGCCCACATAAAATTTTGACCAATCATCGGGCTTTGTTTTCTGTCGTTTCGTCAATCTACAACGCTCCCGTTTGCACTGGGTGCTCTTGGCTAAGGGCCCAGCAGTGATAGTGAATATCTTTTCGACCAACGAAAACGAAAAGCAAAAACGGAGGAGGTACTCAATTCGACGCGTATATTTTTATTTTATGTATGATCACGCATAACTTTTGACAGGGTAGTCCGATTTTGATAATTCTTTTTTTATTTGCAAGGGTGCACCCCCAAGGGGGTTCCATTTTAATTTGTAAAAAAAATTCCAACCCTAAGGGTAGGAAAGGGTAGCGTATAACCACGCATAACTTTTTACAGAGTAGTCCGATTTTGATAATTCTTTTTTTATTTGCAAGGGTGCACCCCCAAGGGGGTTCCATTTTAATTTGTAAAAAAAATTCCAACCCTAAGGGTAGGAAAGGGTAGCGTATAACCACGCATAACTTTTTACAGAGTAGTCCGATTTTGATAATTCTTTTTTTATTTGCAAGGGTGCACCCCCAAGGGGGTTCCATTTTAATTTGTAAAAAAAATTCCAACCCTAAGGGTAGGAAAGGGTAGCGTATAACCACGCATAACTTTTTACAGAGTAGTCCGATTTTGATAATTCTTCTTTTATTTGCAAGGGTGCACCCCCAAGGGGGTTCCATTTTAATTTGTAAAAAAAATTCCAACCCTAAGGGTAGGAAAGGGTAGCGTATAACCACGCATAACTTTTTACAGAGTAGTCCGATTTTGATAATTCTTTTTTTATTTGCAAGGGTGCACCCCCAAGGGGGTTCCATTTTAATTTGTAAAAAAAATTCCAACCCTAAGGGTAGGAAAGGGTAGCGTATAACCACGCATAACTTTTTACAGAGTAGTCCGATTTTGATAATTCTTTTTTTAATGGATAGGGTATATCTCGAAGTTGGTCTCGTATAAATTTTACAAAAGGGTGGGAAAATAGGGATGGGAAAATAAAAAAATTAAGCATGTAGTAAATATTAGATTTTAGCCACAAAAAAACATAAAATAAAAATTTTTAACAAAAAATAAAACCGTCGAAAAAACTGAAAAGCATGAAATAATCTTATTATTTTACCTGAGTAATTTTGAGTAGGCGCCAAACAAGCAAAAATTACGCAAAGAGTGACGCGCGGCGGCGACTCAAAATTACTTAGGTCAAATAATAAGATTATTTTATGCTTTTCAGTTTTTTCGGCGCTTTTATTTTTTGTTAAAAAGTTTTATGCTTGCTGTATTAATTTATGTAGGCGCTGATATATATATAAGTTCATGCGACCAGCTGACGCAGAATCCACCCTCCGCGGTGTAGCGGACTATTTTTTTTCACGTCACTAAGACGTCAACTGTGTATGATAAAAGTTTCAGACGGCGTACTATTACTTTTTTTTTTTTTACAACTTTCACAGCCTCTCACACCTACACCCACCACTACTTCAGTAGCTGACTTTCAGATCACGGACTGTCGGTTCGAGATCTACCACCGATATCAAAATCAGGCGGCTTACTATGATTTTTAATAAGTAATAAGTAAGTAATAAGTGAGTAATACAATATAATACAATGATAAAAAAATATATAAATTTAATTGTTTTAATCACTTGCTTTCGCTGCCATTGATCGGAACTGTATTATATTAAAGAAAATCATTTTAATATTATAATTATTTAATATATTTAATTAATTTACAATGCATGTAATTGTTGATTGGAAATAAAAAGGCTTTATTATTATTATATATATTATTAAGTGAGTAATAAGTACGTAAAAATAAGTAATAAGTAAGTAATAATAAGTACTAAGTAAGTAATAAGTAATAATAAGTAAGTAATAAGTAATAATAAGTAAGTAATAAGTAATAATAAGTAAGTAATAAGTAATAATAAGTAATAAGTAATAATAAGTAATAAGTAATAAGTAGTAATAAGTAATTAGTAAGTAATAAGTAATCATAATTAATAAGTAAGTAGTAAAAAGTAATAAGTAGTAATAAGTAATTAGTAAGTAATAAGTAATAAATAAGTAATAAGTAATAATAAGTAAGTAATAAGTAATAAGTAAGTAATAAGTAATAAATAAGTAATAAGTAATAACAAGTAATAAGTAATAAGTAAGTAATAAGTAATAACAAGTAATAAGTAAGTAATAAGTAATAACAAGTAATAAGTAATAATAAGTAATAAGTAAGTAATAAGTAATAAATAAGTAATATGTAAGTAATAAGTAAGTAATGAGTAATAATAAGTAATAAATAAGTAATAAGTAAGTAATATGTAAGTAATAAGTAAGTAATAAGTAGCGTAGGCTACTTTTTACCGCGAGAAAATGCTTCATTCCTACGGGAAATCTAAAATAAAAGTAAACACTAGCCGCTTGGCCCGGTAGATAGCGATCTATCCAAAATACCGTAGATGGCGTTTTATACTTTTCTACGCGGACGAAGTCGCGAGCACCAGCTAGTATAGAATAATTTAAAACTATTTTCTAAAATTAGTCAAATAGCGGATTTCAACTACTAATTAATAATTAATAGAGTAAAATATCCGTAAAAAGATCCGCCAAAAAGGACACGGATACGGATATACGGCAAATCACTAGTACTATGCGTTTCAAATGAGAATAGGATCGCACTTGCTGCAAACTTCACATGTACGGAGTCATCATAGTAATGTCGTCAAAAAAATCCGAATAACAATAAATATTTTTTATCTAATATTATAAATGTGAATTGGTTTGTTTATTACGCTTTCATGCAAAAACTACTGAACCGATCACCATTAAATTTTACATACACGTTGTCTGGGACACCAGAAAGGACATAGGGTACCTTTCATCGTTCAACGCGGACGATGTCGCGGTCACCAGCTAGTATATAATAACTATTAAGTAATTAAACTATAAGTGTAAATTACAGTACGATTTAAATCTTATTTATACGATCTTTTCGGCTTTGGTTTTATGTAGCAAAGCCCTTAAGTTTGCTAACGCGTCTCCACGAGATAAGTAATTCTTTTATGGGTCAATGTTATACGATTTTATAATAAACTACCTTAATAAATAAACCACACTACAAAAATAATAAAAATAATAATTAATTCTTGGCTTGTTTTTTTTGCACTCCGTACACATTAGTAATGAAGTTCGTGAGAAATGCCGAGCAAAATGCGAATTTCCAGTCCTATTCTCATTTGACACGCATAGTATATATATACTACGTCAATGGTCAATGGTTACGTTATATTTGAACGCCCCCTTCGATGGATATATAAAAGAAAAGACTCACATTTCAACCTCTGAACTAACGCCATGTTTTTGTTTGTTATATGTTCGCTTAGTAGGATGTAACTGCTGTCTGTGTCGCGCATACGCCTTATGAAATCCTTGGAACGAACATTTCTTGCATCTGTAAATCTTCCTTTCCATCTTTCTCAATTTTATCTTCCCCTCTGAGCTTAGGAATTTCCTTGCACTGCTCTCTATTATTCCATTCAAATTTGCATCAAATTTAGTCTCATCTTCTTGCTTTTTTAACACATCTGTTTCAGTTTTAATGATGACACCAATATTCGTGTCATCGTCTGCTTCGAAATGATCGTTAGACTTTTTAGACTTGGACGCCTCAAATATGCGAGTCAAAACTTCGTTACAATCGTCAGACTCCCTTTTGATAACCAAGTCGTCTACATAAAGCTCCTCGTCTATTTCCAGCTCGAAGTCGTCGCCAATTTCTTCTTTTATTACACTCAAATCGAATTTGACGCCGGTTTCTTTTTCAACTATATTCCTTATATGTTCATCGTTAACATATATATCATTTAAATTTTCATTAGTCACTTTCAAATTTTCATTCGCAACTTCTTTAATATATATTTCTTTTATAGTTTGCGAATTTTCATTAATCACTTTCAAGTTTTCATTCGCAACTTCATTTGAGGTCTTTTGAGGCTTTTTCAAGTAAACTTTAGGTTCGACAAGGTTTTTATTAATTTTTGTACTATCGATGACAACATAATCTTCTTTATTTTTTTGTATAGATTCAACGGCATCTTTGCTTTCTTTTTTATTGTTTGTTTCTTCTTCAGAGTCTGATATATCTATTATTTCTATCACATCTTTCCGAGAACTATCGTCAATCAGTATGAGGTCATCGTCGTATGTCTCGTCTATTACGAGTTCATTTTGTTCGTCGTCCGTTTCATTTTGTGCGCTTTTGGAACTTTCTAAATTTTTGTTATTCGTTGCAATTGTTGTATTTTTAATAAAGTCATCAATAGATAAATTATGTTCGTTAGCCTTCTTTTCAATTTCTACTTTATTTGATTTTGCATTATTAATTATTTTGTTACTGTCTTCGTTATTTTTGACTTTGTTAGTTATGGCATTTTTTTGTTTATTAATTGCAGCTGAAAAATGAAAGCCTAATAAGGCTTTTTTTAAATAAGATTAATTAGATAGGTAAGATAGTAGCAGTATATAAGTGTTACGTTCAAGTAATACGTAACGTAATTTTTGAAGATTTTTGAGCCACCGCATGTAACGCGCCGGACGTTTTTCTGTACCCTCCCTAAACGTTACGTTTAGGATCAAGTTTACCAAGTGACCATTTTTACCAAAGAAAAGGGTTGCCAACTTGGGAGAACTAAATAAAAATGACGTACAACACATTCGAGGGATTACCCTCCCGCCCCTGTAACGCGTCGTAACCGTTACGGTTTACATGTGTACCCCCTCCCCTCCCCCCAAATTGCGTTACGTATTACTTGAACGTGCCCTAATGGGACAAACTGTATGGCAGATGGAGGTTCTTTTTCATTCTTTATTTAAAGTAGACAGACAGACTGACCGGAATCATAAAAAAATCGTACACTTTTTTATGGTAAGGTCGACACAGATTGACCGGAATCATAAAAAAAATCGTACACTTCTTTTTTATGTTAAGGTCGACAGACAGATTGACCGGAATCATAAAAAAGTCGTACACTTTTTTATGTTAAGGTCGACAGACAGATTGACCGGAATCATAAAAAAATCGTACACTTTTTTATGTTAAGGTCGACAGACAGATTGACCGGAATCATAAAAAAATCGTACCCTTTTTATGTTAAGGTCGACAGACAGATTGACCGGAATCATAAAAAAATCGTACACTTTTTTATGTTAAGGTCGACAGACAGATTGACCGGAATCATAAAAAAATCGTACACTTTTTATGTTAAGGTCGAAAGGACAGACTGACGGTCCACTTGATGGTATGTGGTCACGTACGCCTTTAATACGAGCAAAAGCCACAGGTGCTGCAAGTTTGGCATCCCTCACTCACTCAACGAAACACTAAAGCACACGTGTTGTTATTTCACTGTGGTCTTAACCCATTCATTGCCAAGGACTCGCCTGGCGAGTTCACTAAAATCGCATACTGGGGGCTTAGAACTCGCCAGGTGAGGCCAAACTATTTATCGGTTTTTATTTATTTATTTATTTAATAGCTAACCTTACAGCATTTATTATTTAACAAATATATAAAATAGATAGATTATTTTATATTTTTATATAGCCTATTACAAGGTTAGGCATCTTAAATTTTCTAAGTACAAAAAAAAAGTGCTAGTACCTAATTAAAAAAAAATGATAACAATATACATACAATACACATCTATAAGTGTATTGTATTTCTTCAAAAATACTAGGAATTAATGTAAAACACAACTTATTCATTCAAAAACCACTTTGAAGTGTGGATATATGCAATTCAAAAGCCGCGTCGCGAGTCTATTCTCCTCATTCGTACGGCCGACGACTCACTACACGAGTTCAACATATTATATCGCTGGCCATTCATGAGACATGAAATTTTTGGTGCGGCAATGAATGTGTTAAGTAAGAGTGTGGTCTTGCCCTTACCACTCATCAAGCGGATTCGTGAAAAAATACTATATTAATTAAAAAATATATATGTATAAAAAAATACTCACATATATCCATTAAATCATTACTAGGCCATTTCTGTAATATTGCTTTCGGTATAATGACCTGAAATAATAATAATAATAATAACAATAAATATCTTCACACATTCGACACAGCAGCATCTAGTTCCACACAGCACCATCTAGTTCCACACAGCATCAACTAGTTCCACACAGCACCATCTAGTTCCACACAGCACCATCTAGTTCCACACAGCACCATCTAGTTCCACACAGCATAAACTAGTTCCACACAGCATCAACTAGTTCCACACAGCACCATCTAGTTCCACACAGCACCATCTAGTTCCACAAAGCATAAACTAGTTCCACACAGCATCAACTAGTTCCAAACAGCACCATCTAGTTCCACACAGCATAAACTAGTTCCACACAGCACCATCTAGTTCCACACAGCATCAACTAGTTCCACACAGCACCATCTAGTTCCACACAGCATCAACTAGTTCCACACAGCACCATCTAGTTCCACACAGCACCATCTAGTTCCACACAGCACCATCTAGTTCAACACAGCACCATCTAGTTCCACACAGCACCATCTAGTTCCACACAGCACCATCTAGTTCCACACAGCATCAACTAGTTCCACAATAAGCAACTAATGCTTGTATTATGGATACCAGACAGTTGATATACTACATACATTACCTTTTTTGTAAATACATACATATTGTAAATACAAAATATCCATGACTCAGGTACAAAGGCAAAATGTTAACACGTAAACATTTGCCCCTAGCGGGATTCGAACCCTCAACTGTTTGGTTAACAGCCACTAGACCAAATGTGCCCTTAAAAGGGAAGTAATATTTTTTTGAACAACATTCATACATCCTCATTTTGCTGTATTTCAAAGGAAAATAAAAATATCTCATCTAGTGCTTTCAAAACTTCGGGGCGAACGTAGAAAAAAAAAATAGAACTGAACCCTCTTTTTCTTACCAAGCACTTTAAAACATTACTACATATTATATATAACTTTCGCTACACGTCTGGATGTTGGCCAAGAGCAAACCTATTTTATTTTTTATTTTTTTTTATGTTAAGGTCGACAGACAGGCTGACGGTCCACTTGATGGAAGGTGGCTACCGTCGCCTATAACACAAGCAACGCCATAAGTGCTACAAGTGCGCTGCTGACCATAGAAGGATTAAGGATAAGGGATAAGGAAGGGAAGGGGGTAATGGGCTCTGGTATCCCTTACTCACTCACCGAAACACAACAGCACATATTAAAAAAAATATTAATAAAAATTATTAAATTAATATTATTAATTAATTATTATTAATTATTATTATTAAATTTAAAAAAAAAAAATTAAAAAAAATATTTTTTTTTTTTTTTAATATTTAAATTTAATATTTAAAAAAATATCTTACCATATCGTGGAAAGTCCTGTTCCTTGTCTCTATTTTGTCGTGGCAAAACTTCATGTGATATTTGGCCGAGACGTCGTCGGGAAAGACGACGGGAACTGTGCAAAGGGAGCATTTGGGCACCATAGCAAAGTGTACGCTGTGTGCCGACAGATGCTCCATTAGCATGCACTGCTTTGGCAACAACTCAGAGCATATCTGGAAGCCATTATAAAGGGAATTAAGGGCTGGGGGATTCAACACAGACATTAATATTAATAAAAATTAAGATAAAATAAGAACTAAGGAACCCTAAAGAGAAACTAAAGATGCTCCATTAGCATGCACTGCTTTGGCAACAACTCAGAGCATATCTGGAAGCCATTATAAAAGGAATTAAGGGCTGGGGGATTCAACACAGACATTAATATTAATAAAAATTAAGATAAAATAAGAACTAAGGAACCCTAAAGAGAAACTAAAGATGCTCCATTAGCGTGCACTGCTTTGGCAACAACTCAGAGCATATCTGGAAGCCATTATAAAGATAATTAAGGGCTGGGGGATTCAACACAGACATTAATATTAATAAAAAATAAGATAAAATAAGAACTAAGGAACCCTAAAGAGAAACTAAAGATGCTCCATTAGCATGCACTGCTTTGGCAACAACTCGAGAGCATATCTGGAAGCCATTATAAAGGGAATTAAGGGCTGGGGGATTCAACACAGACATTAATATTAATAAAAATTAAGATAAAATAAGAACTAAGGAACCCTAAAGAGAAACTAAAGATGCTCCATTAGCATGCACTGCTTTGGCAACAACTCAGAGCATATCTGGAAGCCATTATAAAGATAATTAAGGGCTGGGGGATTCAACACAGACATTAATATTAATAAAAATTAAGATAAAATAAGAACTAAGGAACCCTAAAGAGAAACTAAAGATGCTCCATTAGCATGCACTGCTTTGGCAACAACTCAGAGCATATCTGGAAGCCATTATAAAGGGAATTAAGGGCTGGGGGATTCAACACAGACATTAATATTAATAAAAATTAAGATAAAATAAGAACTAAGGAACCCTAAAGAGAAACTAAAGATGCTCCATTAGCATGCACTGCTTTGGCAACAACTCAGAGCATATCTGGAAGCCATTATAAAGGGAATTAAGGGCTGGGGGATTCAACACAGATATTAATATTAATAAAAATTAAGATAAAATAAGAACTAAGGAACCCTAAAGAGAAACTAAAGATGCTCCATTAGCATGCACTGCTTTGGCAACAACTCAGAGCATATCTGGAAGCCATTATAAAGGGAATTAAGGGCTGGGGGATTCAACACAGACATTAATATTAATAAAAATTAAGATAAAATAAGAACTAAGGAACCCTAAAGAGAAACTAAAGATGCTCCATTAGCGTGCACTGCTTTGGCAACAACTCAGAGCATATCTGGAAGCCATTATAAAGATAATTAAGGGCTGGGGGATTCAACACAGACATTAATATTAATAAAAATTAAGATAAAATAAGAACTAAGGAACCCTAAAGAGAAACTAAAGATGCTCCATTAGCATGCACTGCTTTGGCAACAACTCAGAGCATATCTGGAAGCCATTATAAAGGGAATTAAGGGCTGGGGGATTCAACACAGACATTAATATTAATAAAAATTAAGATAAAATAAGAACTAAGGAACCCTAAAGAGAAACTAAAGATGCTCCATTAGCATGCACTGCTTTGGCAACAACTCAGAGCATATCTGGAAGCCATTATAAAGGGAATTAAGGGCTGGGGGATTCAACACAGACATTAATATTAATAAAAATTAAGATAAAATAAGAACTAAGGAACCCTAAAGAGAAACTAAAGATGCTCCATTAGCATGCACTGCTTTGGCAACAACTCAGAGCATATCTGGAAGCCATTATAAAGGGAATTAAGAGCTGGAGGATTCAACACAGACATTAATATTAATAAAAATTAAGATAAAATAAGAACTAAGGAACCCTAAAGAGAAACTAAAGATGCTCCATTAGCATGCACTGCTTTGGCAACAACTCAGAGCATATCTGGAAGCCATTATAAAGATAATTAAGGGCTGGGGGATTCAACACAGACATTAATATTAATAAAAATTAAGATAAAATAAGAACTAAGGAACCCTAAAGAGAAACTAAAGATGCTCCATTAGCATGCACTGCTTTGGCAACAACTCAGAGCATATCTGGAAGCCATTATAAAGGGAATTAAGGGCTGGGGGATTCAACACAGACATTAATATTAATAAAAATTAAGATAAAATAAGAACTAAGGACACCTAAAGAGAAACTAAAGATGCTCCATTAGCATGCACTGCTTTGGCAACAACTCAGAGCATATCTGGAAGCCATTATAAAGATAATTAAGGGCTGGGGGATTCAACACAGACATTAATATTAATAAAAATTAAGATAAAATAAGAACTAAGGAACCCTAAAGAGAAACTAAAGATGCTCCATTAGCATGCACTGCTTTGGCAACAACTCAGAGCATATCTGGAATCCATTATAAAGATAATTAAGGGCTGGGGGATTCAACACAGACATTAATATTAATAAAAAATAAGATAAAATAAGAACTAAGGAACCCTAAAGAGAAACTAAAGATGCTCCATTAGCATGCACTGCTTTGGCAACAACTCAGAGCATATCTGGAAGCCATTATAAAGATAATTAAGGGCTGGGGGATTCAACACAGACATTAATATTAATAAAAATTAAGATAAAATAAGAACTAAGGAACCCTAAAGAGAAACTAAAGATGCTCCATTAGCATGCACTGCTTTGGTAACAACTCAGAGCATATCTGGAAGCCATTATAAAGGGAATTAAGGGCTGGGGGATTCAACACAGACATTAATATTAATAAAAATTAAGATAAAATAAGAACTAAGGAACCCTAAAGAGAAACTAAAGATGCTCCATTAGCATGCACTGCTTTGGCAACAACTCAGAGCATATCTGGAAGCCATTATAAAGGGAATTAAGGGCTGGGGGATTCAACACAGACATTAATATTAATAAAAATTAAGATAAAATAAGAACTAAGGAACCCTAAAGAGAAAGTAAAGATGCTCCATTAGCATGCACTGCTTTGGCAACAACTCAGAGCATATCTGGAAGCCATTATAAAGATAATTAAGGGCTGGGGGATTCAACACAGACATTAATATTAATAAAAATTAAAATAAAATAAGAACTAAGGAACCCTAAAGAGAAACTAAAGATGCTCCATTAGCATGCACTGCTTTGGCAACAACTCAGAGCATGTCTGGAAGCCATTATAAAGAGAATTAAGGGCTGGGGGATTCAACACAGACTTTAATATTAATAAAAATTAAGATAAAATAAGAACTAAGGAACCCTAAAGAGAAACTAAAGATGCTCCATTAGCATGCACTGCTTTGGCAACAACTCAGAGCATGTCTGGAAGCCATTATAAAGAGAATTAAGGGCTGGGGGATTCAACACAGACTTTAATATTAATAAAAATTAAGATAAAATAAGAACTAAGGAACCCTAAAGAGAAACTAAAGATGCTCCATTAGCATGCACTGCTTTGGCAACAACTCAGAGCATGTCTGGAAGCCATTATAAAGAGAATTAAGGGCTGGGGGATTCAACACAGACTTTAATATTAATAAAAATTAAGATAAAATAAGAACTAAGGAACCCTAAAGAGAAACTAAAGATGCTCCATTAGCATGCACTGCTTTGGCAACAACTCAGAGCATATCTGGAAGCCATTATGAATAGAATGAAAGACTGAGATTCAACACAAGACATTATTATTAATAAGAACTCAGATAAAATAAGAACTTATACTTTTCTACGCGGACGAAGTCGCGAGCGCCGAGCACCAGCTAGTATTTTATAAAGTTAATAGGGCAAAGTCGCGTGCAGCAGTTAGTATCTGAATATATATATATACAAAATATACATACCTGACATGTAACATCCGAATTCGCCATATCCATATGCAATCTACTAAACAAGCTGTTGTGAAATTTCCTCGGACAGAAATTGCAATAAATCTGCCTCATCTCCGCTGGGCAAGCGTGTGCCTCTAAACACACATATTTTATGCCACAATCCTTGTGTTTTTTTGGCAAAAAATCCACGGGCTCATCCGATGGCACCGTGTGTTGCAACAATCTATGATTATTAATTGCGGAAGACTTGCATTTATATCCGCAAATATTGCACGTGAGAACGTCTGGTGCCAAAATTCCCACACGACTAAGTCTTGGCGCTAGACAATTGTGTCTGTAGTAAGCCGAACAATGAGTGAAAACTTTTAGGCACGTATCGCATTCATGCTTTTCGTGGTCCTCTAAATACTTGCAGCACTTCAAGCAACATCCTAGTATTAGAACCGCTTTTGGTTCGGGCTTTTCGCCTATGTACGCAATCATATTGCATTGTAAACTCACAGTTTCCACTGAAACTTTCAAATCTCCATCGTGAGTCTCTATGTGTTCCCTAAAGGGGTTTAAACGCCACCACCCCTTCGAGCAAACATAGCATTTGTAGGACGTTGGAGTCTCGATGGAGGAGAATTTAGATTTATTAGTGCTAAACCAATCGTGCCACTTGGATAACGCTTTTTGAATTGCCAACTCTTTTTTGGATTCCCTATGTCTTTCCGTCTCAAGTCTGCCCCAAGTGTTGCCAACTTCGATGGCTAGTTGCCGATCTGCGTAATTGGTGAATCCATTTCCGAGGACGGATATCGATTCCATAACTTGCCAAATTCTCTTTCTGTCAATTATTTTTTGTTTCGTTTTAAATTTGTATTCGTCCCTGTCTTCGTTGGGCATATCGATTTGTGTTTCGTCAATTTTCTCTTCTTTCACTTTTTCAACGGTTACGGCAACTTCAAAGTTCTTGACGGCCTGTTTGACATTTTTGGAGGTCATATTCTTCATCATACTGCTCACCTCTTGTACTGAATTCTGTAACACAATTATTTATTTATTTACCTTGATCACAAACCCAACAGCAAAACAAAAAACAACATAAACAGATACAATTCACTACTTATATTGCCAACTATATGGTTTACCATTTTTTCAATTTTTTTCTGTATTTATATTCCTCATCACTTTTAAACGAATTAAGTGATTTTCATGAAACTTGGTAGATAAACATTTAGATATCTTTTTTAACGCGAACGAAGTCGCGGGCAACAGCTAGTAAATAAATAAATAAATATAGTGGTCTCGTCCAGTCTTAAATGCATCTAAAAATATAAAAACACTAACTTCGTCCGCGTAACTTTCGTGTCTGTGTTTAGTAGTTGACATACCGACAGCAGCGCCACCTACCGGGTCCAATTGTATTTTTAAATCATCCAGGAAACCATCGAAATAGCCATATAAAATTTCAACCCAATCGGTGCAGCCGTTTCGAAGTTATATGTGAAAAAGATAAGTACGGAAGGATAATTCCTACTACCCGTTGTCCTATTACCCGTTTTCCCATAGGAATGAAGCATTTTCCGGCAGTAAAAAGTAGCCTATGTTCATCACGGATAATGTCGGCTTCTAATGGTGAAAGAATTTTTCAAATCGGTCCACTAGTTTCGGAGCCTATTCAATCAATCAACAACAACAACAACAACAACAACAACAACAACAACAACAACAAACAAACAAACAATCAAATCTCTCCTTTTTATAATATTAGTATAGACTAGCGGCCTGTTCCCGGCTTAAAAAGGCAATGTGTTGTATGTATGTTCCCTATACACTCCAAAACCGCTGGACCAATTTTGATGAAATTTTCAGACGATCTTCAGATTAGTCCAGCGGGTGATCCTGTGAAATTTGGTAGCAATCGGATAAGAAAAATGGACGCGAACGAAGTCGCGGGCAAAACCTAGTATGTACTAAGTAAGTAGGTACCTAGTTATATTAAACTTTCTCAAAGCTTATCTATTACAATTGGAGTTTTCTACCCATGTTTTTAAATACATTATTTTCTAGTTTTAATTATTTATTTATTTACAATTTTAAGGGCTAATATATAAAATAATATGTAAAATGATAATACTAAAAACCACTGAGGTTTAGTCTTGTGTTATCATTAGATTAATAGATACTATTAATTACAATTAATTATTAATAAATACCTACTTAGGTTAGGGTGTGGGTATTTCGTTTTTAAATATTACCTTTAGTTGAAACTAGCTGTTATAAAATACTAGCTGTTGCACGCGACTTCGTCCGCGTAACTTTGTAAATTATATACTAAAACCTTCCTTGAGAACCACTCTATACTCTATCCATTGGTGAAAACAGCATGAAAATCGGTGCAGTGGTTTTTGAGTTTATCATGAACAGACAAACGGACTTTGCTTTATAATTTATATTCCCAACAGTGAAAGAATTTTTCAAATCGGTCCAGTAGTTTCTGAGCCTATTCAATTCAAACAAACAAACAAATCTTGTCTCTTTATAATATTAGTATGTTAAAAATATAAATGTGGGTTAGGTATGTTGACGTAATTTTTAGGTTTTAATAAATAAGTCATGGTGTGGGTAATTTAGTACTAACAGATGTAGGTAGGTACCGTATCCAGTTAAATTTTTAATTAGATACATTCAATACGTATTTAGGTATTGATAATATAAACTAGTATTTGCCCGCGACTTCGTCCGCGTTCGATCACTACCAAACTTCACAGGATTACCCGCTAGACTAATTTGAAGGTTGAAAATTTCATCAAAATCGGTTCAGTGGTTTCGGAGTCCATAGGGAACCAACATACATACATACACACATCGCCTTTTATATGAGTATTTCTCAAAATAATGACGAAATGGTAGTCAAAATATTTACGAAATAATCCTTAGATGTAACTATAACAAATATATGTTTTCTATTTAGTTACATCTAAGGACTATTTCGTAACGATTTCGACTACCATTTCGTTATGTACATTTATTTTGAGAAATACTCACTCATATAAAATATTTAATTTATAAATACCTACCCAACCCAATACGAATAAACAAAATGGTGGCTACCTACCTGCAGACGTAGAATTTCAAAACAGTCGTCGTCCATCTCAATTTCAGTTCGGTGCATTAATATGCTTTTTCTACGATTTTTCGGCCGAGTTTCGTCCATTTTAAATAAAATTAACACTGTCCATAAGTAAATACATTAAAAAATCTGTAAACACAGCACTTTATTTAACACATTTCATTCAAGAAGTTAAAAAAAACCCTTTCGTTTCGAAGGTATGAAACAAACTCTTGTGTTGTGGCGCTGGCGACCTTCATTCATTTAGGAAGACTATTTATCGGCTCTCCCTTTCTAACCTGCTAATTTTATATGCGATACTAGCGCCGTAAGTGTTGTGACAGCTAAGTAAACATTGAATAGTATATGGTAGTATTATAAAGTCTCTACAATTTTGTCGGTAGTTTAATTAAAATCTAGAAATCAATATAATAAAACAATAATTAAATAGTTTGTATTTTATTTTATTTGATAAGTAAGTGTTGAGATTGCAATGAAACCAAGCCCTGAAACTTATTAAAAAGTAGTCTAGCGCCCTCTTATGTATGTGTGCGTGAGACAACTCACTAGTACTACAGATGTCAAAGAGGTTAGAAAATAGATTAAAATTAAGTGCGTGTAAAAGTTGAAATAACATAATACAGAAGTTAAAAATACAGAAGTTTAAAGATACAAGAAAATCTTTTAATTATCTCCTGCCGCCCAATAGGTTATGGGCCCAGGCACCGATGGATACAGACTGATATACACGCATAAAAGAAGTCGATTACCGTGATAAAGTCGGATTACATTACGCGCCATTACAGTGTGGCGGTAACAATAAAATTTCACAAAGAAAAACAGTCACGGTTTTACAGAAGAACATCGATAAATATGGACAAAAGAGACGGATCGTTAATGTTGAACAACAATAATTGGGAATCATGGAAATTCCAAACATCAATTGTTTTGAAATCTAAAGGATTATACGGCGCCATTACAGAAGCCCCGTGTGAAAATAAAGCTGAATCTATGTGGAATGATACTCGTGCACAAGAAATAATCGTCACTAGAGTTGAAGAAAATGTTTTGAGTTATTTATTGGCTTGCAAAAATGCACACGAGATGTGGCAAAAATTGGTGACAGTCTACGAGTCAAGGTCAAAGGTTGGCGTCCACTTACTTCAACAGAAATTTTACAATTTACAGTATGAACCTCCTGTGATAAACTTCATCTCAAAAACAGAAGTTTTGGTCGGCGAACTCAAATTACAAGGTGAAAATATATCGGATAGAATGGTATTAACTAAAATAATTATGAGTCTACCCGAAGACTATCGACATTTTTCATCAGCTTGGGAGTCGGTATCTGAGTCGGAACAAACATTGAAAAACTTAACAGCGAGACTACTTGTAGAAGAAGAGAGATTGTCAAAAACAGAGGAGAAGCCGCATTCATCGGCTTTGTTAGCCAAGGCACCGTACAGAAAAAGTGGAATAAAGAAAAGTCAAAGTGAGTGCATAAAAAAAGTGAGTGTTTGCTATCAGTGCGGTAAAAATGGTCATATTAAAAGAAATTGTCGTGAACGTAAATGTAATTATTGTGGTAAAACAGGACATTTGTATAATGAATGTTATCAACGTTTAAATAAAGATGAGGACACAGAAGAAACAAAAACAGGTGAAGACACAGAAGAAACGACAACAGATGAGGACACAGAAGAAACAACAACAGATGAAGACACAGAAGAAACAACCAACAGATACATCGATAATGATACAGAAGACAGACAACAGCACAACAGAAGAATACGACGAAGACCAAAATGGATGGAAGATTATTATACCAGTTTTGTTGCAATGGAAAGTAACGAATTGGCCTATGATAAAGTAATGAAAGGAAGCGACTCACAAGAATGGAAGAAAGCCTTATACAGAGAGATAGAAGCTATAGAAAGAAATAATACATGGATAGAAGTAAAAGGTGTTGATAAAAATAATAAAGTGATAGAAGCAAAATGGATTTTCAAAATTAAGAAAGGGGAAAATAACGAAGACTTATATAAAGCAAGACTTGTTGCGAGAGGATTTCAACAGAAAGACAACATAGATTATTCAGATATTTATGCACCAGTGCTTAAATTACCTACTTTGAGAATATTATTAGCTGTAGCTGTGAAGTACAAGTTAGATCTGATACAGATGGATGTGAAGAGTGCATTTTTATATGGAGATATTAAAGAAGAAGTGTATATTAAGATACCAGAGGGACCAAAAGAATATACAAACAAAATTTATAAATTACAGAAGTCGCTATATGGCTTAAAGAAGTCGCCTAGAAATTGGAATGACACATTTAACAAATTTATGATAGAAGAAGGATTCAAAAGAAGTAAGGCAGACTATTGCTTATACTACAAAAAGGAAGAGAAGTTTTATGTACTGCTGTATGTAGACGATTTACTCATTATATGCAAGGATAGGAACAAGATTGATAGACTGAAGACATCGCTACAGAATAAATTTCAAATGACAGACTTAGGAGAAAATAATATTAAATATTTAGGTATAAATATAAAAAGAAAAGGTGATAATATAGAACTTGATCAGATACAGTATTTAGAAGAGTTGTTGCAAAAATACCAAATGCAAGATTGTAATCCAGTTTCAACACCGATAGAAGCTAACTTAGAATTAACAAGAGAACCGAGTACAGACAAAAATATGGAACGTCGTTGCAGACAGCTGATTGGTAGCTTGATGTATGCTATGTTAGGAACAAGACCGGACATATGTTTTGCACTGTGTTATCTCAGCCGATATCAAGTATATGCGAGTGAATCTTTGTGGAAAGCTTTAAAACGGATTCTCAGATATATAAAAGGGACATTGAACTACAAACTTGTATACAGAGACAATGAAGAGGATTTACTTACTGGATATACAGATGCGGATTGGGCAGGAGATAAGAATGATAAAAAGTCAACTAGTGGATATCTAATGAAAGTTTTTGGTAACACAGTTTCATGGTGTTCATCTAAACAACAGTGTATAGCGCTCTCATCAACAGAGTCAGAATATATAGCTTTAGGCAAAGGAATTACAGAAGGTTGTTGGATAAGAAATATTATTAGGGAGTTAGGTTTAGAAATAGGAATATTTAAAGTTTTTGTTGATAATCAATCCGCTATTCATATTGCTAAAAATCCAGAACAGCATAAAAGATTGAAGCATATTGATTTAAAGTACCATTTTATTAGAGATAAGGTTAATAGGAATATAGTATCGTTGGAATATATTAATACTGAGCGACAGATTGCAGATTTGTTTACCAAACCCCTCGCTAAGATATTGTTTCAGAAGTTATGTTCAGAATTGTAATTTAGTTTATTTTTGTTTATTTTTATAGATGTAAGAACAGTAGTTTAGTAATAGATGTAAGAATATATTAGATTAGGAACAATTTGAAAAATAGAAGTTTAAGTTTTTTTTGTTATAGGAGTTACAGTTTTTTGGTTGGTTAATATTGTTTGCTTAGGTCTTGGTTTCCTTGAGGAAGGGTGTTGAGATTGCAATGAAACCAAGCCCTGAAACTTATTAAAAAGTAGTCTAGCGCCCTCTTATGTATGTGTGCGTGAGACAACTCACTAGTACTACAGATGTCAAAGAGGTTAGAAAATAGATTAAAATTAAGTGCGTGTAAAAGTTGAAATAACATAATACAGAAGTTAAAAATACAGAAGTTTAAAGATACAAGAAAATCTTTTAATTATCTCCTGCCGCCCAATAGTAAGTAATAGGTGTTAGTGATTTGTAAATTGAAGAATAACGTATTTTATTTAAAGACTTCTTCTGTGGTTCTCAATGCTTATATTTGTAAGTAACTACTAAAATATAAAGTCTCAATGTCAATTTACATTTTAAAGGCAATGTACTGCTAATATATTAAGAAAGAAATTATAATTTGAGTCTCAGGTGTGATATTCTTATATGAATTCAATCAATATTAATAAAAACAGGTACTGTACGAGCTAGGCAGTGTTGCCAACTTCGAAAACGTAATTAAAGTGTTCCCTTATCAAAAACAGAAAATTGCAGTGTTTTAAAAAAACACATCACATTTAAAAATATGTATAAACTTAATACTTCATTTAATCCGAATCGGACAAAGTACACACTGATCGTCTAATCGTACTAATCGTCTACACCACGGAGAATGTGCGTCCATCCTATGGGATCTGATCCGGCCAGAGCCGTTCCACTTGCGGAACACGAGGCGCGGGCGGGGGTTTCATCCCTTCATGGTTGATGTTCCCCGGTAACGCACGAAGCGTTATAGTTCCACCTTCCTTGTCCGAACTGCTAAAATTACAACCTCGGAGTCTTCAAGTCTAGGGTAAATGGACACTTACTAGGTAAGCGTGGTCCATCTTTGGCCGCATCTGCACCTAACATCAAGTGAGATCGTGGCCAAGCGCTGCCTTGATTTCATAAAAAAAAGTAGCAATATCTTCTTCATTTTTATATACAATACTTGTGTTAAAATTATTTATCATAGTTTGTGTAGCACGAATAACTAATAGACTAAACCAAGATTTCTCATACTACAAAATAAGTTATTTGCCTCCATAACACCATGAAACGGACATCTTTTTAATATGGTTTTTAAAAAACCGTAAGTTTTCGATTAGGAGACATCGTAACTACTATTTAGTTTGTGGGTGACATCACTATTTTTGTAGAAGGGCTCAAGAACTTGCAACACTGGATTGGAAATGTCAATGTCAAATTTTACTACTACTATAAAAAAGTTAAAAATATTGTTTTGTTTGTGTATTTCGGTTTTTCGTCGTGCGTTTCGTTTGTTTGTATCGTTGTTGAGTTCCTCGTTCCTCTATGTCTACACACAGTTATTTAATTGTGTCGCTAAATGTTTTCCTTCATAAGAAAAATCAAAATTAACATGTTTCATAGGCCAGGTTTCTTTTGACCCATAATTGTGAACAAACTCTAACAATGTCGCAAAAATCTTCCTGTGTGCCTCAATGTTCAATAACTGCAGACGATGGTGAGTAGAAGTTGTCATTTGTATTGCTTTTTAATTCATGCTAAGTGAGCATATGTCGTCGGCACATCGTAGAATTGGGCATATCATGATATTCCCGGGCAGATCATATTTCTGTTAAAACTGAAAGGGTCGCCTCACTCCGCTCCGCTTCGCTCGGTTCCCCAAATTTATTTCCATCTAAACCTAACACGCTCCTCCTTGCTTTGCTCATCGTCATAGGTGCGCTCATCGTCGCACCTATTTTTGACTTTTGGTGAAAGATTTTTGATTTCATACTTTACGATCTGCCCACGACACATATAAGCGCAGTATACAATCTATACTAATATATAAAGCTGAAGAGTTTGTATTTTTGGTTGAACGCGCTAATCTATGGAACTACTGGTTTGAATTGAAAAATTCTTTTTGTATCGGATAGTCCATTTATCTAGGAAGGCTATAGGCTATAGAGAACACGGACGAAGTCGCGGGCACCAGCTAGTTGTAAATATGTGTAATATATCTATACTTCTATACTAATATTATAAAGAGGAAACATTTGATTGTTTGTTTGTTTATATAGAATAGGCTCCGAAACTACTGGACTGATTTGAAAAATTCTTTTACCATTAGAAGCCGACATTATCCGTGATGAACATAGGCTACTTTTTACTGCCGGAAAATGCTTCATTCCTATGGGAAAACGGGTAATAGGACAACGGGTAGTAAGAATTATCCTTCCGTACTTATCTTTTTCACATATAACTTCGAAACGGCTGAACCGATTGGGTTGAAATTTTGTATGTGTATTTTCATGGTTTCACAGACATGAATGTATTATATTTTATAAAGTTACGAAAACGAATGAACACTCAACACGCCATAATTCGTTGTCACGACTAGAGAGAACAAAATAAACTTCACGTACAAACGATCGTAAAAAGCTTCAGTAAGTAAGTTGAGTGTTCAGTTGTTTTACACTTTTGAATGTGTTAATCGACTTATGCTGCCGACTGTACCCTGCGTTTTGCAACTCTTGACGTTATGGCACCAAACCCTATTAACATCTGTTCTGACTGTTTGCTTGCTATTATTATCTGGCTATTTAACACATGAAACTTTTTTTCTTCCAGCTGCAAATTATAAACAAGACACCATAACTGATAACGAAACAAACATAAATATTTCAATGAATAGAAAAAATGCAGATTGTTCCAATAGTATTCACAATTACTCGAATGACAAATACAGTGAACTTACAATAGACAAAACTCATGATGATGTACAGAAAGTGTACATAGAGATAGACACAGATATGGATCTATCACACTTTAAGGATAACAAGAAATGTATTAATCTAGAAAAAGAAAACAGTGATGTCGTTGAATTGGTTCAAAAAGTAAGCAAAGCTTATGTCACCCACGACAGTACTGTTGGCAATAGTGTAAAAATTAAAAACGTTGACCCAGAAGTATACATCAAAGGGTCGAAAAAGAGCAAAGAAGTCATTAATGAAAGTTTGAAAATCACAAATGAAGATTTACAGATTAAAATAGAAGTAGACGTTAACGATGAAGACAAAGAGAAGATTGTTGAGAAAGAAGCGGGTGCAAGATTAGTTTTAAGCATAGT
The DNA here is from genome assembly GCA_918317495.1 of Synanthedon vespiformis. Taxonomy (NCBI): domain Eukaryota; kingdom Metazoa; phylum Arthropoda; class Insecta; order Lepidoptera; family Sesiidae; genus Synanthedon; species Synanthedon vespiformis. Next base: position 958,494 of record OU906975.1, on the reverse strand, counting down.
AAAACAAGAAGTAGACAATGGGTTTCACATGCAAATAAGAGAAGAGCAAAATAAAGTTGATGATTTGGAAATAAAGAAAGAAGTTGAAGATTGCAATGAGGTTTTGAAAGGTATTGAGGTATCCAAATTGGAGAGTGATTTCGACGCAGACGATGACACTAATATTGGCGCCTTCATTGCCGAGACCAAGACCAGAGTGGAACCGAAGCCAAAAGATGATATTCAATGTGATGTGGATTCAAATGTTCTCAATAGAAATTTAAATACAATAGCTGGGGACAATACGTTTAGAATGGGGAAAAGAAAGAAATATCCTAGGTAGGCGTGACTAATGTTTGAAGTGATATCTTGTCGCTTGGACACTCTATTAGAAGAATTTTGGGTAAAACAGTAAATTCGACACAATTGTGTACAAAATAAAGGGGAAAAAATGGGAATCTTATATGAAGTGTAGTTCGCGTTGAGGAACGAAACGATAGCGCGTTATAACCTGCCGGCACAGCGACATTTTCGCTAATAGAAAGAGAGATGAATGGGGAAGGTTTATGTGTATAAAATATATATACATAAAAACGTATAAAAATATACGTCGCTAGTATAAAAATAGTACAAATATATTTAACATTTTCAGTAACATACATGTTAAGGCTTCCGGAGATACTTACAACTGTACCAAGTGTTTGCGTATATTTAAATCGTTCGATAGGTAAGTCTCATCATTTTCATTTTTAATTAATTTATTTTTTAATGTTCGACGCCCGACGCAGAAGAGGGGTGTTAAAAATAGTGCCTAAAAAAATTTTAAATTTCAACATTGAACCTCACTGAGTGTGACTCGATGGTCACGCAAGTTAAGTGCGTTTCTCCCATGCCAAAAGTGCCCAACGTGCCCAAAAAAATTATGTTGAATATCAACATTAAACCTCACTGAGCGTGACTCGATGGTCACGCGAGTTAAGTGCTTTTCTCCCATACCAAAAGTGCCCAACGTGCCCAAAAAAATTATGTTGAATATCAACATTGAACCTCACTGAGTGTGACTCGATGGTCACGCGAGTTAAGTGCGTTTCTCCCATGCCAAAAGTGCCCAACGTGCCCAAAAAAATTATGTTGAATATCAACATTAAACCTCATTGAGCGTGACTCGATGGTCACGCGAGTTAAGTGATTTTCTCCCATACCAAAAGTGCCCAACGTGCCCAAAAAAATTATGTTGAATATCAACATTAAACCTCATTGAGCGTGACTCGATGATCACGCGAGTTAAGTGCTTTTCCCCATACCAAAAGTGCCCAACGTGCCCAGAAAAATATGTTGAATATCAACATTGAACCTCACTGAGTGTGACTCGATGGTCACGTGAGTTAAGTGCTTTTCTCCCATACCAAAAGTGCCAAACATTCCTAAAGAAAATGTTGTATTTCAACATTAAACCTCACTGAGTGTGACGTTACGGTCACGCGAGTTAAGTGCATACCAAAAATGCCCAACGTGCCCAAAAAAAAAGTTGTATTTCAACATTTAACCTCACTGAGCGTGACGCGATGGTCACGCGAGTTAAGTGCTTTTCTCCTATACTAAAAGTGCCCAACGTGCCCAAAAAAAATTTGAATTTCACATGTTAAAGACGCGGGCACCAGCTAGTATTTTACAAAGTTATGCGGACGAAGTCGCGTGCAACAGCCAGTTGTTAATATGAGACCTTAATTAATGTCTCTTTCAGATACGTCAGCCATTTCTTTTTGCACGACATTAAGCCTAACTCTTGTCCGCTGTGCGAGACGAGCTACGAAAGTGTTAAGCCACTTTGCAAGCACATTCGAAATTATCACATTGCAAAATGTTTCGTCTCTTGGAGGCTTTTGAATCACGAGTTTGTGAGTATTACGGAGCTTTTTTTTTTATATATTGCTATGACAACGGCGAACGGATATGTAAATAGAAAAATCAAAATGTCAAAGTGATAATAATAAACTTATATTGTCGTTTTATAATGTGATAATTAAACTATTGTGTTGCTTTGTAATTTTATTTAAAGAAACGACATTATAAGTTTATTATTATCACTTTGACATTTTGATTTTTCTATTTACATATCCGTTCGCCGTTGTCATAGCAATTGTAGCTTGACACCTAATTTAAATCAAAACATAACTTAAAATAGTATGTAGTAAAAAGTATTTTATCTACATGGTAAAATATTAAATTAAGTAATAAATTATAATTATTTACATCATATTCACACACACAATTAACTTTACATATTGTTAACACCCTCTTTAACCACTTCGGGTACATTAAATTAAACCATTGTACGTTGAGTTCAAATACTTTTATCGTCCGACCAATATATCAGTAGCACTACCATGAGTTTATGACTACCGAAATCGCTAGCTAGAGATGAACGAGAACGTAAAATATTTGTATGAAAAATTGTACAGCGCCTCTAGCGGTCACTCAAAGAACTAAAACCAGTAACATGAGTTGCATAAGTAAAAAACCTATCGAATGTAGTCGCTAGCGACCATTAGCGACTAACGTTTAACTTGACATTTCTATACAAAATCGGTACAGATCGCGCGGCGAGAGTTTGGCTTTGACCTTCGGGTGGAGGGGATTACTGCGCATGGGTACTGTCACGCACACAATACTTTTCCTTTTTTATGTACCAGGTTGGATATTTGAGTGGGTCAAAATTCATGTACAGTGGTAATAATGCTAGAAAATAATACGAAATAGATAAACTTCTTCATTTATTAAAACTCATTCATTCATTCATTTATTATAGTTTGGTTATTCTCCGACTGACTGAGTAAAGAAGCAACTTCCTCAATCTGACTTCGAATTTGCTTCAATGAATCGATACATTCGTCAGCTTCTTTCTTTAAAAAGCAATTCACGTCATATATCATTTTCCGTGCTTGCCTTTTTAAAACAATGTTTTTTTTACGCATTTTCGAATCACTTTAATATTTAACAAAAAAAACTTAACTGACAAACTTAAACAAACAAACTCAACAAATAATAACAATCGACAACAATAAACAATTAACGAAAATAGCAATTCACTTGTGAACGTGATTGTACAACAGGAGTGCGCGGTACGTCGTATCGATGCGAGAGGCAGGGAACGACTGGAGCGCCAATCAGAGCACCGCGTGCGCCTACACACCCGCCCCGCACCCCGCTAATTGCCCGTTGATACCCAATTTCTGATTTCTGCGCAATAACGGTCAAAGCCAAACTCTCGCCGCGCGATCTGTACCATGAGTTACAAATTTGACTGATGCTCTCGAGAAATACCGTAACGTTAGTAGTTAAATCATTCACTAGCACATTGAGGGGTGAAAGGTTCGTTATCGACAGAATTAAACTAACGTAAGATTTCGATAGCAAGTCATGGTAGTGCTACAGAACTAGAAATTCAAACTGTAAGATGTGTAAAAATTAGTGAAAAGTGCTCTATGAAGAGATCTGTGAAAAAAGGTGCTCATTCATTCAAATTCATTTGGTGACATAGGGTGACATGATAAAGAAAATTCAAAGATTTCGTGCCTCACACGACTATCGAGCACTTTTGTTTGTTATTTTTTCACGCAAAAACTACTGAACCTATCACCATGAAATATTGAATACACGTTGTCTTGGACACCAGTCTTGTCATTTATAATATCTATACTAATATTATAAAGAGGAAAGATTTGTTTGTTTGTATTGTTGTAGGCTCCAAAACTAGTGGACCGATTTGAAAAATTCTTTTACCATCAGAAGCCGACATTATCCGTGATGAACATAGGCTACTTGGGGAACATAGGGAAAATGCTTCATTCCTACGGGAAAACGGGTAAAAGGACAACGGGTAGTAAGAATTATCCTTCCGTACTTATCTTTTTCACATATAACTTCGAAACGGCTGCACCGATTGGGTTGAAATGTTGTATGTGTATTTCCATGGTTTCACAGACACGAATGTATTATATTTTATAAAGTTACGCGGACGAAGTCGCGTGTAACAGGTAGTATTTTATAAAGTTAAGCGGGTGAAGTCGCGTGCAGCAGTCAGTATATATATATATATATATATATATATATATATATATATATATATATATAATATATATATATATTATATGTACTTTTTTTAGGAAAAAAAGAAAACGTACAAGTGTTTAGTGTGTGAAGATATAGTGATTGAACAACACTGTTTCAACCACTGGGAGAAGCATTTCCGTTTCGAAGCCTCCAAGCAACGTTTGGGCCTAAAGTCCCTGGACTTGGCTGGCGTGGACCGGAAACTCGAGAGTGCAAAAGTTATAAAAAAGTTCAAGGGTAAGTAAGACACGTCCATACTGTTAACCTGTTTTTTAATGTATACACAGTAGTGATGTGGTTATGTGCCAGATATCCGTAACCGCGGATATCCCGAGGGTGAAGAAAGATTCGAATCCGTATCCGTTACATTTTACGGATTTTTAATTCATCGATGAATTCTGTATAAAGGTGATTAGGTGACAAAGAAAAACTATGTGCCTAAAATAAAATATGTTGAGTTTCAACATTAAACCTCAATGAGCTTGGCGTGACGGTCACGCGAGTGAAGTGCTTTGCCCCATACCAAAAGTGCCCAAAAATGTTTAATTTCACACTGAGCGTGGTGGGACGGCCACGCGAATTCAGTGCTTTTCCCCATACCAAAAGTGCCCAAAGTGCCTAAAAATATTCAATTTCCACATTAAACCTCACTGAGCGTGGCGTGACGGCCACGCTAGTTCAGTGCTTTTCCTCATACCAAAAGTGCCCAAAGTGCCTAAAAATGTTCTATTTCAACATTAAACCTCAATGAGCGTGACGTGAAGGTCAGGCGAGTTCAGTGCTTTTCCCCATACCAAAAGTGCCCAAAGTGCCTAAAAATGTTCAATTTCAACATTAAACCTCACTGTGCGTGTCGTGACGATCACGCGAGTTCAGTGTTTTCCTCATACCAAAAGTGCCCAACGTACCCAAACAAATGTTGAATTTTATCATTAAACCTCACTGAGCTTGTCGTAACGGTCATGGGAGTTCAGTGCTTTTCCCCATACCAAAAGTGCCCAACGTATCCAAACAAATGTTCAATTTCAACATTAAACCTCACTGAGCGTTTTTATTCCAGCTGCAAATTATAAACAAGACACCATAACTGATAACGACGAAACAAACATAAATATTGCAATGAATAGAAAAAATACAGATTGTTCCAACAGTATTCACAATTACTTTAATGAGATTGTTGAGAACGAAGCGGGTGTAAGAGTGGATTTAAGCATAGTAAAACAAGAAGTAGACAATGGGTTTCATATGCAAATAAAAGAAGAGCAAAATAAAGTTGACGATTTGGAAATAAAGAAAGAAGATGAAGATTGCAATGAGGTTTTGAAAGGTATTGAGGTGTCCAAATTGGAGAGCGATTTCGATGCAGACGATGACACTAACATTGGAGCCTTCATTGCCGAGACCAAGACCAGAGTGGAACCGAAGCCAAAAGATGATATTCAATGTGATGTGGATTCAAATGTTCTCAATAGAAATTTGAGAACAATAGCTAGAGTGAATACGTTCAGGATGGAGAACTGGAGGACATCTCATAGGTAGGCATGACTAATGTTTGAAGTGATAACTTGTGTGTGTATGTGTGGGGGGGGGGGGGGGGGGGGGTCTATAGTGAGGGACAGTCTATAAGAAGAATTTGTGTAAAACAGTGTATTCGACACAGTTGTTTACAAAATAAACACAAGCAACACCAGACGGTTTAAAGGGGAAAAAATAGAAATCTTATATGAAAAGTGTAGTTCGCGTTGAAGAACGAAACGATAGCGCGTTATAAAATGCCGTCACAGCGACATTATCACTAATGGAAAGAGAGATACATGGGGAAGGTTTGTGTGTATAAAAAACAAATTGCATCCCGGAGATATTTACATCTGTACTTACTATTTGAATATTTGAATCGTTCGATAGGTAATTGTCTCATCATTTTCCTTTTTTAATTTGTATAGTTTTTGACGTTCGACGTCCGACACAAAAGAGGGGTGTTATAAAAGTATTACCTGTGTTTCTGTGTGTCTGTGACATCGTAGCTCTCATACGGATGGACTTATTATGATTAGGTCACTCGAGTTAATGCTTTTTGCCGAAAAAAGTGTTGAATTTCAATATTGAACCTCACTGAGCGTCACGCGAATTAAGTGCTTCTTACCCATACAAAAAGTGCCCAACGTGTCTAAAAGCCTCACTGAGCGTGACGTGACTGTCACGCGAGTTAAGTGCTTCTTACCCATACCAAAAGTGCCCAAACTGTCTAAAAGAAAATGTTTAATTTCAACATTAAACCTCACTGAGCGTGACGTGACGGTCACGTGAGTTAATTGCTTCTTACCCATACCAAAAGTGCCCCAAGGTGCCTAAAAAAAATTTTGAGTTTCAACATTAAACGGAGAAAAGGCTCCGAAACTAGTGGACCGATTTGAAAAATTCTTTCACTGTTGGGAAGCTATATTATATCAGCGAGTAACATAGGCTATGTTATATTTTCAAAAAAATTAGGGATCCTTACTAAAACTCCAATAGTGTGAATCCAAGGTGTAAAAAAATTACCTAAAATATTCCTTACATCGCATGCGCCGCGAAAACTATTGATGATAGAACAAAATAATGTACTACGATTTTGCAGAACACATCATTATCTACCTTTATATGACTTTTTGAATTATTCAATTCGGACATTCCATTCGAAAGATATCATGAGTTTAAAAATGTTAGTATTAGAAAAAAATCGCGTATGCGACTCGCGGGTACGAGAGGGTAGTCAATGTCATATTTATAAAGTTACGCGGACGAAGTCGCGTGCGACAGCTAGTCGTTTAAATAAGAAATATTGTACTGCAGTGCTTTTGAGTTTGAATTTGTAAATCTATCATTGCTGATAAATTAATAGAACTGCTGGTCATCATCACGTAAGTAAACGATTATTTAAATAAATAAATAAATTTACGTACGTTAGTTTTAATTACAAATGACAAAAAAATAGGTAACATGTGGATAAAATGTGTATCACTATATAGTATATATGTATACACGTCAGTTCTCTCTTTTAATTTTTATGTTGGTCATGAGATCTGTGCCAACTGTTACGGTGCAAGAACGCAGCGCATGCGCGCCTTCTCTGCTTTTTAATTTTGTATACCCAAACATAGAGCGCTAAATTTAGAACGTTATTATAGTAAAATAAAAAAATCTTCCAAAAATACAGCTTTGAAATAATCCGTAATTTTTGTTTTAGGTTTCACTCAGTGATTGAAAAAAATACGGATGATTCTTACGAAGAACGAAAAAGAAAAAGACAGATAAATGACTCATCTGGTGATGGAAAAGTAGGAGAAAGAAAACAAAAAAACAGAGAAAAGGTTAGGCGATACAGAGAAAAGAAAAAGAATGAGGCCGCTGCAGGGTCCACCAGTAGTCCTTTTGATACCGATGAAAAAAAAAGAGAAGAAAGAAAACAAAAAAACAGAGAAAAGGTTAGGCGATACAGAGAAAAGAAAAAGAATGAGATTGCTGCAGTATCCATCAGTGACGCTTTTGATACCGATGAAAAAAAAAGAGAAGAAAGAAAACAAAAAAACAGAGAAAAGGTCAGACGATACAGAGAAAAGAAAAAAAATGAGGTTGCTGTAGTGTCCATCAAAGACCCTTTTGATTCCGATGAAAAAAGAAGAGAAGAAGAAAGAAAACAAAAAAACAGAGAAAAGGTTAGGCGATACAGAGAAAAGAAAAGGAATGAGGTCGCTGCAATAGGCGCTTTTGATTCCGATGAAGAACATAGAGAAGAAGAAAGAAAACAAAAAAACAGAGAGAATACTAGGCGTTACAGAGAAAAGAAAAAGAATGATGTCGCTGCTGTGTCCATCAGTGGCCCTTCTGATTCCGATGAAAAAAAAAGGGAAGAAGAGAGAAAACAAAAAAACAGAGAAAACTGTAAGCGGTATAGAGATAATAAAAGAACATTAAATTTACAAACACAAAGTATTTCTAATCGTAAGAACGTATCACAACAGATAAATAGTTCTCAAATCGCGACCTCATCAACAAGAGATGTGTCAAATGTACCATTAGTCATCCATACTTCACAAATTGCAGGCCCATCATCAAGAGTTGTGCCTTATATTTCACAAAGTCATTCTCCCATTCACAGTGTAGGAGATAGAGTACAAAAAAGATATCACCCCTCTCAAATTGACCCACCTTCACCCAATATAATTCTTCTTCCATACACTGATTTTCAATTGAATTCCCCCGCGCATCGGGAATTTGAAAAAGTCTTTTTTGAAAATGAATTTGGCTTCTCCTGTGACATTTGCGACAGACTGTGGTTTAAAAAAGATTTAAAATATTTACCAAACAACGATAAAACTCCAAATATTGAATTTGTAAGAACATTGCTCTCAAATACTGCTCCAGTGGAAATAAAAATATGTTCAACTTGTTTCACGGCAATTATACAGCAACGTATTCCACCCCTATCTGTTTACAATGGATTCAAATATCCACCAATTCCTGAATTTCTTAAAGACCTTCCTTTAGACTTGGTAACTGAAAGGCTTGTATCGCCAAGAGTTCCATTTATGCAAATTCGTAGGCTTCGACATGTTCACGGTCAAAATGGAATTTATGGGCAGGTGATAAATGTCCCAATCGAAGCTAATACAATGGTGAATCTGTTACCAAGACAAGAAGACGATGATCACGCCATTACAGTTAATATTAAAAGGAAAAAAATTCACAAATCTAACTACGTTTATGGTACAATCAAGAAACGGAAAATAAATGTGTGGTTACATTATTTAAAAGATACTCCCCTTTACACTACCTACGGCGTTTCAGTTGACGATCAATTTCTGAACGATAAAAATTCTGAAGTTGAAAATGAAATTGTCTTTGATGAAGATGGGGACAATGATATTTTAGAACAAATACCAATTGATGAAAGTTTAGTTGCACAGCAGCAAACATTGATGTGGAACGACGATGTTTACTTAAGAATCGCTCCCGGTGAAGGTAGTTTTTTATTTTGAGTCTCATTTAATTTGTTGAAAAAGAAATACAAAAAATATATGTATTTTTCTTGCTATTATATTCTTTCTTTTTTAGGTAATATTCCAATCGGTCTCCTATTTGATGAACACGCTGAAGAATTGTGTTTTCCGCAAATATATTTGGGAGAATTTAGACATTTTCGCGAAGGTCAATCGGTTACACCTTTTATGATGGCAACAAGTGAAGTTAGGAGAACGGATAGACGAGGAGTGACCCCTCAACACTTGTTATATATGGCTATGAAAATCATGAGACTCAGAATTAAGCTTGCATTGAAGCATGTTGGCAAAGGAATTGAAATTGCTAAAGAGCAAATACAATCAGATGATTATATTCATGGTTGTATTGAGACCAATTTGGCATTGCTTCGCTCTATCCCCAATTCAGCATTCTATTGGGAAGAGAAAAAAAGAGATCTTTTCGCCATGATTCGACAGTATGGCAAGCCGACTGTTTTCTTTACAATAAGTGCCAATGAAATTGGATGGCCTAATTTATTGAAATTGTTGCATAATTTGAAACATAATGCGGAAATAACGGCCGCAGAAGCTGCAGATTTGCATTTCATTGAGAAAAGTAGTCTTGTAAATGAAGATGCAGTAACTTGCGCTATATATTTTAATAGGTTAGTCAATATTCTCTTGAAAATATTGCAATCAAAAAGGTACAGTCCATTCAAAAAATACAGAATTCTGCATTATTTCAAAAGAATTGAATTTCAAGATAGGGGTAGTCCACGTGCGCATATATTAGCTTGGTTAGATAATGCCCCAGAAGACCCTATTGGCAGAGATTACAATAAAGCCATCGATCTCATAGATTTTCTCACATCAGTATCTGATTCAGAAGCTTCTAGTAATATCCTATTACAAATTCACAAGCATACTTTTACCTGCTATAAGGGTATAACATCGGATAAATGTAAATTCGAAGCTCCATTCATGCCAGTTAAGACAACAATGATTTTGACGCCTATGAAAGAAACAGAGGATGGTTTCCAGTATTACAAATTTAAATATAATGAAATCCGAAAAAATTTGGAAAATTATGAGTACAATGATTTTCAATCGTTTTACAGTGAAAATAATATTAATTCAGATCAGGAATATGTTCATATAATTCAAGCGGGAATTAATAGACCACAAGTATTTCTGAAACGGAAACCTTGCGAAAAATGGCATAATCCCTTTAACCCATTCATTTTGAACGTTGTAAAATCCAACACTGATTTTCAATTTATAACTGATGAATATTCTTGTGCAGCTCATGTTGTAGAATATGTCAACAAGACTAATAGGGGTGTTAGTAATTTGCAAAGAAAAATAATTGAAATCATGGACAAACATCCTGCTTTCAATATTTTTGAGATTACAAAAGATATTAGTATTAATCTCTTGAACCAGAATGAGATGACGAGCCAAGAGGCTGCCTGGTATCTATTGAGACAGCCAATGTCAAAAAGTTCTAGCATAATTGTCTATATACCAACCATATGGCCGGTCGAAAGGCATAAAATAAAGAAGACCATGAAGGAATCAAGTGAACTGGATGATTATTCTATAGATACATGGAAAGAAAATTGGTTCGACAAGTACGAGAAAAGACCTGAAGATTTAGCGAATATTTCTCTTGCTCAATTTGTTGCGAAATATTATAAAAATTACAAAGGTGAATATGAACAACGAGAAGAACCAAGAGTGATAAGATATCGTAATTATGATGTAACTACAGACTACAATGAATACAAGAGAGAAATGGTTACTTTACACATCCCGTTCCAAAACGAAGAAGAAGAAATTCTTGCAGAAATGCGGTATCTTCAGCTATACGATGAAAATGAAGCACTGATACTAGATAGAAGAAAAGAGTTCGAATCAAATTTTGACATTCAAAAAACATTGGAAATCTGTAGAGAGTTACGTCGTGAAAATATTCCCGATAACGGAGAGGAAATAAGCGACGTCGTTAATAGAATTCCCGATAAAAATACATTTGCATAATTATATGGGGACTAGCCTAGCTGGTGCTCGCGACTTCGTCCGCGTAGAAAAGTATAAAACGCCATCTACCGTATTTTGGATAGATGGCGCTATCTCCCGGGCCAAGCCGCTAGTGTTTACTTTTTTTTTAGATTTCCCGTAGGAATGAAGCATTTTCCCGCGGTAAAAAGTAGCCCATGTTCATTACGGATAATGTCGGCTTCTAATGGTAAAGGAATTTTTCAAATCGGTCCACTAGTTTCGGAGCCTATTCTATACAAACAAACAAACAATCAAATCTTTCCTCTTTATAATATTAGTAAGTATAGAAATGTAGATAAACCTATAGTATCAATTTTGGAATATAATGATAATATACAATATTATGATGTTTTATTGGTATTCATTTCAAATTCAAAAAATACCAATTACCCAATTAAATTTCATATTTCATGTATTTGTAAATTTACGTTTTAAGCAAAATAGGTTGCAATTTTTTTGTTTAAAATAGGTAATATTTTTCATGCGCATTGAATAAAAATTGTACATAATATAATTATTGTAGTAGTAGTTTATAATAATGAATATAAAAAAAAACACTTTAAAAGTTTTTCAAAATTATTCAAAAAATTAACACGTAATTCAAGTTTTCACTTCTGTCGGCACTACCGGAGTGCCACTGTATATTTTTTTTGTACAATTTTTCACCATCGAAGATCGTGGTAAGTTTTCAGCTAGTTTAACTCTGATCATGTGCGTAGCCACGGTGGGGCAGGGTGGGGCGCTTGCCCCACCTTGGCTCTGACCTGTAAGGTACCTAATCAAACCTAAAAAAACTCAATTATCCAGGTACTAACTACAATACTTAATAAGTATCCGTAAGATAGTTCACACTCGACAGTCGTCAGTCGACATTTTTGGATGGAAGATTTCGTGGTGTAGGTAGGTGAGCAATAAGAAAGTGTTTCGGATAATTCGCATTATACATTAAGATACATGGTGCAGGGTGTGGGTGTAACCTTTTTGTATGAAAAAAATAACCGGGGTAAGACCACGGGTATAGTTTGCTAGTTACACAATATTATTTTAGACTGCTGCCCCACCCTGACCCCTTGGCTGGCTACGTTTCTGACTCTGATATGAAATTTTGGACTTGTGTGTATAGTTATTGGAGGAGGTTAACGATTCAAACTTGAAATTTAGGCGATTCACCTTAAAATACACTGAAAGTCTCTCAAGGTCCGATTGAAGCCTGTAACAATCATCAAAAGAGTCTATTGGATGGAAAATTTTATTAGTGGACAGCATAAATCAGTACCGTAGAATGACTGAAGCAAGCTTAAGGTGATACAAGTCAGCTGAATACGTATGGCGGCTACTCACAAGCGACGCGTATATAGGATACGCGTACGAAACAAAAATCGCTGGAAAGAAGGGCAAAACGCGTTCAAACAAACAAACTCTTCAGCATTATAATATTAGTTTAGATAGTCTATGTCACTCGCTGATAATTTAGCTTTCAATATGTGAAAGAATTTTCAAAATGGGTCCACTAGTTTTTGAGTTTATTCATTATGGTGCTCGCGACTTCGTCTACCGTATTTTGGATAGATGGCGCTATCTCCTCGGCCAAGCCGCTAGTATTTACTTTTATTTTAAATTTCCCGTAGGAATGAAGCATTTTCCCGCGGTAAAAAGTATCCTGTTCATCCCGGGTAATGTCTGCTTCTAATGGTAAAAGAATTTTTCAAATCGGTCCAGTAGCTTCGGAGCCTATTCTATACAAACAAACAAATCTTTCCTCTTTATACTTACTATTAGTATATAGATAAACGTACAAATCTTCTCTCTTTATAATATTAGTAAGTATAGATGTTTATAAATCTTACGTATAAACACAATTTTTGAATTGTCCATACATCTTGTTGTTCGTTATTTTGAGCATTATTTACTAGCTGACGCCCGCGACTTCGTCCGCGTTGAAAAAGAAAGAGTAGCCTATCCTGTGTCCTGTACGTCTAAATGTTTATCTACCAAGTTTTAAGAAAATCAGTTAATTCGTTTAAGAGTTATGGAGGTACATTCAGAAAAAAATTCTAAATACCGTCAATTTAGTTTCAGTATCATGTATAGAACCTATATCTACAATCTTTTCTTGATTCCTTTTTCTTGCATTAAATATGCTCATTCATTCATTCACAGTTCTGAAACCAGCCCATTACCAACAAACAATAATAAGCCAAAATCTTCGGCGGTTCGTCAACGAGAGTACAGGCTTCGACTAAAAGAAAGATCTGGATCTAAAAAAACGAAAGAAGATAGGCCGACCAAAAAATCCGCAGCGGAGCGTCATCTAGAGTACATACTTCGGCTAAAAGAAAGATCTGGACCTGAAACAGAAAGATCTGGACCTGAAAAAGAAAGAGCTAGACCTGAAAAAGAAAGATTTGGATCTGAAAAAGAAAGAGCTGAACCTGAAAAACCGAAAGAAAACAGACCGACCAGAAAGTCCGCAGCGCAGCGTCAACGAGAGTACAGACTTCGACTAAAAGAAAGAGCTGGACCTAAAAAACCGAAAGAAGACAGGCCGGCTAAAAAGTCCGCAGCGGAGCGTCAACGAGAATGTAGATTAAGAAAGAAAATGAAAAATATCAACGCAGAGTCGAACTCTTAGTACAGTCAATAGAGGAGCCGGTTACTCTTATCCATAATGCACTAAATTAAAACTTCTATAGCCGCGCTATACGACTTTGGGTAGGGAAAAAATGTATCGGTTCGCGTCAGCAACATGCTAATGCTCACAGTTATGCGCAGCTGTCTGTACGCGATTACGCCAACACATTGTATATACTCGATTGTATGTGTGTGCGTTGGACGCTCAGTTTTAAGTTTTCACTTCTGTCGGCAGTCGTCATGACTGCCTCCGTTAATAGGTTTCACCTTTAATAGGTTCCGTTAGTGCACAAAATCCTTACAAATTAGGCGGGCGGAAGTGCCGCTGTTTGGACAAAACCGTTTCGGCCTATATGTCCGTAATCGTGCATTTGAGGCCCAAAATAGTAATAACCTTTATTGCAGATAAATAAATTTCCCATCTTTCTTGTCCAATGATTTTTTTTTCTATCACTTACCGTTTACGACTTATTCGACTTTTAATATTTCTTTATGGCCATTAAACAAATCGTAAAAGTCGAAAAGTCTTCTTTCAAAAAGTACCTACCTTATGTCAATAATGCAACTTTGAGGGTGATTAGGTCAATCCAGTGTAAAAATACTTTGCATACAAACATTGATTAGTTATTGAACAGTTGAAATAAGTTTACACGAAAATACGTCTGTTTATGATTTTATTTTTCTTCCCGCGCTTTGTGCTGTGTGAGACAGAACACATTTTAGCCATGAGACCGATGAGTTCAGGTCGCCGACTTGTTTCACCTTAAATATGAGGGACCGTCTAGCCGTAGGGCCACTTGCGACTGCAGCGGCTTGAGCCACTACAGGTACAAGTGGTCCCCGGGCAGGGAGGTCCCTCGCAGAGGCTGGATCCAGGTTGCGCCTCGTAGATGAGAAGTTGCGCGGCGGTGATCCTCTTCTTTCACTTTACAAGTGAAAGAATTTGCTTTGCTGCTGTGATGGGGTCATCCGGGTCCAACAGGATGTGTCAGGCTCTTCTTCTGGAACGAGAAAGAGTGTGGTTAGTATTAGGTGTGTAGATTAGAGAGCTGGCCACTAGCAGGTTGGGATGGCGAGGAAGTTGCTGAGCGTGGTATCGTAATTTATTCATTTATCACCTCTATTCTCCATGGCCACGTCCTTGACCATAGAGAATAAGAGGTAAGGAATAATTTTAATCAACGAAACATTGATTGTTTTTAAATGATAATGGTAGAGTGCAGCCATTTTCTCCAGCTCTGGAGCAATTTTTCGCGCAACCTAGACAAGTAATAATACGTATACGTTTTTTTTTGTACTTAAGTATTTCTTAAGATATCTGCGTTGTAATGGTCATTGTTTTTTGCGAATATCATTATTTATAAGCTGGAGCAAATTTTGCAAATTCATTGTTAGATGGAGCCATTAATTTTACATCGATTTGTACTATTTGTTTTATTTATTTAATTATTCTGTTATAATACTTTAGTTATTATTCTATGCTTAAATAAATTAAAAAGTCTAAATTTAAAGTGAACAAGGACAATACACAGAACCATGAACACTGCTCGACTCACATGTGTGATTGTGGGTCTGTAGCAAAGAGTATAGTAATGGTCTGTAGGAATGACACAGAAGCAGAACTCAACACACACCAACCAACATTATATTATACACATGCATTTCGTTTCGTTTGCGTAAATGCCTGATTTGATTTAAACATTTAAAAAATATGGTTTATTACATATTTGCTCGTTTTATTTCATAAAGTTCCTTTTTTGTTGGGTACATAATAAGTGATTTACACCACAAAAATAATTTAAAACATTTCTTCATAAGAATAAATCGAATTTTTTGAGTGAAAATTAGAAATGTTATAAACGTTTTCACTCGTAGACGGTTAAATGGATTTGAAATGTATAAAAATAACACAATTATAAAGTCTTCAATCTTCTATAGAAGTTGACGAAGACTGTGATCTTTTTCTATAGATGTAGCAGGTAAGTTGAGACTTTTATGTTTATTTAGTTTTTGTTACGAGCGTTTGTTTAGCGCTAACTGTTGACGCGACTTCGCCCGCGTTCCGCGTAACTTTATAAAATACTACCTGTTACACGCGACTTCGTCCGCGTAACTTTATAAAATATAATACATTCGTGTCTGTGAAACCATGGAAATACACATACAACATTTCAACCCAATCGGTCAAGCCGTTTAGAAGTTATATGTGAAAAAGATAAGTACGGAAGGATAATTCTTACTACCCGTTGTCCTATTACCCGTTTTCCCGTAGGAATGAAGCATTTTCCCTATGTTCATCACGGATAATGTCGGCTTCTAATGGTAAAATAATTTTTCAAATCGGTCACTATTCAATACAAACAAACAATCAAATCTTTCCTCTTTATTATATTAGTATAGAAAATCTTCCTCGAGAACCACTCTATCCATTGTTGAAAACAGCATGAAAATCGGTGCACTAGTTTTTGAGTTTATCATGAACAGACAGACAGATGCGGTGGAGGACTGTGTTTTATAATTATGTATTAATTTAGTATGATTCTATGATATTTCTAAATATAAATCATCACTAGATCAACTTCAAGAGATGATTTAAATGGTCTTTCTATTTTATATTATCTATACTAATATTATAAAGAGGAAAGATTTGATTTTTTGTTTTTTTGTATAGAATAGGCTCCAAAACTAGTGGACCAATTTGAAAAATTCTTTTACCATTAGAAGCTGACATTATCCGTGATGAACATAGGATACTTTTTACGGCGGGAAAATGCTTCATTCCTATGGGAAATATAAATAAAAGTAAATATTCTAGCGGCTTGGCCCGGGAGATAGCGCCCGGGAGATCTATCCAAAATACGGTAGATGGCGTTTTCTACGCGGACGAAATCGCGAGCACCAGCTAGTAGTCAATATAAACCTTCAACTTTCAATATCTTGAAGAAAAATTTTCAGAGCATTCAAGCCTTCGGCCTCTGTTTCGACCAGAAATTGTCCTTCAGTCGGACATTAACTCTAAGTGAATATTAAAACACATAATATGAGTAAATATGTATATCAAGAATTTTCTTACAGCATACAGGCATGATGGAAAAGTGTCTTAATGATAATTTAAATCAGAAGGACCAGAAACTTACAGTTGACATTGCAGTTGAGGAACTAAACAACACATCAAATGAAGAAAGTGCTAGAAAAAATAGAAAGAGAATGTGGCAAGTTTTGGAATCCATTTCCAAAAATGTCACCGACTATGCCGATAGACAGCTGGCTGTTGAAGTCGCTAACACTTGGGGGCGATTAGATAAATTAATTCTTCCGGACTCCCCGAAGGAGAAGAAATTGCAACAAGTCTTATTGAAGTGGCAAGATTGGCTGCGTACAAATGAATTCGCTCACATAGGATCTCCGGTTTTCTATAAATGCTATACTTGTTCGAAAGGGTGGTGGCGTTTACACCCATTCAGAGAACATATAAAGACACATAAGGAAGTGTTGAAGATTAAATTGGAGACAACGTACTTCGAGAGCAGCGTAGTGGCCTACGTTGGGAATAAACCTCTGAAGAAAATTGTTCATATTGAAGGCAATTGTTTGAAATGTTCAAAGGGAATCAAAGAACACAAATTCTATCGTTGTCACGTATGTCAATTTGCCTTCGGAAATTGTACGGCTTTGTACAGACACGATTGTAGGAAAATGCAGAGCCGTCGCGGAGTTATTCTGGAATCGGTGAAACTTGAAATCTGCTGGATTTGCGATTACAGGTGTAAAAGTTTAGACATGTACAATCACATGTCATTGATACACACAGTGCCTTCGGATGAACCTGTGGACTTTTCAACCGAATCGCATAACGGTTGTGACGTGAAATATGTTTCCAATGACTTACACGCAAGCCCCAAGAAGGTGAGGAAATTTCAAGACTCTACACTTTCAAGATTACTTAAGGAAATAGCGGATTCCGATACCATGTGTCAGGTATGTTTTTTATTTTTAACTCCTGACAAAAAACGGGGTTTTGTGTCTGTGTAATATTTTTCTATTTGGGGAAATTGTAGCTCCCAAACGATTTGTTCCCGTTTTTTAATGTGAAAACTTGCTTAGGCGGGCTAGGGCAGTTTTTAAGGAGAATGGCACAGGGGTAAAAAAGTCGATTCACCGAATTGACATTTTTTTTATTGTAGGTAAAAAAATATACACTAGCAACACCAAAGATCGGGTTTTGATCTATCTATCAAATTAATTAATTGAACTATTGTGACTTTTTAGTCTCAGTAGTTCAATTAAGTACATTAATTAATTGAACTATAGTGACTTTTTAGTTTCTGTAGTTCAATTAAGTACATTAATTAATTGAACTATAGTGATTTTTTAGTTTCAGTATTTCAATTAAATTAATTAGGTAATTGCACTATTGTGACTTTTTAGTCTCAGTAGTTCAATTAAGTACATTAATTAATTGAACTATAGTGATTTTTTAGTTTCAGTAGTTCAATTAAGTATATTAATTAATTGAACTATTGTGACTTTTTAGTTTCAGTATTTCAATTAAATTAATTAGGTAATTGCACTATTGTGACTTTTTAGTCTCAGTAGTTCAATTAAGTACATTAATTAATTGAACTATAGTGATTTTTTAGTTTCAGTAGTTCAATTAAGTACATTAATTAATTGAACTATAGTGATTTTTTAGTTTCAGTATTTCAATTAAATTAATTAGATAATTGCACTATTGTGACTTTTTAGTTTCAGTAGTTCAATTAAGTACATTAATTAATTGAACTATTGTGACTTTTTAGTTTCAGTAGTTCAATTAAGTACATTAATTAATTGAACTATAGTGACTTTTTAGTTTCAGTATTTCAATTAAATTAATTAGGTAATTGCACTATTGTGACTTTTTAGTCTCAGTAGTTCAATTAAGTATATTAATTAATTGAACTATTGTGACTTTTTAGTTTCAGTATTTCAATTAAATTAATTAGGTAATTGCACTATTGTGACTTTTTAGTCTCAGTAGTTCAATTAAGTACATTAATTAATTGAACTATAGTGATTTTTTAGTTTCAGTATTTCAATTAAATTAATTAGATAATTGCACTATTGTGACTTTTTAGTTTCAGTATTTCAATTAAATTAATTAGGTAATTGCACTATTGTGACTTTTTAGTCTCAGTATTTCAATTAAATTAATTTAGGTAATTGCACTATTGTGACTTTTTAGTCTCAGTAGTTCAATTAAGTACATTAATTAATTGAACTATTGTGACTTTTTAGATTCAGTATTTCAATTAAATTAATTAGGTAATTGCACTATTGTGACTTTTTAGTCTCAGTATTTCAATTTAATTAATTTAGGTAATTTCACTATTGTGACTTTTTAGTCTCAGTAGTTCAATTAAGTACATTAATTAATTGAACTATTGTGACTTTTTAGATTCAGTATTTCAATTAAATTAATTAGGTAATTGCACTATTGTGACTTTTTAGTCTCAGTATTTCAATTTAATTAATTTAGGTAATTTCACTATTGTGACTTTTTAGTCTCAGTAGTTCAATTAAGTACATTAATTAATTGAACTATTGGAATTTTTTAGTCTCTGTAGTTCATTTGACATAATTGCAATTGGTTAAATAAAAATGACTTCAGGATATTTGTTATATTTATTTTAATTGACATGGTTGTTATGATTTACCTAAGTGGATAGATAAGGGAATTCTTATTTTTATCTTAGGGATAAACTTTCTTACTTTATATTGCTTACTAGCTGGCGTCTGCGACTTCGTAGTACGCGTTGAAATAGAAAAAAGTAGCCTATCGTCTAACGTCTAAATGTTTATCTACCAAGTTTCATGAAAATCTTTTTCCCACACTGTGTGCAATCAACAATTTTCTTACAGAGTGCTATTCAACATAGTGGAATAATGGAAAAGTTGCCTGCTTACAATATAATGGAGAAGCACCAAAAATTTACAGAAAACATTACAGTTGAAGAAGTTAAAGAAGTAAAAAATAGACCCATTCAACATACTGGCATGATGGAAAAGTTGCCTGTTGACAATATAATGGAGAATGACCAGAAATTTACAGCTGACATTACAGTTGAAGAAGTTAAAGAAGTAAAAAATAGATCAAATCAAGCATGTGCTGAAAAAAACGAGTATCAATCGAAACAAAAGGTCATCAATAGAAAGAGAATGTGGCAAGTTTTGGAATCTATTTCCAAAGACATCACCGATTATGCCGATAGACAGCTGGCTGTTGAAGTCGCTAACACTTGGGGCCGATTAGATACATTAATTCTTCAGGACTCTCCGAAGGAGAAGAAATTGCAACGAGCGTTATTGAAGTGGCAAAATTGGGTGCGTACAAAAGCATTCGCACACATGGGATCTCCGGTTTTCTATAAATGCTTAACTTGTTCGAAAGGGTGGTGGCGTTTACACCCATTCAGAGAACATATAGAGACGCATAAGGAAGTGGTGAAGATTAAATTGGAGACAACGTACTTCGAGAGCAGCATAGTGGCCTACGTTGGGAATAAACCTCTGAAGAAAATTGTTCATATTGAAGGCAATTGTTTGAAATGTTCAAAGGGAATGAAAGAACACAAATTCTATCGTTGTTACGTATGTCAATTTGCCTTCGGAAATTGTACGGCTTTGTACAGACACGATTGTAGGAAAATGCAGAACCGACGTGGGGTTATTCTGGAATCGGTGAAATTTGAAATCTGCTCGATTTGCGATTACAGGTGTAAAAGTTTAGACATGTACAATCACATGTCATTGATACACACAGTGCCTTCGGATGAACCTGTGGATTTAACAAGCGAATTTCATAGCGATTGCGGCATGAAATATGTTTGCCACGACTTACATGCCTGTCCCACAAAAGCGAGGGAAATTTATTGCAACAACTGTCCTAGGAAATTTGACAACACTACACTTTCAAGATTACATATGGACATTGCTAATTCCAATATTGAATGTCGGGTATGTTGTTTCATTTACATTACTTGTGCCCGAAATTTCGTCCGCGTTGAAACATTTAAATCCCCCAGCCCTTAATTCTCTTTATAATGGCTTCCAGACATGCTCTGAGTTGTTGCCAAAGCAGTGCATGCTAATGGAGCATCTTTAGTTTCTCTTTATGGTTCCTTAGCTCTTATTTTATCTTAATTTTTATTAATATTAATGTCTGTGTTGAATCCCCCAGCCCTTAATTTCCTTTAAAATGGCTTCCAGATATGCTCTGAGTTGTTGCCAAAGCAGTGCATGCTAATGGAGCATCTTTAGTTTCTCTTTATGGTTCCTTAGCTCTTATTTTATCTTAATTTTTATTAATATTAATGTCTGTGTTGAATCCCCCAGCCCTTAATTTCCTTTAAAATGGCTTCCAGATATGCTCTGAGTTGTTGCCAAAGCAGTGCATGCTAATGGAGCATCTGTCGGCACACAGCGTACACTTTGCTATGGTGCCCAAATGCTCCCTTTGCACAGTTCCCGTCGTCTTTCCCGACGACGTCTCGGCCAAATATCACATGAAGGCTTGGCACGACAAGATAGAGACCAGAAACAGGACTTTCCACGATATGGTAAGATTTTGAGGTATATTTGAAGTGAATATGTCTTTAATTTTGCTTCAAACTGCTTGATATAAGGTCAAAAATGTTCAAAAATTGCGTTACGTAATACTTAAACGCCCCTTAAGACGTGAAAGCGTAACAATAACAAACAAACTCACTTCGAATTTATAAAATTTGAATGTTAAGAAGCAATGTCCTACAATAGTATAACATTAAAATGTATATTTTAGGTGATCATACCGAAAATTGTGGTAAAAAATTGGCGAAACATAGATTCAATGGATCCAAGTGAGTATAAAACATTTGTTTTTTTTTTACAATAAAAAGTGTTACAGACAGTCTGACAGTCCACTTTATATCAGGTGGCTAAGGACACAGGCAACACCGTTGTGGAATTTTTTTGAAGTGAGGACTTCTTTAGGTTTCTATTTACTTGTTTAAAGTGGACGAAGTCGCAGACACCAGCTAGTAAAGAATAGAGGAATGGCTCCTTTGAGTCAAATTTGCCATATCCAGAGGCATATTTAGATTACTTTCCCTCTAGGTGCGGTTAAAAAAGTCAACATGTATCAATCAATCATCAATACTAATAATAAATCTGTAAATGTAGGTATTGTATGTATGTATGTATGTATGTATGTTCCTCCATACCTCTTAAACGAATTAACTGATTTTCATGAAACTTGGTAGATAAACATTTAGACGTACAGGACACAGGATAGGCTACTTTTCCTTTTTCAACGCGGACGAAGTCGCGGGCGCCAGTTAGTTATTAATAATTTAGAGTATTAAGAGATATTTTCTATTTTTTTATGTTTGCAAACACGATTTATAAAGAAGAAGACGCCTTATGTTATGATGAGACAAATGAAGTTGTACAAAGTAATCACCTTAATGGTATTTTACATGATAATACAGAAACACACGCTGATGTTGGCTCATACAATGGAGAAACTGATAATATTGATATTTCAAAAAATGATTTAGATCAAGAAATGAATGGCGATGAAATAAATGAAAATGTTCAGAGTAATCACTTTAATGGAGTTTCACAAGATAATAAAGAAAGAGATACTTATGTTGAAATATTCAATGGAAAAACTATTAATATTGATATTTCAAAAAATGATTTAGATCAAGAAATGAATGGCGATGAAATAAATGAAAATGTTCAAAGTAATCACTTTAATGGAGTTTCACAAGATAATAAAGAAAGAGATACTTATGTTGAAATATTCAATGGGAAATCTATTAATATTGATATTTCTAAAAATGATTTAGACGAAGAAATGAATGCCAATGAAATAAATGAAAATGTTCGTAAAAACCACTTTAATGGTATTTTACAAGATAATAAAGAGGCACATAATGTGGGTCTAGCATGAGTTTATAATGACCGTACTCGCTAGCGAGAGCGTAAAACATTTATATGAAAATTTTACAATTTTACATATTATTGAATGTCTCACGCTCTCGATAGTTAGTGCGGTCATTATAAACTCATGCTAGACCCACTGATGTTGAAACGTACAATAGATAGGGGAACTGTTAGTAATGAAAAACTAATAAATGATTAATTAAACGAAGCCTTAATAGATAAATGATTGGTCTCGCTGCGCTCGACTAGATACGGCCCTACCTGAAAACAATAGCTCCGCGAATACGGCAACTTTTTATTGTAGTCTGTGTAAAACAACGTCACTATTTATCACGTTTTACAAAGATATATTTTTACACAGTTTCACTAAGCGAATTGGCATTTTATTATGTCCAAAATTTAATAAAACATTCGTCACGTACACATCGCAGACAGTTTGCAGTGTGACTAGCTCGGGTACGCCGAATTCGGCGTAGTATTTGTTGCCGCATATGTCAAGTACGGCGGCTGTATCTAGTCGAGCGCAGCGAGAGCGAGAGCTCAATAGTCCAATCAAGTATCTTTGAATAGAAGCATTGAGTGACGATTTTGACGCGAAAATGGATAATAATAATAAAAATAACTTTATTCGTATTATTATTATTTTTTACCTCTAATCACACATGCAATAAAATCATAGAGAAATAAAAAAAATGTGAAAAAATTACATATAAAATTCAATTCTTGAGAATTTGACTCGGAGTTATCAAAAAAATTAAATATTTCGTTAGATGCGGTGTTGGAGGAAAAATAGGGTTAAATGCAATATGCGGATTAATTAATTGGACTATTGTGACTTTTTTAGTATCAGTAGTTCAATTACGATAATTATTTGAACTAAGTATTAGGATTTTTTAGTTTCAGTAATTCAATTGCGTTAATTAATTGAACTATTAGGACTTTTTAGTCTCAGTAGTTCAATTGCGTTAATTTATTGAACTATTAGGACTTTTTAGTCTCAGTAAGTAGTTCAATTACATATGTAATTGAACTATTAAGACTTTTTAGTCTCAGTACTTCAATTGCGTTAATTGATTGAAATATTAGGACTTTTTAGTCCTAATATACATTAATTAATTGAACTGTCGAATCTATGGAGGACCGACTGTCGAGTAAATAAGACAAAAACAGATGCTACACTAACGCCATTGTGGCCACTTTTGAAACCCTTATTTGATTTTAGAAGAGGACATTTTTTTTCAGTTTGACCCTCTTCTACCCTCCACAATCGAAACTAAATAGTCTAAGTACGTAGTTCATAGTACAATTGACATAATTACAAGCATACGCACCAAATGTTGAGTCGTTCAAACTGAGCTAATTGACCGAGTGTAACATGCGGTCTTTTCAAAAGCATGAATATGTTGTAAAGTCGGGGTACGAAAACCTTCGTCAGTATTTCAAATTCATTCTTTTATCAAGTCGTAGACTCTTAGTAGACTTTTGAAACTAAAACATTAGGAAAACAACTGACTGACAGATGTTTGAAATGAAATTTTGACATGACTGATAATTCTAGACGTGAGTGGATGAAGGTGTTATGTCGCATTTTCGGGTTTTTTTCGTTTTTTTGCCTTGATGAAGGTAAAATGTCCATATGAATGATTACATCCCTTAAGACCGTCGATTAAAGACATTTTGCAAAATAAAAAGTTAAATTTAAAAAGCAGAGTGCAGAAAAAATTACTTTTGTCAATGGAAGAGGGATCTATGTTCACTTTTTTTTAAATTAATTAATAGAAGTGTAATTGCTATCATGCCATTAATATTTTAGGTTGTTTACACAACTTTTCATCATAATTTAGTACAAAAATCCTTTCCGTGGCGACTTATCTCAAAAATTAAAAGTAAAACTAACCTCGATTTATTCAAAATTGGAATTATTCATCCACTCACGTCTTCAATTGGTCTGGTGCAATCATATGTCAATTTTGACGTTCAAGTACTATGATTTTGCTAAGGAGCGTAGAGATAAGGAGAACAATCTTATATGGGTGTTAAACTAAAAAAGTGGCAACTAAAATCGTCGAATTGAGATGGCGCTGGTGTGTCTAGGGCAGTGATCTAGAGAGTTTGAGAGTATGAAATGAAACGGAGTGAAGTGCGCGCTGAGTTGAATTGTTTACTATCACTAGCTGCAACCAGCGCCACCAGTTCGTCGTCTTTCAACGGACATTTTTAATACACGGAGCTTGCGCTCCTTTACCTCTATTCTCCTTGGATTTTGCGGACGAAACTTACCGAAACTGTTATTACTGTTATCATTGCTCCAAATATGTTCGGGGAAATTGTATATTATTGTACATATTGTAAAATAAATGAGTTTTGTTGAATAAAACTGGTTTTTTTCCCCCCCCCCCATCTTGTTCGCGACGCCCGACGCAAAAACTTGGTGTTATAAGTACCTAATACAATGTTAACTATATGATTATTCTGTGGAATCGTAGCTCCCAAACAGATGGACCGATTTAGATGCGGTTTATTGTATGAAATCTGACTGAAGATCTATTCAGGGATTTGACCCCTGAATACCTGAAAATTTGTATAAGTCGCATTATAATACAACTTTTCAGCTTGGTTGGAGTTTTTCCAAAGTCATGCCCATTTTCCGTCTAAAGTTACTTAATTAAATATTTAGCTTTTTTTTGGGTAACAAAAAAGAAGTAGGTAATTTAATAAAACTTTATTTAAATAAATGCTTATTCTTTATTAAAACTATTTATAGATTTGTAAATTACTATGCGTTTCAAATGAGAATAGGAACGCACTTGCTGCAAACTTCACATGATCCAAGTCATCATAAAAATCCGAATAAAATTATATATGTATAAATATATATATCCTTACTAATATTATAAATGTGAGTTTGTTTATTACGCTTTCATGCAAAAACTACTGAACCGATCACCATTAAATTTTACATACACGTTGTCTGGGATACTAGAAAGGAGCACCAGCCAGTATATATAATAACTATTAAGTAATTAAACTATAAGTGTAAATTATATTACGATTTAAATCGTATTTTTACGATCTTTTCGACTTTGGTTCTATGTAGCAAAGCCCTCAAGTTTGCTAACGCGTCTCCACGAGATAAGTAATTCTTTTATGGGTCAATGTATACGATTTTATAATAAACTACCTGAATAAATAAACCACACTACAAAAATAATAATTAATTCTTGGCTTGTTTTTTTTGCACTCCGTACACATCAGTAATCTTTATTCGATGCACACCTATACAGGACAGGGTGCTATGTGGGTGTAATCTTTTTGTATGAAAAACTTACCCGGGGTTAACCCAAGTTATAGTTTGCTAGTTACATATTATTTTAGACTGCTGCCCCACCCTGACCCCAGGGCTGGGTACGCCCATGCCGCTAGGCGCTCTTGGGGCTAGTTCGTAAATAAAACACCAATCTATATTCAATTTAGTTTATTAGTTCACTTTTTGGGCGCTGGTTTCGCTTCCTTCGCTTGCTTCGCTTCCTTGGTCACCTTGCCTGTTGACTTGACGCCTTTCTTTGCGCCTTTTGGCGTCTTCGGCGCCTTCTTCTTGGGCGCCGGAGGAGCTGTCTTCTTTGTCGCTGGCTTCTTGGGCTTCTTGGCGAGCGCTGCGGAGATCGCCTTGCGACGTTTCTCGCGCAGCTTTTGCGCTTTCACTGCTGGCTCGCTGTCGGGCAACTTAATCTGTGTGGTGGGGGAGAAAACAAAATAAAAAAATGAGGGGGGTAATCGGAAGAAAATACCGTAAGTATTTAAAATCAGCAATTGTCAACGTGATTTAGGGTAATCATCGTAGGTCATAACCCAATGCTCTGTAGAGTGGTGTCATCATCTATACTTTTACTAATATTATAAAGAGGAAAGATTCGATTGTTTGTTTGTTTGTATAGAATAGGCTCCGAAACTAGTGGACCGATTTGAAAAAATCTTTCATTGTTGGAAAGCTACATTATCAGCGAGTAACATAGGCTATCTATATTATTAATATTATAAAGAGGAAAGATTTGTTTGTTTGTTTGTATAGAATAGGCTCCGAAACTAGTGGACCGATTTGAAAAATTATTTTACCATTAGAAGCCGACATTATCCGTGATGAACATAGGATATTTTTTACCGCGGGAAAATGCTTCATTCCTACGGGAAATTTAAAATAAAAGTAAACACTAGCGGCTTGGCCCGGGAGATAGCGCCATCTATCCAAAATACGGTAGATGGCGTTTTCTACGCGGACGAAATCGCGAGCACCAGCTAGTATCCAATAAGAAAAAAAATGACAATTTTTTTTTCCGATTAGCTCTGCAAAACTGTGTAATTTTGATTTGTGGCACTTTTGAATTTAAGCAGCGACATATTATGTCAATGTTATGACACCCGTGTTTTTGCGTCGGGCGCTGCGTTACACTTACGCCGCGTTTCTCGGCCAAAGCGAGCGCTCTCAAGTTGTTCCTCCTCTGCTGGTCCAAGACCGCCTTCCTCCTCATCACCGCCGAGTGGGGGTTCAACCTCAACATGGCCTTGGTGTTGGTCAGGGGGTTGAGCTTCCTTGAGGCGCGGACGACGCGTTTGCTGAGTGGAGAAAATAAATAAGAAAAAAAAATTAAAACATGTGCCACTGAGGGGGGTAGATAGAAATTTCATTGGAAAATTTTTATTTCAGATAAAATGTCAACGTGATTATTAGGTAATCATGGATTTTCATAACCCAATGCTCTGTTAGAAGTGTATCATCATTAAACAGACATTATTAAAGTAAAAAAACAAAAACTATTCTCTGTAGTCACTAGACTAAGAAAAAAATAAACGTGTCAAAGACTTGTAACAAATGAAATTTGAAAAACGTCGTTGGGGGTAAAAGGAAAAACATACTTGGGTGCACGGAGGCACTTGCGGATCTCGTCAGACTTGAGAAGTCGACTCAAGTCGGTGTTGGCCATCTTGGGTTGGGGCAGGTTGAAGTTCTTCTTGAGCTTCGACGGAGTCTTCCACGAACCGAACAGGGCGTCTGATCAATTGAACATGAACAGAACATGTGTGTGTAAGTGAACAATAGACAAAGGGCCTCCTCCTTCACCATCTGACAAGTAGGCGTAGGCAAGTAGTAGTCATTGGTGGCAAGCCGACTTGTTAAAATAATTTGAATTAACTCAAACAGCTAAAAAAATGTTTTCCACATGTCGACACACCATCGGAGCGATAACTCGCGATGATGTTTCCTGAGGGAAATGTTTTTGTACCCCAAAAAATTCGTAACTTTCTATCGTATGTTGACGACAAAAGTAAGGCATATTTGGGGACAATATCAACACTTGACTTCTATAGATCTGGATCCAACCTTGGGGAACATCCAGAACAACAATTTCGAGATCCTTCAACGATTTTAAGACGAAGCATTGCGACACACGTTTGACATTCCACATTTTTATTTGTAACAAGTAAGCTTTCATATTCAAAATCAAAATATTTATTTATCAATTAGGTTTCTACAAGAAACTCTTACGGTCCCTAAGCCAGGCACTAATTTCGTCAACGATTTCCTCTCAGTCGATAATTTGTAAAATGCCTGAGAGAGTTGTATCATGATGCGTTGTGAACGTCAGCTGCGGCTCCGATGGTGTGTTGAGCAGTGGTAGCCCGTTACACCTTCAGAGCATCAGCTGACAAGCATTCCACCAATATATAGCCAGCTGACTTTTTTATTTATTAACACTAATACATAAACTATCATCTGATAAATTTTCTATTGGGAGGTAATCACTGAACACGTATATATTCGTGTGTGACCTGCTGACGTATAATCCACCATTTTATAAATAGCTGACAATTTTGTTTCTTCAAAATATTAGGCTAACTATAATTTGATGAATTTTTAATCGGAAATAAATGATTAATTTTTTTTTTTTTATTATGTGCGTGGACGGCTACCACTCTACTGCTCAACCCACCATCGGAGCCGCAGCTGACGTTCACAACGCATCATGATACAACTCTCTCAGTCGTTTTACGAGTTATCGACTGGGAGGAAATTGGTCATGAAAATCTGCCGCTGGCTCACGGACCATTACGATCGTCATACCATACAAATCTAAACCTACCAGAGTTTCAATTTAGAACCTAAACTGGATTGCATTTGCTATTTCGTACCATCAACTTCGTTTTTTTTTTTTTATATGAAAGCGATTTTGTTATATATATATATATTACCCAAATTAAACTGCTCTCAATTTGAATTCGTCTTTTAAATGTTGATATGTAGTATAGGTTGCGAAAACACTTTGGGCAGGCAACAACTTATTAGCATTCTTAAATTCCCCGGTCCGCTGTGAGTAAAACTAGTAAGTCATTTTTATACTTTGACCATCACAATAGACACCCCTTGAGGGTTGGCCTGGAATGGGATTGGGACAAGTAACTCACCGAGCTTGTCGAAAGCGGACTTGGTCCAGATGGTGAAGCGTCCAACGTGACCACCAGGAGCGAGCTTGAGGAGGTTGAGCTTGTTCACGCTCACCATGTCGATGCCGGGGATGTTGCGGAACGCACGGGTGAGACCCTGTAACAATATTGTCGAGAGACTGTCAAAAAATTTATCAGCAACATCCTTATGGATGCCGAAGCGTCTCGCGTTCTCTTCTATACCCGAGTGGCGAGTGTTACCTCGGCGTGCCGAAGGATGCCGAAGCATCCTCAAAGCTGCCGAAGAGAACGCGAAACGCTTCGGCATGCTTAAGATCTCGCGTTCTCTTCAGAGTCTTCATGGCAAGCTATCCCCGAGTGGCGAGTGTTACCTCGGCGTGCCGAACCATCCTCAAAGCTGCTGAAGTGGGCGCGAGACGCTTCGGCATGCTTAAGCAGCATGATTTAAGCATGCCGAAGCGTCTCGCGTTCTCTTCGGGGCGAGCTATCCCCGAGTGGCGAGTGTTACCCGTGCCGAAGGATGCCGAACCATCTTCAAAGCTGCCAAAGTGGACGCGAGACGCTTCGCTTAAGACTTAAGCATGCCGAAGCGTCTCGCGTCCTCTTCGGGGCGAGCTATCCCCGAGTGGCGAGTGTTACCCGTGCCGAAGGATGCCGAACCATCTTCAAAGCTGCCAAAGTGGACGCGAGACGCTTCGCTTAAGACTTAAGCATGCCGAAGCGTCTCGCGTCCTCTTCGGGGCGAGCTATCCCCGAGTGGCGAGTGTTACCTCGGCGTGCCGAAAGATGCCGAAGCATCCTCAAGGCTGCCTCAATTATTGTACCGAAGCGGTATTTTAGTTATTACGACCAATGTATATTGGAAATGTCTACTTTATTGCCAGGACGTTTTAATGTATATATATATATATATATATATATAAATATAATTATGTATATATATGTATGTTTTTATGCCACCTAAAATATACCCTTAACTTATAACTGACATATACTAACTTTTAAAAATAACAAAGTCTTCCTTCCTGTAATTATTTGCTTTCTGATATAAAATAAAATAAAGTGTCAATAATAGTGTATGTTACCTGATCTCTGATTGATGTTTTCTAAAATAAAATAAAGTGTCAACAATAGTGTATGTTACCTGATCTCTGATTGATGTATTTCTAAAATAAAATGAACTGTCAAGAATAGTGTTTGTTACCTGATCTCTGATTGATGTATTTCTAAAATAAAATGAACTGTCAATAATAGTGTACGTTACCTGATCTCTGTTGTAGACGATGAGCGGTCCCTTGCGTTGGACGCGACGACGATTGCGCATCTTACCCTTGCCTGCGCGGAGACGCTGAGACTTGTACACCTGAAGACAGACACACACTTTTATCCCATCAAGAAGCTGTTTTCTTCTTTTAATGTTAAACCTAGACAGACAGGCTGACGGTTCACTAGACGGCTCTACTTTCGGCTATAATATAACACAAGCAACGCTACCACTACTTGGCCCTGATTCTGTATGGTAAATACGATTCCACACTCTTGCCTTACTTTTTCAAAAAACGTCATAAATACAATAGTACACTGAGGTTTCTGTGAAATCATAACGTGCCATAAATAATTTGTCTTGGGGCATCAGAATAGAGACATAAGAATTCCATTACACGACAAGGCAAGACATTAGACGTGGTTTGAAAAAATAAGACACCAAGAGTGTGGAATCGTAGTTGGCATACAGAATCAGGGGCCTGATTGAGGATAGGGATTAGGATTTAAACCAATACGTATTATATTTCTTCTAGTAATTAAAGTGAGAGGGAAATGGGCTCTGGACATGGCACGAAACACAAAGGCACTCATGCTGTTATATCAACATATAAAGCGACTTTTACACTCACAAACCGTCAACCATAGATGGGGTACGGGCCCTGGCATCCTTTACTCACTCGCTGAAACACAACAGCACACATGCTGTTATTATCAGTGAGTAAAGGACGCCAGGGCACATTACCCCATCTAAGGTTGACAGTTTGCGAGTGTAAAAGTCTCTTTATAAGGTGAAATAACAGCTTTTATGTGTCGTTATGATTTAGTGGAGTAAAGGACGGCAGGGCCCATTACCCCATCTATTGTTGACGGTTTGCGAGTGTAAAAGTCTCTCTATAAGATGAAATAAAATAATTGTATTCCACATGTCGACATACAGTCAATCATATAGGACGACCATATTTCCTGAGGGAACATCATTTGTATACCCCTTAATTGTACCTGAAAGTTCATTTATATCGAACAACCAGGAAGAGTTTGGGCATTTAATTTTGCTTAACCAACAATTCAAAGTAAATAAACACATTCAAAGAGTGGGTTTGTCACAAGTCAAACTGAGCGTTATACGGTCACACGAATTCAGTGTTTTTTTCCCAACCTTCCTACAAAAAATTCACCAACAATAAACGTCACTGAGCTTTACGTGACCGATACGCGTATTCAGTGCTTTTCCCCATTCCAAAATTACCCAACCTTTTAAAAAATACTTCATCCTTAAACGTCACTGGGAGATTTCAGTGCTTTTCCCCATCCCAAAATTACCCAAACTATTAAAAAAAACTTCATCATTAAACGTCACTGAGAGATTTCAGTGCTTTTTCCCATCCCAAAATTACCAAACCTTTTAAAAAATACTTCATCCTTAAACGTCACTGGGAGATTTCAGTGCTTTTCCCCATCCCAAAATTACCCAAACTATTAAAAAAAACTTCATCATTAAACGTCACTGAGAGATTTCAGTGCTTTTTCCCATCCCAAAATTACCAAACCTTTTAAAAAATACTTCATCATTAAACGTCACTGAGAGATTTCAGTGCTTTTTCCCATCCCAAAATTACCAAACCTTTTAAAAAATACTTCATCATTAAACGTCACTGAGAGATTTCAGTGCTTTTTCCCATCCCAAAATTACCAAACCTTTTAAAAAATACTTCATCATTAAACGTCACTGAGAGATTTCAGTGCTTTTTCCCCCATACCAAAAATGCCTAATGCACCTAAAGAAGTCTTCACTTTGAAGTGTCATTTGAGGTCGTTTAGAGGCTATGACATTTGGAGTTTTCTCTCACCTTGAGGACATCGGACCAGGCCTTGATGCGACGCAGGAAGATGACGGCCTGCTTGGTCTTTGCGATCTCTTGGACCTTGTCGGAGACAACCAGAGGCAGCTCGGGGATCTTCTCAATCACGTGTCCTTTCAAGATATTTTCATCGTTTAGAACACAAATTGAACACTCTCAGCTCAGACTACATAATTGAAGGGAAGTTTCTAAAGCGAGAATGCAAACGAACCTTCAGGGGTTCGTAACATTTTTTTATTAAGACTAATATTCTGGTAGCGCAACCATTCATAAAAATAAATCATTTAAAATCATAAAAACGTGAAGACTAATAACAAACCTAACATTTATATCGAAAATTTCAAAGATTCGTATTGGAGATCTCCAATATTTATATCGAAAATCTGAAAAATTTGTATTGAAAAACTTGAATATTTGCACTGAAAAACTCAAAACATTTGCACTGAAAAACTCAAAACACTTGTATTGAAAATCTCAATCATTTGTATTGAAAAAACTCAACATTTATATTCAGAAAGTCAACCATTTGTATTAAAGTATTCTTACCCCTGGCCTGGACGAGGGCCGGGACTCCGGCGGCTGCCACTGCGGCCGCCACCGCAGCCCTACGCTGGCGTAGGTTGACGCGTCTGTGCCAACGGCGCCAAGGCTTCGTGGGCGCGAACATGCGACCACCGCGACACATGTTACCGAACGCACCCTGACCGGACCTGCACGCGAACGTTCAACTTTCAAACTCACCGCTCTCACTCTCTATGGAGAGTAGAGTTAAGGAGTAACTCTTTAGCCAGAGACAATTATAATACTAATATTATAAAGAGGAAAGGTTTGTTTGTATTGAATAGTGACCGATTTGAAAAATTATTTTACCATTAGAAGCCAACATTATCCGTGATGAACATAGGGAAAATGCTTCATTCCTACGGGAAAACGGGTAATAGGACAATGGGTAGTAAGAATTATCCTTCCGTACTTATCTTTTTCACATATAACTTCGAAACGGCTGCACCGATTGGGTTGAAATGTTGTATGTGTATTTCCATGGTTTCACAGACACGAATGTATTATATTTTATAAAGTTACGCGGACGAAGTCGCGTGCAACAGCTATCCTTACCAATATTATAAATGTGAATGTAAGTTTAGTTACATTCACATTTATAATCGCCATAAAATTTTGCTTACACATTGTATGCAACACCAGAAAGGACATAGGGTAACCCTTCATCCAGGAAAAAAAGTACTGTCCCCGAGGGATTATCTAAAATATAAAACCGTAACTAACGCCCGGTCAATGTGTTATAGCAACAAGTTGTAAAGTGTTACAATTGCTTTTATATTTTTAACTAGCTGGTACTCGCGACTTCGTCCGCGTTGAAAGGTTTGTCATGTTAGTCGTTTGACCTGATTTGGATAGATGGCGCTATCTCCCGGGCCAAGCCGCCTACTATTTACTTTTATTTTAGATTTCCCGTAGGAATGAAGCATTTTCCCGCGTTAAAAAGTAGCCTATGTTCATCACGGACAATGTCGGCCTCTAATGGCAAAAGAATTTTTCAAATCGGTCCACTAGTTTCGGAGCCTATTCTATACAAACAAACAAACAATCAAATCTTTCCTCTTTATAATATTAGTATAGATATAAGTCGGTACTATATTTACCTACCCTCCATAAATCTAAGCTATGACATAAATTTATTGTTATGAATAAATCTTGTCGAAGCAACTCTGCACTTACCTACGCTCATGCATAGACAAGAACGCCATGTTGCTCCGTTCTATGTTGCACTATTCCGCAGTAACACTGTTCGTCATTTAATAACACAAAAAGTGTGGACATGTAGTGCTGTGTGGACGTATTTAATCACACGTTTTTTATAAGGACATATTATCGTATCATCTATTATAATAAAGTACCAATTTTTTTGAGAAAAAGCCATAAAAGAAATAAAAAAAACAACAGTTAGTGGGTAGATTTAAAACATTCTTATACTTTTAATACATAGTCAATTTACCCTATCTATACTAATATTATAAAGAGGAAAGATTTAATTATTTGTTTGTTTGTATAGAATAGGCTCCGAAACTAGTGGACCGATTTGAAAAATTCTTTTACCATTAGAAGCCGACATTATCCGCGATGAACATAGGCTACTCTTTAGCGCGAGAAAATGCTTCATTCCTACGGGAAAACGGGTAATAGGACAACGGGTAGTAAGAATTATCCTTCCGTACTTATCTTTTTCATATAAATTCTAAACGGCTGAACCGACTGGGTTGAAATTTTATATATGGCTATTTCGATGGTTTCCTGGACGATTTAAAAATACAATTGGACCCGGTAGGTGGCGCTGCTGTCGGTATGTCAACTACTAAACGGCTTGACCGATTGGGTTGAAATGTTGCATGTGTATTTCCATTGTTTCACAGACACAAATGTATTATATTTTATAAAGTTACGCAGACGATGTCGCGTGCAACAGTTAGTTTATTATATTTTTATTTTTTTTCGACTGCAGTTGATTGATCGATATTAAATTGAAAGGGTATCAGTCAGTTCAGTTGAAAGAAAGTGTTCACGAAGGGAGATCGTCTTCCTATTTCCGCACATCTTATTGTCGGTCAATAAAAGTATTGGGGTTTTTAATTAATGTACTCAAAATAGAGATTGCTAACACACATTTAATTATTTATCTATTTCATATTTCACATTTGCAAACTTCGCTTATAGTCATTGGCTACGGTGGTACATACCTGTGGGTACCGCCGCCACGGACACGTGGAATACGAGCTACGGCACGACCTGTACCCCATGACTCGGCACTGGTTTGATGACCTGGCGAATGCAAAAAATACCAACATAAACCACACATGAAATGTGATTCCCTTGGATTTGTTTGTGTTTCTTGAATTATGAGAACACTTTCTGAAGGCTTCTCCTTTCTCTTCTTCTCAAAACTAATTAGCAAAATAAAAGATGTGTATGCAACGGAACCACCGCTCACTGCTTTCTACAATCTCAAGGATCACACATTTTCTGCCGCCTTTAATATGGCAAGTGTGCATCTGTGATACTAATATTATAAATGCGAAAGTAACTCTGTCTGTTTGCTACCTTTTCACGCCTTAACTACTCCACTCATCATCATGAAATTTTGCATAAACATTGTAAGGGATAAGAGAAAGAGAAAGGGGTACTTTTCCATACAGAAAAAAAGTACTGCTCCCAAATATGGCATAACATAATTATTATGTTGCGAGACATTGATCCATTTGAGTCACACATTTTCTGCTAGTATTTAAATACAGGACCCATGAAAAGAGTTTTTGTTGAAGCAACTCTGCACTTACCTACGCTCATGCATAGACAAGAACGCCATGTTGCTCCGTTCTATGTTGCACTATTCCGCAGTAACACTGTTCGTCATTTATTAACAGAAAAGTGTGGACATTTAGTGCTTAGGGTAAACAAACCTAATATTTCCTATATTCCTATTTATTATTTTATTTTCTATTAGTAACGTGCTCACAGACTTTTACTGGGATGCAAATTAAATGGAATTATTAAAATAATTTACCCATATTATTTTGTTCTTCCAATTTGGGCAAACCTTTTTGTTGGTAAAAATGGTCACTTGGTAAACATAGTCAATTTACCCTATTTATTATATTTTTATTTTTTTCGACTGCAGTTGATTGAAAAGAGGTGTTCATTCGTTCAGATTCATTCGGTTGTATGACATTAAATTGAAAGGGTATCACTCAGTTCAGTTGAAAGAAAGTGTTCGCGAAGGGAGATTGTCTTCCTACTTCCGCACATCTTATTGTTATAATTGTAGTTGTGTATTCTGATGTATCGGTCGGTCAGTAAAAGTATTGGGACTCAACATAGTGGTTTTTAATTAATGTACTCAAAGTAGAGAGTGCTAACACATATTTACGTTAGTCCTAAACGTAAAATTTAGGAGGGGTACAGAAAAACATTCGACGCGTTACACCAAAAATCTTAAAAAATTGCGTTCCCCAATTATTTTAAAAACAAGTTCAAATTTTCAACATACCCGCCTCCTTGCTAACGCAATAAGGTTGACGTGCATTCTTCGACATGGACACGTGGACATCGTTGACGAGGTCAGGTCTTATCGGTGCCTTAAAGACGAACGGCAGAGGTACCGAAGCATCTTTAACCACCTCACTCTTCTCTGTGTAAACCGACACGAGCGGTCGGGCTACTGATAAACTCTGCAATAGAATACTAGACTTAGTGCTTTTGGCTGTGTGTTGATTGTTAGACAGGACAAACGATTTTATGAGATATAAAGTATGACTAGAGAACACCATCATTACCAGTTTTATTTTTATTGTGTTCCTATAAGGTTTGTATGAAAAAAATATATGTAATTTTTTTTTTGCTGCATTTTCATTTGCTATTAGTCAATATGTAAAATTAAGAGGGAAAAAATTTAAAAAAATAGTGGTATTTTTATATAAAACTAGCTACACACTCCCGTTTAGCCCGGATTCAAAATAAAAACTATGTCTTTTAAGTTGGACCAAATTACACATAGTTATTAAATTTTATCAAAATCGGTACAGTAGTTTAAAGAGTTCATTGACCTCAAACATATGACAGGAATTTTTTTATATATATGTATATAGAGATGGATGACAAGGCAACCAAAGACTGTCGGGTCAGCTAGGACTATAATATATTTAATCCCAAACATTGTTGAGCGAGTTTTGTAACTATATTGAGTTTTGAAAACCTTGGTTATTTTATGTTAATTTGATTGCATCATATGATTCAATCAATTCAAATCAATCTCAAATATTCAAATCTCTTCAGAAGTTAAAAGAAACTTATATTCGTAAAGTGTACATAAATTGTGAATGTAAGTCACTTTAAGAGATGAAATAAAATAATTGTATTCCACATGTCGACATACAGTCAATCATATAGGACGACCATATTTCCTGAGGGAACATCATTTATATACCCCTTAATTGTACCTGAGAGTTCATTTATATTGAACAACCAGGAAGAGTTTGGGGATTTATTTCGCGTAACCAACGATTCAAACTAAATAAAAACATTGTACTTTTGAGTCTTTTGACCATTTGCTACTAGGTCATATTGCTAATAGGACGATCTGATTGTGAACTTGTGAGCTAAATGTAATGAGAGAAATCTGAATATGAAATACAGAAAAATCATATATAACCTCAAAACTGCAATAATGATATTGATATTATTATAACACTAAACAAACACTCGAATTTATTATTTATATTGATTTTTTATTATTTGAGGGTTATTATAGGCAAATATAAGCAGAAGAAAAGAAACAAAATTAAATATTGACAGCGGAGTCACATCGAAACGTTTGTGCAAAACACAATGGATAATTAACCTAATAGGAATTATTTTTAAGCTATAATTTTTGGAATAAAATAAGCAAAAAAATATCGGAGTAATAAACACTAAAAACATGCTTACAATAAAGTTTCTGAAATAAATAATTTATCAAAAATCCCGACAAACACGTGGAACGTTTCCATGTGAACGCCGCATCAAAGTAAGCACTTTCACTAAGTTTATTTCTAATCGCTTTCTTGGTTTAAAAACATTTTAATGTACATTTGGAATAAACTCACCATATCGCTTTATTAGCGAAGTTATTCTTCCGTAAAAACACTATATTCGCTGGCAAGGCCCATCCGCCATGCCACGAAAAATTAAAAAGGACGGAATAACGGAAGCCACAGACAATAAGAACTTAAGAACCAAATGCGCACAGCGCAACCATCCGGAAACATTTATTTTGACAGGTTGTCATAACAAGGATCAACAAAGATCTTGGACTATACATAAGCCACAGTGTAGTATATAACTCTGGACATGAAAATAAAAAATATTTGAGAAATGTATGGTTGTTTGTTCTTCAATAACGCAAAAACCTCTCAATGTATTTGAGTGAAATGATTCTCGTACAATAACATGCATTGTTTATCATTAATAGGTCTTTAAATGACAACTGAATTATAACCTCATCATTTACAGTAAAGCTATAAACCACGATCAACCACGATCTACTAATAACTGACTAAATTTGGTATAACTATAATGGTAGAGCGTCTAGTATCAGCATAGTAGGTTCGGTCTATTGATGTGATTATTAATATTTTTTAAAAATTATAGTTTTCTTGTTACTAACTATAAAAATAAAATAATTAATTAAAACATGTTAATTTTAATAAACATTATTACGGATTAATTAACTTATGATAGATATAAATTTTAACGAAAAAGTCCAAAAAAAAAAGCGATCGGTTGCAAAGACGACGATACGGTTGCAACTTGCAAGATGCATTATATTAGACCACATAATAGACAATGCATAAGACAACCGTGATCATGTAACATAGAGTAATTTTAAATTATCTCAGAGGTAAGAAATTAAGAAAGTAGATGTGGAAATAATAATTAGATCAATGTCACGCATGTCGAAAGAAATAAACATTATTAAAATATTGCATAATAAATAGCAAAACTGACGAACTATTATGTACAAAGGCAAGATAGGTACCCTTTATGAGAAATTTAATTTATAACACGTGAGAGACTTTATATAAAAGATAATCAATTTACCTTTTCAAGTAATTTTTTGACAATATTTCGCAAAGAATGGAGCAAACAGATGCCCCGAAAAGCCAATGCAGCAGTGATTCCGGGACTAATTTTCTACCAACATCAACCCAAGCTAATGGTGTTTGCAGCGCGAAAAAGGAATCAAATCATTCAAACTCTGAAAATCTTTGTGCATCACAAGAATGCAGTAAAAAACAAACAGATTCGCCAATTCCTCCACGCCCATTTGCTCTGACGAGTAATTCCAAGTCATTTATAATAATTTCCCCATCGTCGCCATGTCACTTTTCAAATCTACCTTCACCAACTTCATTAATTCTACCATTACTGAACCAACCTCAAACCTTATTTATGCAATCATTATCCAAACTACAAGAAAATCCCATGAGCCTCGAAACACTAAACCATTTAAAAATCCAAAGCCCGCATATTTTCAAGGAGACGAACTCTCTAGCCAATAAAAATGTTGAGCAAAATACTTCAGAATTAAGTCCACCTAACTCGATGACAAGCGCACCACCGTCATATTCTTTTGTTTTGAGGCAAATGGCAGCTAGAGGAAGACCAAGACTCATGGGAACGTTTATACCATCTCCATCTTTTGTGCAACATACACCACCACCAAATTATGCGGCAGCCTTTGATATCTATGTTGATAATACAATACCACCACCTGTAAGAACTTACCACTTTGGTTTCGTATCAATACCGGTAGCATGTCCAGAATGCGGCTACACTGGAATGACAATCGTAACCAGCAAAATTACTCTCTGTACACATTTATGCGCAGTTATTTTATGTCTATTTTTCTGTTGGATTTGCGTTCCATTGCCATATGTATTGCGTTCATGTAAAGATGTGTACCATTATTGCAGGAATTGCAGACATTTTTTAGGCATGTATTGTCCTACTAACCAGGATACCAATATGTATTCTTAGTACCTAATTTGCGAATTGCATCATATTATGTTTGTTTATAGAAACATGAAATTAAAAACAGCTACTTAAATAATTATGATTTTTATTCGTGACATTAAATTTGTAACGGTAAAAATAGTGGGTAGTTGACCAAAAATAATTAATGGTGTGTATATTTGTTTTAGAAAATTACGTTTGGTCTGAATTGGTCGCATTACATCACCATTGATTGCGATAAAAAAAGTTGCGGTTCATATGCGGTTGCGTCATACCATATCATTACATTACAGATTTTCAAAAATCGAACCAATCAAGTTTAGTTCATAACATAGCGTAGTATTAACCATAGACAAAATGTCCAAACGTTTCTTAAAACAATTAAGAATTTATTTAATAATGCTCACACGGAACCTGGTGAACAATTTAAGTTTTTTAAATTTTTACATGATTTTTCTATAGTAGGTAATCATAAGAAAAATCGTCATCGTCACTTTAGTTACAGAGTCACGGTTGCGTTCACAATTATAATCTAACAATATATGAATTTAGAGTAATCTGTGCAACCTAGAAACTTTTATTTTTCAGTATTCACTTTCAAATTTATAACAAATTTGTAGGACTAAAAATGATTTTTGTGAATAATGACTTACATTCCTTAGTTTCTTCAGTAGGTAATTAAAAAACGATTCGAAATTTGGGTTAAAATGAACGCACCCATAAAAATTGTGTACTAGCGCCCTCTAGCGTTAAAATGTCTGTGTATAAATTTAGAAGTCATAGCCTTCTGCGAGTTCCGTGTGTATTGCGGAAAAATCCCTTTTTGGGCGTCTGACCACATGTGTGAATTATGAACAAAATATGGTTTTTTGGTGAATTTTTGTTCTGAAAACCCGATTTAGTAGTGTATAACACTAGAAATCGTTAGACGCAGTGCGTTTCCAGCGTTTAGTGTGCAAAAAAGGTTGGAACTTATCGACGGAAGTGCATTTTTTCGATGTAAATACGGTCCGTCCAGGGTCAGTCCGGTGTGCCCCGAAAATATCGTGGTTACTTTTGGCCGTTCATTCATCTTTCGCGTACGCGAATTGCATTCGATTTTGACGAGAATTTCGACCTTCGCCGTTGTTGAATCGGCTCGGCACGTTAAGTTCGCAATTGTCGGGGTTAAACCCGCAACATGCCGTCGTGCTGAGTGGAATGGAGGCGCGCTCGTGATCGACGTACGGCGCGGAGCGCGCGTCCGCGGTTATATAACTACAATAGAGGCTGCGGCGGCATGGCCGCGCGCGTGTCTGCCGAGGGCGCTGGGCCCTCTTACGCGTCAGTGCTAAACTTTAGAGGTGGTGACAGCAACAAGGAAAACATTGAGGCCGCCCCCGAGGAGGTTATAGATGCGCCTCCACGTCAAAACGATGAGGAGGAGGAAGGTTTTGTGCCAGTGATATCGCACGCGCGGAGGCCCGGTAAAGGTAGACGGGAGAGGGAGCGTAGGGCTCCTCAGCGACCTCATAAGGCGCCGCAGCCACAGTCTGAGGCTCACGGAAACTCTGAGCAACAACAGCAAGCAGCGGACGCTCAGCCGAAGAAGTTTGTGGAGGCTCCTATACCGAAGGTTAATCCGTGGCAGGTGAGTTTGTCAATTAAACATTTTAATACAGTGAAAAATCAGAGTGATCTTAAAGGGACCTCAATAATTTGTCATAATAACCAATAGTTGTTGTAAACAATATTAATTTGTTATAAGGATTCAACCATAACCATACTATTTACTCATAACCAGTCTCTGTACATTTCTATGGAAACAATAAAATCAAAATTATATCCAAACATTATCATAGCCCTTACTGCAACATGTCTCATGTCAAAATATACTTGTTTTTAGTTAATCATGCCACCAAAATAA
The DNA here is from genome assembly GCA_918317495.1 of Synanthedon vespiformis. NCBI lineage: Eukaryota > Metazoa > Arthropoda > Insecta > Lepidoptera > Sesiidae > Synanthedon > Synanthedon vespiformis. The sequence goes on along the minus strand of OU906975.1, from coordinate 916,690 downwards.
CATTTCACACATCATAACCTCCCATATCTACGATTCGTGAAGAAAGAGATGGTGTGATCTAGTAAATATGTTTTTGTCTTTTTAAAATAGAAACCAATAAAAGCTAAACATTACCTATTGTTATATCACATACTTATTGATATATTGACTTATTGGTGTTTATAAAAATCATATTTTAATGGGCATACGAAATCTATCTAAGACCATTGAGATCAATAGTTTTTATTTAATGTATGTGTGACTGGTTTTAATGAAATATCAGCATGATACATTTACAATTTGATTGTCATAAAACAGGCTGACTCTCTCGCTGAAGCACAATGTTATTTCCAATGTGACAACACATTTGGTCTAGTGGCTAGTAATCCTAGCTCTTAACCAAACAGTCGCGGGTTGGAATCCCGCTAGGGGCAAACCGTTTATGTGTTAACATTTACCTTTGTACCCGAGTCATGGATGTTTTGTATTTATAGTATGTATGTATTTACAAAAAATAGTAACGTATGTAGTATATCAACTGTCTGGTATCCATAATACAAGCATTAGTTGTGGTGGAATGTGTGAGGATATTTATTTATTTATTGCTCTTCTTTAAGAAGGTAGTCACTAGTTTCTGCTGTCTGACGGCCAGTCCAAAGGACTGCAGGCCTGTAGGCCCTGCCGGGAATCAAACCCTGAATCAGAAGCACTAATGCTCTGTTAAGGCATAATCTTAACCATTCGTTCAATGGCGTTTATAGCACACAACCACAATGTTGTTGCATATAATTATGTTAATTCAAAGGTTGTCATTGTCACCTTGAGGGATGGACAAGACAATGGTGGTCACCTACCATCAAGTGGACTGTCAGAACGCCTGCCAACTTTTACTTAAAAAATGAGTATACCAAATTAGGAAACTGCTGACTATGTTTGATATGATCATCTGTTTTTTTTTTAAATACTCCAAGCAGGTCACCGACACCATTTACAGATCCTAATATATATATATATATAAATAACTAGCTGGTGCCCACTTAGTCCGCGTTCTGGATGAAAGGTACCCTATGTCCTTTCTGGTGTCCCAGACAATGTGTATGAGAAATTTCATAGTAATTGGTTCAGTAGTTTTTACGTGAAAGGGTGACAGACAGAGTTACTTTCGCCTTTATAATATTAGTAAGGATAATGATAATATTGGCCAACATAAACTGATAAAAAATAAGAAATAATTTATCTGTTGACATAGTACCAAGTATGTGATTTAAATGTGTCATTTTTCAATTAATACAAAGTACCCACCCTTTATGAATTATTTTTAGTTATCATTATTATTTTGATCAAAGTTCCTGCTATATTTTATGTCTATCTTTAAGCGTTAATTGAAGACCCCACAGTCTTGTCAATTTCATATAAAAATACCAACCCAATTTTCAAATTTTTCCATGGATTTTTCAAAAAAATTCTCATACAAACCTTGTCCGACAATTAGGTAACAAAAAAGAATTGTAAAATCGGTAGTGACTTCCTCAAATGAATTTATTTTAATAGATTAAATAGACATTTTTATACAGTAATTATTATAACTAGTCAAACAATAACAAATATGTAATTATTTGTTCTGAATAGGAGACATGAATAAATAACAGCTAATCGAATTTAGCCAATATTCAAAGTTTAAAAATTAAAATATGTCACCTTGAAAATGCATGTCTCAATCATTGTCGATTTTTAATAAATAAACTTCTAAGAAAGTATTGAAAAATATGGGCTAATAGATGCTAAACTTACAAAAATAAAAATTGCAAAGCTGCAAATAAATATAAAAGAAGAAAAAAATAAACAGAAAGGCAACAATACAAAACTCAAAATTTATTAATATCCCTTAGTTTAGTGGAATTTTAGAATTTACAAAAAAATTGGCCTGGATTGTTTTGTTCAAAATGAAATTTAAAATTTTCTTTTGACAACAATAGTGATTTGCTATGGATACATAGTTAGTTACCTGGAAGTGTTTTATTTTTGTTATCTATTCTAAGATTAGACTAATATTATAAAGAGGAAAGATTTGATTGTTTGTTAGTTTGTTTGCATTGAATAGGCTCCGAAACTACTCACTTTCAAAATGTTGTACAGGATGTGGCCTGTAATAAGAGCAATAAATTAAACTATTTGTTAATAGACCCTTTAACAAATCAGTAATTAATTCTAAATTATTTCAATTAATTAAAATGAAAAAAAAAAAATTCTAACAAAATTATTCAAGCGTCCAGTCAGAGTACTTGACATTGCCATGTACGATCGTTCTCGACCCAGTACCCTGTACCATGACATCTAACGACTGATAACAGACAATTTAGCGGACTATGATTTCATTGATTATGTATTGTAACTTTGGATTGCATATCTTTGAGTATAAATAAGCACTTTGGAGCATTATGATTAGGTTAAGGTAACTGCGTATTATGCATCAGTTCAGTATTTGTTGTTGGATGTCAGTATTTCTAGAAATCCATAGAAAAAAATATTGACATCCATCAATACGCTAGACTACACGTTCAATAAATACCACGATACATCATTATTTATTGACGGATCACAGTAAATACCATATGTGTACCAGTCGCCTAAGGAATCATAAACATAATAAAACATAATAAACAAAAATATACAAGTTTCCTATTTCATTATTTATTAAGCCATCGATATTGGTATCGCCGATTATTTACTACAAATATCGGTATAGGAATCGTATCTGCAAAATTATGTATCTCTACATCCCTAATTTTTAAACAATGTCCAATGAAATTACTTAAAATTACTGTTAAAATGATTTAAAAAATATATAATAATGTGATATTAATTAATGACAAGTTATGTCTTTGCTTAAATTGCTCGCTAAGTTAAGTCTTTAATTAATGATAAGTTAAGTTATTAACAATGCATTTTATTGGAAATTTGTATCATTAAGTTATTATCAACAATTCATTAAGTGATTGGATGTTAATAATAATATATCAGTGTCACCAAACAAGTACAGGTTTGACTCATGTTTGAATTTTCTACCTTAACTAAAGGACTTTAGTGGTCATTATTATCTATTGCTTTGTATATATTTTTCTAAATCTCTATTGCTTTGTACAAAATATATATATATTATATTATTATCTTTTTATAGAAAACTAGCTGTTGCACGCGACTTCGTCCGCGTAACTTTATAAAATATAATACATTCGTGTCTGAGTGAAACCATGGAAAGGAAATACACATACATAATTTCAACTCAATCGTTCAAGTCGTTTAGTAGTTGACTGACACACCGACAGCAGCGCCACCTACCGGGTCCAATTGTATTTTTAAATCATCCAGGAAACCATCGAAATAGCCATATAAAATTTCAACCCAGTCGGTTCAGCCGTTTAGAAGTTATGTGAAAAAGATAAGTACGGAAGGATAATTCTTACTACCCGTTGTCCTATTACCCGTTTTCCCGTAGGAATGAAGCATTTTCCCTATGTTCCCCAAGTAGCCTATGTTCATCACGGATAATGTCGGCTTCTAATGGTAAAAGAATTTTTCAAATTGGTCCAGTAGTTTCGGAGCCTATTCTATACAAACAAACAAACAAACAATCAAATCTTTCCTCTTTATAATATTAGTAATAGATCAGCCCTTGGATAGGGTACTTTTTTCTGGGTGAAAAGTATGTATGTATGTGAAAAGTAAGTTTGTATGTATATGTAAAATCCTGTATGTAATGTACTCTCTTTTATCCCTGTAACAATGTGTATGCAAAGTTTCACAGTTTCAGTTACTTTCACATTTATAATGTTAGTAAAGTACTGTATGGAGTAGGAGTATGGATTAGTATGGACTAGCTGGTCCCCGCAACTTGGTCCCGTGTTGAATTAACACCAGACAAAATAATGTAAAGTTAGCAATATAAAAACAATAAATATTATACAATTTCCATTAGTGTTGACCACATTAAAATCTGTTGTGTGATTAAGGAGGAGTTTGCAGAATTTAAAAACAATATGAATGTATTGTTTTTATTCATTTTAGTCATAGCAAATTTTAATGCGCAATGACATTGAAAAATAATATAATGTTATAAAATTAGTTTTAAAAAATGTGTGTGTGTCAGCTCCGATGCAAGACTGGAGTTTGCAGTTTTCATCAATGTATAAAGTGTTTCTCGAGGAAGATTTTCTATACTAATATTATAAAGAGGAAAGATTTGATTGTTTGTATTGAATAGGCTCCGAAACTAGTGGACCGATTTGAAAAATTCTTTTACCATTAGAAGCCGACATTATCCGTGATGAACATAGGCTACTTTTTACCGTGAGAAAATGCTACATTCCTACGGGAAATCTAAAATAAAAGTAAATACCTAGCATCTTGGCCCGGGATACACTTGACAACGCCATCTATCCAGAATCGGTGAAGCGACTAACATGACAACTGCTTGGTGATATTTTTAGCGATCCATTCTACGGTAGATGGCGTTTTATATACATCAGCTAGTAGTATATAATTTACAAAGTTACGCGGGCGAAGTCGCCGGCAGCAGCCAGTTATTTAATAATTTAATAAAATTGTGAACGAACAAATAAATGAAATTTCAGAGATATTCTAAAATAGAATGTAACTCATACCATGTGTCAATTTTGATTTTACTCCCATAAATTTTCATACCCTGGGGCTTATGAAATTTAAATGTGGCGCCATTTTATCAAAAACTATAGTAATGGCATAGTAATGAACGAATCTATAGTAATGGCACAGTTTGGTACCGATCGACTGGTAGACAAAGGCCTCCCCTATAATTTCTCAATAGGACTTTAAAAAAATTATATCCATTTTTAAAAAAATACTCTTCTATATCTTTACTGTAAAAAAAAACTGTTATTAGTTACTGTAATTCTATAAATAAAAAATTTGACCGATCACACAACACATTTCAGATAGCAACTCTTATCTGTTTCAATTTATTGAACTGATACCAACATAACCTCAAATATGTATGAACACGTGTTGGGTACCGTTGTATGTACGGTAGATGTTGAACCTTGATCTCAAATGATTACGTATCAAAATCCAATGACAATGTCCTGAAAATAATGAGCACGTTGAAAAATTAATTAGTCGCTTAGCTTAACCAATGATTTTATTATTGTTACTATATTTGAATAGTTCGTAATAATTTAGATTTGAACGCAATTAAAGATGCTAGCCTAGCCGGTGCCCACGACTTCGTCCGCTTTCAAAAATAAAAATACACATAGCACCGGAGAAAATTTATATTGGAGATATATAAAATTGGAAAGGGCACAAAGAGCTCTGCTAAAAGTAATGACCTTTAAACCCTTTAGACATCCTACCAATAAACTACTATACTCTGAGTGCGACGTTTTAACTATTAGACAACTTTTTATTAAATATACCATATTGTCCCAACACCAAAAACTTCCATACGAAAGTAATCTGACATTAAAGAGGCGTAAAGACAGAGTTTGTCCAGTTACTGCATTCAACATATCTTATATTAATAAATTCCAATGTTATTTGGGTCCTTTGCTTTATAATAAACTCAATAAAATTAAAGAAATATATTCATGTAAAAAACTTGATGCTAAAAAAATATAATTGTTGATTGGTTTAAAAACAAAACATATGAAGAAACAGAAAATCTTCTATAAACAATAATATAACTTTAACTAGATGCTTACACAATCACAATTGTTTATGGCTCCCGGACCTGGGTGTGTATGTAATAGTATGTATGTCTGTATGTCTGTATCTGTGTGTTTATGTATGAATATGTATGTGTATATGTGTGTCTGTGTGTATGCTGTATGTGAAATGTATATGTAAATGTATCCGGTGTGTATATGTGTATGTTGTGAATTCGTTTGTGATTCTGTTCGGTTCTCTTGTATTTCAATATTAGTTTGATTGTAATTACTAACAGTTTTAAATTTCAATTATGTTATATTTGTTGTATAGGATGCTATAGGAAGTTGTAAAATATATGGAGGTGTAAAATTAGGGTTAGCTTAAGTTCGTACACATTGTAGTCTAACCATTCGTGATAACTGGATCACTATTTAAATGCGGGTGGATTTAAAACATAAAACATTTGTTTACTTTTAATTTTTAATTTACCCTGCTTATTATATTTTTGTAGTCAGATCCAATATAATTCTTATTTAGTAATAATATCTAATTACTTATTAGGCATTGTGCAGCGGTATGGTGTCATTGGAAGTGGCTTACATTTAGTTTAGATGTAAGAATTTATTTAAATCTCACAAAATAATTAAGTAATATGCGATTTAAACTCATGTATATGTAATTGTTGGAACAAATAAATGTTTTTATTTAATTTATTTATTTATATATAATACTAGATTCTGCCCGCGACTTCGCCCGCTTAACTTTGTAAATTATATACTAAAACCTTCCTCGAGAACCACTCTATCCATTGGTGAAAACAGCATGAAAATCAGGGCAGTAGTTTTCGTTTGTCGCGAACAGACAAAACAGACGCTGCAGAGGATTTTATTTTTATAATATGACTGTAAGGGTGAGTAATAATATGACACCTGACGTCCTTATATTGCCGTGACGACGGTGGCGCCGCCACATTCTTTTATATTCTTAAATTATCCCTCGGGGACAGTACTTTTTTTCAGGATGAAAGATACCCTGAAAGAAGTCCTGCTCTGTATCCCTGACAATGTGTATGCAAAATTTCATAATGATCGGTTAAGCAGTTAAGGCGTGAAAAGGTAACCGTGAAGTAACAACACGTGTGCGGTTTAAAGATATTGCCAGGGGTCCCGGTTTCGAATCCCGGCAGGGCCTGTTTGGAAATGAACTTTTCAAAGTTCGCCCAAGTTCAAGTTCAAGTTCGCGGGTTGGTTGTTACTTGTAATTGTAACGTACACGTATTCACGTAAAACACACGTTTGATTTCATTTTTATTTACTTTTTCAATATAAAACCCGCAAATTACTAATGCGCGCATGACCGCCATTTTGGTGACGTGGTCTCGTGACACACTCAGTGCCGTTAGCAACACTGGCCGACGAGTTTTCAGTTGAGTATGACGTCGCCGGTCGCGTGAACTTTTACGTGACAATGTTCTTGCGCGTTGGCTATTTGCTTGCTTGGCAATTACTCTGGTTAACTACTCTTAGCTTTCTGTTCTCGACTGTACTCGTTGTCATCGAAAACTTGGTTCATATCGTATTTGGTTCTTGCGTATTGGCAATTTGCGGCGATTATAATATCTGTATTTTTTTTAGGTATGGCTCTCTTTTCGCGACTGTACTCGCTCGCGTTGGCACAATTGCCAACACAATCACCGTCAATACGGTGATTACAATGTCTGAATAACTCTTAATTAGCTACTTTTAAGTTTCTATTCTCGACTGTACTCGTTGTCAATGAAAACTTGGTTCATATCGTATTTGGTTCTTGTGCGTTGGCAATTCGCGGTGATTATAATATCTGTAATTATTCTGGTCAGCTATGGCTCTCTTTTCGCGACTGTACTCGCTGTCAATTAATTTTGTTCTTGCGTATTAGCAATTTATGGTGATTACAATGTTGTCTGAATTACTCTAATTAGCTACTTTTAACTTTCTGTTCTCGACTGTACTCGATTCCAATGAAAAGTTGCATATCGTATTTGTTTTTTGGGTATTGGCAATTCGCGGTGATTATAACATCTGTAATTACTCTTAGTCAGCTATATATAGCTTCTGTTCGCGACTGTACTCGCTGTCAATGAAAAGTTGGTTCATATCGTATTTGGTTCTTGCGTGTTGGCAATTTGAGATGATTATAATTATTATCTTTAATCACTCTAGTCAGCTATATAGCTTCTGTTCGCGACTGTACTCGCTGTCAATGAAATTGGTTCACATCGATCTCCTTTCGCCGTGCACATACATAAATGGTATTTCGGAAAGGCATCGAAAGAGTGCACGTGTCGTTATGAAATTATTGTTGCACATTGCTTGCTCCTATTATGTCAAATTTGAATGTACGGTGAACTCGATCGACGACAACTTACGGCCGAGACTTACTTTCACTGGTGTGACGGACATACATACCCAATAATATATATATATAATATAGGTGTCCAAATTGGATATTTATTGCTGGGTCCTATAGTTTCGTTATGAGACTAGACTACTCGCTGGAATTTAACTCGCTTATTCCTTGATAAGATAACCTCAGTTACAGCAGTTTAGGTTAGGATTGCCCAGTATTACACGCTTTCCAAAAATTCCTATAATTTGGAAAATCCAATTAAAAACATTGTTAATTACTAGTTATAAGTAAAAGACTTTCCTATTGAATCGGCGAGTTATCGTGTTGGATTTTTTTACAGTCATTTCAACTCGCCTGTAGTAAGTCAGTTAAGTTTTTTGATGTACAGTCAGTTACATAAAGGTATTAAACAATTTTTTATATTAGAATAGAAATATTCTTATTTTTTACTACAGGTATTTTAACCTAATTGGTTTTGCTTTTTGGAAAGCAGACGTGATCGCGATGGTTTTAGAGCTATATAATTTACTCACTCATCGCGAAGGGATCTCACTGACTTCAGATTTCTTTTCTATACATATTGGAATTTTCATGACATGGTGACCTTGACCTGATGCTACATCATCTGACCTGACGGTCAAGTGGACCGTCAGCATGTCGTATCGACTTCATTAAAAAAAAAAAAATTATATTAACTACAACTTTTGTGAAACATTCATTCAAAAATATTTACTTACCTAAATGTTGTGTTAAACATATTGTGTGTGGGAGTTAAATTATCTCTTGGACGTCCTATGTATATATGACTGTGTTGAGTGGAGTGTGTGTCCTACGTGACTACAAAGTACACTCTTGAGTTTAAAGAATGTTTTTCATAGAAATAAAACGCGACTCCATTTGTAACTTTGAAGTTTAGAACTCACTGCCGACGCGGCGTCTGTGTTTCCGAGCTCATAGTCTTGTAAACAAGTGATGAGAACGTTACTAGATGTAATCAATGTTGGTCCCCATGGACATTGAGTGACCAGTGAGGTGAGATCTCTCGGGATCGGCCGTCGTAAGGGTTTTTAAAGCGCGATGATTTGGCGCTTTCCCAGATGCTCCACTACGTCACGCAATGTCAACGGCTCCACTCGCGTCATCCATTCGACCTTCGTAGTGTTCCATTTATTTTGGATTATGATTGTCGGTACGGTGACATAGTCCAGTATCCCTCAAAGGATTACTAACAGGCTGAATCTTTGTGAGTATCTTCGGTTTGCCGCGTCGCCCAACTACATATTTCCTCTGCGAAAATTGTCGATAGAGGTAGGCTAAAGGAGTTAGCGGCCGTAAAAAACTACCAAGCGTAGGACTGGGAAAACGTGCCGCTCAATTTGTAGGACTATGCGGCCATTTTATCTATACTAATATTATAGAGGAAAGATTTGATTGATTGTTTGTTTGTATAGAATAGGCTCCGAAACTAGTGGACCGATTTGAAAAATTCTTTTACCATTAGAAGCCGACATTATCCGTGATGAACATAGGATACTTTTTACCGCGGGAAAATGCTTCATTCCTACGGGAAATCTAAAATAAAAGTAAATACTAGCGGCTTAGCCCGGGAGATAGCGCCATCTATCCAAAATACGGTAGATGGCGTTTTATACTTTTCTACGCGAACGAAGTCGTGAGCACCAGCTAGTATTATATTTTAAATGTTTACTAAGCTGCATACAAAAAATCAGGTGGTTAGTTTTAGTTAGTAATAATTTTTATGACCTCATTATTATGATATATTGGGAGGGATGGGATATTATTAAGCAGCCGATTTTTTGTCTGCAATTTAGTATACATTTGTATAATAAAATGGCCGCATAGTCCTACAAATTGAGTGGCACGTTTTCCCAGTCCTACGCTTGGAAATTTTTTACGGCCGCTAACTCCTTTAGCTACCTCTATCGATAATTTTCGCAGAGGAAAAAGTTGGGCGTCTCGACAAACTGAAGCTACTACTCACGAAGATTAAGCCTGTTAGTAATCAGTAAAAAAATCTTTTGAGGGATACTGGACCAAAATGTTTCTGCGGAAGGTATTTTCTCTTTGTATCTATGAGCGCTCTGATGACCTTAGCAGGAATCCCCTACTCAAGGTTATTTCACGGTGGTCTGCTGAACTTTCAAGGTTGTGATCACTACGGGTAGATTTATTTATTGCCGACTAGCTGTTGCACGCGATTTCGTCCGCGTAACTTTATAAAATATAATACATTCGTGTCTGAGTGAAACCATGGAAAGGAAATACACATACAAAATTTCAACCCAATCGGTCAAGCAGTTTAGTAGTTTACATACCGACAGCAGCGCCACCTACCGGGTCCAATTGTATTTTTAAATCATCCAGGAAACCATCGAAGTACGTATATAAAATTGCAACCCAATCGGTTCAGCCGTTTAGAAGTTATATGTGAAAAAGATAAGTACGGAAGGATAATTCTTACTACCCGTTGTCCTATTACCCGTTTTCCCGTAGGAATGAAGCATTTTCCCGCGGTAAAAAGTAGCCTATGTTCATCAGGGATAATGTCGGCTTCTAAATGTAAAATATTTTTTGCCTGCCTGATGTACGTATGCAAAATATTGTACATTGCGAATTGCAGTGTGTCCCGCTGCCGCTAATATTATTATTCCCATTCACAAGATCTATTATTTATTTTTTACCACATTTTGTCTGTCCGTCTACCTGAGGGACCGAAACGGTTGTTTGCAAACATTTCTGAAAAAAAAAAATCGGCAACTCTGTACCAAATTGTTATATATTCATACTTTTTGTCCTTTCCTGTGCGCATCTATTTCCTTTTAAAAAAATCCACCAAAATTAGTTTATTATTTTAGCCGTCAATGTAATATTTATTTATTTATTTATTTACAATTTTAAGGGCTAATATATAAGATAACATTTAAATGATAATACTAAAAACCACTGAGGTTTAGACTCGTATTATCATTACATTAATAGATACTAATACTAATTACAATTTAAAAAATAATGCTTTAATTTTGATTTAATATTTTTAATTGATATATTGTTACATAGATCTGAAGGTAGGCTGTTGATAAGATGTGGGACGATGTAAGCAGTAGTTCTTTCGCCATATGTATTATTTGCGCGCTGTGTACGTAACCGCTTTAATAAAGCTGAATGTCAAAATTTTGAGTTGGGAGTAAAAAAAAAACATAAAAATATTCAAAATCCAATTATAGACACAGGTCAAACTTATATTATAAACATCCCTCGTTTGCGTCGGACGTTCGTGGGCTTAACAATGAATACTCTGTAGCACTACCATGAGTTTATGACTACCGAAATCGCTAGCGAGAGATGAGCGAGAACGTAAAATATTTGTATGAAAAATTGTACAGCGCCTCTAGCGGTCACTCAAAGAACTAAAACCAGTAACATGAGTTGCATAAGTGAAAAATCTATCGAATGTAGTCACTAGCGACCATTACCGACTAACGTTTAACTTGACATTTCTATACAAAATCGGTACCATGAGTTACAAATTTGACTGATGCTCTCGAGAAATACCGTAACGTTAGCAGTTAAATCATTCACTATCACATTGAAGGGTGAAAGGTTCGTTATCGATAGAAGTAAACTAACGTAAGATTTCGATAGCAACTCATGGTAGTGCTACTGAAGGGGGTGTTTTTTTTTTATTTTTTTTAAAGGACCTTGTCAATATGTTATATAATAAAAATAGTATCTCCCATCTAATCAATTATGTAATGTAATGTAATGAATGATATATATATATATAAAACTATAAAGTGACGATATAATGTAAACACGCACGGTTCACAACCTTGAGAACGTAAACTGCGCGTTTGAGACAATCGAAAATAACGTCTTGCTAATAATTTTCTTCAGTTAGTTGCTCGGGGTTATTAGAAAAAAAAAAAAACGCTTGTCGACAGGAACGCCCGTTCTACCTATATATCTATATAAATAACTACTAGCTGTTGCACGTGACTTCGTAACTTTATAAAATACTAGTTGGTGCCCGCGATGATAAATTAAAAATATAAAAGCTATTATTATTGCAACGCTTGACAACTTGTTGCTATAACACATTGGCCAGGCGTTAGTTTTATATTTTAGATAATCCCACGGGAACATTACGTTTTTCTTGGACGAAATGTATCCTATGTCCTTTCTGGTGTCCCTGACTATGTGTATGCAAAATTTCACGGTGATCGGTTCAGTAGTTTTGGCGTGAAAACGAGACAGACAGACAGAGTTACTTTCGCATTTATAATATTAGTATATGGATATAGTAAGGAAGTAAGGATAATACATTCGTGTCTGTGAAACCACATGGAAATACACACATACAAAATTTCAACCCAATCGGTCAACTCAAGCCGTTTAGTAGTTGACATACCGACAGAAGCGCCACCTACCGGGTCCAATTGTATTTTTAAATCATCCAGGAAACCATCGAAATAGCCATATATAAAATTTCAACCCAATCCGTTCAGCCGTTTAGAAGTTATGTGAAAAATAAGTTAAGTACGAAAGGATAATTCTTACTACCCCTTGTCCTTTTACCCGTTTTCCCGTAGGAATGAAGCATTTTCCCGCGGTAAAAAGTATCCTATGTTCATCACGGATAATGTCGGCTTCTAATGGTAAAAGAATTTTTCAAATCGGTCCACCAGTTTCGGAGCCTATTCTGTACAAACAAACAAACAATCAATCAAATCTTTCCTCTTTAAATATAGTATAGATCTTTATAATATTAGTATAGATCACTACATCAATACTACTCGTAATAACAAATCTGTAAGTACATCAAGTCTGTACATATATCGATTTACAACTCAAGCATCACAGCTAGGCTAGGGTCACGACAACTATACAAAACCGACAACTCTACAAAAATAGAGCTTTCATTCCAGCGATATAGGTTAAATTTGTGCTGTATTTTCATGGATTTTTTTAAAGCGTAAAAAAAAAAGTCGAAAACGCAACAATAACAAGGCGACACGCTAATCATAATCGAAGTACACGGGGAGTATAGCAGATATAAAGCGAATATGAAAGTTCAATGGGTCAAGGTCGGGCCGCGCTGCTCTCTCCCCTACAAAACGTAAGAAAGGAATAGACGTAACGCGTATACATTATGTACTCACAAGTTTAGTGTATTACGCATTCATAGCTCGAAGGATTTATACTGTTTATTTTGTATTATCTCTCGTGCACGCGACTTTGTCCGCGTTCAAAATTAAAAATAATAAATAAGTACATAATATAACGCTTGAGACCTCTTGTTGCTAAATGGCCTTTGGCTTTGGCCAGGCGTTTTTGTTTAACATCAATACTAACAATGAATATGTAAGTGTATTGTATGTATGCATTTTTTTTCCTCTATAACTCTTAAACGAATTGACTGTTTTTAATGAAACTTGGTAGATAAACATTTAGACAGGACACAGGATATATTATATAGGCTATGAATTGTCTAACGATATAATAGGTAAATAATAACACAAGGGACAATAGTATAGGACAAGTTTTCAGCTTGCCTCAAATACCTACCCGGAAATGTGTAGAATATAATTGCCCGCCAGTAGTCTGATAACTCCACAAAAATGCCTCTCTTCTATTTTGTAAATATATTAAGTCTTCTTCTACAAGTTTAAAATGTTTCAACGGTATCAAGTGAAATAGTTTTAAACGTAAAAGGTGTAAGAACGCTACATTTATTAGTAAATACAGTCAAATTACAAGCACGCCTGTTGTTGCAAATATTGGCAGTAGAGACAGACAAAACCGTGGCAGACAATTCAAAAGAGAGATATTACCTGACGAACCAATTGTATTCAAACGGAACTGCACTGAAACCGACAACGCTTCACTCTTTGTGTCCGCGAAATATCCTTGGAAATTCTTATTAGGTTAAACTTATGGTGACACCCCTCGTTTGCGTCGGGCATCAGGGGTTTAAAAATTAGTGTCCAGTCCCATTCCCTCCGTCGCCGACGAACTGGACGCAGGCGGCTGGCGTACGCTCGCCACCTGGATCTCTGACAGACCAAGGGCGGTAGATGGGGACTCTACCGCCCGATTCCCTTCATCCTGAGAGGCACGGCGGACTTTGGCAGTTCGGATGCGCCGTCCCATTGAACAGTGTTCGGTTGCGGACCCCAGCGCGGTGGAGTTGCGGAATTAGAGTGTTTGGAGGTCTCTAGACGGTCAAAATTCGCGTGCTTGTCGAGCATTTTTGACCGTTTAGAATGGAGCTCGATGTGCTTGACAAGCATTTACGTGCTTGGTGAAAAAATATAGTTTTGCAATGCAATGCTTGTCAAGCATGCTTGATCGTTTAGATGCATGCTGCACATTCAGTGTGCTATATTATAGTGCTATATGTACACAGATGTTTTTGTTTTAGCGCAAGTAGGTACATTGGGTCACTCTGTAGCGACTGAGATGACAAGTATGCTAAGCCTCGTCAAGCACGTAAATATTTGTCAAGCAATTTTGACCGTCTAGGGACGACGCCAAGAGGTTTAGTCGGTAGGTCTACCCCACTACCATCTCGGGGCGGGGGAGTCCGACATAATCTATCCCCAGGCCGGTGTATCCATGCATGGATTCCTCTTTTAAAAAAGGGGTTAACTGGTGAAAACCTCTAATAAAAATAGCGAAAAACATGTCCTCAGCTGTTTTTCCTAGGTCCTAGAGCAATCTTCGTCTAAAGTAGTGATTGTCAGTCGTGTCCGGCAAGTAAATTATTGTATTGTGGAGAACACACCACACAATAAATAGCGAAACATCTTTTACGGCACTAACTGATTAGTTGAGGCCTTGGCGCGATATCGCTCGATAACGAGACCACTCTTCTACCCATCGATCACTGTGTTATTTAAAAAAATAATCCAAATACATTTTTCATTACAATCATTCGAGTACTTACAAGCTGTGGTGCCCGCGACTTCGTCCGCTTTGAAAAATACAAAGAGAAATACATCCATACACTATCCATACTTACATACTAATAATATTATAAATTTTTCGTTTGTGCTGTTGGTGTACCTTTTGAAAAATCTATACTTACTAATATTATAAAGAGAAAAGATTTGATTGTTTGTTTGTATAGAACAGGCTCCGAAACTACTGGACCGATTTGAAAAATTATTTTTCCATTAGAAGCCGACATTATCCGTGATGAACATAGGATACTTTTTACCACGGGAAAATGCTTCATTCCTACGGGAAATCTAAAATAAAAGTAAATACTAGCGGCTTGGCCCGGGAGATAGAGCCATCTAGTATCCAAAATACGGTTTTATACTTTCGACGAAGTCGCGAGCACCAGCTAGTAATAAATAAATGTAAAAGTGACTCTGTGTCTGTCTGTCTGTCTGTCTGTCTGTCTGTCTGATCATCGTGAAATTTTGCATTTACATTGTCAAGTATTCAGGAAAGGACATAGGTTACCTTTCATCGTTCAACACGGACGAAGTCGCGGGCTTCATCTAGTAAGCAATACCTATAACGCTTGTTACCTTTGTCAAGTCGCTATTACACTAATTTTGCCAGGAGTTAGTTTTCTTAATTTTAGATGATCCCTCGGGAACAGTGCTTTTTTTCCTGGATGAAAGGTGACCCTATGCCCTTTCATATATCCTTGACAATATTTCACGATGATCGGCTAAGTAGTTAAGGCGTGAAAAGGCAACAGACAGACAAACAGAGTTACTAACTTATCACATTTATAAAATTAGTAGGGAGAGGAGAGAGTGGGTTGCTGTGCTGGGGTGGGATGGTAAGGATGGTTCTTGTTAATTTCAAAGGAATAATTATAACACTGCTCTGTCTGATGGACACCCACCGACTTTAAAGTCAACGACCAGTGGCCCAATATTGTATGGCAAAAAATGTAACGCCATTTTGAATTTTTATACATAGAGTGCCAAGTAACCCGGCCCGTCTAGAGTTTGGGGCTACGAAAAGAGCGTCCTCAAACGCTTTACACGGTATAAATAAAACGAAGTCGCTTCCCGCCGTTTGTACCTCTGTATGTTTGTTTGCATAGATATTTTAAACTATGCAACGGATTTTAATGCATCTGTTGCACGCGATTTCATCCGCGTAACTTTATAAAATATAGCCTATGTTACTCGCTGAAAATATAGCTTTCTATAAGTGAAATTCAAAAATACAAATCTTCTATCTTTATAATACTAGAATAGATTTGCAGAAAAAAAAACGTGCGAATTCCCCTTGTTCCCCGTACATAAGCAGTGGGAGAGGCCAGTGGTAGCTTTAGCTGTAGCTGTGTTCCGTTATACACAATACACAGGTAAAGTTACGTAGTACGTGATTTAATCTGGAAGCAACTTTAGATTATTTCACCGCTCATGCGAACTCGCTGCTCCTATGGCTCCACCGTCTACAACGCTACAAAAACTGAAGAGCTCTTTGGAAGCTTTTTGTGTTTGGGTGTTACTTTAAATAAAAAAAAAGCACCTAGTATCACTTGTTTCATAATCTCGCTGTCCCTTTCACACTTTTTATTACAATGTAGCCTATAAACGATGTTTTATTATCATGTTTTTGGTCATGGTTTACTTACAGTAAGTATACAACACTCTACACCTCTGGCCCCACGAACGGTCCCTAGAAAGCTCTCCGCTTTTTACAAATGATTTAAGCTTTTGTAGTTTTTTTTTAATGTAATGATTGTCAGACAGACTGACGATCCACTTGGTGGTAGGTGGCTACTGCGGGCCTATTCTCTATCTGTGGTTTTTAAAAACGTGTCGACTTCAAAGTTACTTTGTCAAACTAAAAAGCACACAATAACGCGCCAATAACTTCATCGACATGTATAACTATGGAAAAAACGTCGTAGACATTTTGACATGTGCTTAGTGAATACCAAAGTAGACAATTGTCGAGTCTATAACCGCATCGAGTCGATAACCACAGCAAAACCACACTTAGAGAATACGGGCCCTGGCCCGAGATGTGACAGACATTTGCAGGTAGATATTTGAGGCAAGCTGAAAACTTGCCCTGTATAATATGTAGTTAGCCTAATACAGAATTGCAGACCTGGCTGGGGAGTAGTGGGACGTAATCGGGACAACCCTTAATTTTTCAAAGTTGCGATCTCTCGGAATATACCCACGCCTATAAAACAAGCAACGTCATAGGTGCTGCTGCAAGTGCTGCACCTAAGAAACGCTAGGAAAGTCTAGTCAGCTGGGAACCACGGAGGGTATAGATAAAGGAGGACCAACTCTTACGTGGGTGTTAAACTGGAAAAAGTGACAAGCATCAAATAGTGGTTCTTAAATTGATCAGAATGGCGCTAGTGTAGCATTGGTGTTTGATATATGATTGGTTGGTTGAGTAGTCTCTAATATTATAAAGAGGAAAGATTTGATTGTTTGTTTGTATAAAATAGGCTCTGAAACTACTGGACCGATTTGAAAAATTATCCCTGATGAACATAGGCTACTTTTTACCTCGGTAAAATGTTTCAATCCCACGGGAAAACGGGTAATAGGACAACGGGTAGTAAGAATTATCCTTCCGTACTTATCTTTTTCAAATATAACTTCTAAACGGCTGAACCTATTGGGTTGTTATATTATATGGGTATTTCGATGATTTCCTGAATGATTTAAAAATACAATTGGACCCGGTAGGTTGCGCTGCTGTTTGTATGTCAACTACTGTATGTGTATTTCCGTGGTTTCACAGACACGAATGTATTATATTTTATAAAGTTACGCGGACGAAGTCGCGTGCAACAGCTAGTTCATGTAATAACCATAAATAAAGTACCAGTGCGCCATATAAGTACACGGGTCATTGTTGTTTCCCCAATGCTACAACAGCGCCGCCTAATTGAGGGCCAATTGACAGACACTTTCTCATGTATAGAGTTGGGTCTCCTTACCTCTGTTCTCCATGCTGGGAACCACAGACTATGGGTTAGCTTGTCAATGCTGGGAACAGAAAGAAAGTGGCACTGGGATCATCAAGTCAAGATCAGTGTTTAGTCACCAGTACAAAGTGATACCGAGTCATATTATGTATGCTTTTCTGACGCATGAATTTCCATCGAGTGATTTCATTAATATATTGTTTTGTAAAAATTACACTTGTTTTAAAATTACAAGCGAATATTATTCTAAATGAGTCTCAGCGTTAACAATAACTATGAAGAAAAGTTACAAAATGTCGACTTTAATTTATTACGCCTCAGGTTTAGAATGTCGCAAAGTGTCCGAATGTCCAGTTCATCTAAAATAATGTGACCTCCATCCCTTCCTTATCCTCAATGCGTCTATCCTTCTTTCTGGATTTGGAAAATAGTGACACTGCAGTCCCTCACAGAATACCACAGTGAAATAAAAGCATAATTATTATGTGCTTTTGGGTTTCTGTGAGTGAGTAAGGGAACCCAGAACCAATTTCTATCTCTTCTTAATCTCAATCCCACTAAGGTCGCAGCGCGCTCGCAGCACCTAAGTATGTCGTTGCTTGTGTTATAGGCGATGGTACTTAATAGCCACATACCATCGCCTGACTTAATATTAAAAAGAAAATGAGTCACTACAATACACCAATAAACTAATTATTGCAATATATAATCCTATTTAATTTAAAAGCGCAATAAATACTTCAATAAACTTGTTCGCGTCATATCCGTCTCACTCACACGTATGTACATGTAGCAGTCAAGTGAGTATATATCATAAAGTTAACTCGCACAACTCTCTCAAACCAAATTGAACTCTATCGCACCCACAATAAAAATCAATAGGTTATGTTGATTTTGTAAGACGTTTATATATGTAATAATATGTAACAAGTTTTTCGCTAACGAAAGTCCAATTGGTGCAGTTTTGTGTGGATCAAGTGTTGAGGAGGTAGCGTTTGTTATATGTAATATGTACTAGGCTTTTGCACGCGAATTACTCCCTCCCCGCCTATCAACAGTCGCGCTACAGAGTCGTTGGGTTTTATTTAGCCGGTACGAGTCCTGCATAACTTCCATACAGTGCCAGGTATCCCCCCAAGAGGATTTCCCAATGTTAAAAAGAAGGCTGTTGCACGCGATTTCGCCAGCGTGTTTTTTTCTCTCAGTTACTAACGCGCCTAAAGAATCTTTCACTTCAAAAATCTCACAAGATCTACGAAAGTATATTATTATCAGTATTTTTCTTACATATTATATATCTAATTGATGAGGTCCCCAACGGAAAATCAGCATAATGCTGTGTGGCTTGTAGCACACACAGCATTATGCTGATTTGGGTGCCTATTGAGATTAAGATAGTTCTCATCAAACTTGTATTGTATGAGCTATTTATGTTTCCAAATCAATAAAGATTCTTTTCTTCCTTTCTTTCCTTCTAGTTGAAAGTAATGACATAACGAGACTCCCTCTTTAATGTTTCCTGATCGCTGATCGCTTGTGTTTTACACCAAACGTTGAACAAGTTTTTTGATACCAAAACCGCTCAACAAGTTTCGGCAAGGAATAAAACTCGAATTTTGGTTTTAAGGCGCTTTTATTATGCGTGCAAATAATAATACATTGCTTCGTATGAAATTCCACTTGGTGTATCTATAGTATAGTATAGTAGCCATTTTATGAACGTAAAAGTGAGGAAGCTGCAGTATTTAGGGCGCTTAATGAGGGGCGAAAGATATCGTATTCTCCAACAATAGTTAGTGATGCAAGGATTTTTTTAAGCAGGGGAGATATACGCACTATCCCACGTAGACGGGGAAAGTCTACGAGGAGGAGAGTGTGGGTCTCGCCCGGTGAAGTGACTTTTCACCGGGGAAGAGCCACTAAAAACCATTGATATATATACTAAAACCCTCCGATTCCACCATCAGCCGTGATGTGTATGGGTCGGAGATCACAGCGAGGACTTATCCTCGGGATCCCCACACACCGCTACGTCCACTCCAGACAGTCTTTGTGGCACTTATTGTGTGCAGAAGACCACTACGAAATAATGTTCAATGTTAATGAGAGATTACAAGAGTTCATAGGACCTCCTATCGCCACGATATCTCCTGGCATTGTTTGCCACCTCTTATACTTACATTTATTACATCAATAAATTCTTCATGTCATTGAAACGGCTGAGCATTTGTATTGCATTGACTGATTGCTGTTATCAAACACAAGTTTTCAAAGAAAGTGTGCTAATATTATGTGTTCTTGTTTTGTTAACAGGTACGTGGAGGCAGCACTGGCGCTCCACCACCGCCAGCGCCGGCAGTTGTAGAGCAAGAGAAGAGATCTCCGTTGCAACCTCAACAGCAAGGCAGGGCTCCGCCACCGCCAGGTATTTTTTTCTGCATCATCATCAATACTAATAATGAATCTGTAAGGATTGGTCATGGAGTAAGTTACTTAGTTTTCATAGATATCGTGTTTATTTATAGACTCTATCTTGCGAACTTTTCAAACTATGAGACACTCCAACTGGATGTGTCGAGTCTCCATAATATCCATTCTATTATGTATCTTTTTTTATTTTTATTCGTATAATGTCATTGCTCCAAATGAAATAAATAAACAAGTAGGTTAATTTTTGTGACGAAACCGGCTAATCCGAGTGGCGTAATAAGACGCAACAGTGACACTAGATCGGTCGACGCTGGACCGGAACTATTCAATTTCGTGAGGTCACACAAGCTTCTGAAGGAGGGCAGTATATATAAAGATATGCAATACTTGCTGGTGCCCGCGACTTCGCGTTGAAAAAGAAAAAAGTAGCCTATCTTGTGACCCGTACGTCTAAATGTTTATCTACCAAGTTTCATGAAAATCGATTAATTCGTTTAAAAGTTATAGCGGAACATACATTATGTAAAAAAATCCAAAAATGGTAATTTTAGTTTTAGTATCATGTATAGAGCCTATAAACACGATATCATGTATAGATCTCTGAAAACAAAGTTAACTTACTCATTCCATGACATGAGCATTGACCAACCCTTACAGACTTATTATTAATATTATTTTATATGAAAGACGAGACCTTACATTAAAAAAATATATATTACATTGTCACAGAGCCAGTTCCTCCACCAGCACCGAAACCGTCCATCATAAAGGTCTCGAGAAACGCCAAGATTAATCAGAAGGTATGTCTTTTTTATTTATTTCTCCAACGTTACACTCATTACAGACAATATGATAATATTATGGTATATTACAATTATTATTATAGTGTGATTTTCTAGTCTGAATTACTCTCGAAGGATTTCCTAATTTTTTAAAAACTGGGAACGCTATTTGAAATTTGCTAAAAGAAAGGCGACACACTATTCCTTGTAATTTATTTTTAAAGCACACCAAAACAATACAATATAGAACTTATTTACTACACCAGAAGGCTCACAGTTCAGTGAGTACGGAAAAAAACTCCTCATCAGAAGTGTAAAATAAGAAACATTACTGCAATGACTTTCGAACACTTATCGTCATCTGTTAACATCTTGATGAACCATTGAAGAAGCTAAGCTCAATATGAACCAAGAAGTACGCACTAATTCGGGTAGATGGCGCTTATTTCATACAATTAAACGTCACAGAGAGTGTCGTTCACAAAGCGCGACGGCCGAGTTCAGTGTTCAGTGTTCAATTTTTCTATATATTATAGGGAAGTCTTTATCAGGGTCCTATAGCCAAGAGCAAATGTATTTTACATTCGTGAACGCTACGCTACGCTACGCTGGGAGAGAAAGCTTTGTGATTGGTCAAAATTTTAAGTGGGCATTACAAGCAAGTCAGCAACCAATCACCGGGCTTTATTTCTTTCGTTTCGTATGTACGCAAAGGGAGCGTTTGCATTGGTTTGCTTCTTGGATGGGGCCCCAGTCGCTAAAGAGACAAGAACTATCGCTCAGACGTCTGTGCAGTTGCATAGTTGTCGCAATGGTAGCATTGTGGGCTCCCACGATGCTAAATGTGGAGTCACTCGAGGGTCTTGGGGACCTATTGGACTTTGAAAATTGGACGGTAAGAAGAAATAAAGCTATGTCGACGGTGGGGTGAGCATCTACAGGCGTTCAAAATTTTGTAGGCGCTGTATTTTAAAAAAAATCCTCCATATAATCGTCAGAATTCAGGATGAACCGTCTGTATGAAAATCGGACGCGCTCGAGTAATACAAAATGACAATCGCCAAAAATCTTTTTTGCATTTCAAAAAGCTGCCACGAGCTTGCGTTACATCCGAATCGTCTGAATTTTAAATGGGAGCTTAGTTTAGGTTCATTTAACATCCCCTCTGAAAATCGGACGCGCTCGAGTTGCATTTAAAATTTTACCGCAACCCCCACCAATAAAACCGTCAGATTTATACATATCTGTTATCGGAGACACGTAGGGAATATTTCATTGGCAATATCTGACGCGCTCGAGTAAATCAGAAAATCCCTCTCTTGGGCTCTCCTACCACAATCAACAATACGGAAGCCTAAACCTAGACGAACCGCGTACTAGTTAGCCAAAGTAAAAACGAACAATATGTCATCGTTACTAATGTTTTATTAAAAGATTTATTTACATCAATAATAATCCATACTAATATTATAAATGCGAAAGTAACTCTGTCTGTCTGTCTGTCTATCTGTCTTGTCTGTCTGTCTGTCTGTCTGTCTCGCTTTCACGCAAAAACTACTGAACCGATCACCATGAAATTTTGCATACACATCGTCTGAGACACCAGAAAGGACATAGGGTACCTTTCATCCAGAAAAAAAGGACTAAGTATTCCCGAGGGATCATATAAGAACATAAACAATTGTGCGCTACTGTCGCATGGCGGCGCCATCGTCGTCACAGCGATATAAGATGACATGAGATGACATTACACTAGCTGTGAAACATTATTGATGTACTTTGTCTAAAATTGTCACTTGGTTGTCAAATATTTTATAGGTGCGTTCAGAATTTTGTCGTAGCATGAGGACCGATCTCTAAGACCGATTTTTAAGAATTTTTTTTCGGTAGGTAAGTGATAGTTGCAAAATAACGTTTGCCCGGGTCAAGCTAGCATATATTTTCTTTTTCAACGCGAACGAAGTCGCGGGCACCCACTAGTAACCAATAAAAACAAATCGGTTAGGTGCGCTATTTCTTCGTATTTTTTTTATTGAGTTCTTAGAAAAATGAAAAAAACAAAATAATGGCTTACAAGGGGCTTATCAATTTTTCTCGCTTTGAATTAAAACATAATAAGAATTATTATTATAGTCCAGGCATATTTAATAACAAATTACAAATTGTGTTTCGCAGGGGCATTTTCGAAGGATGAAATAATTTTTTTGTTATGAGATAATATTATAGAAAAATGCCCCCGAGGGACTCTTTTGATTTGTTGTTATTATTCCTGGACTAATATGTACAATGTAGGTCCGAAAGAATAATAGTTTAAATTATATGCTATCCTAGAACCTTGAATATTGCCATAGCGTAAAAATATTAATTTTGATAAATTTCACGCGATTTTAGTCGTTTTACTTACATTCAAATTTAAACTTTGTATTTGAGTGTTAGAGTTCATTTTAAACGTTTAATTTTCACATTTAATTTGATACCGTAGGCATGCGTGAGAAGAATAGGATGACCATAATATTTTAAGTTTGGGACATTTCACGTTTTTCTAAAGCACAGTGATGAGATAAAATTTTATCCAATGTGAAGTAACTCTGTCTGTCTGTTTGTTACATTTTCACACCTTACCTTAACACACCCTAACCGATCAGCATGAAATTTTGCATACACATCGTCAGGGATATCGGAAAAGACATAGGGTATTGTTTTACACTATTGCTAAATTACACTTTCGGCCAAGCGTTAGTTTTCTTAGTTTTAGATAATCCCTCGGGAACAGTACTTTTTTCTTGGATGAAAGGTCTTTTTTCTGGTGTCGCAAAAAACATGCATGCAAAATTTCATGGTGATCGGTTCAGTAGTTTTTGCGTGAAAGCGTAACAAACGAAACACTCATTCACATTTATGTTTATTATATTAATATAAGGATTCTCGGGAAAGTAGAGATACATATTTTCATTTTCCTAGTGGCCAAAGTTAGCAAAGAAATACATACGAGTATAATGTCCGTCGTTATTACATTGATACCGTGTTGAGATTGCAATGAAACCAAGCCCTGAAACTTATTAAAAAGTAGTCTAGCGCCCTCTTATGTATGTGTGCGTGAGACAACTCACTAGTACTACAGATGTCAAAGAGGTTAGAAAATAGATTAAAATTAAGTGCGTGTAAAAGTTGAAATAACATAATACAGAAGTTAAAAATAAAGAAGTTTAAAGATACAAGAAAATCTTTTAATTATCTCCTGCCGCCCAATAGGTTATGGGCCCAGGCACCGATGGATACAGACTGATATACACGCATAAAAGAAGTCGATTACCGTGATAAAGTCGGATTACATTACGCGCCATTACAGTGTGGCGGTAACAATAAAATTTCACAAAGAAAAACAGTCACGGTTTTACAGAAGAACATCGATAAATATGGACAAAAGAGACGGATCGTTAATGTTAAACAACAATAATTGGGAATCATGGAAATTCCAAACATCAATTGTTTTGAAATCTAAAGGATTATACGGCGCCATTACAGAAGCCCCGTGTGAAAATAAAGCTGAATCTATGTGGAATGATACTCGTGCACAAGAAATAATCGTCACTAGAGTTGAAGAAAATGTTTTGAGTTATTTATTGGCTTGCAAAAATGCACACGAGATGTGGCAAAAATTGGTGACAGTCTACGAGTCAAGGTCAAAGGTTGGCGTCCACTTACTTCAACAGAAATTTTACAATTTACAGTATGAACCTCCTATGATAAACTTCATCTCAAAAACAGAAGTTTTGGTCGGCGAACTCAAATTACAAGGTGAAAATATATCGGATAGAATGGTATTAACTAAAATAATTATGAGTCTACCCGAAGACTATCGACATTTTTCATCAGCTTGGGAGTCGGTATCTGAGTCGGAACAAACATTGAAAAACTTAACAGCGAGACTACTTGTAGAAGAAGAGAGATTGTCAAAAACAGAGGAGAAGCCGCATTCATCGGCTTTGTTAGCCAAGGCACCGTACAGAAAAAGTGGAATAAAGAAAAGTCAAAGTGAGTGCATAAAAAAAGTGAGTGTTTGCTATCAGTGCGGTAAAAATGGTCATATTAAAAGAAATTGTCGTGAACGTAAATGTAATTATTGTGGTAAAACAGGACATTTGTATAATGAATGTTATCAACGTTTAAATAAAGTTAAGGACACTAAAAGTAGAAATGTTGAGCCGAGAGCTTATATAACTAATACATATTTGTCAAATATAGGTTGGATAATTGATACAGGAGCAAGCGAGCACATGTGTTGTCAAAAAGATTATTTTACAGAATATATAGAAAGTTCAGTTCAAAATTATGTAACAATTGGAGACGGGTCAAAATTAAAAATACAAGGTGTAGGTAAAGTTAATTTTATGTCAAAAGATAATGTACCCTCAGTTCTCTCAAAAGTTCTTTATATTCCAGAATTAAAGGTAAACTTGTTTTCCGTTTCAAGTGCAATACAGATAGGAAATTACACAATGATTACTAATAAAGAGGCTTGCAAATTCACTTCATGTGGCAGAACAGTACTTGTAGGTTATCGAGAAGGTAGTGTTTACAAATTAGATGTCAGGCCGTTAAAGTCTATTGCAATGACATCGCTCACAGTTTGGCATCAAAGATTAGCTCACCAAAATTATAAATTTGTTGAAGAAATTTTAAATAAAAATAATGTAAAATATGAACAGCGGACAGATGATTGTTATGCATGTCTTGAAGGGAAACAGCATAGGTTACCATTTCATAGTAGCGTCTCTAAGACAACTAAACCGGGAGAATTAATTCACACAGATCTTTGTGGCCCGATGGAGGAAAATTCTTTAGGTGGTTCTAGGTTTTTTCTGTTGCTTAAAGATGATTATTCAAATTACAGGCAGGTTTATTTCCTACAGCATAAAGCAGAGGCATCACAGAGAATTATAGAATTTATAAAAACTACTGAAAGACAATTTGGACACAGAGTAAAAAGTCTACGGTCGGATAATGGAAAAGAGTTTGTAAATACAGGATTGCAGGATTACTTGAAGTCGAACGGCATCGTACATCAGACAACAGTCCCATATACACCGGAACAGAACGGAAAGGCTGAACGTGACATGAGGACCATTGTGGAAGCTGCTAGAACTATGATAAGAGCGAAGAACTTGCAAAAGAATTTATGGGCAGAAGCAGTAAATACAACTGTTTATATACTGAACCGAACGGGAAGAGGCAAAGAAGAGAAGACACCATTTCAACTATGGCAAAACAGGGATTATGACATCACAAAGCTAGATAAAGTATTTGGAACAGAAGTCTACACTCACATACCCAAAGAAAAGAGAAGAAAATGGGATAAGAAATCGGAAAGAGGAATCTTCGTTGGCTATGAGGATACAAAAGGCTACAGAATTTTAAGTATGGATAGAAATACCATAGAAATTAAAAGAGACATATTCTTTGTAGAAGATTCGATGAAGAAAAATACAAGAAGAGTATATAATGAAAGTGAAGACAGCATAGACCGTGAAATAGAAGGGAACACAGAACGAAGATCAGAAAATACAACAGAGAATGCAACTTCAGGAAGGGTAGCAACAGAAGACACAGTAACAGAAGAAATAAAAACAGATGAGGACACAGAAGAAACAAAAACAGGTGAAGACACAGAAGAAACGACAACAGATGAGGACACAGAAGAAACAACAACAGATGAAGACACAGAAGAAACAACCAACAGATACATCGATAATGATACAGAAGACAGACAACAGCACAACAGAAGAATACGACGAAGACCAAAATGGATGGAAGATTATTATACCAGTTTTGTTGCAATGGAAAGTAACGAATTGGCCTATGATAAAGTAATGAAAGGAAGCGACTCACAAGAATGGAAGAAAGCCTTATACAGAGAGATAGAAGCTATAGAAAGAAATAATACATGGATAGAAGTAAAAGGTGTTGATAAAAATAATAAAGTGATAGAAGCAAAATGGATTTTCAAAATTAAGAAAGGGGAAAATAACGAAGACTTATATAAAGCAAGACTTGTTGCGAGAGGATTTCAACAGAAAGACAACATAGATTATTCAGATATTTATGCACCAGTGCTTAAATTACCTACTTTGAGAATATTATTAGCTGTAGCTGTGAAGTACAAGTTAGATCTGATACAGATGGATGTGAAGAGTGCATTTTTATATGGAGATATTAAAGAAGAAGTGTATATTAAGATACCAGAGGGACCAAAAGAATATACAAACAAAATTTATAAAGTACAGAAGTCGCTATATGGCTTAAAGAAGTCGCCTAGAAATTGGAATGACACATTTAACAAATTTATGATAGAAGAAGGATTCAAAAGAAGTAAGGCAGACTATTGCTTATACTACAAAAAGGAAGAGAAGTTTTATGTACTGCTGTATGTAGACGATTTACTCATTATATGCAAGGATAGGAACAAGATTGATAGACTGAAGACATCGCTACAGAATAAATTTCAAATGACAGACTTAGGAGAAAATAATATTAAATATTTAGGTATAAATATAAAAAGAAAAGGTGATAATATAGAACTTGATCAGATACAGTATTTAGAAGAGTTGTTGCAAAAATACCAAATGCAAGATTGTAATCCAGTTTCAACACCGATAGAAGCTAACTTAGAATTAACAAGAGAACCGAGTACAGACAAAAATATGGAACGTCGTTGCAGACAGCTGATTGGTAGCTTGATGTATGCTATGTTAGGAACAAGACCGGACATATGTTTTGCACTGTGTTATCTCAGCCGATATCAAGTATATGCGAGTGAATCTTTGTGGAAAGCTTTAAAACGGATTCTCAGATATATAAAAGGGACATTGAACTACAAACTTGTATACAGAGACAATGAAGAGGATTTACTTACTGGATATACAGATGCGGATTGGGCAGGAGATAAGAATGATAAAAAGTCAACTAGTGGATATCTAATGAAAGTTTTTGGTAACACAGTTTCATGGTGTTCATCTAAACAACAGTGTATAGCGCTCTCATCAACAGAGTCAGAATATATAGCTTTAGGCAAAGGAATTACAGAAGGTTGTTGGATAAGAAATATTATTAGGGAGTTAGGTTTAGAAATAGGAATATTTAAAGTTTTTGTTGATAATCAATCCGCTATTCATATTGCTAAAAATCCAGAACAGCATAAAAGATTGAAGCATATTGATTTAAAGTACCATTTTATTAGAGATAAGGTTAATAGGAATATAGTATCGTTGGAATATATTAATACTGAGCGACAGATTGCAGATTTGTTTACCAAACCCCTCGCTAAGATATTGTTTCAGAAGTTATGTTCAGAATTGTAATTTAGTTTATTTTTGTTTATTTTTATAGATGTAAGAACAGTAGTTTAGTAATAGATGTAAGAATATATTAGATTAGGAACAATTTGAAAAATAGAAGTTTAAGTTTTTTTTGTTATAGGAGTTACAGTTTTTTGGTTGGTTAATATTGTTTGCTTAGGTCTTGGTTTCCTTGAGGAAGGGTGTTGAGATTGCAATGAAACCAAGCCCTGAAACTTATTAAAAAGTAGTCTAGCGCCTTCTTATGTATGTGTGCGTGAGACAACTCACTAGTACTACAGATGTCAAAGAGGTTAGAAAATAGATTAAAATTAAGTGCGTGTAAAAGTTGAAATAACATAATACAGAAGTTAAAAATAAAGAAGTTTAAAGATACAAGAAAATCTTTTAATTATCTCCTGCCGCCCAATATACCGGACTATGATCAAAGTGATCTATGAGGAAATATTGATAAACTGATTGTATAAAGAAGAAAAATTGTTTGATGAAAGTCTCACTTTTTTTTTCGTATATTATGGTCACCTTAAGTACCGGCTAGTCGCTGCGCAAAAACACGTTTTCATTTCATTCGCTACGTGTCGGTTTTATTGTTGTGAGCGGCTTGTGATGTCCATTAGATGAAACACTGAACGGTTTGTCGATGTAATTTGCAATTAGTTTATTATTTTATTTTAGATGATCCCTTGGGAACAGTGCTTTTTTTCTTGATGATAATTAATGATCCCCGACAACGTGTATACAAAATTTCATGACGATTGGTTGAGTAGTTGAGGCGTGAAATGGTAATAGATAGACAGTCAGAGTTACTTTCACATTTATAATATTAGTATAGATTTCAATAGATATCTTGCTGTACATATTTGTTTTTAAATTTATTGAAATTTTATAAAAAAATATATAATCAATATCCTATCAGTCCCAAGGACTATAAGCGGATCTGTTGAGGGAGATGCGTTGATCTGTTGATGAATTTCATAGAGTGGGAATGTTTAGGAGGTATTGATGGATTTCATCGTTCTTGGAAAACCACGGAGCATCAGTTATGATGGAGTTTTGAGATTTCTGAAGGCGGAGAAGCGTTGCTTTAGCTAGCAACTCACCCATATCTTTATTTAGACCGTATGTCCTATTATAGAGACAAGAACAATGGCGAGGCTTTTGCATTTTTCAATACAGTCTAGATGATGAAAGACTTAAAGTTTATTAGAGACTAGCTGGTGCCCGCGACATCGTCCGCTTTGAAAAATAAAAAAGTAGCCTATCCTGTGTCCTGTACGCATCTTACCCGTGGTACTACCGGTAGTGCTACAGGTAATACCAAGGGGATTATTTTTTGCCCGTGGTACTACTATGCGGTCTGGTAGTACCACGGGAGATGTGTACGTCTGAATGTTTATCTACCAAGTTTGAAAATAAGTTAATTCGTTCAAGAGTTAGTTGGAGGAGTTTTTTATACATACAGAAAAAAAAAACTAAAAATCGTCAATTTAGTTACAGTATCATGTATGTATAGAACCTAAAAATAAAAGCGATCTCTCTGAAAACAGAGTCACTTACTCCATGACCATGATAGTAGGAGCTGGTTCAATACAAAAATACAATAATAATTTTAGTTACAATGGTTGAATTTTGTCGATACTATATAGCATCGATATAAATTTATTTATAGTTGTTGTGAGCCAGAGCCAGAGCGTGTACCATCACTAGTTCAGTCAACAACTCACCGGCGTCGCAGACGGTCGCGCGCGCGTTTTCGTTCGCGAGTTTTAATAATATAAAATTAATTTTCATTTCCAAATTCTATTTTCACATTATTTTTTTTTTTATAAA
Organism: Synanthedon vespiformis; assembly: GCA_918317495.1. NCBI lineage: Eukaryota > Metazoa > Arthropoda > Insecta > Lepidoptera > Sesiidae > Synanthedon > Synanthedon vespiformis. Next base: position 886,292 of record OU906975.1, on the reverse strand, counting down.
TTTAAAATTCAAAACCAAACATTTCTCGCCGTGGAGTTTTTTCAAGCGAAGTGCCTCTAGCTATAGTGAAACATTTCGTTGCGTCTTCTTTAAAAAATATATACGTATATTATATTATAGGAAATTATTTCTTCGTTTTGTGGTTTGAACGGAATGGATTTTTAGCTACTCGGTGGTTTTGTTCTGGTGACATAATTTGTAATGCATTCGCAATAAATGCGTGGATAATTGTTTTTTTTTTTTATGTTTTTTTTTTTTTATATATATGGTATTTGTGATTTTCATATTTTAATTATTTAACTACACAGTTGATTTTTCTTTGACTTTTTTTTATATATGTATAATATTGGTACTCAAATCTCAAACGTTTTTACCTACCAATGAGTGCTCATAATTTTCGCTCTAGACTTCTATTGTGACCTATATTCTGTGGCTGTACATAAAGAAATATGTAAAACCAAATATTTTCTTGTTAAAATAAGTGTTTAATTAGAAATCGCGAGCGTAGAGTTTAAATGTAGTAGGTACTTGTTTGTATACTTGATTAAGGAATTCGTGAGTGTTTTTATATTATACTGTTGCACGCGATTTCGTCTGCGTAACTTTTTTTAAAATATAGCCCATGTTACTCGTTCATAATGTGGCTTTCTATTGGTGAAAGAATTTTTAAAATCGTCCCAGTAGTTTTTACAAAATTTCTCTCTTTATGTTGCATTGCAATTGCATTTGTTTTTCGAGCCTCTAAGTAAGACATCTAAGACATGTCAGTTACTTCCAATGACAGAATGAAATTAAATAAATTTAATGTAACAGGCTTTTAATAAGATGCTGACAGTGTATTTCCATATATTTTTTTTATACATAACCCCTTTTCTTATGTGGATATTAATTTATTGCTCTTTCAATCTTTATAAGTACACATACTATCATTGTAATTTTCTAAATGCTAAAGTTAATGAGGATGTATAATATTATGTATGTATGTATGTATGTATGTATGTATGTATGTATGTATGTATGTATGTATGTATGTTTATTACTCTTTCACGCAAAAACTACTGGACGGATTTGGGTGTCATTAGGCATACAGACAGATTATTACCTCATTTAACATAATATAGTATTACTTATACAATTTTTTTCCTGGAACAATGTTAGGCTCTCAAGGGATCGTCTAAAAATACGTACAGTCCGATTTTGATAATTCTTTCTTTAATGGATAGGGTATACCTCGAAGTTGGTCTTGTATAAATTTGGAAAATCAATTCCTATCCTAAGGGTGGGAAAATGGGGATGGGAAAATTAAAAATTAAGCATGTAGTAAATATTAGATTATAGCCACAAAAAACATTAAATAAAACTTTTTAACAAAAAATAAAACCGCCGAAAAAACTGAAAAGCGTAATATAATCTTATTATCATTTTACCTAAGTAATTTTGAGTCGGCGCCAAACAAGCAAAAATTACGTAAAGTGTGATGCGCGGCGGCGACTCAAAATTACTTAGGTAAAATGATAATAAGATTATTTTATGTTTTTCAGTTTTTTCGGCGGTTTTATTTTTTGTTAATGAATCAGTGCGAAGCCGGGGGCGGGCGTGCTAGTCGATTATACACCTACCTTCGTCACTCCATCGAGTGATAGTCTACTACTATCTACTTACACGATTGAAAACGGCACACATTTATTATCTTCCGATATATAAATTCCCCGTATACACACGTAACGTTGCGTTCGCCTACTAATTGATAACATTCTATGATAATAAAGGTGATGTAACAAGTTGTTGTTTTGTGGCCGCGTGGCGGCGCCTCAGTCGCTTTTACGACTCGTGGCCTTGGACTTGTAATTTGTAATACGTCGTCTGCCTACATTTGCCATATATTTGCACGTTACATACACCGAACACGTGTCTATTTCTTTTTTTTTTCACCTTAGTTAAGTATCCGGTAATAGTCGGTATATAGTCAACTATTTAGTATCTAGAATCCAATTTCTTCTTCTATTTTAATGTCTTGACTAACATCAGATCTTCTCCGATGATTTTGCCAGTGACATTAGTAAAAATTGCAATTTGTAATAGCCTTTTTTTTTTTAAATAAAAAAGGCAAAATTGAAATTAAAAATTAAAAGTAGCAGATCCCGAGACTAGTCACAGTCAGTCAAGTCAAGTCTATAATTTTTCTTAGTTTTCCAAAACAGGGCCCGTATTCTCTAAGTGTGGTTTTGCTGTGGTTATAGACTCGACAATTGTCTACTTTGGTATTCACTAAGCACATGTCAAAATGTCTACGACGTTTTTTCCATAGTTATACATGTCGATGAAGTTATTGGCGCGTTATTGTGTGCTTTTTAGTTTGACAAAGTAACTTTGAAGTCGACACGTTTTTAAAAACCACAGATAGAGAATAGGCCCGCAGGTTCGTCAAGTCTTTTTTTTTTTTTTGACGAGAAGAAATCCTTTTATTGATCTCCTACCGCTCGCTAGGCGGTAGGGGTATGTGGGTGTCGCGGAACTGGCCCCTACCCACTAAAACTCCTCGGTGCCTCCTTGCCCATTGAGTGGAAGGTGGACGGGCTCTGCCAAGGCACCTGCTCCGACCCACCCCCCTCGGGCGGCCTAGCCATAGCTGGCTAGGCTGACGCCAACGGGGGATTGCCCGGAGACACCCGAGCAATCCCCAGATGGAGGGGACCCGTGCGGGCACACGCAGCTGGCCAGCTGATCCCCTAGGGCATTTGAAGGCGGACTAAGCCCGCCTACTCCTGCCCTGCCATCTGCTAGGTTCGTCAAGTCCTAGAATCAATTTACAGATATGACTGTACAGTCGGGGTAAGAAAAGGTTCGTCACCCTAAAGTCGAAATTTTGCTTGCACCAGGGCAAATTAATGTCAGTCGTGCCAAAATTTCATTTGAAACGTCTGTCAGTTGTCTGCTCAGTGCTTTAGTTTCAAAAGGCACTAAGAGTCTACGATTTTGTTTGATAAAGGAATGATTTTGAAAACTGACCAAGGTTCTCCTACCACGACTTTACATAGATTTGATTTGACATGACAGTCCATAAATAAATCAAAGTGAGACATGCATATTTATGGGAAAAAGTGCGATAAAAAACGAAAATTCTTGGATATTTTATTTTTTCTAAAAAAATCTATGCTAATACACTCGGCGTCAAAAATATCGCCCCTCCGCGAAAATCTGATTCAAGCTAATATAAAATTTATAAAAATTACTTTACATTATTAATACTGATATCAAATGAAAGCTCGTTTAATAACCTTTCAATTAACGTTAGTAAATTAAAATAAAAAGCCACGAGATTTCCAGGTGTGCGCGTTAAAAAAAAGGTGTCAAAACTCGCAATTGAAGGGCCGCTAGTTGTGTCTGTTCCCTTGGGTATTAAAGATCTGTATAAGGTCAAATGTCAATCATACACTATCCAAACGTCGAAGAGAACATAGCTAAGGGGCTCCAGCAAGAAATCAACCCTCGAAGATGGAAACTACCGCCGCTGAATCTGCTCAAGTCGTCGCACTATTGCAAGCAGGAGTTCGTCAGTGTGATGTCGCTCGGCAACTGAATTTAAGTCGTTATGTTGTCCGCCGAGTATTCCAACGGTTCCAAGAGACTGGGGGCTACAACAAAAGACAAGGAGCTGGTTGACAACGCTGCACATCCGAAAGAGACGATCGCTTCATTGCGAGGTCTTCACTACGCAATCGTTTCCTCCAGTGCTGTTCAGGTGCACCAACGCCTCAGGGAAGCTCGGACCACCGCAGTTAGCGTCTCTACGATTAGAAGAAGACTGCGAGAGAAGAATATCGTGGCTCATAGTGCTGCTACGGGCTCCATATTGACCACACAGCATCGCAGAGATCGCTGGCGATTCGCCAGAGACCACGTCGATTGGACGTTTTAGCAATGGGGGCAGGTTCTCTTCACCGCTGAGACCAGAGTCTGTCTTTATTATAACGACAGACGTGCCAGAGTGTACAGAAGGCCGGGAGAATGATTTTCTCAAGCATGTATCGAAGAGACAGTGGGCTACGGAGGCGGCTCGTGCATGTTCTGGGGCGGCATTAGCATGGACAGCAAAACCGACCTTGTCTGCGTCTCCAGGACTGGAGGATGTCGCGGCCAAGGGTCCCTGACTGCTCGCCGATACATTGCCAAGATCCTGGAAGAGCACGTGGTTCCTTATGCGTGATACGTCGGCCCTGGGTTCACATTAATGCACGACAACGCTCGCTCCTACACTGCATTAATTGTTCGGGGTTATCTGGAGGAGGTTGGGATCGCTGTTTTGCCGTGGCCAGCCAGGAGTTCTGACTTAAACCCAATTGAACACCTTTAAGACGAGCTGAAGCAACGGGTTCTGTCACGAGCTGCCCCCCCCTACCACCCTGCAAGACCTTCAGGATGCAGTCATTGAGGAATGGGGCAACATTCCACAAGAAAGCGTTGTTAAGTTGGTGCGATCGATGAAGCAACGTTTGGAGGCAGTGATAAGGGCTAGGGAGGGATAACACTAGATTTTAAGTTAATTTTAAGCATTTTTTGAAATTTTTTGTTATGCATTTACTGTTGTAAAGTTAAGTTTGAATATACATTTTCAACTAACCGTCATGTTTTTTCTTTAATTTTTGGACCCAATGAAAAAAAATCTTATTTTTTAAATTTTCCTAAAAAGTACATTTTATTACCTTTCAATTGATACCTTACAATCATACCCTTACCCTTGATCGAATAAGGTTTAAAGTCGGTTGAAACTATTTTTCGCGGAGGGGCGATATTTTTGACGCCGAGTGTATTATAGAGAAAAAATATTTGTATATATTTTTTTTTTTTTTTTTTCAATTCATAGTATAGTTAACCAAGTGACCCAAGAGTCGGTATCCTCAAATAGTACCTATCTAGAATAAATTTGTAGATATAACTGTGTTTCTAAATGGTAGACGATAAACCACAATATATGAGTTTTATATATATTTATGGCAAAAAGTGCAATAAAACAAAAATTTTAAAAATTTAATTAAAAAATAAATAAATTTTAAACTCAAAAACTCAATTTTTTTTTTCACCCATATAAAACTACATTATCAGCGAATAACATCCTTACTTACATTATAAATGTGAATGTGAGTTTGTTTGTTTGTTACGCTTTCACGCAAAAACTACTGAACCGCGATTACCATGAAATTTTTATCCAAGAAAAAAGTACTGTTCCCGAGGGATTATCTAAAATATAAAACTGTAACTAACGCCTGGCCAATATGTTATATCAACAAGGCGTCAAGCGTTGTATAGGTCGTGCAGCGAATACAGACTTCTCGGCAAATGTGCGCAGAACTCTATTTTTAGGTGTTTGAGGGGGCAGAGGAGCGTGAGCGGCTGAGTCTACCAATAACGTGTGCCGACACGTTATTGGTAGACTCAGACGCTCTTCCCCTCCCGCACTTCGCGATACGTTATTGGTTTGGTAGACTCAATCGCTCTTCCCCTCCCGCACTTCGTTCGCGCGTCTCGAGTCTCTTGGGTACTGTTGCGTACAGATTGTTTTATCGTATTAGTAAATACGTCATGGTGAATGAATGCCTAAAAAAACGTTGTCGCACGATGATTTTTATGGAAGGAATATCAACACTGTCTGTAATGTTAAGTTAGTAAGGTGAAAAATTACGAAATAAGAAAAAATAAATTCATTTTCCTTAGCAATTTTGTGCGCAATTGTACACATGGGCCGATTGCCCCCACAAGTGTCGCCTAAAAACCTTAATATAATAATTCACCTAATTTATCATCGCGAAGTCGCGTGCAACAGTCTTATGTAAAGATGTTACATTTCGATTTGACTGTGACAATTTAAAAAAAAATTAACACGGACTATAAATTTGATAGAAATATAATAAATAATAAGTCCATTAAAAATCTAGTCTCGTTTTAATAGCTTTTGATTTTAATTAATTTAATATTTTATTAAGTGTATTATGAAACGATTTTATGCAAATTTTGAACTTTGATTTTTACATTTTATTGAATCTGGGCCAAAGTTGTCTAGTGGCTATAAATGTAAATTGATTGATTCGTCGTCGCCTTCAATTGTGTCAGTGAATATTAGTTCAAACATATAAATAAAATCATTGCCAGAACTGGACCAAATTGAAGTGGGACCACACGGGAAGCGCTAGGACCCAGTCGAAAGTCCTGAGGTAACAAACATTAAAAAAAAAAAAAACAGGCTAATTGAAAACCTCCTCATTTTTTGTAAGTCTGTTGGAAACTAATATTTTTCTCTTTAAGTCTTTCACGCCTTAACTGTAAGTACACTATTCGTTTGAGCAAGAGATTTTATTAATGCACTAGCTGTTGCCCGCGACTTCGTCCGCGTTAAAAAAGAAAAAAAGTAGCCTATCCTGTGTCCTGTACGTCTAAATGTTTATCTATCAAGTTTCATGAGAATCAGTTAATTCGTTTAAGAGTTATTGAGGAACATACATACATACATACGGAATAAAATTGTAAAAATGGTAAATTTAGTTTCAGTATCACGTATAGAGCCTAATAATATATACACGATATTTCTGTAAACAAAGCAAATTACTCCACGACCGACCCCTACACATTTATTATTAGTATTGATAATCAAAACACAAACATTTGAAATCTTTACTTACTAATATTATAAATGTGAATGTGAGTTTGTTTGCTACGCTTTTACGCAAAAACTACTGAACCGATCACCATGAAATTTTGCATACACGTTGTCTGGAACACCAGAAAGGACATAGGTTACCTTTCATCGTTCAACGCGGACGAAGTCACGTGCAACAGCCAGTAAAATATAAAGAAACAAAGCGAAGGATACTTGAAATTCATCTGATTTTATAAAAGTCAAAATAATATGGTTTCACGTTATAAATTTTTGTAACAAATAAACATATATTTTTTTACATCCTAGAAACATAATTTTGTTTGACATATTAAAGTGTTTTCAAGTTTACGTAATAACCAATATACATAGTCTAATAATGTAAATATAGCTAAACTCTATAACCGACGCCAAACCTAAACTTCGTTGGCGGGATACCAAACAGATATTATAAACATCGCACGTGTCTATTATGAAATTGTTACAATAGAGTTAATGGTGTGGGTGTTGACATCCAAAAGAAATTCGTAAAACTCATAGATTATAAAGATCAACTCGTAGATCGAAGCAGTATCTGCTAAAAATCACCTATGTTTATAGGTACGTTAGTAAATTCTACGTTGGTTGAGTGTTGTATGCCCAGAGTCCATTGCCCTATCTTTAATCCTATGGGCGGCAGCTCCACCCTGTCTGTCAAAAGAAGTTCGAGTAGTTTGATAGTTATTTTGCTTAAAATCTCTGCCAAAACTCATCATAGAACCGAAGTCCCTTAAACTGCCGGGTATCCAATCCAAGAGGATTTCCCAACGTTAAGGTAACAATAAGTACCAAAAAAAAGCCGACTTCAAACCGTTTACTCATAGATGCCATAGTAAGAACTGGACCAAATTGAAATGGGACCACACGGGTAGCACCAGCTTTCAAATAAAGGAAAGAATCATAAAAATCGTTTCACCCAGTCGAAAGTTCTGACGTAATAACACATTGGAAATGAATTTACGGAATTCGAAAAAATATATTGTTCTAACTTGTTGACTTCTTTCAAAAAGGTTAAGCTACAGGGCAAACCCCTAACCGGATCCTCTTTATTTTATGCTCAAATTGTAGCTGACTAAATTGTCCAGAGGAGTTTTTCCTCAAATTTTTGATATCATTCTTCGTTCCCAAAATATCGAGCGCCAAAATCGAAAATTCGGAAATAAATGCAAATTTTTTTCACTCACTATTTCGGCCATAACTTTTTTCGTTTTTGACTTTTTTGGAAAAATTTTTTTGCACCTTACAGCTCTCGTAAATACGCGTCTATTGAGTCTTTTTTGAATATCATATCTTTACAACTCTCCGAGATATAAGGGGATCGCACTTTTTTTTCGTGAAATCGGGGCCTATAAGTACTGAAGCTAACGAAAAGACATTTCCAATGTCAAAAATATTACACTGCTAAGTGCCATTGCTAACACTGTGATTATTATTATCTCCACAATATAAATTATTGTATGATTGATCGCTACAATATATAACAATAAATATAATGTATTATATTATTGGCACAATTAAACTGTCCGGCGGACGTTTTATGAAATGAATAATCTAATCGCACGCGTCTAGGTCAAACGGTGAAGGTTGCGCGGGCGCATCTCTTAGCGTCTTGCTTGAATATTACAAACTCTCGTACAAAAGCATAGTAACTATGTGTAGTAGTATAGGGATAGCCTTAGAAATGTAGGATGGTGGAAATTAAACTCCAATGATCTTCAGTAACTGTATATATATTTCCATATACCAGAATTACATTTTCAACCGACTTCCAAAAAGTGGTCCCATTTAAATTTGGTCAGAAAACGGTTTGAAGTCGGTTTTTTTTTTGTTAAAAAGAGTTTTGTTACTTGCGCAACTCCAAATTTTTTCCTGTCTCTCTGACGTGTATGCAAATTCTTGATAATAAATTAATATTAGTATGAAACATACCATATAAAACATAATATATGTAGTACTAGGCTCTTGCACGCGACTTCGTCCGCGTAACTTTGTAAAATATTATATATAATACATTCGTGTCTGTGAAGCCATGGAAATGAAATACACATACAAAATTTCAACTCAATCGGTCAAGCCGTTTAGTAGTTGACATACCGACAGCAGCGCCACCTACCGGGTCCAATTGTATTTTTAAATAATCCAGGAAACCATCGAAATACACATATAAAATTTCAACCCAATCGGTTCAGCCGTTTAGAAGTTATATGTGAAAAAGATAAGTACGGAAGGATAATAATTCTTACTACCCGTTGTCCTATTACCCGTTTTCCCGTAGGAATGAAGCATTTTCTCGCGATAAAAAGTATCCCATGTTCATCACGGATAATGTCGGCTTCTAATGGTAAAATAATTTTTCAAATCGGTCCACTAGTTTCGGAGCCTATTGTATACAAACAAACAATCAAATCTTTCCTCTTTATAATATTAGTATCTTAGATGAAACGAAGAGGCTTCCCATCGTCTGTTTCTCTGTATGTACGTTCAGAATAGAAGTTAGTCTTCTAAACCAGCCATACTAACTCAATTTTTTTCACGATGTAAAAATATTACTGTATAAATATAATTAACTGGCCTTAGGCCACGGCTCGCTAGTATTTGTATATGTAGTAGGTAGACGCATAAAAAATGGACATGTAATTATTTGTAGTTTTAATGAATTAGTTTTAAAAATATTAGCATATTACTCTGAAGCGTTTAACTAAAACGAGTATTTTTAGCCGTATTTGATTTGCATTAATAGGACTTTATGTAAATATGTAACACTATGACAGTATAGACATGGCAAATCAAGTTTTTTTTTTTTTTAATAGACACCGAAACCGGTTAGAAGTATTTCGGACACCGATAACTTTTCAATTATGTAAAACCAAAAATATGATTGTGAATATTATAGTTGAACTAGTTGGCGCCCGCGACTTCGTACGCGTTAAAAATGAAAAAAAAAAAAATAGTAACCCATCTTGTGTTCTGTACGTCTAAATGTTTATCTACCAAGTTTCATGAAAATCAGTCAATTCGTTTGAGATTTATGGAGGAACATACATACATACATACATACATACATACATACATACATACATACATACATACATACATACATACATACATACATACATACATACATACATACATACATACATACATACATACATACATACATACATACATACATACATACATACATACATACATACATACATACATACATACATACATACATTATACATACATACATACATACATACATACATACATACATACATACATAAATAAAAAATCAGTTGACCATTTGCGCCATCTGATGGGATGATGTCACTTTTCACTGACAGGTGGCGCTACAATTGATGCTAATCGAAATTATACTCAAACTAGCTGCTGCCCGCGACTACGCCCGCGTAATTTTGTAAACTATATACTAAAACCTTTCTCGAGAAACACTCTAACCAGGTACCCTATGTCCTTTCTTGTATCTCTGATAACGCGTGGTGCAAAATTTCATGATATCGGTTGAGTAATCAAGGTGTGGAAAAGGTAACATACAGACAAGACTACTGCGAAAAAATCGTGAAATAAGTAGCTAAGGCGAATGGCTCGTCTAGTCATTCAAATTAATGTAATATTATAATGTAGATGCATGTACTGGAATGTAGCCTAAAACTCCTGTTTTATAAAAATGCTGCGGTGTCTCTTTTTGTCATTTTGGGTAAATTGTTGACGCTTCTATTTCGGGAAAAAAGATAAAAGAAAAAATGGCTGGTCAGCACTCTGTACCTTATGTGTATGGACGTGCTTCTAAACCCAGATTAAAAAACATCCATGCTGTTACACTGCCAGCTATACAAGAGCTCTGACCTGTGTCAGAGGAACCCTAGCCGGTAAAACAGACAGACAGACAAGAGTTACAATATTAGTATGGATTTAGGAACTGACTCTTGCAGGGTATCTCGAATCAACTGCAACGTAGATTGCAACCAAGGAAGTGTTGTGACACAATCTGGAGAGAAGCCAAAACCGTAAAAATTCCGGTCATGTTTAGAACTCGAAACGAAAATAGACAAAAAAAATATGTATGTATGTTCGTCTCTCTAAAACACACTATCACCAAGATTAATACGTTGGCATATATTTTTAACCCGAGACGTAAAATAGGGGTGTTATAAGGTCGACCTGTGTGGTCTGTGGTCTGTGCATCATATGTGTGTCTGTCTGAAGCATCGTATCTTCCCAAAACGGATGGCGTCGACTTCTGCGTAACTTTTTTATAAAGTATAGCCTCAGATGTTACTCGCTGATAAATGTAGCTTTCTATATGTTAAAGAATTAAAAAAAAATCGATCTAGTAGTTTATGGTCCCAAAGAAACAGTCCACAAAACGCTATTTAACACGAAACGGCCATAAATTGTGTATGCCTAGTACACCGGTCGAGCTTATCAACATCGAATAGCTTAAATATCGAATTCCGTGTACATTCACGGCGTCGCTACGGTTTTTTAAATTGGTATGAAATCGTATGTCGACGAATGCGCGCGCCGCTGTACAGTGTCTCCGGCATCCCAAGGTCGCGTATTAATTAAAAAAATATATGTGGCAAGTTTTCATTGCTCTGATAACGCAATCGGAGCAACGTCATATCGGATTATTTGCACTAAAATTGTTTCTTTCTATGTTCAACTTGATAAATTTTACACATAGTCTTGGTTCTTGGCTGTAGAAATTCTCTTGACTTAAGTTGGGTTCATTCAAGTGGCTATATAAGTTTCTTCTTTCTTTCTTTCTTTCTTTCTTGCAAAGGCTTATTGGAAAGACTGACGTCAGGCTGTAATGTAAAAAGACCTTAAAGCAAAGAAGAAGACGACTCTATCTATAAGTTTCTTACAGAGTTGTCTTGTATTGTATGTACAGGACGTTCAAATTTTATTCGAAATACATCGGTTTAAGTATCTGTGTTATAAGTCTCTTACAGTTGTATACGGGGTGTTGATAAATAAAAAAATAATCGTATTACATTAAATAACCCTTTTTGTATTTATAAAAACACTAGCTTGTTGCACGCGACTTCGCCCAGCCCAGTCAGATCCAGATGAGAGTATCCATAAATAAATAAATAAATCCACTGTAATGTTATGTATAGTCTATTTATATTCGACATTAAAATGGTTAATACCTATTTTAATTTCAGTAGTTTCAAATTGAATCAATGTAAAGTGGGAAAGTTTAAAAAATACATATTTATAATTTATAATAAATAATATAGAGTAGAGCACTGGAAAGACCGGTCGTCAACATTGTTTCCTTGTAGAGTCTCTTTGAAAATGTCACACGACCAATGTCGCGAGTGTCCGCTGCGCCGTCACAGATCAATGATAGTGTATAATTAATAAACTAGACTGGACGACCCGGTGAAAGGTATAAATTTTTTTACGCGTACGTAAGAAAGAAACATTATAGAAAATAAATAAATCAAGAATTATAATAACTACAATAATAATAAGCCATTTATTCAACATAAAAAAAAAAAATTGGAACACATTCAATAACTCAGATAAATGCAACATTTTCTTTTCATATAAAAATAGAAGCGTCCAAATTTATAGGTCATTATTATGATTTTAGTTTCGATTTAGTTTATATGTAGTCGCCTCATCGGCGTAGACCTTCCATAATTTCCTGTCTCTTGCCTTCCTTATCCATTCCTGTCCATATTTTGCCACAAAAACATCTGCCCACCTTCTTTTTGGTCTTCCTCTCTTCCTCCTCTCTTCTCGAGGCACCCATTTCGTTGTAATTTTGGTCCATCTTTCGTCATCCAATCGACATAAATGTGTCCAGCCCATTTCCATTTTAATTTATAGTTTTCAGAATGTCACGTACATTTGTTCGTTTTCGGAAATCAAGAATTACTTAAAATAATAATTGAAAATATTATAAAACGTGCAAAAGCGGTGTGTTACTTTTGTAACCGTTCCATTAAAAAACCTACTTAAAACGAATTTTCTCCAAGATAAGACCCTAACAGATCGATTTCTAGACCCAAAAAACCCCTAACCCTAGATTTTCATTAAAATCGTTAGAGCCGTTTGCGAGATCGTCGTGGCATACAACAATTCTTCGTTTTTCGACTTCGTCGACTTCTTCTTTGCATAGTATATATATTTCCCCCCAAGTATACATAATAATATATAATTTTTTGAGTTAATTCATAACAAACAGAAATACAATTTCTCTTTATAGTATTAGTATAGATATTTTACATTATTGGAGATTTCGTAGGGACCCCTCGTTTAATCCGATTAACAATATATTTTTCGATGACTATATTGAATTACCAATAACCAATGTTACCTACTCTTGTGAAAACGTAGCTTTCTATAGGTGAAATATTTTTTACTATCGGTCCACTAGTTTTTGAGTTTATTTCAACATAACTCGAAAGTAGGTACATAATGCAACATTTGATGCACGCACAGAGAATTGTCCATTCTGTGCGCGTATTATACTTAACACGTCTGTCGTCCAAATTGGACGGTCCAAAGAGAACAATAATTCCTTTGAATGTCAATACATGACAGTTTTGTTTGTAAATATTCAATTGTTGGCGCGATTCTTTGACGTTTAATTGAGAATGTTTTTCGTAGGGCGACCGAATGAAATGCCCGTTTAAAAATGAATTTATTTATTTACCGGTACCCTATGTCCTTTCTGGTGTCCCAGACAACGTGTATGCGAAATTTCATGGTGATCGGTTCAGTAGTTTTTGCGTGAAAGAGCAACTAAAAAACATGCATCCATACAAACTTTCGCATTTATAATATACATACATAATATACCATATGCCTAAGTAAGTATAGGAATGCCTATTATACATTATGTCACTAGAAAATATATAAAAAATACATTTTTGCCAGATATCAACTGCAATATAAAGAGTTAAAACTAGATTGCAACATTACACCTAACCTACGGATAGTTTAAAAATAACCAAGTGACAGTGAACGATGATGGAATAAGTCGTGGAACGATCTGTTTGTTCATTGAGGATGACCGCCGGAGTCACGGTCCGAAGAAAGTCCAAATCGAGACGGAGCTGGGCCAAAGTAGAAACGGATGGCCAGGTAATGTAACATCGAGCCATATGTGTTTGTTTGGCAGGTTAAAACTTTATTTACTCTGTGACCGGTACTACCGGGTCTAGAATCTGTATCTTATATGGATTTTTAGATAAAACATAGATAAACATGGGAAAAATCTTGGACTAAACCATTATGTTTAATTTAATTATGTCCTTTATAGATTTTGTACAACCCTAACGTTTTCGATCGATGACGTAATCGCGCTGTGTACACGGGAATTCTCGGCGCGCATCCTAGAGTGCGTTTCTTCTTGCAGCGTCTTTTATAGGCTAATATAGCGTAGGTATTTTAGCTTTACTAGGGTAGTGATGCATCTGTTACGACAGTAACTATTATTTAATCTGAGACATAGGTCTCAGACATAATATGTAATAACATTTTACTTTATGACCTGTTAAGCAGCCTGAATTAACCTAGCGTCGACCTCGGCCAAGTTTCTTTTCGTTCGTCAGACCATCTTTTGGTCTATCGTTGGCTGTCTGTACTAATTTTGTCAAGCACATTCAGCTTACTGATCCGCCCAACTAGGGCAGGTCTCCAACAAAGCGTATATGAGTGAAGATGAAGCCGCCTACACCGCTTTTTGTTTAGTAAATAAGTTCTGTATTGTATTGCTCTAACATTAAAACGTGTGCGCGCAACGTCACGTCGCTCTTCTGTCTGTACTGACCCTAAATCCATTTTCAGTGCTCTCCTGACGGTCAGTACTGACGATACGCACTACCGACCGTGCGACCGACGCGCTTGTCATTTGTATGAAAATTCACAAGTCGTTACAGAACTCGCCTGACCGTACGCACGCGTATTGCTACCGCGGTCGGTCGTGCGTATCGTCAGTACCTACTGACCGTCAGGAGAGCACTGAAACCGGCCTAAATTCGCACAGGGGGTAACCTCACTATATACGATATGGGGGCCTATTGCGAGTTTTACTCTATTAAACACGTCGAACGCGTAAATGTCAATTTGTGTGGGAATGAAGTAGTGCTACACGTTAGCCACCATCAGGCTACCAGGTGCTGTAAAACTCGCACTGGGCGCTATGATGTTGGAATGTGTTGACTGTGTCGTTTGTTGCTCCAATGTGTTTCCCTGTTGTTCGCAGGCGTCGGACTTCACGGACATAGGTGACTGGCCGACTCTGGGCGCGGCTGTGGCCGGCGGCGCCGCGAGGTGCCACTCGACACCGCCACCGCACGAGCCCGACTCCACCAACCACAACGGAAACGCGGTGAGTGGGTTTCTGGTGCAACTCTATTGCACACTGACTGTCACAGATTCAAGTTTTATCACACAGTTATTGTACACTAGCTGGTGCGCTCCCGCGACTTCGTCCGCGTTGCGTCTTGACCTCTCGTTGCTATTGGTGTATTGGTGTTTGACATAGCCGGAGCGTCTTCTCTGAATGTTCTTCTTATATTAAAACAATGAATATAAGTGACATTGTTTCCAGGACCAAGAGCAAAAGCCGCCCGAGGAACATCACGTTAAAGAGGAGAAGGTGGAACCGATCCACGACCATCAGACTCAGAATGAGAGGCACCATGACAAGCATAACGAGAAGGCGAAGCAAGGTGAGTTTTGCATCGACAACTTTTTGGACGCTCAGTTTCAAGTTTCTCACTTCTGTCGGCAGTCCTCGTGACTGCCTCCGTTCTGTATTTTGTACGATATCTCTGAAAACAAAGTCACTTACTCCATGACCAACCCTTACAGATTTGTTATTAGTATTGATGTAGTGATTTTATCTATAACTACTAATATTATAAAGAGGAAAGATTTGATTGTTTGTTTGTTTGTTTGTACTGAATAGGCTCCGAAACTAGTGGACCGATTTGAAAAATTCTTTCACCATTAGAAGCCGACATTATCCGTAATGAACATAGGATACTTTTTACCGCGGGAAAATGTTTCATTCCTACGGGAAATGTAAAATAAAAGTTAATACTAGCGGCTTGGCCCGGGAGATAGCGACATCTATTCAAAATACGGTAGATGGCGTTTTATACTTTTCTACGCGGACGAAGTCGCGTGCACCAGCTAGTAACCTATATTTCCGCAATTTAGGCCTCAATTCTCCCTGCCATGGAGATCTTGGGTTACGCAATGCGGGAACAGCAAAATTTTCTAAAGAAGTAATTGGTTAGATTGAATTAATAATCTTTGCTTCTGATTTAGAAAAACAATAAAAATAGAATAGACTTTGTTTTATAATATACTAGTGGGTGCCCGCGACTTCGTCCGCGTTGAAAAGTATAAAACGCCATCTACCATGGAATGGATCGCTAAAAATATCACCAAGCAGTTGTCCACGTTAGTCGTTTCATCCATCGAAATAATATATCTCTGTGAGGTTTCTTCACCTGCTTTGGATAGTAAATCTCCCGGGCCAAGCCGCTAGTTTACTTTTATTTTAGATTTCCCGTAGGAATGAAGCATTTTCCCGCTGTAAAAAGTAGCCTATGTTCATCACAGATAATGTCGGCTTTTAATGGTAAAAGAATTTTTCAAATCGGTCCACTAGTTTCGGAGCCTATTCTATACAAACAAACAAATCTTTCCTCTTTATAATATTAGTATAGATATAGTGATAGTATTTTTTTTTTGTTATTAATTTTATTGCCTTTAACAAAGAAGATTTCAATATTATATTATAATTAAATTTAATTCGGGTTCACAAACGATTTCAGCTGCTGGCAAGGGTGGTAGCAAGTCAGCCAAGCACAAATGGCTACCACTTGACATAGACATGAAAGCAGCCAGACCGGGCAAACATGGACCTCAACATTCGACGAGACAAGAACATGGTGAGGCTTTTGTATTTTTCAATAGATACACTATACCTTATTCACAGAAACGAGCTAATATAGCGCTTTCTCTTTCACTCAATTCCATACAAAAGACAAGGACAGCAAATCTTGAGTGGGCGTATACAATAATAGGTGAACGTTCATTCTGCGCTACTTTTAGCTTTGTAAGTAAACTATGATAAAATATTATAGTAATACCCACTACGTACTAACCCACAACCCTACACTTTTTTTTTGTATAAACTGTTCTAGCTATTAAGTTGTGAATTATTTATTAATTAAGATAATAGACATTTTGGTTCTTGATATAATCATAAAGTGAAAAATATACGTTAGTTAATAAAGATAATAGACATTTTGGTTCTTGATATAATCATAAAGTGAAAAATATACGTTAGTTAATATTATTACGTTTATATTTAAAATTAGTTAAACGAAATTCAAACCTTAAAATAACAATAATACGAATTAAAATTAAAAAAAAAAACACAGTATAAAAACAGTGAGAGCGTCTGAACAGTGAGTGTTCTACAAACAGGCTAAAAAGTACATATACTGTGTACACTCACATTGTCTGTTATCTCCACAAATCACAGCCCAACTCTTTATCTCCCTATAAGCTCGTTTCAGTGAATAAGGTATAGACTGGGTGATGAAAGACTTAAATTTCATTAGTGGCTAGCTGGCGCCCGCGACTTCGTTCGCGTTGAAAAAGAAAAAAAAAGTAACCTCTATCCTGTGTCCCATAGGTCTAAACGTATATCTACAAAGTTTCATGAAAATGAGTCAATTCGTTTAATTAAGGCGAGGACTTAGCAGAAAAGCGTTATTTTCGTCGCCTAGCTTGACTTCTTAGACTAAAATCACAAGTTAGATAAAAATACATACACTACATACATGGAAAATAGTTTAAATCGGGCAGATTAATAAAAAAAAATATATTTTCTGAAAAAAAAAATAATAATAATAAAACACTACTAAAAAAATCTCACTGTTCACAATACTAAAAATTTTCCTAAACAAAACTTACGTTCTACTACACTAAAATTTGAATCGGCTACTTTTATTTATTTTTTCATATTTCACGCAATATTTAAGAAATACCTTCCAATTTTAACTCTGTTCGGTTATCTCGGAAGAGCTACAAAAATTTGTTGCGCAATATTGCACCTTAATTCATACGATATTAGGTTGCTATCGTTTCGGTAAAAATTGTTTTCGGTCTGAGGTTGGTCGTTGGCCGTTGCCTTAAGAGTTATTGAGGAACATACTGCATACATAGAAGTACGTATAGATACAATACCTACACTTACAGATTTGTTATTGTTATTGATGTGATCAGTGGTTATCGCCTCCCTCCATAGACACGGTCTCGCTAAACGGCGAGGAGTCGCGCGGCAGAGGTATGACCCGAGGCAGGGGGCCGGTGAGGGCCCGCGGCCCCAGGAGGCCCGTCGGCAGGCCGGCCTCGGCCATCCCGGCCCCGCCGCCCATGTACCACCATCCGCACGAGTATCCCCACCACGACTTGGCACAGGTAATCATAATAATATATATGGCCTTTTATTTCGAAATCACTAAAAAAAAATGTAGGGTACAATTAAAAGTTAGTGAAGTGTTTATATTAAAAAAAGTCTATTTGTTAGTATTTCATTAGGAAACTTTACACAGGTAGTAATAATAATAATATACCTAGCTTTGTATTTCGAAATCTCTAAAAAAAAAAAACAAAAAAAAAATGTAGGGTACATTTAAAAGTTAGTGAAATGTTTGTTAGTATATATTATGATTTTATATATTTTTTAAAACTAGTTGTTAGTATTTTATTATGAAGCCTTTTATTTCCAAATCTCTAAAAAAAACAGAAATGTAGGGTAAAATTAAAAGTTAGTGAAATGTTTGTTAGTATATATTATGATTTTATATATTATTTTAAACTAGTTAATATTTTATTATGAAGCCTTTTATTTCCAAATCTCTAAAAAAAAACTAAAAAATGTAGGGTACATTTAAAAGTTGTTAAGTGTTTATATTTATTAAAAAAAAATCTATTTGTATGCATTTTATTAGGAAGCTTTACACAGGTAGTAATAATAATATAGCCTTTTATTTCGAAATCTCTAAAAAAAAAAACAAAAAAATGTAGGGTACAATTAAAAGTTGTGAAGTGTTTATATTTATTAAAAAAATCTGTTTCTTAAGTATTTTATTGGGAAGCTTGACACAGTAATTTAATAATATTATTTTTATTAATTTATTTAATAGCCTTTTATTTCGAAATCTCTAAAAAAAAAAACAAAAAAATGTAGGGTACAATTAAAAGTTGTGAAGTGTTTATATTTATTAAAAAAATCTGTTTGTTAAGTATTTTATTGGGAAGCTTGACACAGTAATTTAATAATATTATTTTTATTAATTTATTTAATAGCCTTTTATTTCGAAATCTCTAAAAAAAAAAACAAAAAAATGTAGGGTACAATTAAAAGTTGTGAAGTGTTTATATTTATTAAAAAAATCTGTTTGTTAAGTATTTTATTGGGAAGCTTGACACAGTAATTTAATAATATTATTTTTATTAATTTATTTAATAGCCTTTTATTTCGAAATCTCTAAAAAAAAAAAACAAAAAAATGTAGGGTACAATTAAAAGTTGTGAAGTGTTTATATTTATTAAAAAAATCTGTTTGTTAAGTATTTTATTGGGAAGCTTGACACAGTAATTTAATAATATTATTTTTATTAATTTATTTAATAGCCTTTTATTTCGAAATCTCTAAAAAAAAAAAAAAACAAAAAAATGTAGGGTACAATTAAAAGTTGTGAAGTGCTTATATTAAAAAATATATAATAATAATATAACATCTTCAATCTGAGCTAAAATTGTGCTAAAATTGATCAAATTAAATATGGTCGAATGCAAATAAAAAAAAATGATTTATTAATTTATTGTAGATTAATTTAATGATTAAAAAATAGGCAAATTATTAGTAACATGTATATGTATAAAATAAGTCTACTTACAACTTTATAAATATGTAAATTGTGTAAGGTACAGTCGAGGGCGAACACAATGGCTGAATGTGTTTGTCCATGGTATGCGTTCTTTCTTTTTCTATTATTTCAAGGAAGAACGCATACCTAAACATGTTTTTCCAAAATCCGGACTTCCAAAAATCCATTACAAAAAAATAAAAAAATCACAATCGGTTTTGAGTGCCACGAATTCGTCTCATCACGATATTCGCTAACAAATTTAATCATTGCTTGACCCTAACTAATGTATGCATATTTCATTTTTAGTGTGTTTTCGTAATACATACTGGAAAAATGAATCGCTAAACCGAAAAAAAAATCAAAATTCCAGTGCCTTAGGACATTTTTTTTATATAAGTCTCTATATATATATATATATATATATATATATATACGTAAAATCGAATGCGACCTGTAGAAGGGAAGGGGGAGGGGTGAAAAAAAATAAAATTATTTTCTGATATTATATATACAAAAAAGAGTTACGAAAAAAAGTAGTTTCAGACAAAAATATTGTAGAGAGTTTAGGTTTAACACTAGGCTGTTGCCCGCGACTTCGTCCGCGTTGAAAAAGATAAAAAGTAGCCCATCGCGTGTCCCGTATTTCTGAATGTTTATCTAACGAGTTTCATGAGAATCAATTAATTCGTTTAAGAGTTATGGAGGAACATACATACATATACATACAGAAAAAAAATTGTAAAAATGGTAAATTTAGTTTCAGTATCACGTATAGAGCCTAATAATAATATATACACGATATTTCTGAAAACAAATTAAATTACTCCACGACCGACCCCTACATATTTATTATTAGTATTGATAACAGAGTTAACATTAACAGAGTTAACGGAGGTTATCTTTCTCTTTATTTCATGTAATTATTAAATTTTCTCTTGTCCACTCTTTTGTGTGTGAAAAAAAAACGTAGAATTTCACAATTTTCGTGTTCACTTCTCGTAATAGCGAGTGAATTCATTCACTCATTCATTCATCCATTCGTTATTTATTCATCCATTCGTTCTTTATTCATTCATTCGTTATTTATTCATTCATTCATTCATACATTCGTTATTTATTCATTAATTCGTTCTTTATTCATTCATTCGTTATTTATTCATTAATTCGTTCTTTATTCATTCATTCGTTATTTATTCATTCATTCATTCATTCATCCATTCGTTCGTTCGTTCATATTTCATGTGGTGCTCAAAATTTTAAATATTATTCCAAATTCATCGGGTATAAAACAAAATCATCGGGTGGATAATTATGTAAATATGGTATATTATTGCTTATTATTATTTTATAATATTTAATGCGGAGACATTTTTTTAAATGCGTGACGATAATAAAATTATTTAATGAAGTCGCCATTTGTATAAGAAAAAAAAAATTTTTTTAAGACAAGTTTTGCGTTTTTATAATCTCTTCAATTCAAAGAAAACTCAAACGTGTCTCTGTGTTTCATCCAAAGACTTCTATTACAACTGAGTTAGTGTTCGGAGTTTTTGAAGCATACACAAACCAACATAATATTTATAATATATAAATATATAAATGTTGTGTTGGTTTCTCGATAATATAAAACTCGAGAACTGGCCGACGACGGATTGACTTGAAATTTCTACACAATATCAAGGATATATAAATAAATCCGTAATAATATAATCTGTCATCTGGCGAAAGAGAGTACAACTAATTCGCCAACGTTAAGAACCGTTGTCACATTTAAAGTGGCAGTTAGCCATTGTTATGGCAGCCGAGTTAATATAACACTGATCGACAGCGAAGCTCGTAAAGGGTTTTTGTATATATATATAATAAATAAAGAATATA
Organism: Synanthedon vespiformis; assembly: GCA_918317495.1. Lineage (NCBI taxonomy): Eukaryota > Metazoa > Arthropoda > Insecta > Lepidoptera > Sesiidae > Synanthedon > Synanthedon vespiformis. The sequence continues at coordinate 864,791 of OU906975.1, read as the reverse complement.
TTATTAATATGTCATTTGTAATTTCAAATGTCATATTACTTTGAATGTACTTCACTTCGCCTACCTCCAGTTGTAATGGAAGTTTTTATCGGTTGAATATTATATATATCGCTTATATATCGCCTATCATGACTAACACGTCCCTCATATGCGTTCCCCCCACCCCCGCCCTCCGCCCCCTCCTCCTGCCCACGTCCAGCTGCGAGTCCCTCAGCCCCCACCTGTCGCGCAGGGTCTCGTGCTGCACTACGGCGCAATAGCACCGCTGGCCCCACCAATGGCGGCGCCGATGGCGCAGGCGTACTACTACGGCGCCGCGACCGCAACCGCGGCGCCGTACGGCATAGGACTCGATCAGGCGACCCTCAAGGACATGATCAAGAAGCAGATGTAAGTCAATGTGTTTTGTAATGTAATAATCAATGTAGAATATTGAACTGACTGCACTCTTTGACTGACTGATTTATTGATTGATTGATGGAATGAACGAACAGAAGATTTATTTATTTAATAAAGTATACAGACGGAATGCAATTATGTATGTACATGAATACTATAAAAAAAATACGTGTATGTGTTAATTTACTAAATTGCAGTCCTAAATAGTATACATAGCATGATTAACTTAATTTAACAAATAGTTATGATCTTAATTAACAATATTATATACAAACAATTAAACAGTCTACTTAAATATTAGCCTTAATCTACTTTTAAATAATGAAAACGTACTCTTGAATATATCTTGTTCCACCTCAGATCAGGTCACCATTAAATTTAATTAATTTAGTAGATTGACTGAACTAAACTGAAATAGACTGAACTAAACTGATAAAGGACTGAACCTACTGACTGAAGATGAATAGCATCAAGGAGGTTTACCGATCACTCCTTAATTTGTTTGCCTGTAATTAATGTAGAATTTGGAATATTGAACTGAACTGACACTGGACTGTGTCTTTGAACTAACGAACTATAATTGACTGCACTTACTGACTGAAAATGAATAGCATCTATGCGATTTCCGATCTTATCTTAATTTATTTACTTGTATTTAATGTAGAATAGTGAACTGGACTGACACTGGACTCTGACTGACTGGTTGATAGATTGATTGAACGAACGAACTAATTGTCTGAACATGAATAGCATCTATGCGATTTCCGATCTTATCTTAATTTGTTTGTCTGTAATTAATGTCGAATATTAAACTGAATAGATTGGACTGGACTATCGGACTGACTGGTTGATTGATTGATTGACTGAACTAAACTTAAATGGACTTAACCTACTGACTGAAGATGAATAGCATCTTATCTTAATTTGTTTACCTGTAATCTCGAATATAGATTGGACTGGACTCTCTGACTGACTGGTTGATCGATTGATTGAATGAACTAAACTTAAATGGACTTAACCTACTGACTGAAGGTGTTATCTTAATTTGTTTGTCTGTAATTAGGTTTATGGGCAAACAAACTGAGGTTTATGATGAGTTTGCAGTTATACAGACAGACACAGAAAGCGAATTTAATTTGTACTATGTATAAGGATGATAAAAAGACTTATACCTTTTTTATAGCGAATACTACTTCAGCGCCGACAATCTGGCTCGCGATTTCTTCTTACGTAGGAAGATGTCGGCCGACGGTACGATTCCTGTAACCCTGATTGCCTCCTTCCACCGCGTGAGGGCGCTGACGGCCGACGTGGCCTTGGTCCTGGACTCGATCAGGAACTCTGACAAACTGGAACTGGTCAACGGCTTTAAGGTGAGTTCGCTACTTTATATTATAGGATCCCGGACACTCCCAGACAAGAAGTAACTCGAGTTTTCAAAGGAAAAAGAATGCGGCTAATCCAAGCATACCTTGAACGCATGCGCATGCGTATGCGCATCTGTAAAGTTGAGTAGACGGACAGTATAGAGAGAGAGCTGTCAGGTGAGAGAGGTGATTAAAAATGGGACAAACTTTACTTATTTTCTAAATAAAGGTTGGTTTTCATACATATACTAGCGTAGCGACCCGCTTCCGACACGTCGCATGTTTTCTAACGATGTTTTATTGGGCCACGCCCCCATTTGGTTAGATTAATAAATGGCAAAATAAAGTTATATTTGGTATAATAAAGTTATATTTGGTTAGATTAATAAATGGCAAAATAAAGTTATATCAGGTTAGTTTAATAAATGGCAAAATAAAGTTATATTTGGCATAATACAGTTATTATTTGGCAAAATAAAGTTATATTTGGTTAATTTAATAAATGTAAAACCAAAGTTATATTTGGCAAAATAAAGTTATATTTGGTTAGACTAACAAATGGCAAAATAAAGTTATATTTGGTTAGTTTAATAGCTGGCAAAATAAAGTGATGAAACCAAACCATTCACAGACTGCAGTCTTGAACTGGTTCAGGACGGTCGCTCCGGAGGTTTTCTCCGGTGGGACTGGACCGCAACCAGTGCATCTGCACCATGGTTTAATGTATGGCTCTGATTATTTTGCCACATTCACTCACCATGACCACCTTTATTATTTCACTAGCCGGTGCCCGGCGAATCGCCCGTCGTCGTGGCATACAATAAAAGTCCCTCGTTTAGAGAGTATAGAAGAATATAATTAAAAAAAAGAAAATGTATCGTATCGTATCGTATCGTTTGGTCGCAGGTGCGAACAGTGTTCGAGCCGACCAAGTGGCCGATACTGGACATAACAAACGCCGACGACAACGAGAAGAGGGTAGTCGAGGCGAAGCCGAAACCGGAAGCGAGGGAAGTGAGGGACGGCAACATTGACGACAAGTCGCGTGCGAGCGAGACAACGCCCACCACAAACAATGTCGAGACAAAAAACGAGGAAGCACCCAGCATAGGGGCGAATGACGCCGTGGACGAGTCCAAGGGGCAAACTGACGTCGAACAGTCAAAGCCACCGGTCGACAAAGCTGACGAAGTCGTCACAGCCGATGACAATGTCGAGGTAATGTAGTATTGATAAAGGATACACTAGAGATTCTGGGTTGCTTCATTAAAAGTGGTATAGTAGAATATCACCGCCGCGCCGCCGCCGATTCAGCGCCGCGGCGGCGGTGGCGGCGGCGGCGGCGGCGGCGGCGGCGGCGAAGGGGCGGCGACGAATTGGCGGCGTTACCCCACATCCAATAGTCGTCAGTCAAATTGAAGATATTGATTGTTTCTAATTTTTCACTATACAATTTCAGACGATTATACAATCGAACTCGAACAGTGATGAACGGAATGAAGTCAAGGAGACACCGGTCCCGGTCAAGGACGACCAGGAGGACCCACCGCTCCAAGCGGAGAACAACGAAGAGAAACCAGGGGAGAAACGGTGAGATTCTTTTCTCTACATTATAATGTATATTGTATACTATCATTTCTCTCGCACCTTATAAATATCGCTGCTTAAAAACTAAAGTGACATAAAACAAAATATCCAAAAATCCTTCATCCTTCATATTGTATGTTGCAAAAAGACTTACATTATGGTTGTTTTATTTCAAATTTACATATATTTTGATAATTTTTGTAGGTATATTCAAATGTAACTTATATGCTTATATCTCTTCTATTGATCATTGTTGAGTTGATTGAATGTGCGCAGGCGCAAGAAGCAGATGGTCGGCATATTCCCGCTGGCGACGATGGGCGGTCCCCTCGTGGCTCCCGTCTCCAGCTTACTGCGCGCGGTGCCCCCGCCGCCGCTGCCCAGGTAACCATCACCATCATCATCATCACCGTCACCATCATCATCATCATTTAGAACAAGTTCTTTCTAAATGAGTCAACTCACTGAGTCGACTCACTTTGATGTGCCTAATGTACAAATCCCATCTCTAAAACACGTCAAGTAATACTTACTTAGTGACTAAGCAAAACGCATAATATTATGTTTCCAGAATGTTCCGGACCGGTCGAAGTGTGCCACCTCCGGAACACTTGAACCCCGATGTGCCAGAATTTGTACCGCAGGCTCGCAGACAAGGTAATCATTAATCAATACTAATAAATTAATAATATAATACGTTAAGTTAACCAAACTGTGTGGTACTAAGCCCCAAAAGAAATTAAACCCGAGATACGAGATATGAAAACTTCTTTAATGTGAACATAAAAACAATTAATATGATTTTGTAAATAACGAAGCGTTAGCGCGTTATATCTTCCTTCGCAGCGACATCTAGTGACACAAACGCGAAACATTATTATAATAATAATAATAATAATAAAAACATTTATTTGTTCCAACAATTACATATACATGAGTTTAAATCGCATATTACTTAATTATAATGTGAGATTTAAATAAATTCTTACATCTAAACTAAATGTAAGCCTCTTCCAATGACACCATACCGCTGCACAATGCCTAATAAGTAATTAGATATTATTGCTAAATAAGAATTATATTGGATCCGACTACAAAAATATAATAAGCAGGGTAAATTAAAAATTAAAAGTAAACAAATGTTTTATGTTTTAAATCCACCCGCATTTGAATAGTGATCCAGTTATCACGAATGGTTAGACTACAATGTGTTCGAACTTAAGCTAACCCTAATTTTACACCTCCATATATTTTACAACTTCCGATAGCATACTATACAACAAATATAACATAATTGAAATTTAAAACTGTTAGTAATTACAATCAAACTAATATTGAAATACAAGAGAACCGAACAGAACCACAAACGAATTCACAACATACACATATACACACCGGATACATTTACATATACATTTCACATACCAGCATACACACAGACACACATATACACATACATATTCATACATAAACACACAGATACAGACATACATACACACCCAGGACCCAGGTCCGGGAGCCATAAACAATTGTGATTGTGTAAGCATCTAGTTAAAGTTATATTATTGTTTATAGAAGATTTATCTGTTTGTTCATATGTTTTGTTTTATAAGCCATTCTAACATAACAAAGTGCTAGCGCGATATAATTTCTCTTTGCCGCGACATCTAGGGGCGAAGACTCGAAACATTCCAACACGGTGGCAGGTTCGAATCCTTTGCACCCGAGTCGTGCATGTTTTCAAAAGACGAGGACAGCACATCTTGAGTGGGCGTTCACAATAATTATAGCAGCAAAAATGTCAACAGTTTAATAACATTAACAAACAAAAAACTTATTATATAACTAGCTGGTGACTGCGACTTCGTCTGCGTTGAAAAAGAAAAAAATAGCCCATCACGTGTCCTGTGTACGTCTTAAATGTTTAAGACCAAGTTTCATTTAAATCAATTAATTCGTTTAAGAGTTATGCGAGAAACGAACATACATACATACATACATACATACAAACAAAAACATACATACCTAAACTTGCAGATTTATTATTAGTATTGATTGATTGTTTAAAATCTACCTTCGAGTGTGATACAAGTTTATGGTTCTCCATATAAAAGCCAGGGACCGTAACGTAACTTGGAGGGGAAAACGAATGCGGTAAAACCGAGCTGCGCATGCGCATATGTACGCAAGAAGCGGTTCATAACTGCCGCTACATATTTACTTACATATTTATTTTCAACCGAATCCCAAAAAAGGAGCCGGTAGTTTCTCAATTCGACTGTATATTCTTTTTTTATTTGAAAGCTGACTCTTCCCGCGTGGTCCCATTTCAATTTGGTCCAGTTTTGACAATTGCATCCACGAGAAAAGACCATGAGACGGTTTGAAGTCGATTTTTGTTTGTTAAAAAGAGTCAACACTACCCACAGTTAGAAAAAATTTAGAAAAAACACATTTTTAACCAATTTGGACAGATTTTGATCAGTTTTTTTTTTTTTTTTTTTTAATCTGACGTCATCGAGACGATCTTGGCTATCATCTACACTAACATTAAAAGGAGGAAAGATTCAATTGTTTGTTTGTATGTTTGCAATTATATAAGCTCCGACCGATTTGAAAAAATCTTTCACTGTTAGGAAGCTATATATTAGCAGTTACGCGGACAAAGCCGCGTGCAACAGCTAGTATATTATAATTTATGTATTAATTTCTATATTATTATATAGAAGAAGAAGATGTATAATGTGTAAATGTAAATAATATATTATGTATTTGTGACTGCAGAGGAGACAAATTTGGATGGAAATCAAACCGAAGACAAATACACGTCCAGTGGCACTAGCCCCAACTCTGAACACAGCGGATCCGACGTTTGGACCGAGGTGAGTACACGAAAGCACTTGTGCTTCTATAGCCGATTTATTTAAAAAAATATAAATTTTATTTATTTCGACAATGTGTGATCATTTTTTTTTTATGATGAAAAATTTCATGACATTGATGAGAAATTTCATGACAACAGATCCAGTAGCTTTATCTCTCTATAAATAAGTTCGTTTCAGTGAACAAGGATTAATTTGCAAATAAATGTTTGATTGATTGATTGATTGATAATTATGAAAATATATCAGGTGAAGCGTCGAACAAAGGCCGGGTCGCGTGAGCGAGTTCCGGCCAGTGTGGCGGGCGTGCCGTTGGCGGCGATGGCCGGCCAAAACGCCGAGCCGGAAATTCCGGCCCGCGAGGAGTTGCACTTTCAGTTGGACGAGGAGTTAGATCTGCCGCCGCCCAGGCAGAACACGTTCACGGACGCCTGGTGAGAGAGAACCCGACATGTTATTTTGTTCACCAAACGAGTCGCTACGCAACACTATTTAAGCGCCCCTTTCACCTGTCTGTCGTGTAGGTTAATTGAAGTCAGCCGTCACCGGGATTAGTTTAGCTGACATAATAATACCTTTGTTTGTACAGTGAAAGATTAAATAGAATTTTTAAAAAAATCACCCATCGAAGGACAGAGTGAATAATTTAATTAATAAAATTATTTCTAAAAGTAATTAATACAATACAACACTTCACTTGTAGTTGGTGAAAGATATATCACTATAAAAGTTACTGCATTCAATACGCGTCCTGATGCAATTAATAATAGTTTTTTGTTTCGTCGAAACGGGGCTAGGATTTACAAAGTTACATTACAGCGTTGTAAAGTTTCATCGCTACTGCGATGACGTCACGCCGCGAGTGTCACGTGACCCGAGCGCAACGAGCCAAGGTGTGCAGCAAAGCACGCGAGCGCCGACTCGCGGCGTGACGTCACACGTTAGCGCGGTAGCACCCTTAACATTTAATAGCTCGGTAAATCTATTTTGAACTTTTGAACAATGTGAAATTTGTAACTCGTGTTTTATGAAGGTCGGACGAGGAGTCCGACGCCGAGTTCACCGACGGCGACGTCGGTCGTCTTCTGATAGTGACTCAGTCGGGCGCCCGACCGGCGAAGCACGACGGCCACGACCGCCAAGGCGACTGGGCCACCAGGACCAAGATCACGCAGGACTTGGAGAAGGTCAGTCTCTCTTCCATATATGTAATACAAAATCAAAATTAAAAGGTGGGCACAGGGGTACGCTCCCTGACGCGAAACCTCGGCGTAACCGGAAGCGGGGTACGCCGGTCACGTGGGCGTACCCTGATGTTGAGGTACGCAAGCTTCATCGGCGTACCCGGAAGTTGAGGTACGCCGGCCATCTCTTCGGATCTCGCGACGGGCGGCAGTACATTACATCCCCAAGACTACCGCCGGTGTGCCGGTCAGGGGGAAGGCGGCGGATATAGGCCAGCCGCCTGCGCCCGAGCCTTCTCCGGCGTCGCTTGTCTTCGGTTGGCGTATAGACAGGGAGAACGGAATGGCGATCCTCCTCCCGTTGCCTTTCCGCCGCTTCCTTGCGCAATGCGTATATGAGTAGTAAGAGCTGGAGATTTTGTGGACGTTTTGAAGATTTGCATTAAAAAGTATTTGTCTGAATTTTCAGGTGATCACTGACGGACTGAGGCGCTATGAGGAGGATCTATGGAATGATTGTGACTATACAACGGTGAGTTCTTAATAACGTATGGATCACGCATGGATTTAATAAGCGCGACTTACATAAAGTAAAGTGTTTCTTTTTTTTTTAATGTTAAAGTCAGCAGACAGGATGACGGTCCATTTTTTTTTAGTCTCCCTTATAGGGCGTCGGTCGTTTATTTTCTCTTCACTTATATTAAATTACAATATTTAGTCCACTTGATAATAGGTGGCTACAGTCGCCTATAACAAAAGTTGCTTTAATATAGTGTCGTCCCTTTTGCATGGGCATCTGTCCCCATTTTAGTTTAATCCATTTAAAATCAAGTCTGTCTGCATAGCGTTATTAGCAGTGTGTGCGTGTGTGTGTGTGTGTAGGTTTATAATAATATAATAACGTGTTGTCTGTGGTGTCTGCAGTCGTGCGGCAGCCAGGGCCAATACCGCACAGTGTCGGTGATATCGCGCGAGCAGTTCGAAGCGGCCGTGCCGAGCGAGCGACACGCCAACCCTACAGAGCCGCCGCCACCGCCGCCGCCGCCGAGGCCCTCGCACGTGAGACCCCTCTTTCTCTCTTACCACCCAGTCAAACGCCTCTTGATCCGGCGTTACACCTGGGACTCAATCTCGGGGGACAAGAAATTGCTTCTTATCCAATTTACCACCCCGTGGTTTCAATAACATTGAACAAATTTAGAAGAAATTGACGTGGACCACATTAGTGCGTTACGTTAAGTTACGCAGTCGCAACGGAGCTCCGACAACGCAGCGCATCACCCCACCCCCCCGCATCGTCTCTTGTGCGTCGATCCGTTGAAGTCAGTATTCTGTTCCGTGTGTGGTTTATTTAATAGAGTTGTATAATTTCCTCCCCCCAACAGACTGATTACCATGAGGGCGGCGGTAGTAACGCGAAAAGGCCGCGCAGGACTGCCCGTTTCTACGCAGCCAACAAAGATCCACACGCCACGGATGTTATGTGAGTGTATTCTATTTTCGACAGGGCTCGTGTTGTGTTGTGTTATGGATTGTTAATGTAATGATAAATTTTGAATATTTCAGCTCTGGACGCAAGCACAAGACGCGTCACAGCCTCAATCCGCCGGTGGAGCATCACGTCGGCTGGATAATGGATGTGCGCGAACATAGACCCAGGACTCACAGCACCGGGTGATTACGATTCATTTCCAATACACACCCCAATAGATAGTGGGAGGAAAAATCCTCCAAATATCAATACATATTATTATGATTGGTTCGAATAAGGTTTGGTTACTGAGATGAAACTAATTAGGTGTGTGTGTGTGTGTGTGTGTTTGTTCAGTTCGTCGGTGGGAGCTTCCCCGGGCGCTGGGTCTTCGTACGGTTCGGTGCCGTCAGCTCTGCCCACCTTCCACCATCCGAGCCACGGTCTGCTCAGGGAGAACCACTTCACGCAGCAGGCGTATCACAAGTACCACTCGAGGTGTCTCAAGGGTGAGTTTCTATCCTCTTGTACAAGTAGTAGGTACCACTCGAGGTGTCTCAAGTAGCAATCAAAATTCGTACAATAATATCGTTAAAGGGTAAATCTATATTGGTCACAACACAAGACAGTTTCGACGAAAACTGAATTGATTTGTCCGTTTCAGAACGCAAGAAGTTGGGAATTGGACAATCGCAAGAGATGAACACACTGTTCCGTTTCTGGTCCTTCTTCCTGCGCGATCACTTCAACAGAACGATGTACAACGAGTTCAGGTAATATATTTGTATTTTTGCCAAATGAATAAACTCACAAAAAAACTGGGGCCTGTCCGACCATGGTCGCACCACAAATCACTTAAAATATGAGTTCCTTAGTCGCGTCTTTAAAGTTTTATAACTTTTTCATTTGTAACAGATATTTTATTATAATAATTTTCTTGACATTTTTCCGAATCTCTTGTCGGCCGTCAGGACTCTGGCGAACGAGGACGCCGCGGCCGGATTCCGCTACGGGCTCGAGTGCTTGTTCCGCTTCTACTCGTACGGCCTCGAGAGGAAGTTCCGTCCGGAACTCTACCAGCACTTCCAGCAGGAGACGCTTGCAGACTACGAAAAGGGTGAGTAGATTCCTCGCTCCAGTGACCCCCTCAGGGTTTACAAATCAAGTATTACGAAACGCAAGTCTCGCGAAGAGGGGTCGTTGTCGTATGTCAACGCGCGCCTTATTAGTTGTAATTGTAGTTAAGATAGGTCGTTGTCATATGTCAACGCATCTTATTAGTTGGAACTGTAGTTAAGAAAAGTCGTTGTCATATGTCAACGCAACTTATATTTGGAATTCCAGATAAGAGAGGTCGTTGTCGTATGTCAACGCAACTTATAGTTGTAATTGTAGTTAATATTAGACCGTTGTTGTATGTGAACGCATCTTACATTTGTAACTGTAGTCAAGATAGGTCGTTGTCATATGTCAACGCATCTTATATTTGGATTTCCAGTTAAGAGAGGTCGTTGTCATATGTCAACGCTCACCTTATAGTTTGAATTTTAGTTCTGATATATTATCGGTCGGACCATAAAAGTATTTGGAATAAACATAAAGCGGTTTAATTTAATGTACCCAAAGTAGAGGGCCCCACCGCTAACAAAAGTACCTGCTAAGTTTCGTAGGAATTGACGATTGATTGTATTTTCAGGTCAGCTGTACGGCCTCGAAAAGTTCTGGGCCTTCCTCAAGTACTACAAGCACGCCAACGAGCTTCAAGTGGAGCCCAAGTTGAACGCACATCTCACAAAGTTCCAAAGTATCGAAGACTTTCGGGTGTTGGAGGTAATTTGTCTTTTGTTGTGTTGTGAAGTCTCGTGCTGGAGTAATAGACGGGGAAAACCAACCAACCTCCAAGGACGACCGGGACATTTGACCTAACACAGTTTGTGTACTACAAACTGTGTTAGGTCAAATGACCCGGCTGGTCATAGTTGATAAGTATATTTTTAGTAGTACTGCTATATTTTCTCCTTCACTTTCCAATTCATCTCTAAGGTTTCTTGAAACAAGAAAGCACTTGTATTGAAATAATGAAACTATGATACTTGGGGTGTAAGCAACAAGATCAGTCAATAAAAAAATATTTAGTTACTAACAACCTCTGTTGAATGGGTCAAATGACCCTAGCCGTCTTTGTTGGTAAAAACTGTTTTTTTTTTTTAAATAATGTTTGAATGAAAACTGAAAGTTGAAATTGGGGTCAAATGACCCGTGCCGTTTTTGTAGTGTTAATAAACGGTCGATGCATTGTGGTCCGACACAGCCCCAGTTGAACGAGCTGCTGTCGACCGAGGGCCCGCTGGCGGCCGGACGCGGTCCACACGCGAGGCCCTACGACCGCCACAGGTCCGTCTCGGAGAGCGAGCGCACGCATCACCATCACCATCACCATCACAGGAACAACTTCACGTAAGTTACACAATACAAACAAAAACACTCTTATTTTATTCGGAACTTCCGATCTCACATAATAACCCAACCAAGAGCGAACTCATCTTGATTTTGAAATTTACTCAAGTGTGTCAGATACCAGGGCCCGTATTCTCTAAGTGTGGTTTTGCTGTGGTTATCGACTCGATGCTGTCGAGACAATTGTCGAGTCGACAATTGTCGATATAGACTCGACAATTGTCTACTTTGGTATTCACTAAGCACATGTCAAAATGTCTACGACGTTTTTTCCATAGTTATACATGTCGATGAAGTTATTGGCGCGTTATTGTGTGCTTTTTAGTTTGACAAAGTACTATTTCTTATTTAATGTCGACACGTTTTTAAAAACCACAGATAGAGAATAGGGCCGCAGAATAGAGAAACTTTAAATCATTGACCAATCAGCGTTTCATTTTCTAATCGTCCTAAACAAGTTAGGATTTTCGCAAAGATCGTGAACGTAGCTAGGAATATTGACAAATTCGTTGTTAGTTTCCTATTATCCGGTTCTTTGCAATGTTACTACTAGGGTTTTTGCGAAATTCCGTTCTTTTCGATTATACTGCGACATATTTTATTTTATCTATTAGGAAACCAACACAACATATTATATACTCCATGTTAAGGTCGACAGACAGGCTGACGGTCTACCATAGGTCAGGTCAGCGTCTGTCTGTCGATCTTGACATGTAGTATAGATATAGACAGACACACATATAGAGAAATGCAATGTACGTTTAGAAGGGGCCCAAGTGGCGGCGCAGGCGCCCCGAACAACAACAACAACAACAACAGAGGTCGCGCCGGTTCGTGCGGCGCACAAAGTGTCATAGCAGCCGCCCGACCGAGGCGTAAGTATATATATATATATATAAATAAAAATGTCGTGTCCGTTTGTTTATATTTAAATAATAATATATGTCTTTTCTTTTCCTCTCAGCCAATCCCATAACGAAACCAGAATCCGCACCACAAACGAACTGAGGACGCAGTGTGATCGCATTGTGCATATATTAAAAAAAAAAAAATGATAAAAAAATATTAATGGAAAAGTGCATATTAATGAACAATGAACTCTCGCGGTGAACATGAACTGTGTGTGTGTTTGTGTGTGTTCGTTTTATTACAAATATATTCATATATATATATATAAAAAAAAATGTGCATTTCAATGAAAAACTGAAAGTACAGACGGACGTGTCGTTCTAAAAAGTGTAAAAGATTGAATCAAAAGTGTAAAGTGTAAAGTGCGAGTGGTAGCGGGTCACTGGAGCAAACGGGCCGTCTTCACTCGGGAGCCCAGGTGAGTTGAACAACTCGGTCCGCGTAAACTCATAGAATAACAAGCCTGTGTCGCTCGCAAATAATGTAGCCACAGAACGGTGAAAGAAGCCTTCAGCTCCAGCCATAATTTGACCTTCAGTCAGTCAGAAGTTGACCTTTGGTCAGCCATAAATTGATCTTGTTCAGCCATAAATTGATCTTTGTTCAGTCAAAAATTGACTTTCGGTCAGTCAGAAATTGACCTTTGGTCAGCCATAAATTGATCTTGTTCAGCCATAAATTGATCTTTGTTCAGTCAAAAATTGACTTTCGGTCAGTCAGAAATTGACCTTTGGTCAGCCATAAATTGATCTTTGTTCAGTCAAAAATGGACCTTCAGTCAGCCATAAATCGGTCAGTCTAAAATTGACTTTCGGTCAGCCATAAATTGTCCTTCAGTCAGTCAGAAATTGACCTTCTGTCAGCCATAAATCGATCAATCGGAAATTGACCTTCGGTCAGCCATAAATTGACTTTCGGTTAGCCATAAATTGACTTCGGTCAGCCGTAAATTGACCTTCAGTCAGTCAAAAATTGACCTTTGGTCAGCCATAAATTGATCTTCAGTTGGTCCTTGAAGAGAAGTAATTTTTTTAATTTGTCAGCCATATTGACCTTCGCTCAGCCATAAATTGACCTTTGGTCAGTCAGAAATTGACCTTCGGTCAGTCAGAATTTGACCTTCAGTCAGCCACAAATTGATCTTCGGTCAGCCGAAGGTCAATTTATGGCTTCAGAAGTAATTTTTTTATTTGTGTTTTTTTTTTGTTACAGCTTGCGCGATCGACAATAAGCAATACAATATGCTGATGAAGTCAACGCTTCGAGATTTACATATTATTATATATTGTATATCTTTCCTACGATACATACGATTACACACAAATGTTACTCCTCAACTGCCCTAATATATATATAAATATACATATATTATATATTATATTTTTTTCACATTGTTTCCGAGAAAAAAAATGAACATCGATTGATTTCCAAATTGTAGGAGTCTGTTGTCTAGACTAGATTAAAATATTAATGTATAATAATAATAATAATTAAAAAAAAATAGTTTTAAATAAGGTTTGCTTGGTAACTTAATAACTATATTTTTCTATGTTGGCTATAAATTAAGTGCAAAGAGTAAAGAGGTCTTTTAAAAGTGCGATTTGCGATTTCGCGTTTGTCGTTGCGATTGTCGGGTGTGAATTGTTTTATTTTTTTTTCTGAAAATATTTAAAAATGTAACGAAAAATTTTAATCGATTTTTTAACGTCTATAATAAATTTTTTTTTTTTTCATTTATTTTAATTGATCCCTAGGGAATATATATATATATATTTTTTCTAGATAAAATTAGGTCATTGTGGATAGTGATTTTTTTTTTTTGTAATTTTTTTTTTAACATTTGTCACGATCGTCACAAAATTGTAATTATTTTGAGTTCCTTAGAAAATATAAATTATAATTTTAATCAAGTACCAAAAAATGCCTTTGCACTGTGAAAAGAACATTTTTTGTTATATCGTCGCAGTCGCAAAAAAATCGCAGTCGCATCAAGACAATCGCAGCTGTGAACGCTTAAAAATAATATTAATAAAATTAATCTATATATAATAAAATCGAGGTGGTGTTTAAAAGGAAATTTTGAATTCGTAAAAACCTCTCAAATTAAATTCAAATGAGGTTTTTTTTAAAAAATTAATCGAAAAATAGTGTATTATATAAATTTATATATTACATAGGACAAGACACGATCGTGCGTAAAGGTACATTTTCTATTGCGCACTCGATATTATGAACATTGTAGATAAAAGTGTTTAAATAATGTGTTTCTTTTTTTTCGTTTTGTTTAATTATCCCAAATGTCGACTCGGGGGGGTGATTGGAAACTGTCCGTACTTGTAATCATGATAGGGAAATTTTCAACGGACACCTGTCAAAGTGACGGCTGTCAAATTGTGTGGTCTATGCATCATGCATTGAGACTAGAGGCGAGGACGACCAACTTACATACGTGGGTTGGTTGGTCCACTTTTACCTCTACTATGGAGGGTAGACCAACCCATGTAGGGTTGGTTGGTCCTCCTTCACCTACTATGGAGGGTAGATGTAAAAAAGGACCAACTTACATGGGTTGGTTGGACCTCTTTCACCTACTATGGAGGGTAGACTAACTTACATGGGTTGGTTGGGCCTCCTTCACCTACTATGGAGGGTAGATGTAAAAAAGGACAAACTTACTTGGTCCTCCTTTACCTCTACTATGGAGGGTAAACCAACTTACATGGGTTGGTTGTTTCTCTTTTACCTCTACTATGGAGGGTAGACCAACTTACATGGGTTTTCGGTCCTCCTTTACTTCTACTATGGAGGGTAGACCAACTTACATGGGTGTTAAACTGAAAAAGTGACAAGCTAAAAACATTAAATAGTGGTCCATAAATTGACCAGAATGGCGCTAGTGCAGCATTGGTGGATTGATATGATTGGTTGGTTGCGTAGTTCATGAAACCACCGTAAATAAAACGCTACTATAGCGCCGCCCACGCCCAACCCTCCTTAACTTAAGGGCCTCCTTAACTCTAGTCTCCATGAGTCTATGGTCGGCGATTTTTAAACGTCATATAGTGTGTACTTAAATTGAGGCTCTCTCGTAAAACATTGCCAACATATTATTAAACGCTCAAGCGTTTAATGGCTTATCGTCAGCACTCAGTGAGATCGCACACTGGCTACTATCGCTCAAGTCGCTGTCGAAGAATTGTCGCTTATGCGACTAAATAGTCGCACAAGTGTCGCTAGAGCGATTAATTTTCCACGTGAAAATGAGTCGCCGAAGCGACATGAATGCAGTTGCAAAGCATAAATATAGTATAGTATAGTCAATGTGGCCCTCCCCTAAAAATGACATATGTCAATAAATTTAAAAAGAAAATGTATCCTTATTGTGTATCTCTTAAGGTTTACAATCACCTCTGCGTGTCATAATATTATGAAAATGTGTCCTTCACTTAAGTCCCCATTTGATTATTTCAATTTAGGCGCCCCGAGATATATTGTAAAGATTTTATGATATTATTATTAAAAGTGATTCCCTCTAGTGTCGTTTAGGAGTTTATATAAACGCAAAGACTGGTCCCCTCCCCTGGTGTGTTGAAATCAAGTGAAGATATAATAAACATCATAATAATTATGCTATATTTTTAAGGCCTTTTCTTTTTTTGATGCGACGTTACGAATGTGTGAGACTGTTTTTGATCTATATTTAAATTCGCGCCGCAAACGGGTGGGTAGTCTGTTTTTGCCTTCTTTTCATCTACCCTACTTACTTTTGATGTGTCAAGTACCATTACTATTTTCCAAAGTTTTTTATGTTGTAGCAATATCAATATTGATTCAATAAATAACTCGCAAACGTCTTATTTAATTGTAATGTATTGAGTTTTTTTTTTGTTAATATTTTTTCAACAAATATTTGTAAATATGAATGGATTTTTACTGATGAAATGAAGGTAGACAGAAAATATCTCACAGGATGCTAATTTACTGCCAATCTTTACAGCACACAAGATAGCAACTAAGTAAAAATTTTATTTAATTAAATACGAAGATGTATATGACTTTGTTTTGGATGATACAATAAATTGTAAAATAAATTTACAAAAGATTGTGTCTGTTTAAATGTGGCGGGTATGTCCCATTTTTTTACGTAGATGGAAACAAAAAGATAGATTCGTGACTTGCTATCAGCAAACGGGTCTCATATACTGAGTCCAATGAACTCAGTATCGTCCAGTCGCTCAAACGACGCCGTCTTGCATACATGAGATAGGTTAAAAATACTAATAAAGTGAAAAAAAAATATGGCAGTGCTCTTTTAAAAATTTGCGTCCTTAAAATTGTCCATTTGTCTTTTAAAGATGTATTCCAGAGAGTGTATTTAGCTGCATGAGCTCACACCGCCTTCCCCTTTCTTCCATCAGACATACATACAGACATTTCATTTCTTTCTTCATACAGACGTACAAATGGTTACCATCCACGTCTTGTCGAAAACCCTCTTTTTCAGACCAGGCGCTTTAAAGCACCTTTATATAGCGCACTGCCAACGTTTGAAACTCCTGAGCTTATATAGCCCAAATGTTTTCAAAGTTGGAGTGAATATGCATCTTTTCGGTTGAGAACGAGGTTCGCTTCATCACAGGACTCGTCCTCGCTACACGGCTAAATGCTAGTCAAAAGCAAACCCGTCTTTAATAAAATAAAAAAAATGAATTTTATCGACTCGTAATAGAGTTTTTTGAGGCCCACTTGTCGATTACGTACTGTAAGAGCGTACCGTATCTTTCTTTTAGCTTCCATCTACGATTTTTTAATAAAATCTAAAGGTGTGTGTACATGTTTTACGGTTATTTCACATATTAATTAATATTACATAAAAATTCATACTGAATTATGTTCGTTTGTTTTTATCAGATATTTTTCATCAGACCGTCGGACCGAACTGTTTTTAAGACAATAATTTTAATTTTAATAGCTCTATGAACTGTCAAAGTCAAAGTGACTTTTAATGTGACGTGCACAATCGTATTTGCCACATATATACATAAAAAGGTATTTAAATGGACACGGCATATACATCTTCATATTATTTCCTATCTTAACGCATTTTATATTAATATAGAGTCGTTGTGAATTGTCAAGTTTTATTTATGCTATAAAATGCCATTCTTTTGATTAAATATTCCACTGCATTATAGTTAATATTATACACGATTTCGTTACAATAATAATGGCCAACTGTTGCCATGTGACGTCACGAGGTGGCAGTGACGTCATTACGATCAGTAGCAATACCATGAGTTTATGACGACCGAAATCGCTAGCGAGAGATGAGCGAGAACGTAAAATATTTGTATGAAAAATTGTATAGCGCCTCTAGCGGTCACTCAAAGAACTAAAACCGGTACCATGAGTTACAAATTTGACTGATGCTCTCGAGAAATACCGTAACGTTAGTAGTTATATCATTCACGTGCACATTGAAAGGTCCGTTATCGACAGAAGTAAACTAACGTAAGATTTCGATAGCAACTCATGGTAGTGCTACAGGTCTCGCTCTGACAGTAATCGACGCGCCCTGACAGTTAAGCTTTTTTAGTACTCTATGTAACGATAATGTTTTTTAGACATTTTTACACGATAGAATGCCAAAACTTCTCTGCCTCTGATTAATTACGAATATCAGCCTTTATGTCTCGTCAAAAGAGAGTCTTGGTCGCCACAAAACGTCACGCATTTTATCGTAAATGAAATCTTTGCACAACTATTCAACTTCAGACTGGTTCAAATGTTATTTTATTTTAAATGATTTAGCAACTTGCTCAATGTACGGAACTTGTGTGTGTGTGTGTGTGTCTGTGTGTCACGAAATCACGTGGGATTATTCGTGACAGTCATAGTTAATTAATGTATCACGAATCGTATCTTTCGACGTGTAATAAAAGAGATGTTTTCGTGACGCGAAGCGAAATTGTCTGTGACGCATTCGTTTAATAATATCAGTGCCATCTAGCGGTGGCCTCTTGAACCGCAACTAGTTTCGGTTCGGAAGTTTCACGCTAGAGTGTGTAGCTAGGGCAAATTATGTATATAAGAAAATAAAATGAATTAAATGAAGTGAGAATTTGATTTTTTTTTTTCTGAAAAAGGCAAAGTGACGGATGAGCCGTCACACGTCTTTGTTGTTTTTTTGTATAATATTGTAACGGTTTAAATGTTAGAGAAGCGAAAGATTTAACGAGTGCAGTTTATAGGTTTTATTTTTAAGTACGCTTTTTTTGATGACGCGTTTTTGGTGTGTGTTTGCAGCTGAAAATTTGACAATGTAGGAAAAGAAATACATAGTTAAAAGATGTTAAAAATTGATACCTACCGTCAAAGTTTTAGACTACACAATGTTGTATGTTTTGGTTTTTATTTCACATAAATAAAAATACATGCAGTATTACCCGAAGTTAGTGCGAGAATTTTTTTTTAAATTTTTCCTAGATTTCTGGGGATTTTAGAAAAAAAAAAAGTTTGAGATCTCCATTGGGGGTAGTTTGTTTGTAATTAAAAAAAAAATTGTCGAAGCATGTCGTCTCAATATATAATAATATATGACAGCATAATATAGATGTTAACTTATTTTAAGGACGCAATAAAAACAGCACGGGATTTGCATGTTTCTAAATAATTTTGAATAATTTTTTTTTCAACAATTGCTAGCCTGGAATCGAGGGCTCTACTCGAATTATTCGGTAAGATCACTGCTTTTTAAACGTAATACAATATATATAAAAAATCTGTATACATGCGTTCTTTTTGCCAATAAGTTTTGGTTACTAATCCAAGCACACATCAAAAAAAGTCAAGTCGAACATAACTATTAGGTTTAATTTTGAGTCTGGACGAGGCATAGGTCGCTTCTGTGAGTTTGCAAATCAAAAGTTCCTATCGTAATAGCAGTTTTTGTATTATATACATTCTTTTTTTTGCACATTGTGAAAGCGAGAAATGTTTTGATTTAAACTTTTTGAAATCTACCCCCATAAAGGAACAGATAAGATTTCTTTCCTGTTGTATTTATAAATCAATTTATTATATGGGTAAACAGGTGCACTTTTCTGTATTATGTACTATGGGATGTCCCTGGGTTTCTTTTTCTTGGTATCTTGCATCTCTGAAACGGTCCCCGTCACTCGAATGCAAACTTTTAATTTTTAAAAACCGTCCCCCAATTTTACCAACTTACCCTTAATTTAGATTGTAAATGAAATTATGATTTAATTGTTTAGGTTAAGAAGCGATCGGTTATTTGGCGATGTTGCGGTTTTACGCGTCATTTTTTTATATCTAAAAATAATAACGACTTGAGTGAACGAATTTAAACTGTATGAATTGAAAGAACTGAACTATGTATAATCTCGGCAAATTGTTAATGCGCCCGATTGAGATCTGAGTGACGTCATCGGCAACTAGAAAACCGTTGCCAACGGTACTGAGTGTGTCACGAGATTACGTCATCAAAATGGCGCCCTTTCGCATTATCAATTATGTTTGTATAAATGGAGCGAATTCCTTGCGTCTAATTAATCTGCACAAAATAGCCGACAATAAAATTTTGTGTCGTTTAAAAAGAATGTGCTATTTTTAAATAAAGTTTCTTTATTAATGATTAGGTACCAAATATTTAAGTCTAGATATTAAATAGGGTATTAAATATGCTTATAGCGTTTTAATATACAGTCGCATTGGCATTGGACAGTCGACTCGCCGCAGTTTTGTGCAGATTCATTGGTTTTTTTTTTATGTGCAGATTTTAATTTGCACACACTCACGTGTTCGTTCAAAATGTACAGTTTCATAACCGATTGTTTGCATTTTTTAAGTGTATATTTAAAAAATGAAACTTGAATTTGTAGGAAAATGCCCTAAAAGCGTAACGTCGCCCGCTAAGTCTATGGATACGTTACTTGTTAAGTTTTTTTAAGTTACACTTTTTTTTTGTCTATTGTTACTATATTTTTGTTCTCGTAAGTACGCCAAAGGAGACGATGTGCTAATTTTTTTAATATATAAATAATAAAAAAAAACATAAAACTAGTTTGTAATGTATAAATGATAAAAATATGCAAAAAAAGTTATTAAAATAATAATAATAATACTTAAGCGGTGTATATTTAGGGCCTTCGAGAGATGTCAGCGTAGTCTGATTGAGGAGTTTTTTGATTTCGAGTTTTTTTTTTTTTTGGTTCGATGAAAAAATGTGGAAAAAAAAATTACATACATTTATTGGTTGTTGTAAAAATAAGTCGCGTAGTCGTATAAAGTTAGTCAATAATTGTAGGTAGGTCTTACCCCCATTTTTGTTAATTAAGAGGTTTTTTTAAAAAAAAAAAAAAGCTTGCGAAAGTCGGCGGCGTACGTTGGAAAACTCTCAGGACAGGAAAAACGGATCTAACGGGCTTAGTTCTGTCGCTCGTATATGTGATGTGTCTACTAAATGCATATTCCCCATATATAATTTTTTTCAAAAAATTTTTGACGGTAGTTGAAAATAATACTATTACTAACAACTTAAATACTCAAACTAAGTGGCCAAATATTGTAAATATTCTACAACTACAACGTCTGTGGTTCAGTGGTGTGAGACTACGGTTCGGCACCAAAGATTTAAATCACAGATGCGCCCTGTGCTTCTGAAAACTGTCCACGTAACAATGCCTGCGTGCGCAAGCGCAACGTGAACCGCTTACTGCTTTCGACAAGCGTCCAAGGCGGGAAGAGTGAGCTCACTCTTCCCAACGATGACACATTTTCGGCCGCCTGGAGTATGGCAAGGGCGCATCTGTGATTTAAATCTTTGTTCGGCACCTACCTTAACGTCACCACTGGGAAGACGCATTATTTTTAATTAAAAATATTATTACAATAACTCGAGCAATAAAATAACAATTGATTTGTTATTTTACAATTGTATTGATTTAATAAGCTATTGTAAAATGTGTTTTTTAACTACCGCCAAAAACTTTGAACGTGTGGTGATGAATAAAATTGTAAATATTATAGAAATGAGCGTTAACGTTGATTCAACAGTTTATCAACGCGTTAACCGTTGACAGAAGATGTAAAATGAAGTAGCTAAAAAGTTTTCTATGTAAAACTATGCTCAAATCAAAAAAATGCGCAGATTAACAACTAAGCCCGTTACGTGATCGGAAATAATCTCTAGAGGAGCGATTTGGAGGTTTTCACGTAACCATTGATTAAATCGAATATTATTATGCAATCTACAGTTTTTTATTTATATATTTGAAACGAGTGACGAGTTGTTGCATTGCTCTGTGGTCGCAAAATGGCGGCGATGCGTTACGTCAAAATCTTCTTATCTGTGTCAAGCGAAGAGTCATTTTATGCGTGCCTTTATGTATACTGTATATTATTATATTATATTGTAACTACTGTACGAAAGATTGTATATTTTGAGATATATGAATTTGGCTCTCAAGATTTTTTTTCGTGTGTAAAATTTGCCATAGACATTTAAAAAATCATATGTACGGTCAGTGATATGTTAAACGGGAAAGGATGCGCCCCCAAGCAATCTATGTGACGCCTTCCCAGATACTTTTAATGCTTTCTTGACGTGTTAGTCGGAGTTTGACAACTCTGTCGTACACACGTCTCGACCACTCCGAGAACCAAACCAACCAACCAATGAAAATACTTTACAATAACAGAATACGCCAATAAGAAATAAAAACACGTATTTAAATGGCAATGAAAACAAATTCTTTTTAGTAGATGCGTGCAAATGAAAGAGGACCGTTTTTTTTTTCACTGGTAGTATAGTAATGGCGCATCCTTTCTTGTTTAATATATCTCTGTATGCGGTATATCTATTATATATAAAATGTACCTAATTATATGAAGCAAGTGCATTTTGTTTACTACCTACCCGCATGTGAATCGATTTGAGTAATTTTATTATTTGTGAGGCATGTTCACTGTTACTGTGTGTATACAAAAAAGACAACATGTGTTTTTATATAAATATATATCATATATCTATATAATGTACATATAATATGTATATGTAAAGTAGGTACATTAGTATGTTAGAGGCCGATCTAGAGATTACGTGAAAGAGTAATTTTTACATTTTGTGAAATTAATGATGTATGTTTTTTTTTATGTTTTCACAATGCGACGATGTAATAAATATGTAATTGGTTGAGCTGTCGTTACTTATCTGACGTCGCTGCTGACGCACCCTTTATGGCTGTAAGTTAAACTATATATACATATTATTATATTGATAAATAAATTAATAATAAAACGACTGTTGGGTTTTTTTTTACACCTACCCTAAGTTTTTCCCAAGAATGAAAAGATTACTGTATTCGGCAGCGCACTGCACTTGCAGCACTTGTGGCGACGGTAGCCACCTACCATCAAGTGGAACGTCAGCCTAATATAATAAGCTAGTTGCTGCCCGCGTAACTTTATAAACCTTTCTCGAGAACCACTCTATCCATTGGTAAAAACAGCATAAAAATCGGTGCAGTAGTTTTTGAATTTATTGCGAACAGACAGACTGAGGACTTTGTATTATAGTAATACTAGCTAGAGCTCGCGACTTCGCCGCGTTGAAAAGTATAAAATTATAACACCCGATAAAGCCATCTATCTACCGTGGAGCGGATCGCTAAAAATATCGCCAAGCAGGTGTCATGTTAGTCGCTTCACGTGATTCTGGATAGATGGCGCTGTCAAGTGTATCTCGGGCCAAGCCGCTAGTATTTACTTTTATTTTAGATTTTCCGTAGGAATGAAGCATTTTCCCGCGGTAAAAAGTAGACTATGTTCATCACGGATAATGTCGGCTTCTAATGGTGAAAGAATTTTTCAAATCGGTCCAGTAATTTCGAGCCTATTTAATACAAATCAAACCTTGGCTTTGTATGGCTCAATTATGAAAATTTAAGTAAAACGAAACAAAAATGTGAAAGAATTATTATACGAGTAATATCAGTGGTTATGGGACTTTAAAGTTGCGCTTACAACCATAATTTCGATCCAGTGTTTTATACATTTTTTTAACGCAGACGGAGCCGCGGACACCAGCTAGTAATATTATATTGTTAAAGTAACTGTCTTAGCTTTTCAAGCAATTACTTATTCGTGAAAAGCGACATCTACCTAATCGTGGTCGAACTTAAATGACTTCAATTTATAAACCTGCCATCTGTAATTCAATGTAAGGACTAATTTAGCCTGGCACTACAACTCGTTCGAAGATAGTAGGTAGGCCCTGAACGTGACAAATCATAATGTGTCAGGCGTTATATATTTTATTTTTTTAAAGCGGACAAAGTCGCGGGCACCAGTAGTAATGAATAAAATATTGTTCCACTGTTACAGTGAAAATCAAAAAATTCCAAAATAAATTTAATTTTATATGGTGCTCGCGACTTCGTCCGCATAGAAAAGTATAAAACGCCATCTACCGTATTTTGGTTAGACGGCGCTATCTCCCGGGCCAAGCAGCTAGTGTTTACTTTTATTTTAGATTTTCCGTAGGAATGAAGCATTTTCCCGCGGTAAAAAGTAGCCTATGTTCATCACGGATAATGTCGGCTTCTAATGGTGAAAGAATTTTTCAAATCGGTCCACTAGTTTCGGAGCCTATTCTATACAAACAAACAAACAATCATATCTTTCCTCTTTATAATATTAGTATAGATATGTATTTTTTTAAATTCAAATAGGATTTAGCAATCGCACCAATTTTGTAGGTGAATAAATTGAATACTCCACAAAAAAAAAACCAATTTTTTTTTTTAAATCTTTAATGACATTTTTAATAAAATTCATAGTAAGTTTATATTCTTTTATTTATTTATAATTACATACTTGTATACAGACATACTATACATATACACCCCCTGTGCACACATTACATCTTCGGTTGGGGGGGGCCATTCGTTTATTACGTGAGACTATTTAGGGGGGAGGGGAGTCTTATTTTTCTTAGAAGGGGAGGGGGAAGTGTCTTACGTAAGACCCAAAAAATGCTCGAAGTTAGAAAAACTTTTGACTATTACCATAGAGTAAATAGTTACTTAACCAGTAATAGAGGGACAGACACGTAGAGACACAAAAAATGTCGAAAAAGTCGATAATATGTAGATGGCCCTTATGTAGATCACGATTATGAGTTGTCATTAAAAATCCGTCAAAGGCGCCCAAGTCGATTATGAGTTTCTATTAAAAATCCTTCTAACTCAAAGGTCGCTGTAGTCAGTCAATTCGTATCATGCACATGTTATATGGCGACATCTAGTGAGCAAAAAAAAAGAAACCGCACGGATTCTATAAATATTTTATTGTTATATGACGACATCTAGTGATCCATAAAGAAAGTAAAAATGGTGTCAATATGAATAACATCATTTAACATCAAATTCGACATTACTAGCGACATCAAGTGAGCCATAAAGAAAATAGAGCCGGAAGTTTCATGTTTAAAACGGAGCTCGCCTCTCTATTACTGGTTAAGTAACTATTTACTCTATTCTATTACATGTAAAAAAAAATTGGAGGCAAGTGATCGCGTACGTAGACAGCTGCGCGCGCATATCTGTGAGCATTAGCATGTTGCTGACGCAAACCCATACATTTTTCCCCTACCCAAAGTCGTATAACGCGGCTATAGAAGTTTTCACTTCAAAAAAAATTACTAATACCTTTTGTATGTACAAATGAAAGTTGCTGAAAATTGTTTCTTTGAAAAATAAAAGTGTAGGTACATTTTTCCTTTAGACTTAAAAAATAGCGTAATAAATATTGAATAGGGTCGGAGGGGGTTGGCCTATTCTTGTTTTTTCTTACTTAGGGGCGGGAAGGGGTAGGCCTGTTATTATTTTTTCTTACTTAGGGGCAGGAGGGGCTAGACCTATTCTTATTTTTCTTACGTAGAGGCGGGAGGGGGTAGGCCTATTATTATTTTATCTGGAATATTGAGGGGGGGGATTTGGAATACTCTTTTTTTTCTTTTAGGGGCGGGAGGGGGTAGGCCTATTATTATTTTATCTGGAATATTGAGGGGGGGGATTTGGAATACTCTTTTTTTTCTTTTAGGGGCGGGAGGGGGTAGGCCTATTATTATTTTATCTGGAATATTGAGGGGGGGATTTGGAATACTCTTTTTTTTCTTTTAGGGGCGGGAGGGGGTAGGCCTATTATTATTTTATCTGGAATATTGAGGGGGGGGATTTGGAATACTCTTTTTTTTCTTTTAGGGGCGGGAGGGGGTAGGCCTATTATTATTTTATCTGGAATATTGAGGGGGGGGATTTGGAATACTCTTTTTTTTCTTTTAGGGGCGGGAGGGGGTAGGCCTATTATTATTTTATCTGGAATATTGAGGGGGGGGATTTGGAATACTCTTTTTTTTTCTTTTAGGGGCGGGAGGGGGTAGGCCTATTATTATTTTATCTGGAATATTGAGGGGGGGGGATTTGGAATACTCTTTTTTTTTCTTTTAGGGGCGGGAGGGGGTTGGCCTATTCGTATTTTTTCTTACATATGGGTTGGGGGGGGGGGGGGGGGGTTTATTTGGTCTATTCTTATTTTTTCTTACAAAGAGTTGGGAGGGGGTCAAAAACCGTCAAAAATCAGCTCACATAATAAATGAATGGCACCTTAGGACAAGGACCATCCCATCCCATCCCAACCATCCTTCATCTGCAGGGATGAAAGCAGCGAGAGAAACATCAAAATATTTTCAGTGATTGCACAAAAAAAAATCTTCCTGCATAATAAAGTTGACATTTAGCTAAATTTTACATTTTTCTACAAGAAAAAAAAAATATCCCCATTTCGATAACATAACCCGCTCCGCGAGGAAACAGCAGATCTGCTGATCCGCTGTTCGTCGGAGATGATCTATTTGTTTGGTCATAGCGTTGCCCTTTCTTCGTATCTGAAAAGGTATATATTTCTCAAAACACTGCTGAAGACTTAAGACTAGGTATAATTAAAAACTATAAACATCGAAGTACTGGAAGTATGGAATTCGCGTGACAAATGCCAAAGCGGCACAAGTTCACGTCGGAGTCAATGGTGAAAGTTAGCAACTAACCAACTTCTACTATTCATTTTAGACTGTAATGTGTTGACGTAAAGTCACATTTTCTATAAACGACAAACGTTTTGTCGGTTTTAAGTGACGGTTGATGCTCTACGCCAGGGCTGTCCAAACCGTATTGATTCATGTGCTATGTCACTCGCCGATAACAATCCACTAGTTTAGGGGCCTATTCAATGCATGCAAACAAACAAACAAACAAACAAACAAACAAACATTTCCTCCTAATACAGATGGATACATACGCGAGATACTTCTTATTTTTTCTGCGCACCCTCGGAGTGACCTTTTTCTCCTCGTACTCCTCGACTTGCTCCTCGTAGACAATGCTGCTGTTGTCGACGAGCCACTCGTCCTCCTGCTTGATTTTCACCTGATTTTCCCTCTTTTTCTTCCTCTTACCAAACTCCTTAACTTCCTTACCTGCTTAAGAAATTGCTATTTATGACGACCGAAGTTGATTGAAAAGTGCTCTGTGACGTTTCACAAAGAGGTGTGCTCATGCGTTCAAATTCATTCGAACGAATGATATTGAAAGGGTATTTGTCAGTTGAACGAACGCATTCGCGAGGAGAGGTCGTTGTCGTATGTCAACGCGCATCTTATAGTTGGAATTTTAGTTAAGAGAGGTCGTTGTCGTATGTCAACGCGCATTTTACAGTTGGAATTGTAGTTAAGAGAGGTCGTTGTCGTATGTCAACGCGCATCTTATAGCTGGAATTGTAATTAAAAAGTCGTTGTCGTATGTCAACGCGCACATTATAGTTGGAATTTTAGTTAAGAGAGGTCGTTGTCGTATATCAACGCGCATCTTATAGCTGGAATTGTAATTAAAAAGTCGTTGTCGTATGTCAACGCGCACATTATAGTTGGAATTTTAGTTAAGAGAGGTCGTTGTCGTATGTCAACGCGCATCTTATAGCTGGAATTGTAATTAAAAAGTCGTTGTCGTATGTCAACGCGCACATTATAGTGGGAATTTTAGTTAAGATAGATCGTTGTCGTATGTCAACGCGCATTTTACAGTTGGAATTGTAGTTAAGAGAGGTCGTTGTCGTATGTCAACGCGCATCTTATAGCTGGAATTGTAATTAAAAAGTCGTTGTCGTACGTCAACTTGCAACCAGTCACAGGGCGTTTCGGCGCCGTGTTAATGTTATTTTGAACCTCACCTCTCTTCCTCGGCCTCTCCTCGAGCAGCAAATGATCATACTCCTGTATTATATAGTTCTCTGGTTCGTAACTGGTTGTGATCTCGACACCGACCGACGGATCCGCGTCGGGCAGTATGTAGTAATTGTCGAAATCGCCCTCGAGCGTTATCTCGTTCATTTCCGTTGTGAAATGACGTTTCTTCTTGCCAGTGGTGCAGTGTTTTATGTAAGCGTACTTCGGTTTCGTCTCCTCCGGTATTATGTTCACCATCCACTCCCTCTCGTCGACCACCGGAATCTCTTTCACCTATTTTATTATTATTATTATATTACACTACTAGCCGGTGCTCGCGACTTCGTCCGCGTAGAAAAGTATAGAACACCATCTACCGTATTTTGGATAGCTATCTCTCGGGCCAAGCAGCTAGTGTTTACTTTTATTTTAGATTTCCCGTGGGAATGTAGCATTTTCCCGCGGTAAAAAGTAGCCTATGTTCATCACGGATAATGTCGGCTTCTAATGGTAAAAGAATTTTTCAAATCGGTCCACTAGTTTCGGAGCCTATTCAATACAAACAAACAAACAAACAATCAATCAAATCTTTCCTCTTTATAATAATAGTATAAATAAAAATATAATGTAGTGATGTGCCGGATCGCTAAAAATGTATATCTGCGGATACGGATATTTGGCGTCAATAACCGCGGATACGGATATTTGGGGTCAATATCCGCTGATACGGATATTTGGGGTCAACATCCGCGGATACGGATATTTGGGGTCAATAACAGCGGATACAGATATTTGGCGTCAAGATCCGCGGATACGGATATTTGGTGTAAACATCCGCGGATACGTTTGGTGTCAAGATCCACGGATACGGATACGGATATTTGGCGTCAAGATCTCTATATATAATAAACTAATATTATAAAGAGAGATATTTGGTGTCAACGTCCCTGGATACGGATATTTAGGGTCGAGATCCACTTATACGGATATTTGGGATTAATTAACCGTATCCGCGGATATACATTTTTAACGATCCGGCACATCACTATTATTTGTTGTTACATAAATGTGAAAGGTGGGGCTGTTGATAAGGCGTGAGGAGAGACGTACCTCCTCCATAGTGATCTCCTGCTCCTCGGCTATCTCGTAAATGAAGTTGTCCGATATGTTGCTCGGATCTATTATGTGCAACACTTCGCCCTCCGTCTGTTCCGTTGCCTCGTTGGCCGATTTATCGTTTTGTGGGATTATCTTGAAGGCAACAAGACATTTAGAGAGAGAGAGAGAGAGAGATTTAGTACCAACTAGCAGCGAAACCCGGCGTTGCTCGGGTTGAAATACATCGTCGCGTGTTTAATGGTATAAAAAATATTTAAGGAGGATCCATTTTTTAAAGTAGATATTATCAAATTATATTATAGTTGTCGGTTTAAACAAACTTTCTAGATAATTTCTAGAACTTTCTAGACTTGGGTTTTTTTTTCGTTTTGCTTTGATGAAGGTAATATAAGGTAAGTATGAACGATTGCAGACCTTAATAGACGATCTTAATCGTCTATTTAAGACATTTTTGGAAAAAAAAAAAAAACGTTGAAAAAGAGTACAGTTAATTTGCAGAAAGAGTGCAGAAAAGTTTACTTCTGTTTACGGAAGAGGGAGCTAGCTATATTCACTTTTTTTTTTTTTATTAAATAATACAACACTTTAATTGCTATCGTACCATTAATATTTTAGGTCGTGTTTACACAACTTTGCATCACAATTTAGTACATACAAAAATCAGTTCCGTGGCAACATAAAATATAAAAATTAAATTAATTACACTTTAACCTTGATTTATTCATAAATTGGAATTATTCGACACACCACCCTCATCCACTCACGTCTTCAATTACACTCTATTGAGTGGATACTCACCTCTATGATGTTCTTCGGCTGTTGGAGCTTCGCTATGACTTGTTCCGCTTGTGTGACCGAGGCCTCGGCCCGTTCGGTCTCAACGCGGGCCACCCACAACTGTTTCCTTTGAAGATTCTTCAATGACCTGGGGACGGTGGCGATGTCACTTTGTCAATTGAAGTACATGTGAATGTGCAATCGACAGGTAAACGATTGCTGTTAACTTGGTCAAAGTAAAAAAAAAAAAAAAAAAAAAAAATGGGACAATTGACAGGTCAAAAAAGAAAGGGTTACTCGCATAATGACTTATTTCTTTCACGCATATTGACTTATACGCATATCGACTCATACGCATATTGACTTATATGCATATTGCATCATACTCATATTGACTCATACGCATATTGCCTCATACTCATATTGACTTATATGCATATTGCCTCATACTCATATTGACTCATACGCATATCGACTCATACGCATATTGCCTCATACTCATATTGACTCATACGCATACTGACTTATACTCATATCGAATCCTACGCAAATTGACTTAAACGCATATTGTATTGACTTAAACACATATAAAATATTAACTCGGTCAATAAGTTTATCAATAGTCAACAAGTTTTGTGAAATTTTATAATTTTTAACATTTTATAATTTTTAACTAGTGTTTTTGCCCGCGACTTCGTCCGCGTCCGTTCGCTACGAAACTTCACGGGAACACCCGTTGCACTAATTTCAACATTTTCTGAAAGTTTCATCGAGCTCTTTATCTTGCGAGATTTTTAATTCCCTAGATTTTTATTTAAAAAAAAAAAAAAACAAACAAACAAGTTACGTCACGCGTTGTTCGAACCCCTCCCGCAATTTGGGATAGGGGGGGTCTTGTAATGTTTTACAAAACCCCCCTCCCGCAATTTGGGGAAGGGTTGGGGGGTCTTGTAATATTTTACAAAATCTCTATCCCCTCCAAATTCACGTTACGTAATTACTTGAACGTCCCCTTACAGTATACAGTAGGTAGGTATACTTACAAATATCCAAGTGTGTCGACCAAGGTCCTAACGTTGAGCCTAGAAACCGGCTCTTCGGGCTCAGACGGTTTAGCGTCTGCGCAGTAGTTGTGCTCCGTGCGTATCACGTCGGCAACTGCGCAAAATATTTACACCCCCATACATACAATGTCCAGTGAAACGTGGTACAGTTATGGGCTATAAAGATTGCACATCGACTTTTAGAGAGAGATGAATGACCTGTTTAGGGTTTGTCATCTTTGTAGAACGTTATCTCTTTATGTATTATCTAGCACTAACTTATCTGTAATAAAGCACTGGATAGGCTGCTGTAATTTTTTTTTTATGTCAAATTACAGCATGCTTTTGACATAAAAATAAATAAATAAATTAGGCTATGCTATGGGAGTGTAAGTACATGGAACTAAAACTTTGGAACTAAGTGATGTCGACATCTAAGATGGGGTATATAGATCGTTTATTATTACATTATTACAGCTATATTATATTTTTCAAATGTTTTTTATAAATATACAAGAGTTCAGATGGTGATTAATTAAATTCAGATCTTCCAAATCGTTGTTACGCTTGGAAATAGTGATTAAATAAATACACATTTACATTTCTTCATGTTTCAAAACTAAAGCGGACACTAATAAACTTGAATAGTCCCTAAGCCCTAAGTCTTAGGGCCTAAGACATCAACAAATGGAACAAAACGTGAATAAAACTGACACTATTATACTTATTTATGGATTAAAGATACGTAAACGTCAAAATTAGTTCTCCTTACTTTCGTACTTCGGCGTTTCGAAATGGTACACGAAAGTATGTGTAATTTGTTAGGGATAGCCAATCCAGGTTTATTCAGATGTGATAAGAAATAAAGATAATAAGTCGATGCGCAATCTTTATCACCCACAACTGTACAAGCGTGGAGTTGTCTATGGGGCAGCTCTTGGCCTAACATGAAAACCTATGACACTTCGCATTCGGCTCGAATCAAATACGATTTTAAGCTTTTTTTCCCCCCAATGGGGGACCATTGCATCACGATTGGGGTACAAAGTGACGAGATGGTCGCGTATTTAAATTCTCAATACCTTTTGGCTTGTTTTCTACGAATTTTTCGAATAGTCCTTGATAGCTGTCTCGCGTATGCTGTGCGCCGCCGCCTGCAAGCATAGCGGGGCGTCACCAATTTTTTTTTTATTTACTTCCATTTATATTTAATTTTATCATAAAAAAAAAAAAAAACAAAATTCTATAATAATAAACATTATTTGAACCGTGCAGCGTACTGACAAGCACTAATGGGGGGTAAACCTAGGTAGGAAAAATTATTTTTTTTCTTTTTCCGTTATAAAATCTATATTTTTAATGTAGTTAATATAATTTATTTATATTTAATTTTATCATTAAAAAAAATTCTATAATAATAAACATTATTTGAACCGTGCAGCGTACTGACAAGCACTAATGGGGGGTAAACCTAGGTAGGAAAAATTATTTTTTTTCTTTTTCCGAAATAAAATCTATATTTTTAATGTAGTTAATATAATTTATTTATATTTAATTTTATCATTAAAAAAAAAATCTATAATAATAAACATTATTTGAACCGTGCAGCGTACTGACAAGCACTAATGGGGGGTAAACCTAGGTATGAAAAAATAAATTTTTCTAATTTGTTTTTTTCTTAATTTTCCGAAATAAAATTTAATATTTTTAATGTAGATATTATTTTTTTTTTTTTTAAATACCGTTCTTACCAAATTAATCGGGGAAACATTTACAATATAATTGTTATCCTACCATCGACATATATTAATTTATTTCCACACATATTACTTGACGTTAGTGATGTGCCGGGTGTCCGTATCCGTTACTTTTTGGCGATCCGGCACATCACTACACTACTAGACATACAACTTAATTATATATTAGTTAATTCGTCAAGTATGAATGACATGATACCCAAACAAAATTATTTATCCAAATTAACATCAGCCTGTAGTTTCTCTAACCTAATTTGTAATGGAAGGTTGGTTTAGAGAACTGGCACCAACAGATTTCATAAACATTACGAAATTGGTTAAAATATTACCACTTTTTCAACATACTGTATATCAAAAGTGCATTAGTGTGAGTACTGTGAATGTGCCAACTTTAGTTAACTTACACAATTATACCACTGTTTATCAAAAGTGCACTCACCTGGATTAGTGTGAGTACTGTGAATGTGCCAACTTTAGTTAACTCACATAATTATACCACTGTATGTCAAAAGTGCATTGTGTGAGTGTTGTGAACGTGCCAACTTTGGTTAACTCACATAATTATACCACTGTATATCAAAAGCGTATTAGTGTGAGTACTGTGAATGTGCCAACTTTGGTTAACTCACATAATTATACCACTGTATATCAAAAGCGTATTAGTGTGAGTACTGTGAATGTGCCAACTTTGGTTAACTCACATAATTATACCACTGTATATCAAAAGCGTATTAGTGTGAGTACTGTGAATGTGCCAACTTTGGTTAACTCACATAATTATACCACTGTATATCAAAACCGTATTAGTGTGAGTACTGTGAATGTGCCAACTTTGGTTAACTCACATAATTATACCACTGTATATCAAAAGCGTATTAGTGTGAGTACTGTGAATGTGCCAACTTTGGTTAACTCACATAATTATACCACTGTATATCAAAAGCGTATTAGTGTGAGTACTGTGAATGTGCCAACTTTGGTTAACTCACATAATTATACCACTGTATATCAAAAGCGTATTAGTGTGAGTACTGTGAATGTGCCAACTTTGGTTAACTCACATAATTATACCACTGTATATCAAAAGCGTATTAGTGTGAGTACTGTGAATGTGCCAACTTTGGTTAACTCACATAATTATACCACTGTATATCAAAAGCGTATTAGTGTGAGTACTGTGAATGTGCCAACTTTGGTTAACTCACATAATTATACCACTGTATATCAAAAGCGTATTAGTGTGAGTACTGTGAATGTGCCAACTTTGGTTAACTCACATAATTATACCACTGTATATCAAAAGCGTATTAGTGTGAGTACTGTGAATGTGCCAACTTTGGTTAACTCACATAATTATACCACTGTATATCAAAAGCGTATTAGTGTGAGTACTGTGAATGTGCCAACTTTGGTTAACTCACATAATTATACCACTGTATATCAAAAGCGTATTAGTGTGAGTACTGTGAATGTGCCAACTTTGGTTAACTCACATAATTATACCAATGTTTTGCATTGAACTGACTTCATTATATTTATACTGACCTCTCTTGTCGTGCTCTGACAGTGTGACAACTTGTTCCGGAAGAGTCAACAATTCCGGTAGCATAGGGGAATCAATCCACAGACCCTGAGCGTCCAGCTCAAAGTGATATCTGGAAAGAAAAACGTGCAAGTCTGAACACTATAGACTTAGACATACCCATACTACGTGGCGAGGGGGGATATCCTCAAAACACTTCCGACTAACCCCCCCCCCGTCTCCTAAATTTAATGAACATTTGTTTACCCGCACAACTGAAGACTGACATGTCTCCATAAGCACTCGCTCTCTTCTTGCATAGCGCCCTCTATCCATTCTTGACGCAGCTGCTCGCTGTCAGACGATATATTTACACTGGAAAACATAAAGGAATGATAGTTTTAAGTACTTATATTTGTAACCAGACAAGAAACTGTGTTATCATTAAACAAAAACTAGGTATGCATTTATCTGTTTTTTTTTTCATCAATCCACAATTTTTTTTAATTTTTATAAATATATGTACATCCTCTCTATGTTTAAAAATAATACTAGCTGGCGCCCGCGACTTCGTCCGCGTTGAAAAAGAAAATATAGCCTATCCTGTGTCCTGTACGTCTAAACGTTTATCTACCAAGTTTCATGAAAATCAGTTAATTCGTTTAAGAGTTATGCGAGGAAAATACATACATACAATAGGTATTGTATCTAAAAATGGTAAAAATGATCAATTTAGTAGCAGTATCTTGTACAGAGCCTATAAACACGATATTTCTAAGTGACCAACCCTTACAGATTTGTTATTAGTATTGATATATAAAATACTAGTTGACGCGCGCGACTTCGTCCGCGTTGAAGAAGAAAAAAGTGGCCTACCCTGTGTCCTGTACGTCTAAATGTTTATCTACCAAGTTTCATAA
This sequence comes from Synanthedon vespiformis, assembly GCA_918317495.1. Classification (NCBI taxonomy): domain Eukaryota; kingdom Metazoa; phylum Arthropoda; class Insecta; order Lepidoptera; family Sesiidae; genus Synanthedon; species Synanthedon vespiformis. The sequence continues at coordinate 830,099 of OU906975.1, read as the reverse complement.
AAATCACTTAATTTGTTTAAGAGTTAATGGAGGAATATAGGGTAAAATGACCTAATGTTGGCACCCCTCCAATTTATTGGCACCCTAAACTTTTCACTAAAAAACAAAAAAACTATTCCATAAACTGTGTTCCCATAAAAAATAAATAACTCTTAGATTTATGAGAATTGCTAACACTAAACAGTCAAATGATTTAAACTTTCAAATTTTATTTGAGTTGAACAGGTTGAGGTCGAAAGGTGCCAATAAATGGTTGTATTTCTTAAAGTGTCAATAATTGGGTATTTTCCCCTACATACATACAATACCTACACTTACACATTTGTTATTAGTATTGATGTTACTCGTTGATAATGTATGTATGTAGCTTTCTATAGGTAGAAGAATTTTCAAAATCAGTACACTAGTTTTTGAGTTTATTCCTTACTAGCTGGTGATCGCAACTTCGTCCGCATTGAAAAGTATAAAACGCCATCTACCGTGGAATATCACCAAGCAGTTGTCATGTTAGTCGTTTCACCCATCGAAATAATATCTCTGCGAGGTTTCACCTGATTTGGATAGATGGTGCTATCTCCCGGGCGAAGCAGGTAGTATTTACTTTTATTTTAGATTTCCCGTAGGAATTAAGCATTTTCCCGCGGTAAAAAGTATCCTATGTTCATCACAGATACTGTCGGCTTCTAATGGTAAAAGAATTTTTCAAACAGTCCACTAGTTTCGGAGAAAAAACAATCAAATCTTTCCTTTTTATAATATTAGTATAGACAAACATATAATTCTCCTATATTTATAATATTAGTATAGATATTATTAGGGTTATGTTGATAACAGTTCGTAATTCAATTTTGCCGCGCTTTTCTCTCGTGACGTACTTTGTAGTGTATATTTCATTATCTTCCACCAATAGATGAGTAGCTATCACAAATACAAATGCATCATTTTGTATAGTATATGTATTGTTGCGTTGCGATGTATTTATAAAAGGCAAAAACGTAAACAAGATATTACATACGAACAAAATTTCATTTGCCACAAAAACAATCGACCATTTTAGTAGGAGGTCGAGCTAGTCCGGGCGAGTTTGGCGTCCCCCTTAACTAAAACTAACTTAAACCTAAAATCGGAGGCTTTATTTTGTTAAAATATTATATAAAAATAAACTTACTTGTAAAAGGAGAAGCTGCAAACAACGTCGTATTCCAAATCGCAACCTTCGACCACACACTTGAGAGCGGTCATAATGGTGACCAGACCTGTGACCTTTATATTTAGAAACCTACAACTTACATAGTTGTTGCACCGTAATTATATTAAAATAATACCTTTTAGCGCCTAAAATCAACTTTCAAACAAACTAATTTGATAGATCTTTGGAAAATTATCAATCAAATGTCGAAAATGACGTGCTGTGTGCTGTCACGAAAAGTCGAAAAATTAACAAATGCGTGAGTGCCACTGCTGCCATGACATGAAATGGTGGGACGGTGATGTAATGGATACGGATTTGATAAATGGCAACACTGGACATGCAACAATCGATGCGAAATCCGATTTCGTTGTGTAACAATCGATCGATTGTTAAAATATTTAATTAAAAAACTATTATTAAATTATAATTATAAGTTTATTTATTTAATAAATAGCAATTTCAAAATAGAATAAATAATTGCTACAGTAAAGAAATCATGAGGTTAACAGAAGTTTACATTCAGTCAGTACTGGCAATCACTAGAAAATAAAGAAATATTAAAAACTAGCTGGTGCCCGCGACTTTCTCCGCGTTCTCTATAGCCTACAGCCTTCCTTGATAAATGGACTATCCAACACAAAAAGAATTTTTCAATTCGAACCAGTAATTCTTGAGATTAGCGCGTACAAGCAAACAAAAAACTCTTCAGCTATTGGTATAGATAAAATTTTGATATTAAAATAGAAAATTTATATCTACATCAAGCTAATAAATATAATATCTGTACCAAAATAAATTTGATATGATTTTAACTAATCGAAAAAAGGAGAAACTAAAAAGTTTTGTGTTTAAAATTTGTCGAAAAGAAATGCATCGTTGCTAATAAAATAACAAAGATGACTAAGTACGATATTCATGAATTTTTTAAGTAGCTATTATACTTAATGTAACAGTCAATTCAATATAAGGATTATATAAAAAAAATACATTAAAGAAATTAAGTAAACAAAATTATTTGATTAGCTAAGTAATTTATAACATATTTTTATTTAAAATAATTTCAATAATTTGGAATCGAATCACAAAATTAATCGATCATATAAAATTATTGCCAGTTCTAAAAAACCATAGAGTAAATGCAATCACGCCACGGTCATCGGCCATAGATAATATTGGTTTGATTAACTCAAAAGCAAATTATTTTATTGTTAAAACATGCTTAATTCACATTTATTTCATCATTCTAATGCTGACGCATCAATGCAAAGAATTAGAACAAATGTATTATGTTATTGAATTTTCTGTTTTTACTTAAACTAAAAAAAAACTACAGTTTAATTTTCAAGGCCACATTAATATTGGATTTATTTTCCTCAAACAAAATGGCTTCGACTCAAACGCACTTCCGGTGTTTCCGATGTGCTATATATAATGACTTTATATCGTTTATTATGTATCAATATGGTAGACAAACTGATTTTTCCCTCCAAAAAAATTTAAAATGTTTAATGAGAACCTTTTTGGAGGTTTTATTGCTATGTCACCATACCATGTCATTGTCAATGTTATGTCAATTGAACTTATTCGTCCAATTTGAAATTGTAATTGTTATCATTGTCTTCTTGTCAAAAATGTCAAATGTTCCAATTTTTTTTATGTTGATAAACAAATACAAACTTGCCGAAACTTTATATTCTTCAAAAAGTCGTTATATATGCGGTATTTGTCTGGAATTAGATTAATCAGAATAAATAACAAATATGAAATCAATATGCAGAGCGTGCGCTAAGTCGGGAGAATTCTTAAATCTTTTAACTAATGAAAACACTATGAAAGCCTTTTTTGACTTAACTGGCATTGCTGTGAGCTTTGATATATATTTTTTATAATTATCTTTACATATTATAAAACAGTCCTAGGCCGCGTCTGTCTGTCTTTTCGCGATAAACTCAAAAACTGCTGCACCGATTTTCATGCTGTTTTCACCAATGGATAGAGTGGTTCTCGAGGAAGCTTTTGGTATATAATTTACAAAGTTACGCGGGCGAAGTCTCAGGCAGCAGCTAGTTTAGTAATATAGTAAATCTAGTAGTATTTATAATTATCGTAATGGTTAGTAGATACTTTTATTTTTCATTTTCTAAAATTTTCAAAACTTCATTTTTTGACCAATATTTATTAAGAAAGTGAGTAAGTACGTGTAGTTATATGTTTATTTATTTGATAAATGAGTTGATATTGATAAATTGGGGATTTTTTTTGAATCCTGTAAGTGTTTTTTATGGTGTTTTAAAGCTAAATTAGTTAGGAATGGTTGTTAGCTTTATAAAAATATAGTTTTTATGTCTAGGAAATCCATTCACAATTAATTTTATAAACATTACATTATGTTTTATCACATTTTGAAATGAACCAGAGTCATAAACATTACAAAATCTAACCTATTTTGTTACCAATCGTACTGCTACAACCAGTATTACGGGTGGGCTCTTAATTTTCATAACATTCCGGAACCTAACCTAACCCATTTGTTTCCAGTGCAAGTAAGTATTGTAACACATTTTGTAATAAGCGCACAATTGTTATGTTTTAAAATGTTTATAAAAATAATTGTGAATGGATTTCCTAGGCATAAAAACTATATTTTAATAAAATTAACAAGCATTCTTAACTTATTTAGTTTAAAGACGCTGTAAAAAACGGTTACAAGATTCAAAAGCCAACCCAATTACTTTAATAAATAAAATGTCGAAATATTATTTTGGACAAATAAATTGCAAGGTTTTTTTTTATTATATCCAGATCAACTTCTAGACATGATTAGGCAGTTGATATATACAGTAATTTTTTTTTTTAAATAATTTATCTTATAATTCTAAATAAGGAAATCTTGTATGCCACAACGATCTCGCAAACGGCTCTAACGATTTTGACCAAAATCTAGGGTTAGGGGTTTTTTTGGGTCTAGAAATCGATATGTCAGGGTCTTCTCTTGGAGAAAATTCGTTTTAGATAGTTTTTTAATGAAACTGTTACAAAAGTGATACCGCTTGATAATGTTTCATAGACTTTCTTTCTTACATGTAGAAAACTTGAAGCAATAGTCGAGAGGTTTCATACAAGGACTGAGAGTCTTGTCTTCGATCGTAACTTGTTTCGTATAAGAACAAAATAGTTTTCGATCGCAACTGGTTTCGTACAAAGCCGAAAAAGTAGTCGATCGTAACTGGTTACGAAGCTCAGGTTACGTATGCGGCCGAAGGCAAAGTCTTTTCATTGGCCTGAGCGAAGCTCGGTCACCCAGTCTATATTATTTTGAACGAAATTTCTTACAACTTTTAATAACCTTTAATAAAGGTTGTGGCAATAGTTGATCATTCGGCTTCGGCTTCGGCCAGAAATTGACCTTCGGTCGGACACTAGTTTCTATATTTTTTTTTTTCTGAAATAAACATATTTTTTACAGATAAACGATGACAATCTTTCAAAATGTTTATGCAATAAATGTTTCAAATTACTCAATAGATTTACTCAGTTCAGAAATGAAATAATAAAGAATAATTCACTTTTCATGAAGTCAATTGAGGTGTGTACTTTTTTTTATACTAATGGAAAAAATAAAAGGATCAAAAAAATATTTTTAAAATCAAAAATCATAAAACGAAATGGTTCGCTCGATCAAATTGAAACTTTACAGGGTTATTGTGGGTACATTTAACTGTAAAAGGCACTCAACATTAATCATTTTATGAAAATTAGAAATTATTCCATTGATGTTTAAAAAAAAAATTAAGGTCGCAGCAGAATTTTGTAGGAAATTTATTCCAGTTTTCAGAACTGCTCTACCAGCCAGGCTAAGAGCGTACATAATTATCTTAGTGGACATGTATAATAAATTAAAAATAATCAATTTTAGTTTCCAGAAACAATGACAAAACTTCAGGACAAACAGACAGAAGAGAGTGTTTTGCCAATAGAAACAATTCTTATTAAGGAGGAATGTTCATTAAATAAAATTGAGGATACATTTGCAAATGAAAACGACAGTGATATTGAAATAGTCAAACTTAAATGTAAGAAAGAGAGAAATAAAGAAAAAAGGAAGAGCAAAAGGTGAGTTAGGTAACTAATAGATTAATCCCAAGCAATTTCAACATTTTCCCAAGTAATTTCAACATTTTCCTAAGCAATTTCAACATTTTCCCAAGCAATTTCAATATTTTCTTAAGCAAATTCAACATATTCTTAAGCAATTTCAACATTTTCCCAAGCAATTTCAACATTTTCCTAAGCAATTTCAACATTTTCCCAAGCAATTTCAATATTTTCTTAAGCAAATTCAACATATTCTTAAGCAATTTCAAAATTTTCCTAAGCAAATTCAACATATTCTTGAGCAATTTCAACATTTTCCCAAGAAATTTCAATATTTTCTTAAGCAAATTCAACATATTCTTGAGCAATTTCAACATTTTCCCAAGAAATTTCAATATTTTCTTAAGCAAATTCAACATATTCTTGAGCAATTTCAACATTTTCCCAAGAAATTTCAATATTTTCTTAAGCAAATTCAACATATTCTTGAGCAATTTCAACATTTTCCCAAGAAATTTCAATATTTTCTTAAGCAAATTCAACATATTCTTGAGCAATTTCAACATTTTCCCAAGAAATTTCAATATTTTCTTAAGCAAATTCAACATATTCTTGAGCAATTTCAACATTTTCCCAAGAAATTTCAATATTTTCTTAAGCAAATTCAATATATTCTTGAGCAATTTCAACATTTTCCTAAGCAAATTCAACATATTCTTAAGCAATTTCAACATTTTTCTAAGCAAATTCCTACACTTCTGTCAGCACTCCGCCACTGTTTTATATATATAATATATATTTTAATTTTAAGCGCGTCAAAAGCGAGAACGCCCCGTAATTTAATAAAAGTAGATCCATCAAAAATCACGACCCTAGTGCTCAGCAAAGAAGAGCAACAAAAAAGGCATAGAGCGCTCGCCGAGAGTGATGTTTATAAAAATATGCCACACAAATGCGAAAAATGTTACAAGGGCTTCAACTATGACAGGAAACTGAGGAGTCATATTGAAAAATACCATAGGGTGAGTTCTTTTCATTGCCACTCCTCAATAATGTACATAACTAGCTGCTGCCCGCGACTTCGCCCTCGTAATTTTGTAAATAATATACTAAAACATTCCTCGAGAACCACTTATCCATTGGTGTAAGTAGGGGGCCGTCCATTAATCACGTATAATAAGATATAGGTCGTGCAGCGAATAAAGACTTCTCGGCAAATGTGCGCAGAATCCTATTTTTAGGTGTTTGAGGGGGCAGAGGAGCGTGAGCGGCTGAGTCTACCAATAACGTGTGCCGACACGTTATTGGTAGACTCAGACGCTCTTCCCCTGCCGCACTTCGCGACACGTTATTGGTTTGGTAGACTCAGTCGCTCTTCTCCTGCCGCACTTCGCGATACGTTATTGGTTTGGTAGACTCAGACGCTCTTCCCCTCGCGCACTTCGTTCGCGCGTCTCGAGTCTCTTAGGTACTGTTGCGTACAGATTGTTTTATCGTATTAGTCAATACGTCATGGTGAATAAATGCCTAAAAAAACGTTCTTCTTCGACATCGCACGATGATTTTTATGGAAGGAATATCAACACTGCCTGTAATGTTAAGTTAGTGAGGTGAAAAATTACGAAATAAGAAAAAAATATGTCATTTTTCTTAGCAATTTTGTGCGCAATTGTACACATGCGCCGATTCAAAACTTCAAAACCTTAATATAATAATTCACCTATATCACGTGTATTTATTTATTCGTCAAACGCGCGATTAAGGAACATGTAAATTCATGTCACAAGCAACCTAATCCGAGCAACAATAGTCTAGAGATGCACAATGTTCGTCCTTCACGCATCCTCACGCGACGATCGATTGGTAGATTCTAAAAATTTTAAAATTCTCTGTAGGTAAAATACACGTGATTTTGGATGGGGAAGGGGGGGGGGGTTAGTTTTAAACCTCACCAAGGGGGAGGGGGAGAGGTTAAAAGTGCTAAAAAAATATCACGTGATTAATGGACGGCCCCTAGCATGAAAACCGGTGCAGTAGTTTTTGAGTTTATCGCGAACAGACAGACAAGACAGACGCGGCGACAGACTTTGTCTTGTAATATGTAAGGATTTTCAAATCAGTGCTAAGCCAGGGAAGGTTCTCTGGTAAATTATAAATATCCATTTTGAAGGTGAATTGGGAATTTGAATGCGATATATGTTCAAAAACGATGATCAACGCGGAATCATTCAATCTCCACAAAAAGAAGCACTCTGTTGTCTACCAATGCAACATTTGTCTGGCTAGGTAAGATGTTTATTGATAGACATAGATTACATGTACCATAGACAGGGCTATGCGGTGTTTGACCGTTACGTCATGACAGTGATGAATATGAACGTATATTTTTGGCACAGAGATAGTGACAGTTTGATGATATGATAGTGACGGTTTTTGGCAGAGATGAGGTTGGAGATCATGACACGTTCTGGCAGAGATAGTGACGGTTTGGTGATAGTGACGGTTTTTGGCAGAGATGAGGATAGAGTTCATGACACGTTTTGACAGAGATGGTTACGGTTTTTCTTAGAGATGATGATAGAGATTAAAACACATTCTGGCAGAGATAGTGACGGTTTGATGATAGTGACGGTTTTTGGCAGAGATAAGGTTGGAGATCATGACACATTTTGGTAGAGATAGTGACGGTTTTTTGGCAGAGATGTGGATGGAGATCATGGCAGGTTTTGACAGAGACAGTGACGGTTTGATGATAGTGACTGTTTTTGGCAGAGATGAGGATAGAGTTCATGACACGTTTTGGCAGAGATGATGATGATGGAGATCATAACAATTTTTGAAAGAGATAGTGACAGTTTGAAGATAATTCTTTTAAAAGCAATATGTCTGAAATAAAAGTTATAATATTATTATCTACATACATATTATTATTTTTTAAATTGATAAATTTTTTTTATTATTTTTTGTTTTAAAAATGACAGTTTCGCTGAAAAGATTAGAGTCATATTGCATTATCAGAACATTCACGAGGGAATCAGTCGGGAATATCCGTGTCAGCATTGTGGAAAAGTCTTTTAGTGAGTTTTTTTTTAATTTAAAATTTATTATGATAAACTAATTATAATTTTATTATTTTGAACGCTCCGTCTCCAGGGGTCCTGGGTTCGATTTTTGGCAGGGATAAGAGTTAGGGACTTCAGAGCCCATTACCCCATCCTAATCCAAATCAAATCTTTCCCTTATCCTTAATCCTATCAAGGTTACCATGTCATGGTGTTTCCATGACATGGACATGGTAACCTTGACTTGATGCTGCAGCATCTAGTAGTCTGCGGAATACCCAACTCCTCAGCAACCTACAGCAGATATAGCGTGTTTGGGCTCAATAGAAGTCAATAGAAATAGGGCCTGTTAAATTATTACACAAGGAAACCCGCCCGCAGTACTTGTTAAAATTGATTGGGTTTTGTTTTTCTAGTAACGATAACACACTATAATATAGTCACATAAGTAAGTATCATAAGGTATCTACAAGTGAGGGGCCAAAATGTTTGGGCCCTCACTTCCCTTGTGGGCTGGGCTCAATAGAAAGTCAAGGGCCTGTTAATTTTTTTTTACACAAGCAAGCCGCCCGCGATACTTAGTAAAAATGGGTTGTTTTGCGTTTTTCTAGTAACCGTAGCACAATAAATGGACACATAAGGCTTTATCATTCCACAAGTGAGAGGCCAAAATGTACCAAATGCAACAAGACCTTTACGAAGGGACGTCAGAGCCCATTACCCCATCCTAATCCCAATCTTTCCCTTATTTAAACATATCAAGGTTACCATGTCATGTGGTATTTCCATGACATGGTAACCTTGACTTGACACTGCAGCATCTAGTAGTATGCGGAATACCCAACTCCTCAGCAACCTACAGCAGATATAGCGTGTTTAGGTTCAATAGAAAGTCAAGGGCCTGTTAAATTTATACACCAGCAAAGCTGCCGTAAGTAAAAATGGGTTGTTTTGCGTTTTTCTAGTAACCGTAGCACAATAAATGGACACATAAGGCTTTATCATTCCACAAGTGAGAGGCCAAAATGTACCAAATGCAACAAGACCTTTATGACAAGGGACAGCCTCGAGGACCATATGCTGTGAGTGTTCATTTTGGAGTTTCTAACTGAAAACACTTTTCTATCGACATAGTATAACATATAGTTATTACGAATATTATAAGTGCGAAAGTAACTCTGTCTGTCTGCTACCTTTTCATGCCTAAACTACTCGACCGATCATCATGAAACTTTGCATACACATAGTCAGGGATAAAAGAAAGGACATAATTAAGAAAAAGTAAAAATTTTAACAAAAAAAAAACCGACTTCAATCCATTTTCTCATGGATGCCATTGTTAGAACTGTTTTTTCAAATAAAAAAAGACTGATCGATATTGTTTCACCCAGTCAAAAGTTCTGAGGTAACAAAAATAAAAAAAATACAGTCAAATTGAGAAAAAATGAGGTTTTTCGAAGTCGGTTGAAAAGTTTTCACTGTTCCCGATATAAAAACAGACGTTTTCGAGAATGGGTCGTTTCGTGTAGCTCGTGCAGTTCGTGTTGAGGAACGAAACGATAGCGCGTTACAACTGCGACACTTCGGTATCAAATTGTGAAGTTAAGGTGAAACAAGTCGGCGGGCCGAACTCATCGGTCTCGTCGGTCAACAGCACAAAGCGCGGGAAGAGCACTCGACTGAGATGCACAATCATTCATACCAAAAACAGACCCACGGGCGTATACTCTTTTTGACAAAACCACTGCAATACATCTATTTCGTGTAAACTTATTTCAACTTACTTTTGTAAATAAAACATAAAACAGAGGAGTAATAAGGGTTCTACGTTTGTATGGAGGAAAACTGACTTGTATTACCTTAAGTTCACATGTTCCGACATCAGTAGTGGTAGGGCACACTGCGTTTCGCAGTCATTTGGGCAGCCCGTCTGGCGGCAGTGACCACCACCTTACAGAATACCACCGTGAAATAGCAGCATTATGTGCTGTTGTGTTTCGGTGAGTGAGTAAGGGACGCCAGAGCCCATTACCTCATCCCTCCCTTATCCCTTACTCTTAATCCTTTTATGGTCGGCAGCGCACTTGTGGCACTTATGGCGTTGCTTGTGTTATAGGCGACGGTAGCCACCTACCATCAAGTGGACCGTCAGCCTGTCTGTCGACCTTAACATAAAAAAAAAATCACGTTTTCACAGCATTCACACCGGTGAAAAGAACTATTCATGTGACATATGTGGGGACAAGTTTCGCATGCGCCAAAGCGCCAAAGTCCACATGCTCTCTCACAGCGGAGTGAAGAGATATTCTTGCTCTTGCGGGTCCACATTTAAGGGGAAATCTTCGTACAGACATCATCTAGTGACGTCTGCACAGCACGTCACCGAAGAAGTTAAGGCGTGAGTTTAGCCTTCAGCCGCCACGGTCGTGTTTATCCTCCGACAATTGTTTTCGTGTCCATTTCCCAGGAGCCGAAAATTTGCGAAGAAATTCTCTTTTTTGCATAATGATTATTTTAACCTAATCATAATGCTCCAAAGTGCTAATTCAAAGAATTTCATGATCCGCTAAATTGTCGGTTATCATATCAGTCGTTAGATTTCTTGGTACAGGGTACTGAGGCGAAAACGATCGTAAATGTCAATGTCAAGTACTCCGACTCGACTGGGACACATTATGCCTGTAGTAGTACATTGCTGGCTGGATTCATTTTGTTAGAAAATAACAGTAAATTTGTTTTACATTTTAATTAATTGAAACCATTTGGAATTTTAATTTATTGCTTAAGACTCTAGCGAAATGGTCACGAAAATAATTGTCGGATAAATCCCACTCCGGCGACCAGAGGATTAAATGTAGGTATTACCTACATTTTAACATTCTCAGCTATGTCAATTTTTAACAGTAAAAACACATGCGAAACATGCGGCAAACAGTTTCCAACACGCCACGGTCTTAAGAGACATTCGATGACTCACGCGCCGAAGCGAAGCGAAACTGCGAAGCGACAGACGAAGCCGCACGTCATCAGGTGTATTTGTCATTATTGTGGACGTGGATTTTCGGTTCGTATTTTTGCAATATTCCATATATTTTTTTCACACATTCCACACACCACTATCTAATTCCACATAGCACTATCTAGTTCCACATAGCACTATCTAGTTCCACATAGCACTATCTAGTTCCACACAGCATCATCTAGTGCCACACAGCATCTAGTTCGACACAGTACCACCAAGTTCCGCACAACACCATCTAGTTCCACACAGCATCTAGTTCGACACAGTACCATCAAGTTCCACACAGCATCTAGTTCGACACAGTACCATCTAGTTCCGCACAGCACCATCTAGTTCCACACAGCATCTAGTTCGACACACCACCATCTAGTTCCACACACCACCATCTAGTTCAACACAGCACCATCAAGTTCCACACAGCATCTAGTTCCCACAGCACCATCTAGTGCCACACAGCACCATCGCACCATCTAGTTTTACACTAAGTAATAACTAATGCTTGTATTATGGATACTAGACAGTTGATATACTACTTTTAATTTTTTTTTCTAAATAAAATAAAATAAACCTTAGTTTATAATTTTTAATTATAGCTTGTTCATATTTAGGCCCGTCGGTCGTTGGAGAAACACATTGCGCGTGCGCATCTCGGAAACACAAACGCAGCAAATTAATTATGTCTTATATAAATGGATATAGTTTTTTAATAATAAATAAAGGTCACAGCAAGAACAAGTGTTTTGTTTTACACAAATTGTAAAAGTGGTTAATTTAGTTTCAGTATCATTACTGAAAACAAAGTAAATTACTCCATGACCAACCTTTACACATTTATTATTAGTATAGGTCTCGCAATCTATATACTAATATTATAAAGAGGAAAGATATGATTGTTTGTTTGTTTGTATAGAATAGGCTCCGAAACTAGTGGACCGATTTGAAAAATTCTTTTACCATTAGCAGCCGACATTATCCGTGATGAATATAGGCTACTTTTTACAGCGGGAAAATGCTTCATTCCTACGGGAAATCTAAAATGAAAGTAAACACTAGCGGCTTGGGCCGCGATACACTTGACAGCGCCATCTATCCAAATCAGGTGAAGCGACTAACATGACAACTGCTTGGTGATATTACACGGTAGATGGCGTTTTATACTTTTCAACGCGGACGAAGTCGCGAGCACCAGCTAGTATATTATAAAGTTAGAAATCTGAAAAGTAGTTCATATGTAGTACCTAAAACAAGACTAACATAGTCAGCCCAAAGTTTTATGGAACATAAGCCGTCAAAAAGCAAAAACATATACTTTAAAAACTTTTATTTACAATTGATTTCTTAAATTAATTAATTTTACAAATATGTATCTGACTGTGTACTTAGATAAGTAATAAGAACACATATAGGTACGTGTTATTATTTACACGCCGACGAGACAGCTAAGCGCCGAGGCATCGCCGCTGACGGTCGGCGTTAGACGAAAACCAGCCTAACGCCGCGCCGCGCGTCATCGCCGCTTCGCCGCCGACCGACGGGTACAATCATTTTATATTGTCAGCACGATTGACATCAGCCGACCTTATCATCAGACCGCGACGGAAAATCAGCCAGACCTTGTCTTAGTAATCAGCCGCCGTGTTGGCGAGATAATCTCTCCTCCCAATGTTTGACGCTTGCTTGTTTTGTACCGCTTCCAGTTTGGGGCATTCTGAAAACGATTTAAGAGGCATTTAAGGAGCTGACTTCAGCTGACACACACACACACACACATACATACCTTTTTCTTTCATCTTATCTAGTAAATAAACAAAATAATGAACATAGGTGGGATATCATAAATACCTGTAATCCTATGTCCGAGGCCACCGCAGTAGGAACATCCTTGGCCGTCTGCAGCGGGGACGTCAGGCTCACCTATCATCTCCAACAGGAACGACGGGACCTTTGAGTGAATGGAAAACATTTGTTTACTTAATTAATATCTTCAGATTCCACACAGCACCATCTAGTTCCATACACTATCTAGTTCCACACAGCATTACCTAGTTCCACACGATACTATCTAGTTCCACACAGTATCATCTAGTTCCAAAATACAGCACCATCTAGTTCCACACGGCACCATCTAGTTCCACACGGTACTATCTAGTTCCACACGGAACCATCTAGTTCCACACGGAATTATCTAGTTCCACACGGTACTATCTAGTTCCACACTGCACCATCTAGATCCACACAGCACCATCTAATTCCACACACAGCACTATCTAGTTCCACACAGCACCATCTAGTTCCACACTAAGCAATTAATGCTTGTACTATGGATACCAGACAGTTGATATACTACATACATTACTATTTTAGCAAATACATACATACATATTATAAATAGAAAACATCCATGACTCAGGCGCAAGGGTATAAATGTTAACGCATAAACATTTAACCCTCCCTTGTAACTCTCCACAGTCCGCATAATAGAGGTGAGGTGCCCCACCTTCTGCCCCGCTTCCCTCAACAGGTGGGCGAGATCTCTGAGCACGCTGTCGTCGGCCGCCCGCCCGAGCAGCGTGGTGGCCACGCCCATCCCACCGGCTCTGCCCGTGCGCCCGATGCGATGGACATAGTTCTCTATGTCCTCGGGCATGTCGTAGTTTATCACGTGCTGAATGTTCTGGAAGTCGAGACCTGTTCGCGACACATTACTTAATGTTATCTGAATGAATGGCTATGGACGGACCCGAAGGCCTAGGGCCGAATTCTCCTATTGGAAAATTTGAAGACATAATTTTGTGGTATACCTTTGCTGGCCACGTCTGTGGCGACCAGTACATCTTTCTCGCCCTTCCTGAAGGCGTCCACCGCCCGTGACCTCTCCTCCTGGTCCTTCCCACCGTGGATGGCCACCGCCTCCACACCTGTGAGACCAATTTCATTTCACATCAATCGCTCTGTACAAAATCTGGTGAGTGAAGGGCTTAAATAGTAGCTTCTTTCAACTACAATTCAAACTGTAAGGTGCGTTGACATACGACAACGACCTCTCCTAATTACAATTATAATATGCGCGTTGACATACGACAACGACTTCTTTCAACTACAATTCCAGCTATAAGGTGCGTTGACATATGACAGCGACCTCTTTGAACTGCAATTCCAAATATAATATGCGCGTTGACATACGACAACGACTTCTTTCAACTACAATTCCAGCTATAAGGTGCGTTGACATATGACAGCGACCTCTTTGAACTGCAATTCCAAATATAATGTGCGCGTTGACATACGACAACGACCTCTTTTAACTACAATTCAAACTATAAGGTGCGTTGACATATGACGCGAAGGAGCAAACCCATCATTAAAAACAAACAGACAGCCGGACAGACCACCATACCTTTGAGCAGCAGATACTCGTGTATGGCGTCCACGTCCTGCTTCCTCTCGGCGAAGACGAGAACAGGCGGCGGCGTCTTCTGGAGACAGTGCAGCAGGTGGACGGTCCTCGCTTCCGCCTTCACCGGCTCCAACTCCTGGCGGACGTTCAGCGATGCGGCACCAGCTCGGCCGACGTTCACCGTCACCGGCTTCACCAGGGCCGACCTGATTGAAGACACTTTGGTTGAATTGAAACCATCGATGTACTACATGTACGTATTTATCGTTTCACTAAGATCTCCCTTGGGAAAATATCATTTTTTCAGCATAAAAAGTATCCTATCTATATATTAATCCTATACAAAAAGGATAAGGTTGCCCGCGACTTCGTCCGCGTTAAAAAATATATAGAGTACCCTATCACGTGTCTCGTACTTCTAAATGTTTATCTATCAAGTTTCATGAAAATCACTTAATTCGTTTAAGAGTTATTGAGGAACATACATACATACATACATACGGAATAAAATTGTAAAAATGGTAAATTTAGTTTCAGTATCACGTATAGAGCCTAATAATATATACACGATATTTCTGTGAACAAAGTAAATTACTCCACGACCGACCCCTACACATTTATTATTAGTATTGATTGATAATCTTGAGCTGTCTGAAAATGTCCTGTGAAAAACCTATTTTATAAATATAGTTCGTGTAGCGAATAAAGACTTCTCGGCAAATGTGCGCAGAACTCTATTTTTAGGTCTTTGAAGGGGCAGAGGAGCGTGAGCGGCTGAGTCTACCAATAACGTGTGCCGACACGTTATTGGTAGACTCAGACGCTACACACCTCCCGCACTTCGTGATACGTTATTGGTTTGGTAGACTCAGTCGCTCTTCTCCTGTCGCACTTCGCGATACGTTATTGGTTTGGTAGACTCAGTCGCTCTTCTCCTGTCGCACTTCGCGATACGTTATTGGTTTGGTAGACTCAGTCGCTCTTCTCCTGTCGCACTTCGCGATACGTTATTGGTTTGGTAGACTCAGTCGCTCTTCTCCTGTCGCACTTCGCGATACGTTATTGGTTTGGTAGACTCAGTCGCTCTTCTCCTGTCGCACTTCGCGATACGTTATTGGTTTGGTAGACTCAGTCGCTCTTCTCCTGTCGCACTTCGCGATACGTTATTGGTTTGGTAGACTCAGTCGCTCTTCTCCTGTCGCACTTCGCGATACGTTATTGGTTTGGTAGACTCAGTCGCTCTTCTCCTGTCGCACTTCGCGATACGTTATTGGTTTGGTAGACTCAGTCGCTCTTCTCCTGTCGCACTTCGCGATACGTTATTGGTTTGGTAGACTCAGTCGCTCTTCTCCTGTCGCACTTCGCGATACGTTATTGGTTTGGTAGACTCAGTCGCTCTTCTCCTGTCGCACTTCGCGATACGTTATTGGTTTGGTAGACTCAGACGCTCTTCCCCTCGCGCACTTCGTTCGCGCGTCTCGAGTCTCTTAGGTACTGTTGCGTACAGATTGTTTTATCGTACTTAGTAAATACGTCATGGTGAATAAATGCCTAAACAAAACGTTCTTCTTTGACATCGCACGATGATTTAATGGAAGGAATATCAACACTGCCTGTAATGTTAAGTCAGTGAGAGCAATTTTGTGCGCAATTGTACACAATGACATGCGCCGATTGGCCCCACAAGTGTCGCCTTCAAACCTTAATATGATAATTCACCTATCTATACACAATACAATAAATACACGTACCTGGCGAAATTTTGTATTTTCCTGGGCATAGTGGCGCTGAAGAGCAGCGTTTGTCTCTGTCCGGCGAAGTAGGAGAAGATTGTGCGCACGTCCTCCTCGAAACCCATGTCTATCATGCGATCCGCCTCGTCCATGCAAAGGTAGCGACACACGTTCAGTCGCACCTGGACAATTCGGGACCAGTGCTGTTACTCCCCCTAGTCTCTACACTCGTCATACTCAACTCAACGTATTGCCTTATTATAGATACCTTTATAAAGTACTAGCCGTTGCACGCGACTTCGTCCGCGTAACTTTATTAAATATAATACATTCGTGTCTGTGAAACCATGGAAATACAAATACACATACAAAATTTCAACCCAATTCAGTCAAGCCGTTTAGAAGTTATGTGAAAAAGATAAGTATATGGAAGGATAATTCTTAATACCCGTTTTGTCCTATTATCCGTTTTCCCGTAGGAATGAAGCATTTTCCCGCGGTAAAAAGTAGCCTATGTTCATCAGGGATAATGTCGGCTTCTAATGGTAAAAGAATTTTTCAAATCGGTCCACTAGTTTCGGAGCCTATTCTATACAAACAAACAACCAATCAAATATTCTTATAATATTAGTATAGTCAAAATATTATTGTATGTATATGTGGCCGGCAAGAAGTGGCCCGCAACGGTAGCAATTATATGGCCCGCGGTAAGAAAAGTAACTTCGCCTTCGCGATTGTCCACTATGGCTTGTTCACTGGAGATATGGAGAGTAGAAGTAAGGAGGACCAACTTATATGGGCTGGTTGGTCCTCCTTTACCTCTACTATGGAACAACCAACCCATGTAAGTTGATCCTCCTCACCTTAGTAGAGGTGAAGGAGGAACAACCAACCCATGTAAGTTGGTCCTCCTCACCTTAGTAGAGGTGAAGGAGGAACAACCAACCCATGTAAGTTGGTCCTCCTCACCTTAGTAGAGGTGAAGGAGGAACAACCAACCCATGTAAGTTGGTCCTCCTCACCTTAGTAGAGGTGAAGGAGGAACAACCAACCCATGTAAGTTGGTCCTCCTCACCTTAGTAGAGGTGAAGGAGGAACAACCAACCCATGTAAGTTGGTCCTCCTCACCTTAGTAGAGGTGAAGGAGGAACAACCAACCCATGTAAGTTGGTCCTCCTCACCTTTAACCTATTGTATCTATTACAATATTACCTTTACAATAGGTAAAGGAGGAACAACCAATCCATGTAAATTTTCCAGTGACTGGAGATTCGTCGCCTGTCACCTGTCACCAAGTGACAGCTGACAGACGACAGGCTATGGTCACATAGTCAGTCGTAAGGTCGCATACGCACTTCGCGATCGCTAAGATTCGAACCCGAAAGACGAGGCAACGGGACGCGGACAAAGTCACGGACAAACGCTCAGTGGACTCACCATTTTCTTGTCCAACATGTCCATCAACCTGCCAGGCGTCGCCACCATTATGTGGACGCCCCTTTGGACCACCTCCATGCACTCGGAGACGGCCACTCCTGCAATCGACAAGTTCCATTATGTCGTTTGGAAGGGGATATTGGGGAAATGCAAACTGAAAACACAACAACACACAAAAACTCACCACCAATGGCCAGACAACTGCGGATCTCTGGATTTCCAGCCATTTTGAGACTTTTGACAAAGTGTTGTATGATTTCGTGTGTCTGCTTGGCGAGTTCTCTGGACGGACATATTATGAGGCCGTAAGGACCTTCGTTCCTGGAAATTGTAACATCACTTTTTTAAGCCCTTAAGGCCGGTTTTCGACCGACGAAAACAAAAAAACAAAAACGGTGGAGGTACTCAATTCGACGCGTATATATTTTTTATTTTTATTTTTTTATTTGAAAGGGTCCCATTTTAATTTGGAAAAAAAAAATTCCAACCCTAAGGGTGGGAAAACAGGGGATTGAAACCGGCCTTAGGTTATGTTTTGTTTTTTTTTTTTTTTTTTCATTTAATTTAACGCAAAAGATTGCGACACTAACAAAAAATGGCATGCTGTTAACCTGACCGACCACTTGACCGAGCTATCAAGTGTATCCCGGGCCAAGCCGCTAGTATTTACTTTTATTTTAAATTTCCCTTAGGAATGAAGCATTTTCCAGCGGTAAAAACTAGCCTATGTTCGTAACGGTTAATGTCGGCATCTAATGGTAAAAGAATTTTTCAAATCGGTCCACTAGTTTCGGAGCCTATTCAATACAAACAAACAAACAATCAAATGTTTCCTCTTTATAATATTAGTAAGTACTAAGTATAGATAGCCTATGTTACTCGCTGATAATATAGCTTACTATAAGTGAAAAAAAAATAAAAAAAAAAAAAAAAAAATATTAATCGGCAAAGTAGTTTTTGAGTTCATCTGATATGATGATGATGATGAGTGATGACATAATATAAATATGTAAATAAATACACATAATTTTTTTTTATGATTATGTAAACATATTTGTATTTAATTTACATATATATAAATAAATTTATATCAGTACAACGTCAGTAGTAAAATGAACACTATTACCTTATAAAGGGCATCTTGACCTCTTGCTCCAAACAGAACATGATGATGGGCAGAGTGAAGACCAGGGTCTTCCCGGAGCCGGTGAACGCTATCCCTATCATGTCCCTGCCGCTCAACACTGCCGGTATACCTTGCATCTGAATCGGTGTCGGTTTCTTTATACCTTTCGCTTCTAGGCCACGGAGAATGCCTGAAAATATGTTAGCGAAATTCCATGGACTGTTCGTCGACACGTTTGGTCTAGTGGCTAGTGACCCTAGCTGTTAACCGAACGTCCGCGAGTTCTAATCCCGCTAGGGGCGAATGTTTATGTGTTAACATATTAACTTTGCACCTGAGTTGTGGGATGATTTGTGTATTATATTATTATATGTATGTACGTATGTATGTATGTCCGCATTGAAAAAGATAAGAGTAGCCTATCCTGTGTCCCGTACGTCTAAATGTTTATCTACCAAGTTTCATGAAAATCAGTTGATTTGAATAGTTATGGATGAACATACATACACTTACAGAAGCAAGCAATTTTTAAGTAATCTTTGAATACAGTATTACTAACTCTTAAAAATAACATAAAGTCTTCTTTGAGCAAAATATCCTATCTACGATATTTAAGGTATTTTCCCTTCATGTCGCGAAGTCTTGGGACACCTGTATACACAAAAATAACCTTATACAAAACCGAAATGGACCGAGAATATCTCATACCTTTGGGAAACTTCATGTGTTGGAACGTCCTAATGGGTGGCGGTAGATCCTCTCCTTCGACCAGGATGCGAAGTTGCTGCCTCACCCGGTCGTGTCTATCCTCGGGCAGCTCCAATATACACCGGGGCGGTCTCCACGATGTCTTTATTGGATCCTCGTATTGAATGCCTTGTGATTAGAGTTATTCGAGATAATTAGAGTTAGAGCGGATATTGAGAGGCTTTTTAAAATCCATAATCCTACTTATTATATTTTGCATAGGGCGTTAAATTAGGAACTTACCTTTAGCCAATTCAGCTACTCCCATAAGTGCTTTACTTTGAGCAACACTCTCCAGAATATTTTGTTCCTCTCTCGCCTGCCTCTCTGCTGCGGACAAGGCCCTCGCCTCTGCTATTCTTTTCAATTCACTGTGCTGGTCCAATAAGGACACATTGTATCTGCGTCCCCACTCTTCTTGTGATGCTAAAATTAAAAATCAAGTTCTTATATAAATGTAGATATAGTGATTGTAAATATATATTGGTACTAACTGAACCCTTGCACACTCCACTGTGGCTCAGTTTATTAAATACTGGCTGGTGCCCGCGACTTCGTCCGCGTAGAAAAGTATAAAACGCCATCTACCGTATTTTGTATAGATGGCGCTATCTCCCGGGCCAAGCCACTAGTATTTACTTTTATTTTAGATTTCCCGTAGGAATGAAGCATTTTCCCGCTGTAAAAAGTAGCCTATGTTCATCACGGATAATGTCGGCTTCTAATGGTAAAACAATTTTTCAAATCGGTCCACTAGTTTCGGAGCCTATTCCATACCAACAAACAATCAAATTTTTCCTCTTTATAATATTAGTATAGAAGTATAGATAGATTATTCAGTCATTCAGTATTATTGGAACATCATAGGGTTTCTTTTATGCTCGAGTTCTTGTCAAAGTTAAGTTGTCGTCAACAGTCAACAGTCAACGTGTCCATGGGCGTAGCCACGGTGGGGCAGAGTGGGGCGCTTGCCCCACCCTGACTCTGACCAGTAAGGTACCAAATCAAAACCAAAAATCATAATTATCTAGGTACTAAATACAATACTTAATATTTGTAAGAAAGTTCACCCTCTACAGTTGTCAATCGACATTTTTGGATGGAAGATTTTGTGGTGTAGGTAGGAAAGCAAAAGGAAAGTGTTTTGGATAATTCGAATTATACATACAGATACAGGGTGTTTTAGGGTGTGGGTGTAACATTTTTGTATGAAAAAATAAACCGGGGTAAGACCGCGGGTATAGTTTGCTAGTTACATATTATTTTAGACTGCTGCTGCACCCTGAGCCCACGGATGGCTACGCTCCTGTATGTGTCCTGCCAGGATATCTATTCACAAGGTGAACAGATGACGTAATAAAGGATGCATACTTAACCTAAGTGTAATAGAATAGAAATACTTTGGAAGTTTTGGAAATTTGGAACTTTTGTGGCAGTGGATATCCTACAGCTGAGATGATGAAGTATTTTAGTATAAACACTTACTTTCGTCATCTGGGTCATTGTCGCTGGAACTCTTAGTTTCTGCCGAAGCTTCATTGGCAAGTTGTCCGAGCCGTCCCAATTTAATGAGCTGTTGTTTCTTACGCTCTTTAATAGGTACATAAGGCTCGTAATTGTCGATGTCTTCTTCGGAATCGGATTTTTCTTCACGTCTATACCTCTTTACTGGTGGCGGTTTATCTTCTAACTTGGATTCAGACATGATAATTCCATAAAATTATTAAGAAATTAGAAAACAATAATAAATATACAGTACAGCCTGTAATCAGTTGTATATAATATATAATTAATACCGATTTACTGTATATTACAGGCAGGCAAGGAAAATGTTTGTTATGTTATGTTTTGGTGGTTATGTGTTATGTTATGTTATGTTATTATGATATGACATTGGTTGGATTAGAATATGGATCATTGGATTGACATGATCAATCAAATTGATATGATATGACAGGATTAGAGTGACCATACACCTTCCATTCCTTCCATACACCATATACTGTTCTGTGTATGTAGTGTTCTGTGTACAGTTGACCACAGAATAATATAGAATTTTTATTTTTTTATGTTAAGGTCGAAAGACAGGCGGACGACATATACAATTTGAGATCCACTTGAGGCTTTTGCCTTTTATTTTATATTTAGGATCAAGGCTGGCACGCCAAAAGTCCTTTTAGCGTCAAGTTGTTGACGATTTATGTATGGACGGTGGACAACTGCAGAGTCGAGGATAAACCCTGATCGTGAGGCATTATGGGGGCGGGCGACCCTTTAGAGGTGATGATTAATACCACCGCATTCGCAGTACCTTACATTTTCAGAGAAATTGCGGCAACTCAAAAGGAGGACTTCGCCTCATTGTGTCGTTGGGTAAAAACCGGTAGGAGATGGGAGTTCACCTTCTGGAATACTGCGGAGGGTGGTTACTAGGCAAGCAGCCCTAAGTGGTACCTACTTTGAGGTGGTCCTTCAGTGCCTTAGAACTCCGTTTATGCGTGAGTTGCCAACTAACACCAACTAACTCTCGCTTAGAGAGTATATATGTTCCTTGACTAACACTGAGCGACAGAGCCATTCGAGAGAATCCGGCCGTTGCAACCCGCGCCGGTGTTCGCGCGCAGAACTCAGACGTATAATATACCTACTATACCTACCTCGGCCCAGTGAGCAGTGACCGGCAAAGTTCCAATAACTGCAGCCTCCATCTTTGTGGAGCCAGATAGTAGGAGTCAGCTCCTACTCGTGTGTTTTTGTTTCCATAGTATAGCGACACGTAGCGAAGGCCGAATGAGCCCACCGACCCCTGCAGCCTGTTGCCAAGGCTTCAGGCTCCCACCATGACAAGATCTGCTTCTCTCATATCGTATGTAAACCGATGTAAACAGATAATAAAGAAGGAACATTTTTAATACGTTTGAATATCTACAAGTTTAAAAAGATTGCTAATAAATATCTTTCAAGTTATTATGAAATATATTTGCGAAAATTAAAAACATCACCATAAAACTCATTGTTCAAAATTGGTTATTATTGTGATTTTAATTTATTTCCAAATTCCATTGTAATGTGTAGGGTTTTTAATAATATAAAAATGTATAAAATCATATGATTGACAGTTTGATAGTATGTGTGAGGCTGTTTTTTCAAATTAAAAAGTGTCACACAAACGTCAAAATATGCAAGTGACACGTAACTTCACGTAATTTTTGTATTTGCTTTTTGCGACCTCCAAATGTGCAAAATTGTGAATTTTTTTATTTATCCCGTATAAATTAATAGTTAGCGGTATGGCTGACAAAAATTTCGGTTATTATAACAATAGGAACACTGTGAAAAACCCATTGCTTTCCACCGCTGTGACTGGTCTTTCTATTGAGGATTTGACACACAACGCCGTATTACTGCCAGTTTCCGAGACCCAGGTCTTGTCTGCGAGACAAGGTAAGTGCTATTCTTTATTTATAACCAATACCTGTACTAAATTTTCTATAACAATGACCTTGCAATATCTTAGAAAAGATCGCGTATGTTATTGGCATTTATCTGTCATTTCGTGTGTTATTTTTGTTATATTTAGTTTGAAATTTCTAAAAAAGTGATATTGTATTATATGCGTATTAATAGGAGACTTTATATAGTAAAAATAAAATGTCAAAGTTTCTTTATAAATCTTACAAGAACGCGCCTTTCGAGGGCGGCTTTATACCGGATATCGAATTGAGTTTTAATAATCAATGTAAGGAAATACAAAAGTTTTTTGATGATTTGACAACAGTGAGTAGTTTGTTCTATATATGGATTAACTAAAATTTTACTAATCTTAATTTTTAATCTTTACCTATAATACATAAAATATGTATATTGGTTGTGTAGCTTTCCCTAGATGGGCCCTGTATGAAATTTTGCCTCCTACCCGACTGGGGCTAAGAGGGTAGAGTAACAAATCAAACAAATGAATAAATCTATTCAAACAATCTATGGTGGGGCTAAATGTCGCTGCAGACACGGCAATAAAACGTGTGAGTAGAGCGGAGTACAGCGCCCACTGCCTTACTCTTATAAGCCCTATGGGAATGTGTAGCGATTTACAGAGTGTTTGTGTCGATAATGTTATAGATAACTTTACAGAAGTTAAAATTTTTATAAGTTACTAGCTGTTACACGCGACTTCGTCCGCGTAACCTTATAAAATATATTATAATATAATACATTCGTGTCTGTGAAACCATGGAAATACAAATACAAAATTTCAACCCAATCAGTCAAGCTGTTTAGTAGTTGACACACCGACAGCAGCGCCACCTACCGGGTCCAATTGTATTTTTAAATCATCCAGGAAATCATCGAAATAGCCATATAAAATTTCAACCCAATCGGTTCAGCCGTTTAGAAGTTATGTGAAAAAGATAAGTACGGAAGGATAATTCTTACTACCCGTTGTCCTTTTACCCGTTTTCCCGTAGGAATGAAGCATTTTCCCTATGTTCCCCAAGTAGCCTATGTTCATCACGGATAATGTCGGCTTCCGATGGTAAAAGAATTTTTCAAATCGGTCCACTAGTTTCGGAGCCTATTCTATACAAACAAACAAACAAATCTTTCCTCTTTATAATATTAGTATAGATGGTTCAGCTTTATGAACCTTAATCTAAATTTTTTTCATAGTCTTAGTATGCAATCAGTTGTCTTTAAACTTATGTTTTAAAAGTAACTAGCTGTCGCCCGCGACTTCGTCTGCCTTTAAAATGTTATATAGCCTAAACCCCTCCAAGCTATTGTTTTTAGGTAGGGCCGTATCTAGTCCGTACCAATCATTAATGTATGATTTTCCCTTAACTGCATTCATTCTAAATATTTTATTTTATGGACTTTAGTATTTCTGAATTCTGATAAATCAAAGGTTTTCAATGGAAGGGTTTTTCAATATATAAAACTCTGAAGTCTTCGGATGATACTCGAACACTCTCAACACACGAGCTCCATAAAAATATACATATATAACATACTAGCTGGCGGCCGCGACTTTGTACGCGATGATAAATTAAAAATATAAAAGCAATATGAACGCTGGGTGCATTGTTGCTATAACACTTTTTTATTTTATTATTCTTGATCCCTCGGGAACAGTAACTACTTTTTTTCTGGATGAAAAGTACCCTATGTCCTTTCTCAGGCTCCAGACTGCCTGTATACCAAATTTTTTTTAAATCGGTTCAGTAGTTTTGGCGTGAAAGCGAGACAGACAGACTGACAGAGTTACTTTCGCATTTATAATATTAGTAAGGATAAATTGTCATGGATCCAAAAGAATCTTTAACCAATTTTATTAATAATGAAACACTCTTGAGAAAAGACAAAAAATATAATTGCATTATTTAAATAGTTATGGCCGGTGCATTTCTTAATCTACAACACTTACTTAACATTTAATAAAAAAATACAATATACCTATTTTAAATTTATTGTACTACCCGTAAATAAATTAGTAATGATATAACGTAAAAAGAAAAAAAAAATGGGGTTAAGTAACAAAATCTTTAATTTATTTTTAATGTGTTGTACTTATTTTGTACATAAATTAAAATTCTCTTGAAGTAATATTTAATTTTATAAATATGGGTTGTAAATTCCATACAATCCAAGGGAGATAAAAACTTAATGAGGCATTTGTAAGCCTTACAAATTGCTAATGCGCCTGGCCGCCATTTTGGTGACGTAATTTCGTGACACACTCAGTACATATAGTTAGTAAAGGTAGTGTCAGCATAAAATAAATCACATTATTTTTGTCAAATAAATTGCAAAGTCATTTTTATCATCTCTAGATCAACTTCTAGAGATGATTTAAATTACCTTTCAATATTATACAGTCTATATAAACGTTCAATATTAAAATTTTTAAAATTATTTATATTATTAACTAGCTGGTGCCCGCGACTTCGTACGCGATGATAAGTAAATTAAAAATATAAAAGCAATTACAACGCTTGACAACTTGTTGCTATAACACAATGGCCAGGCGTTAGTTACACTTTTATATTTTAGATAATCCCACGGGAACGTTACTTTTTTCTTGGATGAAATGTATCCTATGTCCTTTCTGGTGTCCCAGACAACGTGTATGCAAAATTTCATGGCGACCGGTTCAGTAGTTTTGGCGTGAAAGCGAGACAGACAGACAGACAGAGTTACTTTCGCATTTATAATATTAGTAAGGATTGTAGGTAGCTTGTATTGTAGCCAATCTTGGCTTCGGCTTTGGCCTTCGGTCATAAATACTAAGTACAGGCCATATCTAAGTTAAGTAGGTATAAGTTTATGATTAGTGCATAAAAAAAAATTAAAAAATAAATGTTATAATAAACAAATTGATCGTTATAAAATTTCTTAAATTTAAGGTAACTTACAACATCTTTGTTAACACAAATTATGATAAAAGTTAAATATAAACTTATTCGAACGAACCACATATTTAGAGGAAATTAAACACTACAGTCAATGTACTAAAATATACAGTATACTGATCTTTCTAAACAATCTAGACATTTGTGTTTTTAATTGAAATAAAAAAAAGAAAATTAACAAAAAAATTAAACCGAAAAAACTGTAAAGCAAAAAAGTAATTTCATTTTATGTAACCTTAATAACTAAGCTCTTAAACTAATGTAAGTACATATACTTAAGTAATTTTGAGTTGCCGCCGCGCGCGCATCTAGCTTACGTAAATAATTAATTTGCTTGTTAAAATTACTTAGGTATAATAACCGGCACGTAACTTGGCAAGATTTTAACGTAGTGGGAGAAAGTTTGCGCACGCGAGGTAAAACTAACGCAAGTGTGAGAAGGAGTGAGCGGGACATGTGCAAGGTGCGAGAGGCACGGGGCGAGTGGCGAGCCAATCGCGCGGTCGAATCTATGTTATTTTGCCCCGCTTGATACCCGATCAGTAGCACTACCATGAGTTGCTATCGAAATCTTACGTTAGTTTACTTCTGTCGATAACGAACCTTTCACCCTTCAATGTGCTAGTGAATGATTTTACTACTAACGTTACGGTATTTCTCGAGAGCATCTGTCAAATTTGTAACTCATGGTACCGATTTTGTATAGAAATGTCAAGTTAATCGTCAGTCGCTAATGGTCGCTAGCGATAATATTCGATAGGTTTTTCACTTGTGCAACTAATGTTACCGGTTTTAGTTCTTAGAGTGGCCGCTAGAGGCGTTGTACAATTTTTCATACAAATATTTTACGTTCTCGCTCATCTCTCGCTAGCGATTTCGGTCGTCATAAACTCATGGTAGTGCTACAGATCGAAAAAAACGACTTCTCGTGCCATTCTTGCCAAGTTACGTGCCGGGATTTATATACTTATACTGCAGACGGGTTAGACAAAAAACGGGCCTAAGCTTGCATTAATAATAATTCTACGAAGCTAATTCTTTTCATACCTTTAGGGTGGTCCAGTGGGAGTGTAAAACAAGAATCTCCACCATTCTTAAGGTGAGCTAAGCCAGTTATCGTGATATTAAGGCGTAACAAATATTCGCTTATAACTTCGTTATTTTTGACCTTACGACAAAAATGATAAGGACTTATATTGTTCTTTATGCAATTCTCTACAAAATATTTCTTGCACATTTTTACGTACAATCAATATTTTTTGAGATAAATGAAAGAAAAGGGGTAAATTCGCTACCTAGACTTAATGTAAGCTTAAATGCTAACCCGTCTAGACATTAGTTTAAGAACATAGTTATTAACATCGACATTTGGGTGGAATGTCGATGGTTAATTAAGGTTAAATAAAATTATTTTTTGCATGTTTTGTTAAAAAGTTTTATTTTATATTATTTTGTGGCTATAATCTACTACTACACAACTCGGCATTAAAATCTGTGAGTGAACAATAAATCACCCCTATTTTCCCACCCTTAGGGTAGGATTTTTTTTTCTAAATTTATATAGGACCATCTTCGGGGAACCATACGTTTAATTAACCAATTTACTTAGAACACTAAAAAGATTGTTTACAAAAAATAGAGAGAAGTTTAGAAAAACGGACTATTAAGAAATATTCCTCGCGTAATATATCTCACGTATCTAGTCAAAGGGGCCCTAGTCAAAGAAATATTTTAAAAACGATAATAAAGTCGCTAAATCACGTGATACGTACATCCCATACATTTTATTCTTTCTAACTTCGTTAAAATGGTAAAATTTGGCACATTTCTTGGTAATGTAGGCAGATTGCCATGTTAAGGGTGCACAGTTTGATATTTCATGCCTACAAACGACAATCATTAACATTTATTAATATATTATTAAAAAAAACTTTATTCGAAAAACACTGTTGCAGTCTTAAAGGAATAACAATTCTAATGGCGGTTGTACACTGTCGTTCTAGACATAAATTATGTCTTAAGTGAAGTCATGGAAGAAAGACTTGGCCATGATTGTTCGATAGCATGCAAACAGCAATCAAGGAATTTTGACTCAGTGGAGGTTCGAGACAAATATAGAACACACAATGAGTGATCTTAGCCTGCGTGCCAAAGGGTTTCTGAACAAGTCGTACAGATTCACTTCTCTTCATGTAAACTCGACAAATAAAGTGCTTTATCACCATAAGATTGAACATTCTTTGTTTTGTTGTAGAATGATAATAAAGGTCTGATTTCCTTTGAAAATTCAAAGTGACAATTATGTCAATCAGTAAGTAATCAATACCTATTTCAAATCTAAGCCTTAGCGTATTTTGAAATCAGTGAAATTTGTTACTTATCGAAATTGATAAAGCACTTTTCTGGTCGGCCATAGTTACAATCCGTTTCCTTTATTAATTTATTCGTGCGAATGAATCTTACAAAAATCATATTCACACAAAATAATCTATCTAGAAAAATCTTATAAAATAAAACATTACACCTTCTAAAAAAATGACATATATTACCCTACATATAATATAAGTTTACGTTTCAGACAGTGTAAATCCGCCATTATGTAATCTGCATTAAATACCTTCTATAGAAATTGAATAAAATTGGCCTTAATCATTTTTTCGCTTCTTAAAAAAAATATGAAATCAATTAATTGACTTAAAATTTCTAATATATCGTTTATACATTGGAATGGTGTGGTTTTTCTTAAAATATTAATTTTACCCGAACGTTTAATTTTTACCTCAGAATATTTAACAAACTACTAGAGGAGCGATCGTGCATGTATTTGAAGCAACAGTGAAATTACTTTTATTTATTTGAAGTATGTAGTTTTCTTATTAGACGAGTACTTTATTAACACTGTGAACAAGACTCCCGTAATATGAAGTAGTTACCTAAGTATATTTAGTTACCAAGCCATAAAATTCTAAAAAAATATAATAATACGAAGTATATTGTTTTATTTGGAATTTTAACTTTCCGGTGACATTTCATGTATATTGATGAATGAATTGATGTTTCATTTAACAATCAATAAATAATCGTAATCGCTTAGATTAATAACATTGACTAGATAAACAAAAACAAAATGGTACACAAAAGAGGTCGCGTCGTGCACAATTAAATGCACACACGTGAAATTCTGTAAAACTTGTGTGCAAAATTGCACCATTTACGCAAAATTAATTGTAACTTGTGCAATATTGCGCAATTCATATAACATGTTAATTGCAAAATTGTGCAAAATTGCACTACTGGGGCCGCGAGTTTATTATGTCTCCTTTACACTATCGGCGATTACAGAAGATTACGAGCGAGCACGATTGTGTACGTGTAGAGGGCATACTCGACTCGCCGATCGTCGTTTATGATCGCCTGCGACCCGCGGGTACGCATGGGGTACGCATCAAAGGAAATCTTGTACGCTTAACGTTCGACAAACTACTACAGACGATTGTTTGGATGCTTGCACGATGATCGTGCCAATTATAGACGAGCACATGATAAACGATCATCGCCGATAGTGTATTGTGGCCATAATGTGGCGTCCATCTTGTTTGAACATAGCGCACGATAACTATGCAATTTCGCTCCTCTAGTTTGTTCTTTATTCAAAGATATTTTTAACTAACGTTTCTCGACGAAGTGTTATAACTTGCTGGCAGCTCGCTAAATTCACGTCGTCTCTTTACGCACCAGTATATAAGGAAAACTATTAGTGCTATGAGCGCTATAGCTAATATTATGCCTAGAACTATGGCCGCTATCGACGCCGGCGTGAAGTAATCTGAAATAGAAATATTCTGTTACCCATTATTCCTATGTGTTCTAGAAAGACATAGAAAGACATACAATATATTCAATAATTAATTTTTCCGGATTGATAGTACATTCGTACACATTGAATGTCTTGGATCTTTTTTCCCATCATAAGAGGTAGCAGTAGGTTGGAGGTTCACTTGATGGTTGGTGGGTATCATAGAACACTTATGGACGAAACACACGATCAGTACATCGCGTCAAATGGATTGACGTGAAGCCAAAATTTGATCGTGAATGTTAAAATCCGTTGGTTTGATGTCAAACACTAGATTTCCAATCGCGTCAACTGATCGCGAGTGTAGAAACACTACGCCGTGGCATCGTCAACGTCACTCGACCCGGTCAAACGCATAAAAGACTGAAAATTGGAATGACTGAATGGGTATCTGAACCCATTCAGGGTACAATGTTTGGCGTCGCTCCATTTGATTTGCTCGTAAGTCGTTGGGAGTCACGTCAAATGACTGTGACTGATATTTCGTCCTTTAGAATGAATAGGTCGAGCTTTATGTGTGCGTGAAGTCATATTTATTTGGCTGTTTATTAGTGGATACCTACCATCAGGTACCACACAGTACACAGAATAGATATATACAAGGACACACACACACACACACACACACACACACACACACACAAACACACACACGCAGGATAGTACACAGGGATAGGGAAATTAAAATGCGCTGTAAATTTTGTAAGCCGATGAAATACGAGTTAGGTATTTTCCAAAAACATATATTCTAACATATATACTTACTTGATATGTCTATGACATAACTGTTCGCGTTCCCGAACGCGTCCACAGCGGTTACCATGACCCGCGGGGAGCAACAGGTTGCTCTGTACGTGGCCATAACTTCCTCCTTGGAGCCGGAGATGAAATTATTCTCATAGAACAGTCCTACCGGTGACGACGAAATACGTAGAAGACCTGAAACGACAAGTTGATTTTTTTAAATTATTCCAATGCCTCTTTTTAGTGCATTTACATTTACGAGTGATTTAAGGGATCCATTTACAGAGGAGATCGAGGCTTGACAAGCGACATTAATGGCAGCCTAACACGATCAAGTCTCTGGCACGATAATTATGTTTGGCTTGATCCAATCTATCGTCCGTTCATAATTCATATACACCATATCACCTAGCTTTCTCTTAGCGTTCTCTCTTCGTTTCCGAAGTACGCAACGAAGCGTTTGCGTCTTGGCTACGGGCCCAGATCCGCAGGCCCGGTTTTTTTAACATAACATGATTTGAAAACCTAATAGTAGGGGCGTGGCCTAGAATTTTTATCGATCTAAAACACTCATATAACGTCTTCCTCGTCGGAGCTCATTATTTATTTAAATTTTAAGATTTATTAGAAAACTTTATTAAACATTGATGAATGTCGCATTGGACGAAAAATTTGTAATCTAACATTTTGATTATGAACCGCTATTGGATCTACAACCAGGCTCTTGATAAAAGTGGCGCTAAAAGTGACATAGTAGAATATCACCGCACTCACAGCTTTTAGTGTTATTTCAAATTAGTTGCACAAAGTTGTCCTTAAGGTGAACACGTGTTACGACTTGCACCATTATTACTAAAAGTTAAGGTTCAAATCAGTCGTGCAACATTTACATTAAGTATTCATCTATTTATCAGAAATTAACGAGAGAAATGGATGGCGTGTATAAAAAAAATACAGTGGACACATTTTCGCAGTGATTTTGTTTGATTATCAAAGGTAATATATTACCTCCCAAAGCGTCTCTGGCAACGACCGTGGTTGACCATGTGTGCTGAGCGCAGTCGGCTCCAAGTTTGCCGATGCATGTCCCTTGGAAACTGTGTCGCATCTCTGGAGACCAGACGTCGTACAGGGAGCTGCCCGCGCTCACCACGTAAACATATGTCGATATGGACACTTCCTCTAGACCTGGTGAATGTAATCAATATGTAGGTTATGAATAGTTTAAATCATTTATTTGAACTACTAATAAACTTCTTATACAAACTAAAAATAAGCTTATTTAAATTAAAATCTAATCCTAAGTTATCCGTGATGAAGATAGGCTACTTTTCGCCGCGGGAAAATGCTTCATTCCTACGGGAAATGTAAAATAAAAGTAAATACTACCGGCTTGGAACGGGATACACTTGATAGCGCCATCTATCGGATTCGGATAGAACTGCTTGGTGATATTTTTAGCGGTATCTTGATAACGCAATCGATAATGTTATACTTTTCAACGCGGACGAAGTCGCGATCACCAGCTAGTAATATCTTGATAACCGTAATATCTAGACACATTATATAATACTAGCTGGTGCCCGCGACTTCGTACGCGATGATAAATTAAAAATATAAAAGCAATTACAACGCTTGACAACTTGTTGCTATAACACATTTTCCAGGCGTTAGTTACAGTTTTATATTTTAGATAATCCCTCGGGAACATTAATTTTTTTCTTGGATGAAAGGTATCCCATGTCCTTTCTGGTGTCCCAGACTACGTGTATTCAAAATTTCATGGTGATCGGTTCAGTAGTTTTGGCGTGAAAGCGAGACAGACAGACAGACAAGAGTTACTTTCGCATTTATAATATTAGTAAGGATAAAGTATCGGTCCCTTTGGTAGGGTCCCAAGCATGCTGGCTGCATTACCTCGTTGTATGGCAATACTGATCTGTTGACCGAGGTAATAGCTAGCTTTAGAATTTATCGCCATTGGTATTGTATATTTATACATTGTAAGAATATGTAATTGCTCCAGTACTATTGGACTGTACCATTAAGCATATCAGTGATACAAATTTGTATAGCCAGTACCTTTAGAAAGAAGCTGTAGTTAAAATATCCACACTTTATTTGCTGTACAACAAATGATAGGCGCGCGTTATATTCGTACAGAAATATATATATATATAAGTAATATTATAAAAAATCGTTTTTCTTCATTAATTTCTATGGATTGAAAATAATAAAATTGTTATATATAGCTTTTGCCAGCAACTGAAAACTTTGGTTAAAAAATTATAATAATGTCGAGTTTTGCACACCGAAAATTTGTCGGTTGGTCATGAAGGTCTGTATGACCTAATGTCTGTCTGAAAACTAAATGTCATCTCTTATAAATAGTTATCCAATTACCCATCGGAAATTATTATTATTAAAGCAAATATCTACTACCTCTTGCGGTGAAAGTGATAAGGTCTCTTGCGCCAGGCTGGGCGGACGTAGTTATCCCAATGCTCACTATGATGTTGGCCGTTTGTCCAGCGTTTATCACTTGTCTGAAACACGGAGCAAAACATGCAGCTACACCGCGATAAAATTTTAAATTCGAAATGTCATGCTGATTTGAGGCCGCTATTTTGTCCGGGAGATAGCGACACTGTTGGTTGCTAAATTTGCGCAAGCCTGGATAATATAGCCTATCAAAAAAATGAACTCCTGCCATCTCAATCGCGGGACAACAATTGGCTGTGATATGTCAATTGTGTTAAAAAAAAATTAATGAATGTAAAAAATGCGCAAAGCTGAAACTTTACATATTGTTTATTTGCAGTCTATTAAGGAAAAAATGGCAGGAGTTTGTTGTTCGACAATAGAGGTGGCAGGAAGTGTTTTTTTTTTCTATAATGGACTGCCAATAAACAATATTTAAAGTTTCAGCTTTGCACACTTTTGACATTCACTCATTTTTGCTAATAAGGGTTGTCCCGCTGGTGCGCCGGCAGGAATCGATTTTATGTTTAACAAGGGCTAATATGACACAAAAACCATATAATAAATGTGGCGTAAATGTGTCAAAAATCAGTGTCGCTGGCTCTCGTACTATTATGTCTCTATGAGGAATTCCCTCTGAGCACTGAAATGATTCAATTTGAAAAGCCCCCAAAACAACATATTATGATGTGATAATATCATTATAAAGTATTTATCATGTGGTGGGATGTCACCACACGAGAGAAACCATAAAAATTGCAATAATTTACTCACCGACTAGTACTTATCCCTCTGAGGAACCTCAATTCTCCAGTCGCAGTAAAAGTGAAAGAGATGGCTTGTTCTCTAAAATTTGTTACCTCATAATGTAGCTGAAAGTTTTAAATGTTTCATTTACTATATAATGTCATTAAGTCGTACAAAATATATAAGAATAACTCTTGGTTTTTACGCCATTTCTAAACACTAGCCGGTGCCTGCCACTTCATCCGCGTACAAAGTGTTGGAATATCCAACACAAAAAATAATTTTTCATTTCGAACCCAGTAGCTAATGAGATTAAGCGCCTCTTTCACCAACGTCAATTAAAGTGTTGATTAATTACTTTTAGAAATCATTTTCTGATTTATTGAATTATGCACTCTGATTAGTGCATCCATCGATAGCCGATTTCTTATTATTATTTTCTATTCAATGTTTGGGACGTTTACCGTACAAACAAACGTATATGAGCTCCATTTTCCCCGGTTACTGGTGACTTTAAATGACAGTTTGGTCTACTTGACGTTTGTGAAAGAGGCGCTAAGTTCAACCAAACAAACACTTCAGTTTTATATTATAAGTTTAAAGATTGGGTAAGATCCCTCAATCCCCTCAAATAGCTGATGCACAAGAATCTTGTCACATTAACAACACTGGTTTAAGAAAGAGGCCACTTTCCAACTCGAGCGGCTTACCAATTCCATACTACGTAATTCCATGATTGCTCATTTGTTATTGGTCGTAGTAACATATGAAAAAACATGACTTTTCTAAGACATAATATGAAGGTTTGCATCGAAATAAAAAACTGAAATTTATTTTGTATGTGCAGAATTTGTCACATTTTCGCTGTTTGAATTCTCGTAATTACTGGCTAAAATAGAATAATGTTTTTCGATGAAAACATCCTAGCTATAATGTACATTAAAAATTGGGATGTCAATAGTTACCATCTATAAAGGTTTTTCTAAAATATTGGAATTGCTGACGTATGTTTCGCTAGTTGAATAAGTGCGCGAATGTGTTGCTTCGTATTGCTCGTTGAGACAACAATATCTCCCAAATACCTATTACTGAGTTTCCAGCGCCACCTTAAGTGTTGTGTTGTTTCAAAATTGTTTGTGAAATTTCCCTATCGAGCAATGTCAATATTTTGCATCGAAATGCAAATCGCATTTCATGTTTTGAGTATTGTTTACCTGCATATTATCACCGGGAGATCCATACAGTCTGCTACTCAGTCCGATTTGAACAGCAGTAGAAACAACTCCTCTTTGATTTGAGACCTGAAATTATAAGTGTTAGAAAATCAAAACAGTACATTATCTACTGCCCAGGCTAAAATAGTATTGAAGTACGAATATTGTCTAAGTGAACTTAAAAAAAGGCTATGGCCTTAGCCTAGAACCTTTTAAAACAAACCCGGAGATTTGTATGATATGTCTCTGACTTTTGCTAGGCAAAAAACCCATTTCTTCCGATAAAGTACTTATTTTTACAATATACAAGCTGTTCCATGCGACTTTGTGCGCGCCTAGTTTTCGATCTTTATTGCTCACTAGCCGTTGCACGCGACTTCGTCCGCGTAGCTTTGTAAAATACGTGTTACTCGCTGATATAGCTTCCCAACAGTGAAAGAATTTTTCAAATCGGTCCAGTAGTTTTGGAACCTATTCATCAATTCAATCAAACAGCCAAACAAACAAATCTTTCCTCTTTATAATATTAGTAAGTATAGATGTGTTTTTGTAAGGCGTAGATTTTTTATTAACATTTCATTAGCGGTCCTGATCGTAATAGCATTAAAATACCACGTTTAACTAAAATTTGGTACTAATCAATATAGATATTTTGAATATTGATTATATGCAGTAATCAAAATCAAACCTATTATTACCGTTGTCATAGATCTCTCGTTGAAAGTGTTATTATTGATCAGCCTGTTATACATCATGGAGTTCATTTCCTCGGCTTGTTCCAAATCGTTGGCCCTGTCGGGAAAGATGACGGCCGATCTCCCCATCCGCACTTCCGTCGGTTGTCTCAAAGGTCCAGAGATGCGAACGAAAGGTTCACCTGCAATGAAGCGTTGTACGAGAAACTGTGATCGAAGCTTGTAATAGGTTAGCTAGAGATTCATTTTGTTAGTTGGTGGGAAGTCCGCTGCGTTTTGGTTATCCATCCATACTGTATATTGTGTCTCTTGAACTTTTTTTTTTGGGTAGGTAAACTGCCTCATTGCTAAAGCGCTTACGGGGTAGCGGCAACAGCATCCTGAGATCACTGCAGGAGGATAGTCCTAGGACTTATATAAATAAGGAAGAAAAAGAAAAATATGGGCAATAGTTTCTCAATCAATCAATTTCTCCGCTAATTTCTTATAAATCACCCGACGAATTTTGATATACGGTTTTCACTATGTTGCATCCGCACGAAGTCACTAGCGGGTTGCTAGTGATTTTCTATTAACTTTTTGATTTTTACCAATACTGAAGAGTCTTGACTATATTAACCGGTTTAAAATGTTGATTGTAACAACATATTGTGCCCTGGTAATCCTGGTATATACCCTGGAATTTAAGAGACAAATTAATACATACCTCTGAGGTCTCTTCCGACGATTTTTGCGTAGACCCTAGACGTCTTAACCTTTGGCAATGGTATGCTGGTATCTAATTCTGGACCAGGTCTATCTATTGATTCGTCGTGGTCTTCCCCTGCAATCGGTTGGTAGCTGGAATAATGGAGAACATTTTTATATTATTTGGGCGCGCGCTTATAGGTAAAATTGCTTTTAATTTTTTTTTTCAAATTCGATAATGTTAGTTGTAATATTTTTGGATGCCGTAGATCATTTTCTTGATCCATCTTGAAATACCGTCCTATATTCATTATACTGTGGCATTAAAATACGACACGTGGTGTTATTTCAAGGTATTTTGTAAGGATGTGGTTACTGCTGCCATAAGACAAAAGACGACATGATGGGATATTGTAAATATGTATATATCGCAAGTTGCAATAAACGTACTACCAATAAAAGTTAAATCTACAAGGAAAGTTCAGATTACCTGAATGGTAGTTTCGACAGTTCTGCACCATATTCGTCTATTAAAAGTGATTCTCTAACGCTCCCCACCGGACCATCAACACGAAGATTTAGCATATCTGTAACAAAATGGCGATTGTATATTACATATAATTTGATAACAGCTAAAGTGTATCAGCGTACCACGCCTTTATGGTAAAGTGTCATTTCTGGGTACAGGTATTATATCTCCTCATTGTGGAACGTCTATAGTCCAAGTGCATTATCTCCGTAGGCGTTTAAATATCTTCGATGGCAACTTCTTAGCTTTACAAAAAGCTTTAAGCACATTATGCCCAAGCTGTGTGTTCCACATTAGAACATTCCTAGATGCATTATACTGCGTATAATATTATGATGAGTTCACTCGTAGATCACATAATGTTTTGTGTATTAGATAAATTAGTTCTCTGAACTAGCAATCACCTCTTGATAACCTCTCATTCTCGAAGACGCCTTCCTTGTTTGTAATACAAAAGTGTTGTGTTTTATAAGAGATTTATTATTTTTTAAAATTATATAAAGGTTGAGAACATGCTGAAGGTTCGAGCCAATGAAAGTTCAAGTTCGCGAATTTGATGGTATCATGGCGTAGTTACTGTTGTAGGATGGAATAGTTTATGACTGCGGAAATTGAACTCTGATACACTTCGCTTTCTTCTTTCTTTCATCGTACGGCAGGTTACCATCCTCATCTTGTCAAAATTCCTCTTTTTCGGACCAAACGTTTTAAAAACTCTTTCACAATACGCACTGCCAAGGATTGGAACTCCCTACTACCAGCGTCTGTGTTTCCGAGCTGATATAACCCAAAGTTTTTATAATTTAGTTTTTTATGAAGTCTTTATTCTGTCTTTAATTAAACATCAATCAATCAATACTAAGTAATAATAAATCTGTAAGTGTAGGTATTGTATTGTATGTATGTTCTTCCATAACTGGCTTTTGGTTGAGTTTACTTTTGGCCAGCATCTAGTCGTGCAGCAAAGACGAAGCCGGACGATGTGACCAGCTCACACAGAAGTTATCAATTGACTCGTACTTTAAAGATTTTGGGTTATATAAGCTCGGAAACTCGGGAGGGAGTTCGTGTGTGACCGGCCTTAGCCTAGATGGTACACTATCAAAACAATACGCCGATAACTTCCTAATCAGTGAACGAATGGAACTCGCGACGGCTGTACGCCTTATTAATTATTAACCGTTGTGATTCATGTTTAATGTTTACTTAAAAGTGTAGATTTAATTTATGGTATAATTAAATTATATCGAATACCTTATTTTTTTTTTAGTGACATAATCGATAATGCGGTTCTAAAATTTTTTTTTAAAAAAATCACGGCCTGTTCTAAAAACGATTGATATTTGGAATTTACATTGCGGTAATTTATAATTAGGAAAACAGGAATTCGGAATG
Organism: Synanthedon vespiformis; assembly: GCA_918317495.1. Lineage (NCBI taxonomy): Eukaryota > Metazoa > Arthropoda > Insecta > Lepidoptera > Sesiidae > Synanthedon > Synanthedon vespiformis. The sequence goes on along the minus strand of OU906975.1, from coordinate 791,533 downwards.
TGATACATACATAAAATATGTGTTTGAGACGTGTTTAAAAAAAAGTCATTTTTTTGTCACAATTTACAAAATTCGAGTCCCCGGGGCTTCTGATGGATATTTTTTTCAAATTTTCTCGTCATGAAAATCGTTTTCGGACATCAAAATGCAAGTGTATGCAAAATTTCGTGACGTTTAGTTGAGGCGTGAAAAGTATACCTTTTCCTCTTACCTCTTAAGTGGCTGCTTAACTCATTTTTAATATTTGACTATGTACAGTCGGCCGCATAAGTCGATTAACACATTCAAAAGTGCAAAACAACGTAACACTCAACGCGCCATAAGTCGTTGTCACGACTACAGAATAAAATAAACTTCACGTACAAACGATCGTAAAAAGCTTCAGTGAGTAAGTTGAGTGTTCAGTTGTTTTGCAATTTTCGACCGACGAGGAGGTACTCAATTCGACGCGTGTATGATGATGATTTTAATGTATGATCATGCATAACTTTTGAGACCTTTTGAAAGGGTGCACCCCCGAGGGAGTCCCATTTTAATTTGGAAAAAATTCCAACCCTAAGGGTAGGAAAACAGGGGATGATTGATTGTTCACTCACCGATTGTAGCGTATAACCACGCATAACTTTTTACAGAGTAGTCCGATTTTGATAATTATTTTTTTTTAAATTGATATAGGTACCTCGAAGTTGGTCTCGTATAATCGTATAAATTTTGAAAAAAAAAAAAAATTCCTTCCCTGAGGGTGGGAAAATGGGGATGGGAAATAAAAAAAATAAGCATGTAGTAAATATTAGATTAAAGCCACAAAAAGACATAAAATAAAACTTTTTAACAAAAAATAAAACCGCCGAAAAAACTGAAAAGCATAAAATAATCTTATTATCATTTTACCTAAGTAATTTTGAGTCGGCGCCAAACAAGCAAAAATTGCGTAAAGAGTGATGCGCGGCGGCGACTCAAAATTACTTAGGTATTTGTTATGAATGTGTTAATCGACTTACGCGGCCGACTGTACATAATGACGTTCTCCACATAAAAAAAATATATCGATAACTTTGTAATATTAATATGTCGAAATTTATTAACAAAATAATTTTTATGGTGTGCCACTTTTACTTATCGACTGATAAAAGAGAATGAAAACAAATATAATTAATAAGAGATTAATTTCTATGTATATATATATACTATCAACTGTTCGCGACTCTGTCCGGGTCATGGATATAGTCTATAGTCTATAGGCGCAATAAACATTGATATTTAGATAGATTTTCTCACTGCACTTACCTCTACGGGAATGAATATTTCCTTTTCCAGTAGGTAACTTTACCACGAGTTTACAATGATCGCACTCGCTAGCGAGAGCGTAAAACATTTATATGAAAAAGTATATTTTTTTAAATGTCAAATTATAAAATATAAAATGAAAGAAATTTTTGTTTTTCACTAGAAAGATTTACCTTTATATTTTAAACTAGCTGTTGCCCGCGAAAAGTATAAAAATCCATATACCGTGGAATATCACCAAGCAGTTGTCATGTTAGTCGTTTCACCCATCGAAATAATTATATCTCTGCGAGGTTTCACCTGATTTGGATAGATGGTGCTATCTCCCGGGCGAAGCAGCTAGTATTTACTTTCATTTTAGATTTCCCGTAGGAATGAAGCATTTTCCCGCGGTAAAAAGTAGCCTATGTTCATCACGGATAATGTCGGCTTGTAATGGTAAAAGAATTTTTCAAATCGGTCCACTAGTTTCGGAGCCTATTCTATACAAACAAACAAACAGTCAAATTTTTCCTCTTTATAATGTTAGTATAGACAAACAAAATATAATACAATCTTTTCTCTCTATATTTTGGTATATAGAATATAGATAATTAAGTGTGGAAATAATATTTGGTGGTGCTGCAAGTGCAAGTGCCACAACTTGCATAGTGTATGTGAATTTGGAATCAATTATCCAAAAATGGCAGAAATTCGGCGGCGGTGTAAACTCAGGTTATTATTTTATTTATTTATAATAATAGTTTATTGTTTGCATGTATTTTTTGTTGTTTTTGTAGTTATTGACTTTAAATTAATTTTGCCAATGGCTCTCTTATCTATTTGGTATACGAATGTCTTCTCTTTATCTATTTGGTATACGAATATTGGACCAATGGGCGGTTTTCAATGCTTCTGACAGAAGTAAAAATGTATGAAAATGTATGCCGTGGCTAATGGAAAACCGCCAAATGTGTGTTGCTAGTGATGACGCCAAATAAATTATAAGCAAATTATTGTCTATTGTCTCGCTTCGCTCTATTAGATATAGCCAGCGTGCATGTCAAATGCGGCAACAAATAGTACGCCGAAGTCTGCGTACCCGAGCTTAGTCACACTGCAAGCTGTCTGTGACGTGTTCGTGCCGAATGTTTTATTAAATTTTGGGCATAATAAAATGTCAGTTTGCGTAGTGAAACTGTGGCATTTTTTTTTATAATGAATATATGAATAATGCATTAATGAAACTGTGTAAAACGTGATGAAAAGTGACGATGATTGTAGTGACACGCTACAATAATGAGTTTTAGTAGAGACGGTATCTAGTCGAGCGCAGCGAGACCAATCATTAATCTAAGTATGTACTTTATGATGTTTTTATGTTTTTTTTTGGTTGATTAATAATGTCAATGTTAACCTGTCAAGTAGTTTGGTTTTTTTTCGGTTCGTTCATCTTTTACAACAAATGAAGATTCGTTTGCATTGATTTTTTTTTTCATTTTATACGCAAACTCTCAATGGTGTTTGTTGCATGAATCTTGTAAAAAAAATACAGACTGAATTACAATACAGATATAATTGCCTATATACCTTTAATTTAACATGATATATAGGTACAATTATGTGCATGCTTTTACCATAGTATATAATATGAATAATTCATAAGATATTATAGATTTTTTTTGAAAAGCTTTACAAATTATACACCTTATAAAATTAGTTTTATTACAAGTTATAAAAATGTCAAAATGTTCACACATAAAACGTGTTATATAAAATGTTTTATAGCATATTATTTTGATACTTTGTCTGGACTCACCTTTTATATATAATTATTATGTATTGATTGAAATTAATAATAATAATAATGTATACATATACACTTACCACCGGAAAGACTTGTATCCAAATGTACCAGTCCCCTCGCCGACACTTGTAGTCTGTAGTGACATGTGTCACATCTGACGCTCAAATGCCACTGTCCCACTGTGGCCGCCATTTCAGAGTTACTTGACATTGGCAGAACCGATAACCTGTCGAATCGATAAATACTGTTTATAAGAAAAATTATAGACTTGACTTGACTTGACTTGACTTGACTGACTAGTCTCGGGATCTGCTATTTTTGATTTTTAATTTCAATTAAGGCTTTTACAAATTGCTATTTTTACTAATGACACTGGCAAAATCATCAGAGAAGATCTGATGGAGCCAAGACATTAAAATAGAAGAAGAAGATAAATACTGTTTACAATATGTTCTAATTTCTTTTTCTTCTCCTTCTTTTAAATGGCAATGCCAATTTTAAAATGGCCATTATCTGCCAGTGTCAAGTTAAAATAGCAATTTGTAATAGCCATTTTTTTTTTAAAAAAAAGAGGCAAAATTGAAATCAAAATCAAAAGTAGCAGACTCAAGTCTAGTCTCTAGTCAGTCAAGTCAAGTCAGTCAAGTCTATAATTTTCTCTTGTTAGTATTCCAAAAGTCCGTCAAGTCCAAAGCAGTCAGGTCAAGTCCTTCCAATTTCTTTGCAAGATCGGACGTTTCAAGTAGTTTTTGTATATTTTTGTGCGGCTCGACGCTAGCGGCTCTTCGGTCGTTCCTGTCAGATCACGTTTCAATCATTGTTTTGTCATTACAACCATCAGTCAGTCAATCAATCTATTGGCAGGTTAAGGTGTTTACCGTATCGCCCATAACGAAGGGGTTCCTTGTTGAATTCCAATTTTGAACTTTGGATTCCACTCTTTGTGTGCAGGGTTTCGCCCCCTGTCCGTTGTTTGTAAGTTTAATCCATTACACAAGTCTATTGCTTATTTTAGATACTAAACGTCATTAATTATTTTTTTATTTGTTGTTATTATTTACTAACTTAACGAATTATTATGTTTTGTTATATATTTGCTATAGCACGCGACTTCGCCCGCGTAGTTTTACAAAATATAGCCAATGGGAATCATTCCAATAGTTTTTGGGTTCATACATTACGAACAAAAAATACAAATATACAATATCTTTATAACATTAGTATAGAGAACCATCACAACTTAGAGCCTCATAAAATTTTGACTTTGACATACTTAGCGTGAAAGTCATAGAAGCAGTAATTTGAACTTACACGTCCGCGTCGAACTTGGATCCAGGAAACACTAAGTAGACGTCCCTGGGATCGATGTGGTCAGTTCTCGACGCTTGCGAGAACGCTTGCACCGACGACACGTTGTACAAGTCAATCTGTGGAGCTGATTGAGACGATATTTTGTAGATGGACAGGGGCCGTCCATTAATCACGTGATGTTTTTTTAGCACTTTTTAAAAGGTTTACAACTAACCCCCCCCCCCCCCCCCCCTTCCCCATCCAAAATCACGTGTATTTTTAGTACATACAAAGAATTTCAAAATTTTTAGAATCTACCGATCGATCGTCGCGTGAGGATGCGTGAAGGACGAACATTGTGCATCTCTAGACTATTGTTGCTCGGATTAGGTTGCTTGTGACATGAATTTACATGTTCCTTAATCGCGCGTTTGACGAATAAATAAATACACGTGATATCTTACTACACCCTCCCGCCCCTCTTGTGATATTTCGTGATTTTTGTCGAACCCCTAACCCCCTTTCGGAGCCTCACGTGATTAATGGACGGCCCCACAAATGTAAATGTAGGTAAATGTAAATGTACTACATTTACATTTGTCCATCTACAGTCAGGCAGGGCTGACGCACGAGCCTAGGCCATTTTAAAACAAACGAGGCTGGATTCGTACCCGCTAAAACCCAACGCGTATCTATGAAAAATATCATGATAACCGGCGTGAAAGCGTAACAAACCAACTCACATTCGCATTTATAATATTAGTTAATAGTTATTATGATAAATAATTTGGGATTATCCTGTAATTTCGGAATTATCTCCCGTACATTTTACAACTTACCATCGTTGGGTGGATATAAGACCGCGTGCTCCACAGCCCCCTCGATGTATATTCTCAAGGCTGTCACTCCGTTTTCCACTGGGAACCCTAACGATGTTGCTTCTCCAGCGCCTCGTCTCACCAGTAAAGTCTGGAAGATTAAGACAATCGGTGAATGTCAAAGGCTGCTATAGTCGCCTGTGGGTATTGTCAATAAAGATTATTGCCCATACCCAGGCGAATGGGCTCTGGTCAAGAGCAAAGTCATTTTGTTTACATAGTATCGAACAAAGTCCGCTCATCTGATCTCTTGATAGGGTAAAGGTTATTGGATTAGAAGGGTATAATGGGCTCTGGGCAAGATTAAACTCGTCGTTATAACAATAGTAAAGTCACTTCCCGCCGTTTTTCCCTCTCTATGTATTACGCTTAGATCTTTTAAACTTACGGATTTTAATGCGTTAAACGAGGAAGGTTTTACTTATAATTTGTAGAAAAAATTGCACCCGAACAAAGCCGGGAGCGGTTCGCAAGTATTGTATAAAAAATTTAAAAAAAAAAGTAGAAACTCACGTCAAATGGTTCTTGTTCTGGTATGCTGTAGATTTTTGCTCTGCGCGATTGTGCTCTAGGTTGGAAATCTGAATCCGTATTCGTTTTGCCGTCCAGGTCCTGAAAGAATAATTGTATCTTGTATGTCATATTTTTCATTAATTTATAATTTGCAGAAAAAAATGAATCCTTGCAAAAATTTAGTGGTGCGAGTGAGTACAACACTAGAATCGGGCTTAACGAATTCTGGAACCAATACCATAATGTCAGCATAATGCCAGGTTGTAAAAAACTGCGCTAATCTTTCGAAATAATATTACCATGACTTGCAGAGAGTAAGGAAGCACATCGCCCTCTGTATGTTTCGACACGTTCCTCAGTTCCCTCAGGAGCAATTCCGATTTTGTCGAAGGGAATTCTGGATCTGTCCATATTGTGTATACCTGTGGAAGCCAATATGGAATTAAGATGAGTCTTAAGACTCATAGGTCATAGGTGCTGTGTATTCTGTAATGTCATGTCATGTGTATCGGGTATTTTTACCTTCAATCTCTTCTCGACAAGAGCCCTCAAAGTTTTGGGCAGTCTCTGAGGATCGCCAGGTCCCTTGTCGGTGATGACGAAGAGAGCGCTGTCGTAAGGCACCAGTTTGGCGGCCGATGCCAACGCTCTCATCGTGCCGTCGCTGGCTGTCTCCCTGTGTACGCCCTGAAGGAAAAATATTAGATTTTTTACAATACAAACTTATTGAAAATTTTAAATTACTGTATCCCATTATGACCCCATCATAGATAGCCTATAGCCTTCCTCGATAAATGGACTATATCTAACACTAGCTGGTGCTCGCGACTTCGTCAGCGTTGAAAAGTATAAAACGCCATCTACCGTGGAATATCACCAAGCAGTTGTCATGTTAGCCGTTCCACCCATCGAAATAGTATATCTCTGCGAGGTTTCACCTGATTTGGATAGATCGCGCTATCTCCCGGGCCAAGCCGCTAGTATTTACTTTTATTTTAGATTTCCCGTAGGAATGAAGCATTTTCCCGCGGTAAAAAGTATCCTATATTCATCACAGATTTTTCACCTTTAGAAAGGTGAAAAAAATTTTCAAATTGGTCCAGTAGTTTCGGAGCCTATTCTATACAAACAAACAAACAATCAAATCTATCCTCTTTATAATATTAGTATAGACAGAAAGAATTTTTCAATTCGAACCAGTAGTTCCTGAGATTAGCGCGTATAGGTGAATGATTATATTAAGGTTTGAAGACGACACTTGTGGGGGAATCGGCGCATGTGTACAATTGCGCACAAAATTGCTAAGGAAAATGACATTTTTTTTCTTATTTCGTAATTTTTCACCTCACTAACTTAACATTACAGGCAGTGTTGATATTCCTTCCATTAAATCATCGTGCGATGTCGAAGAACGTTTTTTTTTTGGCATTTATTCACCATACAGATTGTTTTATCGTATTAGTAAATACGTCATTTACTAATACGATAAAACAATCTGTACGCAACAGTACCCAAGAGACTCGAGACACGCGAACGAAGTGCGGGAGGTGTGTAGCGTCTGAGTCTACCAAACCAATAACGTATCGCGAAGTGCGGCAGCAGAAGAGCGACTGAGTCTACCAAACCAATAACGTGTCGCGAAGTGCGGCAGGGGAAGAGCGTCTGAGTCTACCAATAACGTGTCGGCACACGTTATTGGTAGACTCAGCCGCTCACGCTCCTCTGCCCCCTCAAACACCTAAAAATAGAATTCTGCGCACATTTGCCGAGAAGTCTTTATTCGCTACACGAACTATACAACCAAACAAATTCTTCATTTGGATTCGCCATGTCTGTTTCTCCCGGTTATTCCGCCGCTAATTACGCTACGGTAGCCACCTATCTATCGGTCTATCACCGAGTGGATTGTCCGTCTGTCTGTCTATCTCAACATTAAAAAAAAATCAGCGTGTACACAGGCGTGGATCTTTTAAAACATTTCGCATTGACAAAGTACGACAATGTATGACATCACAGCTAATTATAAAACCTATTAAACCGTGAAATGTTGATGATCGGAACAAAGAGACATGTGATAATGAATGTGTTTACGTACATAAAATGCAAGGAGACTTGTTCGTTTTAATATTTGCTATAGTTATTATTGGACCATAACATAATGTCTTTCAACTAACTCGTTTTAAGGTAAGACTGGACGATGAAAGGTTATAGGAAAAAAATCAAGTATACTTACTTGAATTAATCAATAAATCAGTACTAATAATAAATTTGTAAGTGTAGTTATTGTATGTATATATGTATGTATGTAAATTTCCCTAGAATCCATACTTCCATACTAATATTATAAATGCGAAAGTAACTCTGTCTGTCTGTCTGTCTGTCTCGCTTTCACGCCAAAACTACTGAACCGGTTTAAATGAAACTTGGTATACAAGTAGTCTAGAGCCTGGGAAAGGACATAGGGTACTTTTCATCCAGAAAAAAGTAGGTACTGTTCCCGAGGGATCAAGAATAATAACATAAAAAAAACTAACGCCTGGCGATAGCGTTATAGCAACAATACATGAAGCGTTTATATTGCTTTCGCTGAGGAAAGGGGTCATCTAAAAATATTATCACATAATTACACCGTATTATACGCGGACGAAGTCGCGGGCACCAGCTAGTAAAATAAATAAATAAATACCAGAGCACTTACTTGATATTTGAGGAGCAGCTTGGAAAGTGCTTCGGCCACAGCCTTCTCTCCACTTCCGAGGCCAGAACTCTGAAGGTTGTGTCTAGATCTCCAGTTCACACCTGGTGAAAGAGACGGGTTTTTTTTCTATAATATTTCTAATGAATTATTACCGTTTTCATGATATAAAACAGCTTTTGTTGTCATCCGCACGCTGTCGCACATCGTCCGCGTCACTTTATAAAATAAAGCGACGTAACATGACAAGCAGTTGTCATGTTTGTCGCTTCGCTTGTTTTTGGATAGATGGCGCTATCTCCCGGGCCAAGCCGCTAGTATTTACTTTTATTTTAGATTTCCCGTAGGAATGAAGCATTTTCCCGCGTTAAAAAGTAGCCTATGTTCATCACGGATAATGTCGGCTTCTAATGGTGAAAGAATTTTTCAAATCGGTCCACTAGTTTCGGAGCCTATTCAATACAAACAAACAATCAAATATTTCTTCTTTATATTATATTAGTATAGACTATCTGGCGCAGGCAACTTGAAAAAGAAAATAGTAGCCTTATCCTGTGTATTGTACGTTTAAATGTTTATCTAAGAAGTTACATGAAAATCAGTCAATTCGTTTAAGAGTTTTGGAGGACATCATACATAGTTACATACAGATAAAATTGTGAAAATGGTAAATTTAGTTTCAGTATCACGTATAGAGCCTAATAATATATACACGATATCTCTGTAAACAAAGTAAATTACTCCATGACCGACCCCTACACATTTATTATTATTATTGATAGCGTATATTGCTCGCTGATAGTTTACTTTTGGATGTTCCAATGGGAACAGTACTTTATAACATAGGATATCGGTACCCCGATATGCCCTGACACCATCGAAATAATATACTATGCGTGTCAAATGAGAATAGGACGAGATTCGCATTTTGCTCCGCATTTCTCACGAACTTCATTACTGATGTGTACGGAGTGCAAAAAAAGCAAGCCAAGAATTAATTATTATTTTTGTAATGTGGTTTATTTATTCAGGTAGTTTATTATAAAATCGTATACATTGACCCATAAAAGAATTACTTATCTCGTGGAGACGCGTTAGCAAACTTAAGGGCTTTGCTACATAGAACCAAAGCCGAAAAGATCGTATAAATAAGATTTAAATCGTACTGTAATTTACACTTATAGTTTAATTACTTAATAGTTATTATATACTAGCTGGTGATCGCGACATCGTCCGCGTTGAACGATGAAAGGTACCCTATGTCCTTTCTGGTGTCCCAGACAACGTGTATGTAAAATTTAATGGTGATCGGTTCAGTAGTTTTTGCATGAAAGCGTAATAAACAAACCAATTCACATTTATAATATTAGATAAAAAATATTTATTGTTATTCGGATTTTTTTGACGACATTACTGACTCGAATCATGTGAAGTTAACAGCAAGCGCGATCCTATTCTCATTTGAAACGCATAGTAACTTCCTGCCACTACTTATTTGTTAATGACTTGGGATCTAATGTCACAATAAATTTAGTGCTTATAAAAGGAAAGTGGTCTATTTTTAAGTTTACCTTTTAATTTGTTTTCCGAAATCGGACTCGGTTTTGTTACCTAACGAAAGCAATTTTATTTAAATTACTTCCTCGTGTCCAGGTGTAGGGCCGTGAAATTTTCGCTAGAGTTTTTTGTGTCCGCGCTAACTTTTTGCCCCCGACTCCGCGGCGTTAACTGGAGCACAACGCTTTTACATAATCCCCAGTCGCTCGGCAAGGTCACGTCGCCGTATACATTTCGGTGGATATCATACCGACTGTCGTGTCGGTCGGACGAACGCTTAGACCATTTTATCCAAATGGAAACACCACGTCAAAGTATTGGATGAGTGGCAAGGGCCTATTAAAGCCTCGCAGGTGTTCCGGGTTCGATTCCCGGTAGGGTCACCTTTGGAAATGAACTTTTCGAAGGGAAGAGATGCGCAGGGCGAAGGAGAAACTCATGGCTCAGAAGTATCCGAGAGTGGATTGGAATTGTCTTTGACGAGCAGCTATTTCCAGTTGACACTTGACAGAGACCGGTTCAGAAAGTTGACGGCTAATTCTCAGGACCAAAAAGGCACACACACACACTCACAGAGAGAGAGAGACAGAGACTTGGCTCTGATCTGTATTTTTAAAGTAGTGGCTAGGTTCTGACAGGGAGCGTAGCCCTCCCCGCGCTAGATAGCCGTGGCGGGGCACCGAAGTCGTGTCGTAACGTCCCCGCGACCCCACATCTACACGCATCTATGGCATTTACGGCATCTACGGCGCATCTACGGCGCATCTATGGCCGCGCTACAATGTCGTTGGCCGGTACGAATCCGGCGTAACCCCGCAGTGTCCCCGCGGCAACTTTCGCAATTCGTTAGGGCTTTTGTTATGGAAATGGCTTTTACAAACATATTGATTCGCACTGGTGCAATTTTTTTTCTGCAAAATATATAAAAAAAATCGTGGTTTAACGCTCTTTCCATCAAAGAAAACATAAAAAGGAGAGCCTTGATAATGCATGGGGCATTAGCATGCATAAATATACAACTTGAAATCAATAAAGTAATTATTACAGAGTCACTATGCGTCTAATAAAGTTAACGTAATTAATTATTTATCTATGTAATACATTTAAACATGTACAGTACATACATCGGTGTAATTTGTTTTACAAATAAAAAAAAATAAAAAAACACTTGCCAAGCATCACAAAATGGCGTCACAAATCATCACGATCAATTAAACATTTAGTAACATTCCATTGTTTCACACGATTACAGAGAAACTAATCTTAACGAATGGAAATAATTAACGCTAATTAAGTATATTATTATCACTGAGAAAACCACATAAGGTTTTATCCTTACTAATATTATTAACGCTATAAAAGCGGAAGGGAGTTTGTTTGTTTGTAACGCTATAAAACCGCCCTGTCGTGTCGAGGAAGGAGGACTCCTGATTTGCTTTTTTAAATATAATCTATTTTTGTTTCTGTTTCAGGTAAGACAATGAAAATTCTACACACAAGGATTATTAGAAGGTATATTTATCGTAGCCGTAGCTTATACATTTTTTTTTGTAACGATACTCATCTATTAAAGACGATGCTACATCTACATCTACACAAATTACGAATGCGCCTCTAACTGTTTCTCCGATAACTTCTTTGGAAGTTTGTAGTTTTGGTTTTGAAAACTGCATTTCCAGAGCCAACTTTGAAATGTTCACTTTCAAAGCTAGCCATTTTTTTTTTCGACGAATGGTAAAACTTCCTATCTATACTGATATTATAAAGGGGAAAGATTTGTTTGTTTGTTTGTATAGAATAGGCTCCGAAACTACTGGACTGATTTGAAAAATTCTTTTACCATTAGAAGCCGACATTATCTGTGTTGAACATAGGATACTTTTTACCGCGGGAAAATGCTTCATTCTTACGTGGGAAATCTAAAATAAAAGTTAATACTAGCAGCTTGGCCCGGGAGATAGCGCCATCTATCCAAATAAGGTGAAAACTCGCAGAGATATATTATTTCGTATGTGAAACTAATAACATGACAACTGCTTGGTGATATTTCACGGTAGATGGCGTTTTATACTTTTCAACGCGGACGAAGTCGCGAGCATCAGCTAGTAGGTTATAAAAACACCCCCGTTTGTCGACAACTGTGCCTTTTCCGAATACCTCGTGGGTAGCCTGGCTATTAGTAAGCCAATCACGGGAACTCATGTTAGTCGCCTCATACGACAGGCAGAGGATACCGTGTCTGCACTCTTATTGATCCCAGGTGACAGGAGGGTACCAGTTAGTCAAAATTAGCCCTGCCAGGTGGGTATCGAACCCAGCACCCCTCTGAGACAGAGCGTTAAGCAAATCAAAGACTTATCCGAAGTTTAAGAACAGTGGTTTAGAACAGAAGCGTCCGGTCCATTACAACCGATTCCCAAATTGCCTGAAATGTGAATACGCCTGAATCCCAAATAGACTGAATATTAAATGGACTGAATCTGAAATCGACTAAATCCCAAAAAGACCGATTCCCAATTCGCCTGAATTCCAAATTGCCTTAATTATTAATTACTAAGGTAACCCGCACATTTTTAAAATTTTTATGTTAACTTTTTTGCAATTGAAACTTTTCAAATAACAAAGTTGAAACTGATAAACAATAAACATGCATAATATCTAATAATATTTTCAATTTTCAAGCTTCAAATTTTCAGGTAATTTAGTATACTAAGCCATTTCGAAATGGCAATCAAGCAATTTGGGATTTGGTTGTAATGGACCAGACGCGTAAATTCACTCACCGTTCGAGTCGTAACCAACTATGACGATATCAGTCAGATTGAGTCCGTTGAATGTGAGGTCGTTCCACACGGCCAGAGCTCTGGTGAGGGCCATTGGCCGCAAGGGTACCAGCACGGCTGCCGGCGGGCGCAGCCACGTGTCCTCCAACCACGATTTGAGGGTTGCACTCTTGCTGGCCGCGGCGACCGGACGCGGTTTGGCGTCGAATGTACGCATAACGGTGGGCTGTTTTGATTCGTCTGCAAATGAGAATTGCAAAAGCTTATCACACCTTATTTCTCTATGTACCCATATAAATAAAACAGTCATGAGGGCTGCCGAAAGAAGTGAAGACTTAAAACTGAGCGTCCAACGCACACACATACAATCATTGTGCAATGTATATGCAATGTGTTGGCGTGATCGCGTACGTAGACAGCTGCGCGAGACTGTGAGCATTAGCACGTTGCTAACGCGAACAGATACATTTTTTCCCTACCCAAAGTCGTATAACGCGACATCTATCCAGAATCAGGTGAAGCGACTAACATGACAACTGCTTGGTGATCCGCTCCACTTAATATAATGGGTGTCTAAATATTGCTTTTATTTCCCATGACAGTTTGCCATTTAACATTGTAATATGAAACTAACTCAAATATCTACTTTTCTAAGTTTGTTTTTAATAACTTAAAGTGAGTCATTAATGTTATGACGTATGTGTATGTTTCTTAAGCTTTGCTAAGTTCAAGTCCCTTACTGTTTTCTGTTTTCGGATTCCTCGGTCTCCCAGGTATTTCCAAGTCGCCCAGGTCTTTCTTGACTCCTAGTATTTCTATGTCGTTCATGGCTCTAGTGTATGAGGTCGCTGTTGTTGTCTCAAACTGCTGCATGAAAAAAAAAAATTATTTGGCCTCTTTGTTTTTTTTTATGTCATCTTTGGTGGTCTCCGATAGTGACTGGCACACTCTTACATAAAACCACTGTGATATAGCAGGATGTGTGCTGTTTTTTATGATTTAAACGACCCTGAGCTCCTACTGAGTTTAATATTAAATATATTATGATGATTTTTGTATAATAGTTGAAAGGAATGTAATTTCTTTTTTAGTTACTTTTGTGTTTTCTTCTGAGTATCGTCATAATATTGCCTATTTTATTCCCAAAACTCTCGTAAAAAAATGGTTCTTTATTGAATAAGTTATGGTTTCACTGTTTCAAATGGACTATTAGCCTGTCTACTATCCTTTACCATTAAGGAATTTATTGGGAATAAGTTATGAGACACATTACTCACGAGAGTGGAAGCTAAAACGAAGAAAATTTCGTTTCAAATATGCCCCTTGATCTGTACCAGATCTCGGACTTCTTAACTAGTAATAGATTTAACCAAAGGTCTCTTTAGACGGCGTATATGATTTAGATCACAACACAACATTGTATCCGACTTAGATAAACGATTACTGAACTTTCACACGCACCTGAGTGACGTCACTTCCGTTGGCATTAGCGTAAATATCCTCCTCGCTCCTAGTGTAAACATCATTGTCTATGGCCTCTGTGACTGTCTCGGTGACCTCAGCGGCGCCCGTGGCAGACGTTTGGTCTTCATTTCTCGCATCCTTGTCGTTTGCAAAGTCCAAATCGCTGTAGCCTGATACATATTCGGTAGTAGTTTGGGCGTCCGATGTTGTGTCTGAAGGTTCGTTTGCGACCGGTTTAGATTCGACGGGATCTTCGTCTATTTTCGTTTCAGCGTCGACCTCTATGTCGAGTTCTTTTAGCATTGTTTCTCTCTCGTCCTTGTCTTCCTCGCTGCCCCTTAAAAGGTCGGACGCGTCGTCCATGCCGTAAGGTCTTGACAAGTCTCTGTCGACAGCTTTCGCCACTACGACTATGATTAGAATTAGTATATTTGTTTTAAACGCTGCCATTTTGAGCGTCAGACCATCTCATGTATCTGTGGACAATTTTTTATTATTATAACTTATGTGTGTAAATTTTCCTCGTATAAAATTAGTTTACCAATTCGTCGAAAATGTACATTTATTTTTTATTTATGTATGTTTCCCTCTTTTTCAAATTTACTATATGTGATGTAATTGTTCGAAGGACAGTTTTCATACCAATTAATATCGTAACTAATATTATAAATGCAAAAAGTGAATTTCTTTGTTTCTTACTAATGGTCCTTAAGCCAGGCACTAATTTCGTCAATGATTTCCTCTCAGTCGATAATTTGTAAAATGCCTGAGAGAGTTGTATGATGATGCGTTGTGAACGTCAGCTGCGGCTCCGATGGTGGGTTGAGCAGTGGTAGCTCGTTACACTTTCAGAGCATCAGCTGACAAGCATTCCACCAAGATATAGCCAGCTGACTTTTTTATTTATTAACACTAATACATAAACTATCATCTGATAAATTTTCTATTGGGAGGTAATCACTGAACACGTATATATTCATGTGACCTGCTGACGTATAATCCACCATTTAATAAATAGCTGACAATTTTGTTTCTTCAAAATATTAGGTTAACTATAATTTGATGAATTTTTAATCGGAAATAAATAATTAAAAAAAAATTTTATTATGTGCGTGGGCGGCTACCACTCTACTGCTCAATTCACCATCGGAGCCGCAGCTGACGTTCACAACGCTTCATGACACAACTCTCTCAGTCGTTTTACGAGTTATCGACTGGTCATGAAAATCTGTCGCTGGCTCACGTACCATAATGTTAACAAGATGTGTTGTTACATTATTATAATTTTCGGATGATTTTTTTAAAGTAAAATATAGGGTATACTATGTTACTAGTCGATAACGTAGGTTTCTATTTTCTATAAGTGAAAGAATTTTTAAACTTGGTTAAACAGTTTTCGAGTTTATCCATAACTATCTGGTGCTCGCGACTTCGTCCGCGTTTGAAAGTATAAAACGCCATCTACCGTGGAATATCACCAAGCAGTTGTCATGTTAGTCGTTTCACCCATCGATATAATATATCTCTGCGAGGTTTCATCTAATTTGAATAGATGGCGCTATCTCCCGAGCCAAGCCGCTAGTATTTACTTTTATTTTAGATTTCCCGTAGGAATGAAGCATTTTCCCGCGATAAAAGGTATCCTATGTTCATCGCGGATAATGTCGGCTTCTAATTGTAAAAGAATTTTTCAAATCGGTCCACTAGTTTCGGAGCCTATTCAATACAAACAAACAAACAATCAAATCTTTCCTCTTTATAATATTAGTATAGACAAACAAACATACAAAAATAAAAAAATAAAAATACCAATCTTTCCTCTATCTATAACACTAGTTTAGATAAATAGATGTATACATATTCCCATATATCTATATATTTGTTGATACATAAACACTTTATTATTTCGCGGAAAAATGTTTAAATTGAATTAATATGCATGGAACAGGTTGTATCAATAGATTTAGATATAATATTATGAAATATTTATGTCTGTTTACTGTTTCTCGTATATTACTCGCTTGGTTTACTTACAATCTATCAATAAGGCCGACGTAATCTTAAAATTACAGAAAAATAATAAATCAATGCTAATAATAAATGTGTAGGGGTCGGTCGTGGAGTAATTTACTTTGTTTACAGAAATATCGTGTATATATTATTAATAAAGGCTCTATACGTGATACTGAAACTAAATTTACCATTTTTACAATTTTTTCTGTATGTATGTTCCTCCGTAGCTCTTACGATTTAACTGATTTTCATGAAACTTGGTAGATAAACATTTAGAAGTACGGGACACAGGATAGGTTACTTTTTATCTCTTTTAACGCGGACAAAGTCGCAGGCAACTGCCTAGTACATAAATAAAAAAAAATCAGTTAGGATATTAGGACGGTCAGTTCACTGGTCTAGGTCTCCCAGATAATTTTCCAAAATGATCGGACAGAAAATGTTGGATAGTCCATTTATCGATGAAGGCTATAGGCTATACAGAAAGCGGACGAAGTCTCGCGGCCACCATCTAGTAGCAAATACAGTATGTCGGAGTTTTTTGTTTATAAATTTAATTACATATAACATTATGGTACATAACATTGACATATTAAGAAATCATTTAATACTTACTGCATTGGAATGACAAAATTCCCCTTTGTGCGCGTACGTAACTAAGTTTTGTAACTAGCTACGAACTTCGCCTTACTTCCTTACTAATATTATAAATGCGAAAGTAACTCTGTCTGTCTGTCTCGCTTTCACGCAAAAACTACTGAACCGATCACCATAAAATTTTGCATACACGTTGTCTGGGACACCAGAAAGGACATAGGATACCTTTCATCCAAGAAAAAAGTAACGTTCCCGAGGGATTATCTAAAATATAAAAGTGTAACTAACGCCTGGCCAATGTGTTATAGCAACAAGTTGGCAAGCGTTGTAATTGATTTTACATTTTTAACTAGCTGGTGCCCGCGACTTCGTACGCGATGATAAGTTAAATTAGTAAGGAGTAAGGATTTATCATCGCGTACGAAGTCGCGGGCACCAGTAGCACTACCATGAGATTATGACGACCGAAATCGCTAGCGAGAGATGAGCGAGAACGTAAAATATTTGTATGAAAAATTGTACTGCGCCTCTAGCGGTCGCTCAAAGAACTAAAACCGGTAACATGAGTTGCATAAGTGAAAAACCTATCGAATGTAGTCGCTAGCGACCATTAGCGACTAATGTTTAACTTGATATTTCTATACAAAATCGGTACCATGAGTTACAAATTTGACTGATGCTCTCGAGAAATACCGTAACGTTAGTAGTAAAATCATTCATTAACACATTGAAGGGTGAAATGTTCGTTATCGACAGAAGTAAACTAACGTAAGATTTCGATAGCAACTCATGGTAGTGCTACAGCTAGTAAGTACATATATACTGTACTACCTCTTATCATTGACCTCTTATATTTTCACGTCTTGATATAAAAATAACAAAAGACACTGCAGAATTAAAAAAAAAAAGAAACAGGAATTTAAAAAAAACACTTCACACACGTGTTCAATTAAAGAGGTGCTAGTTTTTTTATTTGTAGTTTTGTAGTGTACAAAAAGTTCAGAGTAAATCTCTTGTAAAACGAATCTATCAACTCGCTATAGCCAAACATTAGTAGGAGAGCCGGTGGACTATTTTGTGTAGATAGGTTTCTGAGGTATAGTGTACTAATAATTATTAATTACTAGCTGGCGTCCGCGACTTCGTCCGCGTTGAAAAAGAAAAAAGTAGCCTTTCCTGTGTCCCGTACGTCTAAAATGTTTATCTATCTACCAAGTTTCATGAAAATCAGTCAATTCGTTTAAGTGTTATGGAGGAACATACATACTTACATACAATACCTACACTTATAGATTACAGATTTATTATAATTAATTATGAAACTAGGTTTACCAGTCTTGCAGTCTTTCTTCAGACCCAACAGTATATCTAGCGTATAGAAATTAAGATTTGTCAAAGTCATTAACTAAAATAACTATTAATTAATAAGTATTAATAGATTAACAACTTTTTTGGGTATTTACTGAACGTGTCTAGAGCTAGTCTTATTACAGCATAAAAAACTTTTTATCAGAGACGTTTTTTTCACACAACTTGCATTTTTCAATAGTGACAAGTTGAAAACGAACCTAAGGATAATGGATTAGGAGAAATTGGCTCCGATTTTCCCACAGGATTTTCCTTACTCACTCACCGAAAGATATCTGCAAACATGCTGTCATTTCACAGTGGTCTTTCACTGTAAACGCTTAGTTACAAAAAAATGTCTGCCGGCTCTTGGACCATCTATACACAGTCAGTCATCTATTGTCCAAGCGAAGTGATCAATCATTTTATTTGGCTATTTTAAAACGTGTCTTCAATAACGACTCTGTGCTTAAAAAAAATAATAATATATTATTATTGTATTTTCACTATATTATGCTTCTATTCGTGAAACCAGTTGATGTCTTATAATTAATGTCTGATTAGAACCGCACTGCTGCGGAAATGGCAGACGCACATTCGAAAGTCGTTAGGTATAGCCCCGCAGTAACCAATCCTTAACGGACCTTAAGGATAGGTTACAATGTACGAGCAGCTGATGTGACAGTAGACAGCTACTGTGCTTGTGTACTCGCATGACAGTAGCTCGACTCGCCTCGCTCTGTCGCACCAATGCAGGCATTGCGGGCGTCCCAGTAGACAGCTACTGCACCAGTGTACTCGCATACTTCATCCGATGTAATGTCTCGTGCAATGTTTTCTCAAAATACATACACGCAAAATTACTGTCATTGAGTTGACGACCGACCGAGCGGCGTGCGAGCCGTTGTTTGTGGCGTGGTGGGGGAAGGCCAGTATGCGGCAGTAATGTGACAGTAACTCGTATGATGCGGTGACACGGTGTGGAGTAGCTGCACCTCAGGCTGACTAGGTCTTATTTTTTTCTCGCCGTTCCGAAATAAATTGTCGCTAATTTATTAATGGCCCTACCGTAGAATGGTTCAAATTTGCCTAGGGACCCCAGTTCCTGCGAGAAGAGGAAAACTTGGGGTCCGAAGAGTTGCTTTGTCTGATTTTTTATTTATTATTATTTCACTTGACGCCACTGATACATGGAATTCTTAAAACTCTACACAGCTCACACTGTGTAACCTAGGCTTTAGGCCGCCACCCTTTATCCGTTTCACATGCCAAAAGCGTTAGCCCAAACACGCTTTGTCTGCTGAATTTGCTGAGGAGTTGCTCATCAGCAGATCCCGCAGATCTTCTAGATGCTGCAGCATCAGGTCAAGGTTTCCAAGTCATGGAAATACTGCCGAAGTAACAGTACCGTACTTCTATCCGTTTGTCCATCCGTTTGAGAGATAATATTCCACAAACAGATACACAGACACACGCTTCAAACTTTTACCCCGTTTTTGCGTTGGACTTTAATTAAACAGCGGGTGAAACCGCGCGACCCATCTAGTAAAAATATACTTAAAAGCGGATGTGCAATAGAAACAGTATAATGAATAATGGAACACAGTAATAAAAAGTTTTATATGTATTGTTTTATCCTTATTATTAATTTTATTACACATCTTGTACATATAAATTTATTATGTCCGTGTGTAGTAGCTATGTGACTGAACTCCCTAAACGGATGGACCGATTTTGATGTAATATTTGTTGTGCGTTTTAGAGTGGACCCGTGAATGGTTTAGAAAATTGGCTATTTGACAAGATTTCAAATATACTACAAGTTGTTGTTATCCTATCAGAAAGTAGCGTAAAAAAACATATGTCACTTTATTTTAAGCGAAAATATGTATATTTTTTGAAATTTTATCTGCGACCGAAACGCCCTGTGATTGGTTGCAACTCTGATGACGTCATACGCTAGTAAACATTGCTTCCGCGACAGATCGTAGTTCTTTACTAGTTGTAGTTGTTTACTAGCGTGTGACGTCAGACCAGCGCCATTACAGAAACAGCGTTTTTGGCGCGGTTTTGGTAATTTAAACTTTAACATTGTACGCATATTGATAATTAAGGGTGATCTACTGTATTATTAATAAAAATCAATGTTAAAGTCTATATTACCAAAACCGCGCCAAAAACGCTTATTATGTAAATCAATACTAATAATAAATCTGTAAGGTAAGTGTATGTACGTATGCATGTATGTTCGTTCCTCCGTTACTCTTAAACGTAACTAATCAGTTAATTCGTGAAACTTGTTACACAAACATTTAGACGTACAGGACACATTTAGACACAGACTACTTTTTCCTTTTTCAACGCGGACGGAGTCGCGGACGCCAGCTAGTAATTAATAATTTTAATTTAAAACGAATTTCTAAAATTAGTCAAATAGCGGATTTCTAGACACACTTAGCGAAGATCCTTATTGAGCCATTATCCATAATTACTTTTGTCAGTAACGAGGTAATATTAATTTTTTAAGAAGTGGTTGTACCTAAAAGAATAAGCTAAGAATTAATACTTACTTGCAGATACAAATTTATATAAAACTAGCTGCTGCCCGCGACTTCGCCCGCGTGTCTTTCTAAATTATATACTACTAGCTGGTGCTCGCGACTTCGTCCGCGTTGAAAAGTACAAGACGCCATCCGTACCGTAATGGATCGCTAAAAATATCACCAAGCAGTTGTCATGTTAGTCGCTTCACCTGATTCTGGATAGATGGCGCTGTCAAGTGTATCCCGGACTAAGCCGCTAGTATTTACTTTTATTTTAGATTTCCCGTAGGAATGAAGCATTTTTCCGCGGTAAAAAGTAGCCTATGTTCATCACGGATAATGTCGGCTTCTAATGGTGAAAGAATTTTTCAAATCGGTCCACTAGTTTCGGAGCCTATTCAATACAAACAAACAAATCTTTCCTCTTTATAATATTAGTATATAGATGTAGTGATTCTAGTGTCACAGTGTTTGTAACCAAACTCATCTGAAACGGCTCGATCGATCATTATGATGATATATTTTTTTGTGTATATTAGGTAGGTCTGTGAATAGGTCGTAAACTAATTTTTATACCCCTAAGTGATAAGGGTGATTCACCCCAAAAATGTATATATTTTCATTCATTATTATATTGGCGAAAATCTGAGTAATAATAAATTATGTTTGTTTGTTCATAAAACAACAATGACAGAAATTCCATTACAAAATTGTTTGAATTATAATCGGCGGCGGTCCAAAGGATTTCCTCAATTTTATGTAATCATGTCAAATTGAGGTAACTTCAACCTTAGGCCATTATAAAAATCTGAAATACATATTATAAAAAAAAATTGCTTGAACTAACTGTTTTGCATCACACGCTTTGAAGTAGCGACTCGACTCGACTTATTTTATTTTATTACTAGCGGCCTGTTCCCGGCTTCGCACGGATGCAAATTATATACCAAAAAACCTTCCTCGAGAATCACTCTATATCCATTGTATATATAGCCTAAAACCGTTGTCGATAAATGGACTATCCATCACAGAAAACATCACAGAACCAGTAGTTTTTTGAGCATAACGCGTTCAACCAAACAAGGGCGGGTTGGCGAGCGCAGTTTAGTATAAATGCCCTCAAAGGGCGCTACTGTCCACCCTTTGGTGGCTTTTCCCTTAGCCGATTTCTACGGCACCCACGGGTTGAGACGGGGGAATACTATTCTAGGCCGGTACCCCACGGCAAGCGCAGGTACCCCACGGCAAGCGCAGGTACCCCACGGCAAGCGCAGCGTAGGACGTCCACTCACAAGGTGGACAGACGACCTAATAAGGGCCGCGGGTCGACGGTGGATCCAGGCTGCTTCTGACCGGTCCAATTGGAAAATTTTGGGGGAGGCCTATGTCCAGCAGTGGACGTCCTACGGCTGAGATGATGATGATGATGATGATGATGATGATGATGATGATGAATAAACTTTATTTATTTGTATTTATTTGTATTTGTAGGTACATACGATGATAGATAAAATATACATACAGTGTCCTAATTACGACGTACAAATTTTTTCTTTATTTTGATGTATGTACTTACGTATTATAAATCAGTATTGGTAAGTAAGTAGATATAGCTAGTAGAATATATATTTTTCTCAAAGCAATTGCGTTGTAAATTTCTTGTAAATTCTTCAATAAACAATGCACTTTTATATAGTATTTAGCGTTTGTTTCCACCTTAAATGTCTGTCGTCTCTCGGTACACATGAAATGGAATTACGCAAAGTGCGTTTCATAACTTACCAACGAATTCGACTTATACTTTCCCTTCGACGGGGACTGGTTTTTTTATGATGTTTATGGTGATTTTATGGGTTCGATATTGGGTCTCACTCGACGTCTATTGTGACTTCAGTTATGAAATTGTGGTCAAACATTTCCCTATCCGCCGTCCTAGGGTTGGTCTTGGACTGTCTAGAGCACAATCTGACTACATTTAATTTTTGTCTACGAGCTTAAATTGACTACAACATAATGAGTCGAGCACTCGCTCGAATCTACCATGACACAAATTGACTAATCGATTAGTAAATTGACTAGTACTATGCGTTTCAAATGAGAATAGGATCGCGCTTGCTGCAAACTTCACATGATCGGAGTCATCATAGTAATGTCGTCAAAAAAATCAGAATAACAAACATATAAATATTTTTTATCTAATAAAATTATATATGTATATAAATATATAATATCCTTACTAATATTATAAATGTGAATGTGAGTTGGTTTGTGTGTTTGTTTATTACGCTTTCGTCGTTCAACGCGGACGAAGTCGCGGGCACCAGCCAGTATATATAATTACTATTAAGTAATTAAACTATTAGCGCCTCTTTCAATTACTCTAAGAAATAATTTTCTGTTTTATTGAATTATGCACTCGTTTTACTGCATCATTCGATAGGCGATTTTTTTGTATTATTTTCTAATCAATATTTGGGACGTTTACCGTACAAATAAAGGTATACCAGCTCCATAATCCCCGGTTACCGGTGACTTTAAATGACAGTTACGTCAAGTAGGCCATACTTGGCGTTTGTGAAACAGGCGCTAAGTGTAAATTACATTACGATTTAAATCGTATTTATACGATCTTTTCGGCTTTGTTTCTGTGTAGCAAAGCCCTTAAGTTTGCTAACGCGTCTCCACGAGATAAGTAACTCTTTTATGGGTCAATGTATACGATTTTACAATAAACTACCTGAATAAATAAACCACACTACAAAAATAATAAAAATAATAATTAATTCTTGGCTTGTTTTTTTTTTGCACTCCGTACACATCAGTAATGAAGTTTGTAAGAAATGCGGAGCAAAATGCGAATTTCCAGTCCTATTCTCATTTGACACGCATAGTACCAAAAATATCTAGAACAACATTTCGCCTACCGTTGTATTTTGTTTTTGAATGTACAGGCGGGGTGAAAAATAAAAATACAGAACTACTTATGTCATAAATTTTAGATATACATATTATGTTAAATCATTTGGACAGCAAATTAAATTATTAAGAAAAGTCAGTCACCCCAGAACTTAAATAACTTAAAATGAAACTTCAACATTTTAAAATAAATTGGGTACTTCAATTTAAAGCTCTTATTATGTCTTCATCATCATCATCATCATCATCTCAGCCGTAGGACGTCCACTGCTGGACATAGGCCTCCCCCAAAATTTTCCAATTGGACCGGTCAGAAGCAGCCTGGATCCACCGTCGACCCGCGGCCCTTATTAGGTCGTCTGTCCACCTTGTGAGTGGACGTCCTACGCTGCGCTTGCTGGTCCGTGGCCTCCACTCGAGAACCTTCCGGCCCCAGCGGCCGTCGGCTCTTCGTACTATGTGCCCTGCCCACTGCCACTTCAACTTACTGATTCGACGGCTTATGTCGGTAACTTTCGTACGTCTGCGGATCTCCTCATTTCTGATTCGATCTCGCAGTGTAACCCCGAGCATAGCCCTTTCCATAGCTCGTTGAGCGACATTGAGCTTCCTTACGAGGCCCATAGTTAGAGACCACGTTTCAGCGCCATATGTCATCACTGGCAACACACATTGTCTTATAAAAAGCGAAAGATCACTGGCAACACACAATGTCTTATAAAAAGCGAAAGCTTTTCACACAGACGATTCAGTAGCCAGTACCATCTAATCTTCAAAATCCAATAGTCCCTCCGACGACGCTCGAGTGACTCCACATTAGCATCGTGGGCTCCCCCCCTATCGCATTTGCCGACATTCGAACCTGCGTTTGCCGTGCAGATAATAGAGTCGGCATTGTTTGAACCCCATATTCAAAAGAGTAGCGTCACATGAGGTTAATAAAAAATGCCCCACAATATAATACCTATAGTCGTGTCGGGTTTAAGTGGCGCGGGGGCACATCACGTGCATACAAATGGATGTCGTGTGCGGTTGTTTTCAAGGTTGATATTTGTGCATTCGTAATGAGGCGTTTACGCATTTTCCGGGATCATTATACTGTTTTATTTGTATCAAACTAGCGGTCCGCCTCCGGCTTCGCGCCGAGAGTCTTTTGTAAGGTATAGGTTGTGCAGGTTAAAGGTGAAATGCATCGAAGATCGAATCTTTGCAAAGTTCGAGTGAATAGAATATTCTGGATGAGCTCGCACCATCATAGGCCTCATCCTTGCTATTCAGCTGGTTGTTGGCCAAGAGCAAATCCATCTATACTAATATTATAAAGAGGAAAGATTTGATTGTTTGTTTGTATAGAATAGGCTCCGAAACTAGTGGACCGATTTGAAAAATTCTTTTACCATTAGAAGCCGACATTATCCGTGATGAACATAGGATACTTTTTACCGCGGGAAAATGCTTCATTCCCACGGGAAATCTAAAATAAAAGTAAATACTAGCGGCTTGGCCCGGGAGATAGCGCCATCTATCCAAAATACGGTAGATGGCGTTTTATATACTTTCCTACGCGGACGAAGTCGCGAGCACCATCTCTAATAAAAAAAAAAAGTACTACAAGTATGGATTTTACGTGACATATGCCAAAGCGGCACATGCCAATGTGTTTGATTGGTTTTAAATGACAGATGACACAGTTCATGCTCTACGCATATATGTCAAATTTAAAGCTCGTAGTCTTCTTTTGCAGTATACCCTGACTACGAGTCTTAAGACCATTTGAAGTCACGGCACATTATTATCTCACAGATGTTTGTTTACCTGCGTATACAACGATTTATATGTATGCAAGCAGCGTCTGTCTGAACGTTCGTGTATTCTCTTTGAACTTAGATTCGATCTATTTAATGGTTGGGTATTTCTATGGATGGGGGTCTTCCCAGTGGTATATTTATGGATATACCTACACAGTTACACAGGGGGAGGGGGCGGGGGAAGTTTTCCTTTCATTTATTTAATTGATCAAGTTTGTTAGAGAGATTTCATCCTTATAATTTACCCTAACGATCGATGCGCGCATCACTCTTTCTTTACGTAATTTTTGCTTGTTTGGCGCCGACTCAAAATTACTTAGGTAAAATGATAATAAGATTATTTTATTATTTTCAGTTTTTTGGGCGGTTTTATTTTTTGTTAAAAAGTTTCATTTTATATTTTTTTGTGGCTATAATCTAATACTTACTACATGCTTAATTTTTAATTTTCCCACCCTTAGGGTAGGATTTTTTTTTCCAAATTAAAATGGGACACCCTTGGGGGTGCACCCTTTCAAATAAAAAAATAATTGTCAAAATCAAAAGATATGCGTAAAACATACATAAAAAAAATAACAAATATACGCGTCGAATTGAGAACCTTCACCGTTTTTGTTTTTTAGTTTTCGTCGGTTGAAAAGTACAGGCTGTAATTTTTATAGATTTTAGTCGGTTCGATTCCCGGGTGTGGCAAGCGAATTTTCGAAAATCTTTGAATGCAGTTTTCTTTCTATTCAAAAATAATGGTATGTTTGCTTTGAGTAAAACTTTCTATCTACAGTATTAAGAGTACTTTCCCTCCAGGTGGCTTTAAAAAATTCCATCCTGTATATAGTAAAGTAAGGGCCACTGTCCACGGAGGCGTAGCTTCATAGACGCGTATTCGTCATTATACGCTTAGTGTACGCCCGCTTGCAGCTTCCATACAAAACCGTATGTACGCCCCGGCGTATGACATGCGGTACGGCAGGCCTCATGACGCCTGTAGCACTACCATGAGTTGCTATCGAAATCTTACGTTAGTTTAATTCTGTTAATAACGAACTTTTCACCCTTCAATGTGCTAGTGAATGATTTAACTACTAACGTTACGGTATTTCTCGAGAGCATCACTCAAATTTGTAACTCATGGTACCGATTTTGTATAGAAATGCCAACGCTAATGGTCGCTAGCGACTACATTCGATAGGTTTTTCACTTATGCAACTCATTTGTTACCGGTTTTAATTCTTTGAGTGACCGCTAGAGGCGCTGTACAATTTTTCGTACAAATATTTTACGTTCTCGCTCATCTCTCGCTAGCGATTTCGGTCGTCATAAACTCATGGTAGTGCTACTGCATGCAGGCACGCAAGCGCGACGTTGCCGCTCCGTCGACAGAGTAGTACGGTTTTGTATGGAAGCTGCAAGCACGCATACACTAAGCGTATAATGACGAATACGCGTCTGTGAAGCTACGCCGCCGTGGACAGTGGCCCTTAGGTATAGATGAAAAAGCTCCTTGATTTTGTATTTGCGGTTTAACAAACAAGCGGTTTTCAAACACGTGATGCAATCAACGCGTATTAATCTAATCAAAAATAAATTATAATAGCCGGTCAATGAACTTTTTTTTTTTTTTTTTTTTAAATAGTCTTTAACAATAAAGCTTCGAAGTTAAACGAACCATCGCTTCGTTATTATAATTGTTGTAGCTGTAATTTTGAAGCGCAACTTGTCATCGGTAGACTCTTAGTACTTTTTTTAGAACTAAAGGACTATAGGCATTGTAGGCATTGTTTACATATTTTATTTATATATTTATACATACATACATTTACAATATTTACATATCAATACTAATAATAAATCAGTAGGGGTCGGTCGTGGAGTAATTTACTTTGTTCACAGAAATATCGTGTATATATTATTAGGCTCTATACGTGATACTGAAACTAAATTTACCATTTTTACAATTTTATTCCGTATGTTTTTCAATAACTCTTAAACGAATTAATTGATTTTCACGAAACTTGATAGATAAACATTTAGAAGTACGGGACACAAAATGGGCTATTTTTTCTTTTTCAACGCAGACAAAGTCACGGGCAACAGCTAGTTGTAAATAAATAAAATAAATAGCTAGTTAAGTAGGTGTATATTAGACGATATTTAGACGACACGTTTTGTCTAGTCGCTATATTAGTATAGTATCCCTTAACCAAACGGTCGCGGGTTCGAATCCCGCTAGGGCCAAATGTTTATATGTTGACATATTACGTTTGCACCCGAGTCATGGATGTTTTGTATTTATAATATGTGTGTACCTATTTACAAAAAAAAAAAAAAACTAATCCATGTATTATATCCAACTGTCTGGTATCCATAATACAAGCATTAGTTGCTCAGTGTGGAACTAGATGGTACTGTGCGGAACTAGATGGTGTTGTGTGGAACTAGATGGTGCTGTGTGAAATGTGTGAGAATATTTATTTTTATTCGGTCAAATCTCATACAATGTATTCGAGTTGTGACGCGATTGTATCTATGTATGGATAGCGCACTTTATGGTGTGATTTGTTTTTCAAATTATCTTTAATGATATTTTTAATGGGTTGTTCTATTCTTATGTTTTCATTGCGTCCCTTTGCCATAAGGTCAACTTGAACCTCTGTTAACTCTATATATTATTATACGTATAACTTTAACCGATTTTCATGAAACTTGGTGGATAAATATTTAGACGTACAGGACACAGGATAGGCTACTTTTTTCTTTTCCAAAGCGGACGAAGTCGCGGGCACCAGCTAGTGTCATAATAAGTTTGATTGCGTTAATAGTTTTTTAAGACGTTAACAGATGGTGATAATGTTCCATAGTGTACATGTCACTTTTGATGTGCAGTCCAACGATTTTTTATAATATTTTTTTAATCACATTTTTTTATAACAATTTTAGAATGAAGAAAGCAAATAGATTAGATATAAATGTGTTTTCAATAATAATACGCACGTGACCAATCAACAATCAAAATTGAGCGTGTCACGCGGACAAAGCCGCGCGATAATTGCTAGATTTGCTAGTGAAATAAATGAACAAATATTTAATAAACTACCGTCATTTCTGGGTCAAGGTGTATTATTGGCACATGCCATAATGTCTCGGAGGGTTGCACAAGATAAAGCGAATTTACATTAATGTCTATATATGCGGTTTTTTTTTCCTTTTCATCAAAACAGTGTAGTACATATTCAGACTTTAAACGTTCCAAAGAGATTTGTGATCGGTCTCCGCTCCAAAAGTGTATGTAGAGTGCGATGCGCTTGCGCACGGCGTATTGTTTGTGTCAGTCAGCTCCGACACACGACTGGAGTTTACTCCTTGTGGTCCGTAAACCAGGCACTAATTTCGTCAATGATTTCCTCTCAGTCGATAATTTGTAAAATGCCTGAGAGAGTTGTATCACGATGCGTTGTGAACGTCAGCTGCAGCTCCGATGGTGGGTTGAGCAGTGGTAGCCCATTACACTTTCAGAGTATCAGCTGACAAGCATTCCACCAAGATATAGCCAGCTGACTTTATTATTTATTAACAGTAATACATAAACTATCATCTGATAAATTTTCTATTGGGAGGTAATCACTGAACACGTATATATTCGTGTGACCTGCTGACGTATAATCCACCATTTAATAAATAGCTGACAATTTTGTTTCTTCAAAATATTAGGTTAACTATAATTTGATGAATTTTTAATCGGGAATAAATGATTAATTTTTTTTTTTATTATGTGCGTGGGCGGCTACCACTCTACTGCTCAACTCACCATCGGAGCCGCAGCTGACGTTCACAACGCTTCATGATACAACTCTCTCAGTCATTTTACGAGTTATCGATTGAGAGGACATTGGTCATGAAAACCTGTCGCTGGCTCACGGACCATTACGAACGATTATAATTATCACAATTCGAATAACGTCGAAAAAAACATCGTTCTTTTTTAAATAATATTGTAAGATGGTGCAATATTTATGAAAATTCAGATTTTTTAAAATATTCAAAAAAATAGAAGGTAACTAACTAAATATAAGGCATTCGTGTAACAATTTAGATTTTACTCTCATAAATTTTCATACCACGATTCTTAAGGTGGCGCTGGACGAGCGTGGTAATATGTATTTGGGAGAATTTGTTGTCTCAACTTACTGTAATGCTAATAACCTAAGACAGAATGCGAAGCAACACATTCGCGCACTTATTCAACTAGCGAAACATACGCCAGCAATTCCAAATATTTTAGAAAAACCTTTATAGATGATAACTATTGACATTCCAATTTTTAATGTACATTATAGCTAGGATGTTTTCATCGAAAAACATTATTCCATTTTAGTCAGTAATTACGAGAATTCAACCAGCGAAAATGTGACAAATTCTGCACATTTTAGAAATTAATTATACTAGGCGATATGTAAATTTTTGGGAGTAAAATACTTGTGCGTTATTTATTTATTTAATTTTAGGGAAATTTACAGGTATAATTACTTAATAATAGTGGTGAGTAAACAAACTTAACCTAATAAAAAATTACCACTTATAGAGATAACAAAAACAACTGATTTTTTTTTTTTTAATTTTTTTATAGGCCACTGAAAAATTTATCAGCCATAATGTTTTTTGTTTTGACTATTGTTACATTTGGGGTTGCGTTTGTCAGAGGACGCAATTTTATTTTTTAGATATGAAGGGTTGGTGTAAAGTTAAATCCAAATTTGTGGGGTTGCAACCCTTGTCCCGCGGCCGCCACCTTGGAAAAAAGGGTTAAATGGTTTTTACGGTTTATTTGCCAAACTATAGGTGTCACAAAAAAAAATATTTAACATTTTTTGTTCCAAATAAAATCATCTACAACTTTTGTCCAGTAACTTTTAGTCGTAGGACCATAAATAAAAAAGTTATAAGCGAATGTCCATAACAATAAATATTTATATTTGTCGATATAACTTTTCTTGTAATCATTTTACAAAAAAATGACATCAGACCATTTTTATGTATGGTGTTTTAAGGAACAATTTTCATTATAATTTTTTTTTTAAATTTATTCCCCCTAAAAACCCCCTAATAATGTAACCACCCCCTAAAAAATGTAATATTTCAATGGTTCATATGGAACCGTGGATCAGGTTACATTCTATGTTTTTGTATATTTTACAATATATTTGTATATTTGACGAGCCCGTTGGACGAGTGGCAAGGGTGCTTGCCTAACGTTTCAGGGGCCCCGGGTTCGATTCCCGGCGGGGTCAACTTTGGAAATTTTAATATCAATTTTCAAAATTGACTCTGGTCTGGATTTGAAAAGTAGTGGTGGGGCACACTGCGTTTCGCAGTCATTTGGGCAGCCCGTCTGGCGGCAGTAACCACCACCTTACAGAATACCACCGTGAAATAACAGCATTATGTGCTGTTGTGTTTAGGTGAGTGAGTAAGGGACGCCAGAGCCCATTACCCGATCCCTCCCTTATCCCTTACCCTCAATCCTTGTATGGTCGGCGGCGCACTTGTAGCACTTGTGGCGTTGCTTGTGTTATAGGCGACGGTAGCCACCTACCATCAAGTGGACCGTCAGCCTGTCTGTCGACCTTAACATATATATATATATATATATATATATATCTATCTGAAGTTTCAGAAGTTGTCTGAAGTTCTTGTTTAATGAATGGTAGAGGTTTTAAAAGTTTTGAATTCAAGTACTTATTGTCTAAATGCGCGCACTATTTTGAATTTATAATCGCGTTCAAATAAATCATATTATAATATCTGAATCCGCTGCGCAAGCGGGCCATTAATTAATACGCAGATAAATCATTGTATAGAAGTCGAACTGAGTTAATTAAAAATTACTTTAATATGAATGAACGTCTTAGGTCTAACTCTATGTCTATTTAATAAATATCTTTAAGGTCTTTAATAGTTAAAAATTAAGGTGAAAATTACAATTTATACTCACTATATATAAGCGTTTGGGAAATATATTCCTAATGTGTAATTATCAATTTTCAATATATAATTTAAACGTTTTAAATTGTTGTAATTTCCAATTCAAATTGCAATAATTAATAACTAATTAATCTATACTAATATTATAAAGAGGAAAGATTTGATTGTTTGTTTGTTTGTTTGTTTGTATTGAATAGGCTCCGAAACTAGTGGAGCGATTTGAAAAATTCTTTTGCAATTACAAGCCGACATTATCCGTGATGAACATAGGCTACTTTTTACCGCGGGAAAATGCTTCATTCCTACGGGAAATCTAAAATAAAAGTAAATACTGGCGGCTTGGCCAGGGATACACTTGACAGGGCTATCTATCGGATTCGGTTAGAACTGCTTGGTGATATTTTTAGCGGTATCTTGATTTTAGACTTTTCTTATTATAAGTTTATAATTTTATACTTTTCAACGCGGACGAAGTCGCGGGCACCAGCTAGTGTATAATGTAAATAAAATGTATTAGCATTATTATCATACAACGAGGTAAACGCAGTCAACAATGCTTCGGACTCTGCCTATTAGGGGACCGAAGCTTTAAAATATTACTAGCTGTTGCACGCGACTTCGTCCGCGTTAAAAAAGATAAAAAGTAGCCTATCACGTGTCCCGTACTTCTAAATGTTTATGTACCAAGTTTCATGAGAATCACTTAATTCGTTTAAGAGTTATTGAGGAACATACATACATACATACGGAATAAAATTGTAAAAATGGTAAATTTAGTTTCAGTATCACGTATAGAGCCTAATAATATATACACGATATCTCTGTAAACAAAGTAAATTACTCCACGACCGACCCCTACACATTTATTATTAGTATTGTGTAAGAGTTATTAATTGTACTGTGCTCTGTGATCGGGGGCAGCACTGGCGGGCGATTGACAGGTGTCAAGGCGAAAAGTAGTTTGGCTGGTCGAAAGAGGGATTTTAGAGTTAAAGAAAGTATTCAGACGAATGCAGTAATATACAAAGAAAAGGAAAGAGGATTACAAATAATATAAGAAGAATATAATAAAACTATTCCAACTACTAGGTGTTTCTATTACAATTGATTGATCATGATCAATCAATACTCAATACTTACTAACAATAAATCTGTAAGTGTATGCATTGTATACACGTATGTATGTATGTATGTATGTATGTTCCTCCATAACTCTTAAACGCATTAACCGATTTTCATGAATCTTGGTAGATAAACATTTACAAGTACGGGACACACAATGGGCTATTTTTTCTTTTTCAACGCGGACGAAGTCGCGGGCAACAGCTAGTAATATTATAAAGATTCGGTCCCCCAATAGGCAGAGTCCGAAGCATTGCTGGACTGCGTTTACCTCGTTCTATGACAATAATGCTAATACATTGTACACTAGCTGGTGCCCGCGACTTCGTCCGCGTTGAAAAGTATAAAATTATAAACTTATAATAAGACAAGTCTAAAATCAAAATACCGCTAAAAATATCACCAAGCAGTTCTAACCGAATCCGATTTGGATTGTAATGTTTTAAATTTTTATTATGAATGTTTTTTTTTTTTTTTTTTTTTTTTAAATCATTGTTTTTAATTATTGATTATTGTTATTGTTAATTATAAGAATGTGGACTACAATTATTTACCCAAACCCTATTTGCTAATAATAAAGAAAGTAGAAATTAAGTATAGATAAGAGATTAGATAAAGGCGGGAATCCCACCCGCATAGAATGAATGAGGACGAATGAAAGAAAGAACAAGGATGCAGAATAAAAGTGCGAGAAGAATAAAAGCGACAACTGGTATGAATGAGAAGCAGACATAGGCTACGACCTCGAGTCGGAGGGATTCGCTATTTAAAAAAAAAAAAAAAAAAAAAAAAACCGAATCCGATAGATGTAGCCCTGTCAAGTGTATCCCTGGCCAAGCCGCCAGTATTTACTTTTATTTTAGATTTCCCGTAGGAATGAAGCATTTTCCCGCGGTAAAAAGTAAAAAGCTATTTTTCCTTTTTCAACGCGGACGAAGTCGCGGGCGCCAGCTAGTGTGTAAATATTTATATTAAAAACATTTATGTTTTATGTTGTGTCCATTTTATGTATCTTTTGGTTTTCTAATAACTAATTCCAATTGCTCGAAAATCTGCTAGAGACCGAGTCAACCGGGTTTCAATGTTTTTCTATAAATTATAAGTCTCAAACCTTCCTAGTTTATCGCTCTTTCTCTGAGTGAAGACTGTATCAAAAATCAAAAAATATTAATTGTCATTAAAAGTGTAAATTAAAATATGTTTAATCTTCAAATTGAAATGTGTATTTTTAAAGCATTTTTTTTTCTCACATTAAAATCGAAATAAACACAGAGTCTAACTAATCGTAATACTTACAAAACGAAATGGATTCCTATAATTTGTTTTTTTTTTTTTTTTTTTTTTTTTTTTTTTTTTTTTTTCTCCAACAAAAAAAAATTGTTCTTCAAAATCACAAACACGAATATTTTTTTATCACAATTTAAAAATATATATATATATATATATCACTCGTATTCACAAATTCGCGAGCACATTTAACGAAGCGGTAAATTTAAAAAAAA
This sequence comes from Synanthedon vespiformis, assembly GCA_918317495.1. Classification (NCBI taxonomy): domain Eukaryota; kingdom Metazoa; phylum Arthropoda; class Insecta; order Lepidoptera; family Sesiidae; genus Synanthedon; species Synanthedon vespiformis. The sequence continues at coordinate 757,453 of OU906975.1, read as the reverse complement.
AAATTCCACGTGTATACACTTCTTTACAAAGATGTCGCGTTCGCCTCCGCCTAAGTTAGGAGCAGTACTGACAATGTAATGGCCAGGTGTTTTAATAGGCAGTCAATGGGTTGGACGGTGTAACACCTTAGCGAGCCATCGTTTCTTTTATTAGTTTCTCTCTTACCGTGTATAGTTTGTTATCTCTTGTTGATATTGTGACTAATTTTGTAAGGCAATGTTTATACTGGTACAATTTTTTTTTTTTCCTACATTTTTTGCATAGCGTGTGACCCGTGCCACCGTTAAAAAAATGGGATATGACTGTGTTGTGGACAGTGGACATGGCCGTGTGTTTTACGTGAATACGTGTATGTTACGAGTAATTTTGTCTCTGAGCGCATATAATGTGTATATTCAACGAATTCGTATATAAAATATGTATATAGCAAAAATTTTTTGATCCTTAGCTATAGAGTGGTGTAATTAAATTTTGGATGTGGATGATAGATAGCAACAACATCAAAATGTATACCCCATTTTTGGGGTGATGTATACGAATACATCACGTCCTTACTTGCTTTTAACTGTGTTTCCCAAAAGTGTAAATCTTGTACAAATAACAAACTCGACCAAAATCAATAAAAACACAACGTCTTGTAACGGTGTATCTGCCTGTCCACACTACATTAACACGTAAATACAATTAGTTAATACTATTTATACAAAATTTATGTGTACACCCCCTTACTAATATTTTTGAACTATTTGCAGTAGTTAAACTATAGTGATATGCCGCCTTACCCTTTCACGTATGGTTCAAGTTAAGAACTTCATTCGTGTAATAATTGTATGACGCTTCTAATTTGGTCTTTAAGTAACGTTTTTAAAATCGTGGTCTAGCTTCTTTTGAGTCTTAATAGTCATGGTGGGTCGCCGATGTCGTCACATCTTTTCACGCCTTAACTGCTTAACCGGTCGTTATAAAACTCTGCATACACGTTGTCAGGGATAAAAATAAAGAAAATAGCATACCTTTCATCCACAAAATAAGTACTGTTCCCGAGGGAGCAATAACTATGTAGTAATTAAGATTGAATAAATGTTCTAACAATTAAGAAAAACGGGGGCTGACGAAGTCACTGGCAAAACCTACTACTACATAACTATAATATATAAAAAAACGCTTGAATCTTTTAAATTGTACTCTGGTCTTTAAGGTGGCTCCTTACAGAGGTGCATACTTGTGGATTTTGTAATAGTTTTCCTTTAGTGACAAAATTTCTTCGTAACGCATTTTTTTTACAATCGTTTGCGTAAGTTTCCGTTACAATAATCCGTTTGTGTCACACATTTTCATAGTGATATCATAGTAATAGATGTGAGTGATAATGTCGTGTTTCATTTCCTTCCTTGGCTATTTCAACATAGTGATATGAATAATTCTAATCACTTATGTTTTGTCCATATTATATTAGATAAATACCCCTTTTCTTTTGTAAAGGCTAATACAGGCTTTTATGTAATACAGGCTGATGATCATCACGGACAGGTGACGGTAAGTGGTTCTACCGTCGACTGTTAACATAAGCAACGTCATCACGGGTGCTGTCAAGTGCCGTGCAAGATCATAGTAGGATTAAGGTTTCGTTAATTTTTAACGCCAGTCAACCTGCTCTTTTATGTTATTCATTTTAATTATAAATTTAGCTCATTTCTTTCGGTATTGCACATAATTATAGTCCCGCCAATGAAGCCTTTTATCGGAAGTCCTCAAGAGTAGCCACGATTTTGATATTTTTTTTTATGTAAATGAATATCAGAGATTTACAAAACCTTCATCCACATTTTCTGTATCAAATATCTCTATCTCTAAAAATCTCTAAACCTCTAAAAATATCTTCATAACTGATGGGTAGTTATCGCAGTCATTTTCACTGTGGGGTGATTTATGTTGTAAAATAAGGTCGTTGTTCATCTATAAAGATGAACAGCGACCTTAAGATAACTTAAGACCTTAAGATATAAGATGAACAGATAACTGTTTATCCGCTAACTTCTAAACCACCAAATGGATTTAGATGCTCAAACTTTTGAACTTCGTCAACTTGGAAATAGTCTGATGATCTTCGAATGCCTGAACAGCTCTTCATAAATTATAGCCATCTTTTGGGAGAGTTGCCACACACAGACACACAGGTCAAACTTATAACACCTATCTTTTGCCTCGGGTTAAAAGGAACGCTTACTGACGATTTGGGCACAAAATATTCGGACACTTGTCCGACTCCGACGGTTTAGGAAAAAGAAAAGAATGGTAGGTATTTGGAAAATCATATCAGCGAGGTGAATTTTTTTTTAATTGAGAAAAAAAATCACTTTAAACTTACTATTATAAACGTTATTGGTACCTAACAAAAGTATATTTTTTTAACAAATACACATAAAGTTTTGTACTTTAACACTGTGATTTAGTCATAAATGTTTGAAAATGTACGTTTTGATTGAGGTTATAAATTTGTTTGCATAAAATATCTTGCTTTAATGAAATGAGTATAGTCTAGAGATGGAAACTATTATATTGGTTCTTGGTTTCCTACCGCATTGCATCGTCCGAAGCGCTTACTACGGATAACCTGTTTGCACCGTGCGTGTGCCACTCACTCCTTCTCTCTCTCATGAAGCCGTCCCTATCTCATTTACGCGTTTAGTAGTAAACAAAATATTTTTGTTACAACTTGCTCAACATCAACACATAGGTAATATTTGTGTGTCGATGCATGCCATAGATACTGCCTTGAACGTTGTTAAAGTCGTTTAAGACTGGTGCGTGTTTTAGTAGAGATTTAAAGCCTGTGATATATTTCCGTTATTGTTGGTTTTAAAGATTTTATTTAAGTCTGGCCGATTGCCGAGCTTCTTGGGACAGGACCCCCTTGGGGTAAAGGGGGATATAGGATGCACATTATGGGGGATGCTGACGTCTTGAGGTCGTAATTATTTTTTTGTTAAATTCCATCAGGTCTTCCCCAAAATTTTGGACATCTAGGATCGGTCATAAGCAGCCTGGCTTCAGCGCAACGTGAGTCAGTCCTACTCTGTGCTTTTTGGTCTCCTTGATGCCCTTCACTCCCGCCGGAAACTTCCGGCCCCAGCACCGTCGGCTCTCCGTACTATGGTGTCACAAGTCTGTACATAGTACCTTCAAGATGGCCTGACTAGACTACCTAATAAGGGCCGCGGTTCGACGCCTTAGATCTAGGCTGCTTCTAACCGGTTTTACTGGAAAATTATGAAAAATATATGTAAAATTACGTCCTACTGTTGACATGATAGGTACACATTTATTTCATTTGTTAGGACATGTTACATACACTCCGCTATCTAGTTTCAAGCTAAGCAGAGCTTATTCCAGGGGTTCTAGAAAAGTGAGAAATTTATTTATATTAGAAACATCCACTCCACAACAAGAAGTTTGTTTTAAGCAGGGAGCGAACTCGCAACTTATTGCACAGCAGGCAGTGCCTCTACAGCTGAACCAATCAAGTCGTTATGATTAGATATACATGGAAATTTTGATCTTTAAAGGTCTACTAAGTGATACAAAATGCGTGTATCAAGTTTTTACACATATTTACTATTTGTTTCTGTATATCAATATGAAAAAGTGAAACATAATATGTCTTAACGCCTGTATAATAAAGTGTAATATTGATCCGAGCCCGCAATGACTCCTAATACATATGATTTATAAGTCAATTATAGGTCGATGATCTGCCACTTTCTAGACGCACTGTCTGCACTCATTATCAACACGCCAAATGCCTCTTAACATGTCGCTTAGATAACCACGGTCCTGCTGAACAAAAAACCTCATCCATAGGTGCACATTGGGTAAGGAATAAATTCGAGGAAGACATTTGTAAATTAGGCTTTAATTTATGTCATATTGTATGAGATGTCATATCAATGCCAGATTAGGCCCCATACCGCTCACAAAATACTAAAAGCTAGATCCAGCACTTCTGTGTTTTCTACGGCGAGAAAGCCCAGATTAGACCCTCTGAGGATTATGGAGTACTGATCTCACAGTCTTACCTCTGGGGTTGTTTTTTTTTACATTTTTTGAAGTGAAACTTCTATAACCGCGTTATACGACTTTGGGTAGGGAAAAAATGTATGCGTTCGCGTCAGCAACATGCTAATGATCACAGTTATTCGCGCGCAGCTGTCTACGTACGCGATTGTATGTGTGTGCGTTGGACGCTCAGTTTTAAGTTTTTCACTTCTGTAGGCAGTCCTCATGACTGCTGACAGTTTTGTTTGCTCATTTGCAGTCAGTCGTGAAGCGACTATGAGCAGCTTTCCACTGAAAACGTAGACCAATTCTGTAATAAGAAAGCTCTTTCAATGTTCTGACATTATGTTGTGTAGTTATTTGGCGAACTAATTCGTTCGGATTGTGAATCAGCCGGTCTTTAGTCTTCGCCAAGCTGCGAATCTTCTCTTTGATGGTTTTAACTTGGAGGTGTTTAAGAATCTCATCATTTTTTTGTACAATGGCACACATGCTATCGGTCTTTAAAAAGCATATTTTTCTCACCTTGAATAATTGCAATATTGGCGCAATTCTTCGCGACCTTTAGGCTGGGGCGCTAAAATACCAGATTAAGAAATTGTGGCGCAGACGAAGTCGGTAGCAAAACCTAGTTAAAAACAAATATAAGCACCACACGTAAAAACCAAGTGGATAATGAGTGTGCGATTAATTACCTAACAAGTCGTAACATTAAATTGTCACAGAAATTTTTTTTTGGCCCTCAACAGCCGAATGAGACAACAAAAAATTCATTGATGTGTTCAAGGTTTTACTTTTAATAAAAAAAAATATCAATTTTTCGGTCACGTGAACTTCTGAGCCCTTTTCTATAGATTCACGTAAGTTAGGTAGGTAATATTTTATTTATAAACAAACTGGAGTTTAAAGCTTCCAATTATTGAAAAAATAAGAGGCATTGGTGGGCCAGGAGGATTATTTATACTAATCTTATAAAGAGGAAAGATTTGTTTGTTTGTATAGAATAGGCTCCGAAACTAGTGAACCGATTTGAAAAATTCTTTTACCATTAGAGGCCGACATTAACCGTGATGAACATAGGCTACTTTTTACCGCGGGAAAATGCTTCATTCCTACGGGAAATCTAAAATAAAAGTAAATACTAGCGGCTATGAAGATAGTAGGGCCCCTGATGAAGAGTTGATGATGGTGATGATAGATGATGTGACTTTTTAGTTCCTCTAAGTACAAAATTATTATATCAACCGATAATTTTTCGAGGTCGACTTTAAATCGACAGGCAAGTAAAACATTTTCGTGTACAGGAAACAACAAAGGTGCAATCGTTTATCATAAAATATACTTCTCAGTTACTTAACTTTAAACACACACCGTGTATCTACTTCTGCGTTGATTCACGCACTATGGGTACGGTCAGCAGAAAAGGAATACGGCTGAAAAAATTAATATTATATACTGGGCGAAAATTTTTGTAGTGAAAACTTCTATAGCCGCGTTATACGACTTTGGGAGGAAAAAAAAATGTATCGGTTCGCGTCAGCAACACGCTAATGTTCACAGTTATGCGCGCGCAGCTGTCTAAGTACGCGATCGCGCCAACACATTGCATATACGTGATTGTATGTGTGTGCGTTGGACGTGACTGTCGGCAGTCCTCATGACTGCCTCAGTTTGTTTTTTAAATTATTTTCTGTCAGCGCTCAGTATTGTATAGTATAATATCACTGTGGCCGTTTTCTATTTTTATTTGAAACTAGGGACCTGTTTCCGGCTAAGCACGGATGCAAATTGTAATCCAAAACCTGCCTCCAGAACCACTCTATCCATTGGTGAAAACATCATGAAAATTGGAACAGTAGTTTTTGAGTTTTTAGCAAACAGACAGATAGACGCGGCGGAGGACGTTGTTTTATAATATGTAAGGATTATTGTGTTTTTGAACTTTTATAATTGTCAACAGAGGTGTTCGGTTACATAATATAGAACAGAGGTCGCGAGTTCAATGGTTTTTTCCCCATCTCAAAAATTCCCAACGCACCAAAAGAAGTTTTCACTTTAAAATATCTCAAATTTAGCTCGCTTGCAATTACCGTCACTATAAATTTCCTGTTATTCCTAAAACATATTTTATATAAATGTTCCAAGGCAAACACTGGATTTCCCAAGACAAGAACTTTAATTATACAATCACTATCCAATAAATGCAATACATACTCGTATACTTATCAATTTCAAGCAAAATTTCATCAGTCAAGAAGTAATCTTTGGAGGCATCAATTAATTTACATAATAAAATTGTAATTTCAACACATTATTATCGTACACGTATTAATAATAAGAAATATTGAAACTGACTTTTATGCACCATAAGGCACCATCAGAAAAGAGCAAGCACCTTATGGTCACCTGAATTTTTTTCTGATTACCAACAGGCTGAAACTCCGTGAGTAGCTTCTGTTTGCCGATACGTCCACCTTTTTCCTCTGCGAAAATTCTCGATAAATAAGTAGCTAAATGAGTTAGCAGCCGTAAAAAACTTCCAAGCGTAGGACTGGACTGACAATTTGTAGGACTATACGTCCATTTTATTAAACAAATGTTTACTAAGCTGCAGACAAAAAAATCAGCGGGTTATTAATAATTTTTATGACCTATTTATTGTGATATATTGGGAGTGGTTTTTTGGGAGGGATGGGATTACTCCTTTAGCTACCTCTATCGAGAATTTTCGCAGGGGAAAAAGGTGGACCTCTCGGCAAACCGAAGCTACTCACGGAGTTTCAGCATGTTTGTAATCAGAAAAAAATTCAGGTGAGGGGAATTCTGTGGACCATTACATCAAGTGAGATCGCGGCAAAGCGCTGCCTTGATTTTATATAGAAAAAAAAAAATCTTTAGGCATTTTTTTACCAACCGTACACAATGAACTATTACACAAGTTAAACCTTACATTATCTGCTGCTCACGCCTCAAGCACGCCCCTAATTTTTACACACTGCGTCATACTTGCTACACGGAGTTCTTTTCGGCTTCGACGTGACCTTAATGACCATTTAGGGCAGACCACTTCATTTTTTTTTTACGCCAAACTGCGCTCCTCTTTTGTGTTCAAATTCTTTCTTCATATTAGTATTTGTTTGAAAAAAAAATATATATAAATAAACACTCGTGGATATATTTGGAGGTGAGGCTTGCTTAATTGAGTCAACTCTTTCGTACATTTCCAATGCAATAAGCAAGGTTCCAAGTCTCATTCAACTTAGTTTCCAAGGTTGCCAAGTTGGAAGAACCAAATAAAAATGCCGTAAAGTCGGGGTACGAAAACCTTCGTCAGTTTTCAAATTCATTCCTATATCAAAATCGTAGACTCTTAGTACGTTTTGAAATTAAAACACTAAGCAGACAACTGACAGACGTTTAAAATGTAATTTTGGCATGACTGACAACTGCCCTGGTGCAAGCAAATGTCGACTTAAAGGTGACGAATCTTTTCTTATACCCCTGTACTGTACATACACTCGAGTTGATTCCCTGTAAAACATTAATGAAAAGAGATGCAGATTTGGTAGATTTTAATTACCTAGTTTTTTATTCAAATAAAAAAAAAAAAAAAAATGTTACGTAACGCCGCCCACTGTAACGCATCGTAACTATTTTACAATACCTATCTATGTACATGAAATTTTAAAACAATGTGTGCCCAATGGATTTGACTTTAAGGGTGACATCATATAAGTTTAAGGTTTTAATATGTTTGTCGCAAAATACCATGTCAAGCCAATAAATAGGTATTACCTGCCTACAACTTTAAGCTATTAGCAATTTAACTTTGCTATGTAAGGGCGCGTTAAATACGAGTTGTGTCGTGTACAGTCGAAATGACAAGTGTTTTCTATGCAATTTTTTGGTCATCAAAAAATTTTTTTGGTTCCAATCCCGCTAGAGGCAAATGTTTACGTGTTAACATATTATCTTTGTACATTTGTTCATGGATGTTTTGTATTTATTATATGTATGTATGTATTTATAAAAATAGTAATGTATGTAGTATATCAACTGTCTGGTGTCCATAATACCAAGCATTAGATGCTTAGTGTGGAACTGGATGGTGCTGTGTGGAATGTGTATTTGTTTATTTAAATTTATCATAGTAGCGTGTGCGTGACGGTGACAAGACGTAAATGACCGAAGAACTGTTAAGATATTGACATTTTACCAATAATTAAGATTTTAGAAATTTCCAAATGCAAGGTTCCACAGTACTTTTCCAAAAATATCTACTAATTCTTCCCATTGTCTTCGTTTGAAATCTATTCTTATATGCTGATCCTTCACATTTCCTTATTCCATACTAGCTGTTGCCCGTGACTTTGTCTGCGTTGAAAAGGAAAAAAATAGCCTATCTTGTGTCCTGTACGTCTAAATGTTTATCTACCAAGTTTCATGAAAATAAATGAATTCGTTTAAGAGTGATGGAGGAACATACATACATACATACAGAAAAAAATTGTAAAAATGATAAATTTAGTTTCAGTATCACGTATAGAGCCTAATAATAATATATACACGATATTTCTGTGAACAAAGTAAATTACTCCATGACCGACAACTACAGATTTATTATTAGTATTGATTACATCAGTCAACAAAAAATAATTTTTTTTTTTTGGGTTTCTGTTCTAATGCTTAAATTCTGATTCTAGACATCTAAAAATAGTTACATTTTCATTTTTAGCTTTTAAAGTTTGCTTTTGCCTGATTTATGACGATAAGTAAGATACGAGACAGCCCATACAAAACAAACATAAGAGAAAGAGAAACACTAAAAATATTCATTTTTGAACTTAATTTAATATCAAAAATCTTAAATGACAAAAGCTCTAGTGTTCAACAAAAACTTTTCTAATTGTAATTGAAAATAAAAGTATGGAAATAATGTTCAGAACCTATAATTTGTCTTAAAAAAATTTTTAAAAATGCTCTAGTTTCTACAAAAGCAAACTTTGATCAAAAAAATTATTTATTCCCTTATTTTTAACCAATAGATGAAATCAAAATTTCATATGCAGAAGTCAGACCCAAAAATTGTGTAACTGTTTTATAATAGGCTACTAAAGTTTCATAATGCACAGTTGTATTTTTCACGCGAGCGTACATGAATTAGTAGTATGTACGTAGAAAGTGGTACGGTCAATCATACGACCGAGGTGTCGACAACTATTCCGCTGCCGCTGGTGCTGCGATAGTTTCACTTTGGCTCATTATTTATTATTTATAACAAGGCGACTTTAGTATGGAACTTCGTCCATTTTCAGCAGCCCCGTCCATGTCTCGTGATAGAACCACTGGAGTTTTCGAAGTACATAAATAAATATTTCTTTAGGCGGATATCGGCATTTTTTTTTTATTTATGAATAATATGAATGTTGAATTTGCTATAAATAAATATTTCTCGTTTGTCGTTTTCGTTGTCGCAGAGATTAAAAAAAAAAAAATGCCTACCCGATGGCGTAATCTCGCCGACCAAGTACCTAATCAGTTGTATCGTCGTAATTGTAAAATGTCAAACTTCGATTGGAGTGCATAACAAATGTTACGTCTTTTTACTGCATACAATAATGTTATATTATGTTATGTCCGACTAAATTTTAAATTAGATCAGTTACATATTCAGTTTTTCAGTTTCATATTAGAAAAAAATGAAATAATGATAAAATTTTCTCTGTTTCAGATCAATTCGGGTCCCAACCATGTGCCCTGGGACAATCCGCTCCTCAACACACAAATTTTCCAGCCATGGATGCCAACTCCAATGCACAAACGTCAAATTTTACCGCTGCACCTCAAATTTATTCGTCCAATATAGAGCCGACGTTAAAACATGACAGAATACCAGATATATCACACCCAACGGTATCGAAAGCTTCTGCGAAATCCGAAGACGATTTTGATGTAAACGAGTACTTTGCCAGATTACAAGGAACTAGGTACGTGAGCGCTCCAGCTAACAGTCTCCTAAAAGACGAAGCGAACGCCAACTTGGAAGAGAAAGAGCAGAATTTGGAAGAGATAAATTTGAACGAACCAGAAAAAGTGCCTAGTGATTATCATCAGCAAAGTTTAACAGCGGATATTGCTCAAAATTTTTCGCAGTTGCCATCGGTTTTACCTCAAGTTGCTAGCGCCGTGTTTAGCTCCTTCTCGAGTATGTTGAGTTTGAAGAGTAGAGAGGCGACTCCCGATGAGAGGACGGTCGTTGGTGGATATCAACAGGTGCCGTTTGAAACGCAAGGAGTCGGAGTTGGGCAACCATCGTTGGGAGTCGAAAGTTTTGGGGCGGAGAGAGAGGTTGCACCGCCGCCGAAGGAGCCACCTATTTGTGGTAAGTTGAATTTCTAATTCACTAATTTTATTACTGAAGACACATTTGGTCTAGTGGCTAATAAAACACTATTTGGAAACATATAGTCCGCGGCCATGCGTTGTATATTGTGCCATAAAACGAGTTCCATTATTGAACATCCTGTCTGATCAAATTAGATATGTTGATAACCTCTAAGCGATTTCATTATCACACTTTAACCTTTTTTTATCTTAATGGAATAGGAAGACATGTCAATCGCCTAGATATTACGTTATTTGCGCGATAACTTCGAACGTCATTTATGTTCAATTGAAAAATATCATCAATTTAATCTTGCTTCAAAAGAACCGGCTAATCTATGCTAGTGGAGTAGCTTTTGAACTATGCCATTTTTCTTAGGTATTAACCATTTTTTTTCAATCTTAATTGCACACATACTCTTGTTTGGCATTGATTTTTTTCATTTAGACTTATTTTTTTCTTATGTTAAAATCGACAGATAGACTTGATGACAGGTCCACTTGATGGTAGGTGGCTACCGTCGCCTATAACACAAGCAACGCCACAAGTGCTACAAGTGCGCTGCCGACCATACAAGGATTGAGGATAAGGGATATTAAGGGAGGGATGGGGTAATGGGCTCTGGCATCCCTTACTCACTCACCGAAACACAACAGCACATAATGCTGTTATTTCACGGTGGTATTCTGTAAGGTGGTGGTCACTGCCGCCAGACGGGCTGCCCAAATGACTGCGAAACGCAATGTGCCCTACGACTACTATGTGTTATGTCTTATGTTATGTATACTACTTATGTTCCTAGGGAACAGTTACTTTTTTCTGATGAAATTCCTGATGACCAACGCTCCAAACTTCCTGTGGACTTCATGTTGAGGAATTAATATAATAATTTTATAAATAACTAGCGAGCGCTCGCGACTTCGTCTATATAGGACTGTGTGTCCTGTACGTCTAAATGTTTATCTAACAAGTTTTAATGAAAATCAGTTAATTCGTTTAAGATTTATGCAGTTACATACATACATAAAATACCTTACACTTCAGATAAAATAAAATACGATAATACAGGTTACAGTATAAAAAAAATATCCTTACTTCCTTACTTAATATTATAAATGCGAAAGTAACTCTGTCTGTCTGTCTCGCTTTCACGCCAAAACTACTGAAACTATCACCATGAAATTTTGCATAGACATTGTCCGGGACACCAGAAAGGACATAGGGTACCTTTCATCCGCGAAAAAAGTAATGATCCCGAGGGATTATCTAAAATATAAAACTGTAATGTAACTAACGCCTGGCCAATGTGTTTATAGCAACAAGTTGTCAAGCGTTGTAATTGCTTTTATATTTTTAATTTAGTCATCGCGTACAAAGTCGCGGGCACCAACTAGTTTAATATAAACTAAAGAAAAAGTCAAATATGTAGGCAACTGAACAGATTAAGCGTAGGACTGTTCGCTCATTCCGAGGCATTTTTTTTTACTTTTTAGCATTTTTATACCCCTCTTAACTTATTGACCCTTTAGCTATCGAATGGTGTAATTAAATTTTGAATGTGTATGAATGTAGAAGCTACAGCATCAAACTGTACCCCAGATTTTTTAAGTAACATATCTTTTTTGAATTGCCTCACACTATAGAAGAAAATTTTGCAACTTATTCACGTCGAAATCAAATATTTCCTCTTTATTTGTGTATTTGTGTAGATATAAATCGGGGACGTACACGAGGAAATTCCGAATATTATTCGTCAATTAGTCAAATGCAGGTTTTTCGGTGAGGTCATTAGCTGTCAAAAATTTTTCCTAATGTATTTTTGCACAACAGGTAATGGGAATGCACATAATACATATTATGAGAGCTGTAATTTTCTGCGGTTTGATTTCTTTCGCCCCTGTCTGTGTATTTATATCTACATATAATGAAATCGAAGAACACGTTTCGTTCGAAACAGAAAACTCAATAAATAAACAATAATGAAATAAATAAATTCGTAATTTTTTATTGTAGGAAAAAAAAAATAGGTTATCAATAATCTTACCCTAATGATGTACAAGAAAATTTACATAAAATCCACCTGAATCCACTATATGTATAGTTGTAGATATAGATATAGTTTTGTATCGTCTATAGTTGTAAGAAAACTGTTGCTTTCATATTTTTTAAGAAGAAAATGTTCTTGTTTCAGGTGTCGGCAATTATCGCATAACCACAAAAAAGAAAGCGTATGCTCAAATACCAGGTTTAAGTTCGGGAGACGTCCGTCCAACGCCACTGACCAGCACATTCCCACCAAATATTCCACAACACGCAAACCCTCCAAATCCACCGATAAATCAAGTTGAAAGGAAATTAACAGAAAGTACATCTTTAAACATATTTGGAGACGCAGAAGCAAATAAAAATTTAAGCTCATATGCAATATTTAATCCCGCAGACAATCTTGTACATGACAATAACGTTTTTATAGACGCTAAAACGTTTGAACATAAAGTTTCTCACTCAGTTTTCAATCCGCCAATTATTTCTCAAGATTCAACAGAAGTTCAGAGTTTTGTTACTGACACAAAAGCCAAGGATAACCTCAATTTAATTTCTCCGGTTCAGTGTTTCTCTACAGAAAATACAAATAAAACACAGCCCTCTCAAGTTGAGCAACACGGTGAAAGGGTGGAAATAAATAATTCAAATATGGCTGTGCAAGGATCCATAATACCACCTCCACCGATGTTTTCCAATCAAAGAAAAGACTCTAGCACTTCCATAGGAAAGTCGATTTTGCCTCCATCAGTAGCAAGACGTATTTCCAAATCCGCGAAGCCTCCTCCATCTTTACAAACATTTGGAGAAATATTTGTACCACAACTCTCAAATGAGTGCAATTATGATCCAACATTACCATCAATGCAACAAGTTGAAAACGTGTCTCAGACAAATTATATCCAACCACCGCCAATATTTGCGCCTAATGATAAATTGAACCAAGAACAACCGGTTTTTTTAAATCCGAATATGAATGAAACATTTGGAGGCAATTACCAGCCCGAAAAAGATATTACAGGCGACTTACATGTATTAGTTGATTCAAGCGCAATGACGGCTAATCCGCTTTGTGATATATCGAACCAAAATCCAATTCGTGTTCCGGATACAATGACGCAGACTAAAACGAATAATTCTATAGTAACTTCGACTTTTTCAGTATTCACGCCGATGACTTTGGTAAATACGCAGAGTGTTGTTACGACTTCAAATCAATATCAACAACAACCGTTTGTACCAACAGCGACAACAACAGTGCCTAAATCAAATGTTCTTGACATTCAAATAGGTGAGCAACAAGGGTTTACGTTGCCTTCCTTTAAAGAAACATTTACGTCTAAAGACTATGAGAGTAGCGAAACAAAAAATGCCAATCCTATATTACCACCTCCTAATAGTATGGCACAAATATTTGCACCAACAGTGGACACAAAACAAATTTCTACTCAATTTCAACCAGCAATCTTTAATCCAATGACAATTTCCTCGCAAGCTGGAAATGAACAAGCACCTTTTGAACCGAAATCGCAACACGCTGAGTCTAAACCTTTGACAGAGCCACCTAAAGTAGTTGGAATGAACTTTAGATTGGCTAAAAACAAAAGACCCCAATACTACTCTGGATCTATTGAAGGAGTTGGAGTTTTAAGTAATAATGCTAAACCAATGATCAATTCAATTGAGACCACAGGATTCCGTGGTACAGTTTTCAATCCAGAAAACGTTCCAAACATCACTCAACAACAGGCATCCGCACATTTTGATATAACCAAGGATGGAGAAAATGCCAATTCTTCTTCTATAAATGAGTTATCCAGTAAATCCACGGAACAAGTTTATCCTTCTAGTTTTAATACCGCATTTGATGTCAGTCGTACAACTACTGACAATTATGAAGTTCCCAAAGAGGAAAAAGCATTTGGTATCATCGGTTCACTGAAGTCTAAATTAAGTTCATTGGATATTAATAAGATTCAAAATAGCGTGACAACGTTCTTTGATCCAAATTATAACAATACAAGAAATGATGCTGCACAAGACACTGTGCCTTATAACCAAGTTTTTCCATCTTGTGATCAATACAATACTAATAATTTAGAAATATTCGTTCCCAGCAATGATGCAAAACCCAGTCAGTTATATGATCAGCAAAGTGGTTATCACAACACTACTTATGATACTGGATACCACCATCAGAGTTACAATCCTCCTATAAGTCAGTCCTCTAGTGGATACAATTATTTTTCTTTTCATGATCCAGCTACTAGTACATCTAATTATTCTACAGAACAGAGTCTTAGTGGTATTTCTCACAGCAAATTTCATTTAGATTACCAGAATAGCGGTGCTCCTTACACTTCAAGTAATGGTCAAAAATTTTACAATGCTGACTTACCAATATATGCCGATGCTATCGCATCGTATTTTGTAGATAATAATCCTTTTAGTCCAAAAGATGCTTCCGATATAACTGAATTAAAAGAAACTGATAACCTTAATTTAGCTTTGAAAAATATCGAGTGTAAACATTCTCCACATGAATTCAAACCGGAAGAATTAAGTGAAAGATTGTCAGCATTACAACTAAGCCAAGAGAAGGAAATTAATGTTATATCGACGCATGACAACGTTGATAAAGTCGGTGAGTTAGATGATAAAGGACTTTTAGAGGACAATTTTAAAACAAATACTGACCGGGATGATGTTATTACTTCGATATTTCAAACTAGAGAAGATGATGCTCGCACAGAAGATTATTTTGGTGTTAAAACTTACCCAATTAAATCACAAACAGGATATGGCCAAGAAAATTTCCAAAAACGAAGCTTCAATCCTTTATCCCTTTTTTCAGATGATCCTACCGAAATAAACAGAGTAATGCCTGATTTCAGTGGCCTAGGTGAAAATGTGGTCTCTGAAAAGAGCAGTGAAGATACGAAAATAATAAAAGATGCTTCTGGATTGTTTTATCAGGCCACCGATCCACTTATGAATGAAATTGAAGGATCCGACTTGAGCATTTGTGAAACTTGCAGAGAAGTAAACAAGTCAGATGCAGAAGAGAAAGAACCCGAAGACTTAACCGATCAGTTAATAGAAAATATTACTTCGCAAATACAACTGTCGAACCCAGTTGTATCTGCCACACTATCCGAGAACAATACTGCCACGGGTGATTTCAACGAAGGACATCATTGTCAAAAACCATCACACATAGAAGAAGCCATTGAAACTATTCAAGGACTATCTGCAATGGAATTGCTGGGTGATAATGATCTTGGAAACATTACAAACTATGGTTGGAATGTTGATTCCGCAGAATCAAAATTGAATGACTATGGAGACATTGAGACTTGCCTTCCAGACAACTTCTTTGACAACATAACTAATGCTAGTGACGAAGTTAAAGCTGAACTCAAAGCACAAGAAGATTTCCCAATGAAATTGCCGATACAAAAGAGTGTACCGACAGCGCCTTCAGCAGAAAACTTAGATGAGGAATCAGACGACACAGGCGACTTGGACGTTCAATCTATAGAACAGGATGCTAAGAAAGACTTTCCTCTATTCGATGAATACGTAACAGAGCCGTCAGGCACAGATGATGATAAAATCGAAAACAAAGAAAGGCGGACTTCTGGAGACACAGATCCGGAATTAGACACGTTCACTAGACGCGTTGAAAAATTTCAAATAAATTCAGATGCTTCAAATCCGTCTGTTACTCTGACATCTTACTTCGATACTGGAAATTATGCAGCGGACACGCACTTTCAAAAGTCACTATACTTAGAAAGACTGGGTTATAACATAAATACATTTCGAATTCCGCCCGGTTTCGAACAAGAATACGAAGCGAAATTGTGCGATTTAGCCAATATAGCAACATTGCAGGACTTTAAAGACGAACTTTTACCAAGCCCTGGACCAGTTCCACCTGGGGTGGATTCTACACAAGATTTTGACGTGACTAACACATTGGATAATATTCCGCAAGATACAGCGCATATGAAAATGGAAGAAATAGCGAAAGTTCCAGAAATGTCGAATGTTTGTAAATCAGTATTAGATGGAGGATTGCATAGAGAAAACAGAGATCTAGAGGACAAAATGAAAAGTGACCACAAAGTATTGCCAGATACCGACAAAGTGACGGATGCGACGCAACTATTGCCAGATCCAATGAACTTTTTTGAATCATCCACTAATACACCAGAAGGAGATGGTGATTTTAATAGACTGGCTAGTTACTTCTCAACATCACCGACAAAAACTGACAACTCGAAGTCTTTTTTTGAGTTGAGTCAAGGACAAGATCATTATAGGCAAAAAAACTTGGTGTCTAGCGAAAAAGAAAAAACAAAAAATTCTAACAATAACAATAATATAACTGAAACTCAGAGCAATAGTATAGAAAATGTACCAATCAGTCAATATTTAGCTAATATAGAATTAATGAAAGATTTAACTTCTTATCAAAATATGGATATCCCTAAAGAGCAAATAGTTAGAACTGTTAATTATTTCACAATTGAATACGACGTCGACGCGTTCAATTTGAAAATGAAAAGCCCCCAAAAATCACTAAACAAAACGTCTAAAATAAAAAATATATCGTCTCGAAAGAGCGTCGATGGCACAGTAGATAGCGATATTATTAAAGATGCTTCAGTTGATATTAAATTAGATAGTTCAAATAAAATTGCGCATAGTTTAATTAATGAAAAAATTGACGTACTCGAGGGAATCGATGATGAAAATATTGCGGACTTAGTTTTAAATTGTAAAAGTTGTAGTGTACATTCCAGTGTAAATGTTAATGATAGAGTACTTCAAGCAATGTACGGCCCAAGCGAAGGAAAAATACAAGAAAGAGAAAACAATATGAGTGATAATAGAGAGGAAGCGACGAAGGAGACCGTTAAGATCGATCTGAATGTCAATTCTGACAATGATTCAAACGATTCTGTCACAGTGGTAACTCAGGTAACTAAATGCTGAAATAAACTTAATAATTTCTATTTTTACACATTGTTTATCAAACGCGTCTTTGGATTAATTAATTATTAATTAATTTTATTGACAGATATAAAGTTTAGATTAGGCAGACTTGGAGTTTAGCGTTTAAAATGTGAGCTTTTTTTGTTTCTTTTCAAAAAAAATTCCTTACTTACCTTCCATTTGAGCTTCGCCACATTTAGGTTGGAAGGCCCTTCGACAAAATTTAATAAAGGCACCATCTAGGCCAAGCTACGCCCTCGGGTTGCGGATGACTTAACGTTTCCGTGATCCCTCTTAACTACGACCGCGCTATAAAGTGGTTGGATTTTACCCGGTAAAATTTCGGCATACCGCATAAAGCCTGCAAAAGCTGACTGCCAGCTTCGAGAGGTGAGTATGGGCAGCTTGTACCGCTTCGGCCGAAGTCTGCAGGTATGGGATTGTCCGCCGTCATCACTTCACCTGGGAATGAGGGGGGAACGTGACGTATGTTTTCTGCACTTCTCTTCTATGAAGCTTTGGCTCTAATTCGTCTAGCGATAGGAAAAGGTTGCATGTCTCAACGATCCGTGACCCCAAGACCATAGACGATGCGAGTATACACCGTGGGTTTTTAGTGTGTAGAAATCTCAGATACCCCACCGATCTCCTCATGGGTGATGGGGATCTGGTTCGCAGATTTTCCCAACCCAAAAAAAGGGACAGGCTAACCGAGGAGGTACAGTTTCATGATGTCTCAGTGGCGACCTCTGGCCCCTACAGACTCAACGAACTTACATTAAAATTATAATTATGACAGTCCATGCAGCCTGAGATTTTCACGGATACCAAACATTCGCTCGGTATATAGTCCGCATAACTACAATATTGCTGACTCAATCACCGTCAATATATATAATTTATGTAAACATAGCATTTATGGCAGTCACAACGCGCTGACTTCTGTGAGCCTCGATAAGTCCATTCCGCCTTAACTTATAAGATGTTGTCTTATATGTCAAATATGTCTCATACGTTTCCAGACACGCAGTTCTTCAGAATATACTCCTGTCAAGTACCACTGGTTCTATCGTGTGGACAGCGAAGGAAAATCCCTGTGGAAGGGGTTTTCCGTTGTCGACTCGTCAGCCTTGGAGGAGGCATTCAAAAAACGTATGTTTATATGTATATTTATATTATGTTCCTTCCATACAAGTCAATAGCATTTTATTATTGAGATTTTATCACCAATGTTGTACAAGTAGTGGAATAAAATGATAACTCTTTTTAACAAAAAAAAAAACTGACTTCAAACCGTCTCATGGTCTTTTCTCATGGATGCCATTGTCAGAACTGGACCAAATTGAAATGGGACCACACGCTTTCAAATAAAAATAAAGAATCATCAAAATCGTTTCACCCAATCGAAAGTTGTGAGGTAACAAACATTTAAAAAAAATACAGTCGAATTGAGAACTACCCTCCACAGGACTCTATCTTGACTTGTTATTTTATCTGAGTGTGTCGTGCCAATTTGAAAATTGATTCCAAAGAAGTAATTGAAAATTTCAGCTGATTTAGATGAGCACACGGTGGTGGCAACTGACGGTGGTCGTTTCGACGTAAACATTGTTGGAAGATTGAAAACTGCGGTTTATTGGAGCGAAAAGCCAACAAATGTTAGAAGGTTAGTCAATTTTTCATCTACTTATTACTTTTACACATAAGAATCTATACTAATTATTACAAAGTGGAAAGATTTGATTGTTTGTTTGTATAGAATAGGCTCCGAAACTAGTGGACCGATTTGAAAATTTCTTTTACCATTAGATGGCGACATTATCCGTGATGAACATAGGATACTTTTCATTTTTCCGCGGGGATTTCCGGGGAGCCGTTGTAACGTCGCTCGCGACGACGCAACGCATTAAGGTGAAACAAGTCGGCAGGCCGAACTCATCGGTCTCAAGTCTAAAACGCGTCCTGTCTCACACAGCACAAAGCGCGGGAAGAGCACTCGACTGAGACGCACAATCATTCATACCAAAAATAGACCCACGGGCGTATACTCTTTTTGACAAAACCACTGCATACATCTATTTCGTGTAAACTTATTTCAACTCTTCAATAACTAATCAATGTTTGTATGCAAAGTATTTTGGAGATTTTGTACACTAGAGTGACCTATACACCCTCAAAGTTGCATTAAAACTTGTGTTAAAATATGGATTTTTCAAAGATCGTTTATATCTTTCAAATTAATACTTTTTTTTAAAGTTTGCATAAAAACGAACCTAGTTAACGACAAGATAAATCGGTATCATGCTTACTTTTGTAAATTAAACGTAAAACAGCGATGCAATAATCTTTAAACGTTTGTAAAGGAGGAAAGCTGAGTTGTGTCACCTTAAGGCCTCGTGTCACCTTAAGGCCTCGCGTCACCTTAAGGTCTTGCGTCACCTTAAGGCCTTGCGTCACCTCAAGGTCTTGTGTCACCTTAAGACTTTGTGTCACCTTAAAAGGCCTTGTGTCACCTTAAGGTCTTGTGTCACCTTAAGGCCTCGTGTCACCTTAAGGCCTCGTGTCACCTTAAGGCCTCGTGTCACCTTAACCTCTTGAGGCTAATTAGAAATGTTAAAATTACAGGTGCAGCTGGTTTTATAAAGGCACTTCAGACGCGAGATATGTTCCTTATTCTGAAGCGATCGCTGACAAGTTAGAAGTGAGTATAATGTTTTGATAATAACTATAGCGACCTTTCCCCGGCATCGCACGGATTTTTATAACGTGATTTTCATGAAACTTGGTAGATAAAAATTTAGACGTACAGGGAACAGGATAGCCTACTTTTTTCTTTTTCAACGCGGACCAAGTCGCGGGCATTAGCTTGTCAACAATACTAATAATAAATCAGTAGGGGTCGGTCGTGGAGTAATTCACTTTGTTTACAGAAATATCGTGTGTATATATCATTAGGCCCTATACATGATACTGAAACTAAATTTACCATTTTTACAATTTTTTCTGTATGTATGTATGTTCCTCAATAACTCTTAAACGAATTAACTGATTTTCCTAAAACTTGGTACATAAACATTTAGAAGTACAGGGCACAGGATAGGTTACTTTTTTCTTTTTCAACGCGGACGAAGTCGCGGGCAACCAGCTATAGTTATAACATAAAACTGTAAAAAAACTTGCTCACTTTTTGATGCTATTGGTGTCATTTGATGTCATCTTATCTTATTATAATTATATAGGTGGAATTGTATACGATGTAAAAGTATTGGACGTAAACATAAAGCGGTTTAACATAATCGTTTCAGGCGGAATATCGTCACGGTATGACGACTAACGAATGGCACAGACAACTGACTCTGCCTAGCAACGAAATGGTTGTGATGCACGGGCCCAACGTGATCGCACACTTTCTGCACGCCAGCCCCACGGACCCCTTCGGTGCGCCCAACGTGAGTGCCTTGCTTAACCTAACCCTAACCTTAACCTCAACCCAACCTTAACCTCTTTAGGTCGACACTTTAGAATCTAAGCGTCCGACTATCTAAAGTTTAGATAGTCGGACGCTACTCCTATAGATATAGAGGCTCGTAACTAGTTGGCACGACCGCCTACGAAACCAGTTGCTGACAAATCTTTGTGTTTATGGGAAAGTGGACAAAACACATTTTTGTATTACGTTAACACAGGCATTCCTATTGGCTATTTCGTAGAAAGAAAGAAAGAAAGAAAGAAATCTTTGTACGTAACTGGTTACGTAGCAAGAAAAACAATTCTTGTCACGTAACTGGTTTCTATTGGAAATAGATCTAATTGAGAAAACAGTACTGGCCAGTTAATCTAAAGTTACATACATGTGTTACCTTAGTAACCGTGTTGTTGGTATAATGAAGTAGAAAGAAAAGTTTATTTTGTACATTGTCTATTGTAATTTGTAAATAAATATATATTACGACTCTGCTAAATAGTGTGTTTATATAAAATCTATTAGTTTCGTAGCAAGAAAAACAATTCTTGTCACGTAACTGGTTACGTAGCGTTGGTTTCGTTGGTCGTTACTACCTTTTGCCATTGACTCCACCATGATTCCGTATTAGGTGTACTCGACATGTGCCGCTTTATTCATACTTGCAGTACATCGATGAGAGATACATCGTTAACATAACATAAAAGTCCCTGTCAGTGTTCACCTATCCCACTAATACTGTATAGTTCGTGTAGCGAATAAAGACTTCTCGGCAAATGTGCGCACCGCAGAATTCTATTTTTAGGTTTTTGAGGGGGCAGAGGAGCGTGAGCGGCTGAGTCTACCAATAACGTTATACACCTCTCACACTTCGCGACACGTTATTGGTAGACTCAGACGCTACACACCTCTCACACTTCGCGACACGTTATTGGTAGACTCAGACGCTACACACCTCCCACACTTCGCGACACGTTATTGGTAGACTCAGACGCTACACACCTCCCGCACTTCGTTCGCGCGTCTCGACTCTCTTGGGTACTGTTGCGTACAGATTGTTTTATCGTATTAGTAAATACGTCATGGTGAATAAATGCCTAAAAAAACGTTCTTTTTCGACATCGCACGATGATTTAATGGAAGGAATATCAACACTGCCCGTAATGTTAAGTTAGTGAGGTGAAAAATTACGAAATAAGAAAAAAAATGTCATTTTCCTTGGCAATTTTGTGCGCAATTGTACACAATGACATGCGCCGATTGGCCCC
Organism: Synanthedon vespiformis; assembly: GCA_918317495.1. Classification (NCBI taxonomy): domain Eukaryota; kingdom Metazoa; phylum Arthropoda; class Insecta; order Lepidoptera; family Sesiidae; genus Synanthedon; species Synanthedon vespiformis. The sequence goes on along the minus strand of OU906975.1, from coordinate 735,233 downwards.
ACAAGTGTCGCCTTCAAACCTTAATATAATAATTCACCTATACCCATGATATACTATAGATATTCAAGATTGGCAAGCGTGTGTATAGACATTTGCCAGTCGGTGTTACGAGCGATGAGAGTGAGAAAATCGATCATTTGATCCTCATGGTCCACGGAGCCGGTGAATGGAGACAGCAGAAGATGAAAATCGTTAGTCCGTTTGACCTAGTCTATCTATACGTGTATATGACACGATCTAGTCTATAGGCTGTGAATTAATAGTGTAATAGTACGTGAAGAGTTATAGTTAAAAAAATATGTATTTATGTTATGTAGTATAGAGACTAAGTAGTCTTAACGATATTGATTTGAGCCAATCACTGTTGGCGCGATTCAAATGATAAACCAATCTAAGCCAATCGCTGTTGGCTCAATTCGACTTATGAACTAATCGAAGCCAATCGCCGTTGGCGCGATTCAAATGATAAACCAATCAAAGCCAACCAACCGTGTAAAGGTGACAGTTTATAATTGTAAAGAATGTTGACGAGGATAAAATGATTTATTATTATTATAATTATAATTGAAATGAACACGGTTCATTGCAGCAAAGCACGGCCCGCCCCCGGGTGGTGCGCCGTGGCCACGAAGAGTCCGAAGTGGAGGACACGGAGCCGTCCAACATTGACCACTTGCTGTTGCTGTGTCACGGGGTCGGCTCGGCGTGCGACATGAGGTTTCGTCCCGTCGAAGAAGTCGGTGAGTGCCCGCAATGAATCCGTCCGTGCAAACATCCACGGAGGCGTAGCTTCATGGGCGCGTATTCGTCATTATACGCAGTGTACGCCCGCTTGCATCTTCCATACGAAACCGTACTACTCTGTCGACGGAGCGGCAACGTCGCGCTCGCGTCGCTGCATGCCGGCGTCATGACGCCTGCCGTACCGCATGTATACGCCGGGGCGTATGACATGCGGTACGGCGGCAAGCAGGCATACACTAAGCGTATAATGACGAATACGCGTCGACGAAGCTACGCCGCCGTGGACAGTAGGCCTAAATGTTTGCACGGACATCGGCTTCGGCTTCGGCTTCGGTAACGTAAGCAAGTAATGTTACTTATGCGTGTCAAATAAATATAGGATCGCACTAGCTGCAAACTTGACACGATCCGAGTCATATTGTACAGTCGTGAAAAAAATCCGAATAACAAAAATGTAAGTATTTTATATAATATTTTTTTAATTTCAGTGAACGACTTTAGAGCGACGAGTCTTCAGTTGATTCAGTCGCACTACAAGAACTCTTACGACAACGGAATCGTAGGGAGAGTTGAGGTGAGTAATGTGTGCTAAGTGTGCTAAGCTGAGTCGGTAATTTTTTTTTTATTATTAAGCTAAAAAAGAGTTATTATTGTTGAGATTGCAATGAAACCAAGCCCTGAAACTTATTAAAAAGTAGTCTAGCGCCCTCTTATGTATGTATGTATGCGTGAGACAACTTACTTACTACAGATGTCAAAGAGGTTAACAAATAGATTAATATTAAGTGCGTGTAAAAGTTGTAATAATATAATACAGAAGTTTAAAGATACAAGAAAATCTTTTAATTATCTCCTGCCGCCCAATAATTATGAAAATAACTGTTGGGACTTTGCGCAAGTGTAGCAGGCGCGCACTGTTTGAACTTTGAACGCTTTGATGTGCGCTCCAAAAACCGACACAGAATGGCAAAGTGCAAAGTGGCAAGTCATACTTTGAATAAATACCCACATAGCCGTGCCACACAAGTGTTCAAATAAGTGACCACATAAGTGAACAATAATAACTCTCTTTTAGCTTAATAATAAAAAAAAATAGAGAGACATTTTTAGCTTATTTTTTAGTAGACTTAAATAATAGGAGATATAAAGTCGTCTTCCATCTTGTTTGTTATCTATTTGAATACTGTGAAGCGAACGTAACGTCTGCAAAGTATGTATCGCAAGTATTGGTCGAGTAGCGAATAAAGACTTCTCGGCAAACGTGCGCAGAATTCTATTTTTAGATGTTTGAGGGTTGCAGAGGAGCATGCGCGGCTGAGTCTACCAATAACGTGTGCCGACACGTTATTGGTAGACTCAGTCGCTACACACCTCCCGCACTTCGCTATACGTTATTGGTTTGGTAGACTCAGTTGCTCTTCTCCTGCCGCACTTCGCGATACGTTATTGGTTTGGTAGACTCAGACGTTACACACCTCCCGCACTTCGTTCGCGTGTCTCGAGTCTCTTGGGTACTGTTGCGTACAGATTGTTTTATCGTATTAGTAAATACGTCATGGTGAATAAATGCCTAAACAAAACGTTCTTCTTTGACATCGCACGATGATTTAATGGAAGGAATATCAACACTGCCCGTAATGTTAAGTTAGTGAGGTGAAAATTTACGAAATAAGAAAAGAAAATGTCATTTTCCTTAGCAATTTTGTGCGCAATTGTACACAATGACATGCGCCGATTGCCGCCACAAGTGTCGCCTTCAAACCTTACTATAATAATTCACCTATACAACAAACACATGTGTTCAAATGTGTGAGCAAAGTAGTTCAAAGTCTTTGCTCAAACATTTGACTGTATCTGGCGCCGGGTTTAAGGATTGATGACGGGGCACACTTGTTGTTGCATAATTGCAGGTACTGCCCATATCGTGGCATTCGACACTCCACACGGGGCCGCAGGGCGTGGACAGACTTCTGTCCCGCATCACCCTAGACAGTATTCCGATGTTGCGCAACTTCACAAACGACACAATCCTCGACGTTCTATTCTACACGAGTCCCGTTTACTGTCAGGTACGTTTACTGTACAACTCCATGCATTGTTACATGTTATTGTTAGCTGGTGCTCGCGACTTCGTCCGCGTAACTTTGTTAAATATAATATTCGTGTCTGTGAAACCATATATGGAAATACACATACAAAATTTCATTCCAAATCGGTCAAGCCGTTTAGTAGTTGACATGACATACCGACAGCAGCGACATGACATACCGGGTCCATTTGTATTTTTAAATCGTCCAGGAATTTATCGAAATAGCCATATAAAATTTCAACCCAATCGGTTCAGCCGTTTAGAAGTTATGTGCAAAAGAGAAGTTAAGTACGGAAGGATAATTCCTACTACCCGTTGTCCTATTACCCGTTTTCCCGTAGGAATGAAGCATTTTCCCGCTGTAAAAAGTAGCCTATGTTCATCACGGATAATGTCGGCTTCTAATTGTAAAAGAATTTTTCAAATCGGTCCACTAGTTTCGGAGCCTATTCCATACAAACAAACAAACAAATCTTTCCTCTTTATAATATTAGTATAGACAAACAAACAAACAAACAAACAATCAAATCTTTCCACTTTATAATATTAGTATAGACAAACAAACAAACAAACAAATCTTTCCAATTTATAATATTAGTATAGACAAACAAACAAACAAACAAACAAACAAACAAACAAATCTTTCCAATTTATAATATTAGTATAGACAAACAAACAAACAAACAAACAAACAAACAAATCTTTCCAATTTATAATATTAGTATAGACAAACAAACAAACCTTTCCACTTTATAATATTAGTATAGATAGACAAACAAACAAACAAACAATCAAATCTTTCGTCGTTATAATATTAGCATAGACAAACAAACAAACAAATCTTTCCACTTTATAATTATAGTATTATAGTATAGATTGTATCGTTTTAAAAAATTTCAGACAATAATCGACCAAGTGTGCAGCGAAATAAACCGCATATACGACTTGTTCAAGAGTCGCAATCCCGCATTTCGCGGGGGAATATCCCTTGGGGGACATTCGCTGGGAAGCGTCGTTCTATACGATTTATTGTCTCACCAGACCAATCTGGTAATTGCATTTACGATTACTACATGAATTAATTCATATCTTGACACATTCCGCACAGCACCATCTAGTTCCATAAAGCTCCATCTAGTTGCACAAAGTACTATCTGGTTGCACAAAGCTCCATCTAGTTGCATAAAGCTCCATCTAGTTGCACAAAGTACTATCTAGTTGCACAAAGCTCCATCTAGTTGCATAAAGCTCCATCTAGTTGCACAAAGTACTATCTAGTTGCACAAAGTACTATCTAGTTGCACAAAGTACTATCTAGTTGCACAAAGCTCCATCTAGTTGCATAAAGCTCCATCTAGTTGCACAAAGTACTATCTAGTTGCACAAAGTACTATCTAGTTGCACAAAGTACTATCTAGTTGCACAAAGCTCCATCTAGTTGCATAAAGCTCCATCTAGTTGCACAAAGTACTATCTAGTTGCACAAAGCTCCATCTAGTTGCATAAAGCTCCATCTAGTTGCACAAAGTACTATCTAGTTGCACAAAGTACTATCTAGTTGCACAAAGTACTATCTAGTTGCACAAAGTACCATCTAGTTGCACAAAGCTCCATCTAGTTGCATAAAGCTCCATCTAGTTGCACAAAGTACTATCTAGTTGCACAAAGCTCCATCTAGTTGCATAAAGCTCCATCTAGTTGCACAAAGTACTATCTAGTTGCACAAAGCTCCATCTAGTTGCATAAAGCTCCATCTAGTTGCACAAAGTACTATCTAGTTGCACAAAGTACTATCTAGTTGCACAAAGTACTATCTAGTTGCACAAAGTACTATCTGGTTGCACAAAGTACCATCTAGTTGCACAAAGCTCCATCTAGTTGCATAAAGCTCCATCTAGTTGCACAAAGTACTATCTAGTTGCACAAAGCTCCATCTAGTTGCATAAAGCTCCATCTAGTTGCACAAAGTACTATCTAGTTGCACAAAGTACTATCTAGTTGCACAAAGTACTATCTAGTTGCACAAAGTACTATCTAGTTGCACAAAGCTCCATCTAGTTGCATAAAGCTCCATCTAGTTGCACAAAGTACTATCTAGTTGCACAAAGTACTATCTAGTTGCACAAAGTACTATCTAGTTGCACAAAGCTCCATCTAGTTGCATAAAGCTCCATCTAGTTGCACAAAGAACTATCTAGTTGCACAAAGCTCCATCTAGTTGCATAAAGCTCCATCTAGTTGCACAAAGTACTATCTAGTTGCACAAAGTACTATCTAGTTGCACAAAGTACTATCTAGTTGCACAAAGTACTATCTGGTTGCACAAAGTACCATCTAGTTGCACAAAGCTCCATCTAGTTGCATAAAGCTCCATCTAGTTGCGCAAAGTACTATCTAGTTGCACAAAGCTCCATCTAGTTGCATAAAGCTCCATCTAGTTGCACAAAGTACTATCTAGTTGCACAAAGTACTATCTAGTTGCACAAAGTACTATCTAGTTGCACAAAGCTCCATCTAGTTGCATAAAGCTCCATCTAGTTGCACAAAGTACTATCTAGTTGCACAAAGTACTATCTAGTTGCACAAAGTACTATCTAGTTGCACAAAGCTCCATCTAGTTGCATAAAGCTCCATCTAGTTGCACAAAGTACTATCTAGTTGCACAAAGCTCCATCTAGTTGCATAAAGCTCCATCTAGTTGCACAAAGTACTATCTAGTTGCACAAAGTACTATCTAGTTGCACAAAGCTCCATCTAGTTGCATAAAGCTCCATCTAGTTGCACAAAGTACTATCTAGTTGCACAAAGCTCTATCTAGTTCCATAAAGCTCCATTTAGTTCCATAAAGCTCCATCTAGTTGCATAAAGCTTCATAAAGTTCATAAGTTTCATTTAGTTCCATAAAGCTCCATCTAGTTGCATAAAGCTTCATAAAGTTCATAAGTTTCATTTAGTTCCATAAAGCTCCATCTAGTTCCATAAAGCTCCATCTAGTTGCATAAAGCTTCATAAAGTTCATAAGTTTCATTTAGTTCCATAAAGCTCCATCTAGTTGCATAAAGCTTCATAAAGTTCATAAGTTTCATTTAGTTTCATAAAGCTCCATCTTGTTTCATAAAGCACTATCCGGTTCCACACAGCACCATCCAGTTCCACACTAAGCATCTAATGCTTGGTATTATGAATACCAGACAGTTGATATACTACATACATTACTATTTTTTTGTAAATACATACATAATATAAATAGAAAACATCCACGACTCAGGTGCAAAGGTAAAATGTTAACACATAAACATTTTACCCTAGCGGGATTCGAACCTGCGACCGTTTGGTTAACAGCTAGGGTTACTAGCCTCTAGACCAAACGTGTCGTAATATAATCTTTTATAGTTTCGGAGCCTATTCAATGCAAAAAAAACAAACAAGCATTTGTTCTTATATATATATATATATATATATTTTCAGCCTTTATATCCGGTTCCGCCCGCGTCTACAAAGAAACTAGTGAAAGGCGCGGAGACAGCTCAACCTGCCATCAAATATCCAAAACTGGTGTTCTCTCCGGATTCACTGTTCGCCCTAGGAAGTCCTATAGGTAATGCTAACTAACTAACTAACCCATCTATACCATTTTTCGGTCTTTCTACATTTTTCCTAAGTGAATTCAATATTTTTCCAAGCAAATTTAACATTTTCTCAAGTGAATTCAACATTTTCCTAAGTGAATTTAACATTTTCCCAAGCAAATTTAACGTTTTCCCAAGCGAATTCAACATTTCGTCAAGCGAATTAAAAAAATTTCCCAAGAAAAAACATTTTCCCAAGCAATTTCAACATTTTGCCAATCGAATTCAACATTTTCCTAAGAAAAAACATTTTTCCAAGCAAATTTTAAATTTTCTCAAGCAAATTGAAAATTTTCCCAAGCAAATTCATAATTTTCTCAAGCAAATTTCAACATTTGCCTAAGATTTTAACCAATTTCAACATTTTCCCAAGCAAATTCAAAAATTTCCCAATTAAATTCAACATTTTCCCAAGCAAATTCAAAATTTTTTTTTTGTTTTCCAGCCATTTTTGAGTGTATCCGCGGCGTGGAATCTCTCGGGAGACAGTTCGCTTTGCCCACTTGCAAGAACTTCTTCAATATCTTTCATCCGTACGATCCAATAGCTTACAGGTATTTATTTATTTATTCAATAGCTAACCTTACAGCATTCTATATTCTACAAAGTTAGTCATCTTAAAGTTTATAAGTTTATCTATACTAATATTGTAAAGAGGAAAGATTTGATTGTTTGTTTGTTTGTTTGTATTGAATAGGCTCCGAAACTAGTGGACCGATTTGGAAAATTCTTTTACAATTAGAAGCCGACATTATCCGTGATGAACATAGGCTACCTTTTACCGCGAGAAAATGCTTCATTCCTACGGGAAAACGGGTAATAGGACAACGGGTAGTAACAATTATTATCCTTCCGTACTTATCTTTTTCACATGTAACTTCTAAACGGCTGAACCGATTGAGTTGAAATTTTATATATGGCTATTTCGATAATTTCCTGGACGATTTAAAAATACAATTGGACCCGGTAGGTGGCGCTGCTGTCGGTATATGATGTGTATTTGTATTTCCATTGTTTAACAAGACACGAATGTATTATATTTTATAAAGTTACGCGGACGAAGTCGCGTGAAACAGCTAGTATGAAATAAAGCGTATCTCATTTGTATTACTTCTATAAAAAAAAAAAAAAAAAAAAAAAAAAAAAAAAAATATTAAAAAAAAAAGATTAATAAAAAAAAAAATTTAGTGTTATATTTTTTTTAGAATTGAACCTCTAATAAGTCTGGAGTTGAAAGATGTGAAGCCAGTCCTAATACCGCATCACAAGGGAAGGAAGAGAATGCATTTGGGTATGTCACTTTAATAAATAAAAAAAAAAAAAAAAAAAAAAAAAACCCCTCCCCCTTTGACGCAAAAACGCAGTGTAATAAGTACGAAGCGTGTGCCGGTAACCCTAGCCTGTCAACCAAACGGTAGCGGGTTCGAATTTCGCTAGGGGCAAATGTGTGTGAAGTGTGGAACTAGATGGTTTTTTGTGGTTTAACTAGATGGTGCTGTGTGGAACTAGATGGTTTTTTGTGGTTTAACTAGATGGTGCTGTGTGGAACTAGATGGTTTTTTGTGGTTTAACTAGATGGTGCTGTGTGGAACTAGATGGTTTTTTGTGGTTTAACTAGATGGTGTTGTGTGGAACTAGATAAAGTTGTGTGGAACTAGATGGTGTTGTGTGGAACTAGATAGAGTTGTGTGGAACTAGATGGTGTTGTGTGGAACTAGATAGAGTTGTGTGGAACTAGATGGTGTTGTGTGGAACTAGATAGAGTTGTGTGGACCTAGATGGTGTTGTGTGGAACTAGATGGTGTTGTGTGGAACTAGATGGTGCTGTGTGGAATGAGTGAAGATAATATATTTATTTATTTAACATTCGCAAACACACAAATCTTCTTCTCTCTCTCTCTCTCTCTCTCTCTCTAATATTAGTATAGTAAGCATACATAGTATAGGTTAATTAAAACTTTCAGAATTGAAAGAGACTATGACGAGGGTCGGTGCTGACCTGAAGCAAAGGGTGATGGAGTCCATTAAGGCCACTTGGGCGAGCATGTGGAGGACTCAGCCGCCGAATCAATCGCAACTCGAACGGGTAACTTGCGCCAGTACTATTTAGACAACTAAACACGTCATTATTCCAGCAATATTCAGACAACTATTTCTTTTTTAAATTTCAGGTGGTCGAAGAGGAAATTGAGAAAGAGTCACCTCTAAACGAAGCTGTCAAAGAGGAAACTGTTCAAGAATTTGAGGTATAAAAGCACTGCTCTTTGACATTTGACATTGACAATTTGACATTGACATTGACAATTTGACATGACAATTTCACTGTCAATTTACAATTTTCCATAGAAACTATGGAGGCTCGTATGACAATGAAACTAAAAAAAATTAGTCCTCTCTAACAATAAAATAATGGCTCCAAAAGTGGCCCCAATGTCGCTATTGTATCTATCTTTGTCTATTTCTTTACTCGTCAATGCTACACTAGCGCCATCTTAATTAACTGGTATTCCGGGCCCACTTTTTAATACATAGTCAATCCTTCTTCTATCTACCTACCCTCCTTATAGAGCGCAAACTTTTTATATTGACATAATTGTCAATTTGATACTGACAATTTGACACTTCAATATGACTGACATTGACAATTTGACATTGATAATTTGACACTGTCAATTTGACTGACATTGACAATTTGACACTGTCAATGTGACTGACATTATCAATTTGACATTGATAATTTGACACTGTCAATTTGACTGACATTGACAATTTGACTGACTGACAATTTGACACTGTCAATTTGACTGACATTGACAATTTGACACTGTCAATTTGACTGACATGAATTTGACATTGACAATTTGACATTGACAATTTGACATTGACAATTTGACACTGTCAATTTGACTGACATTGATAATTTGACACTGTCAATTTGACTGACATTTACAATTTGACACTGTCAATTTGACAAACATTGACAATTTGACACTGTCAATTTGACTGACTTTGACACTGTCAATTTGACTGACTTTGACACTGTCAATTTGACTGACATTGACAATTTGACACTGTCAATTTACAATTTTCTCTCAGTACACAAACGCTATAATTTCTACATATTATGCGCGTAACAATGTCAATGACCGAATCTGGTGTTAGTCAAGTCTTATCTATCTATATACAGGCAGATCTATATAATATTTGTCCATTTAGCCCCCAGTGGAACTGTTGGGAAGATTGAACGACGGCCGCCGCATAGACTACGTGCTGCAGGAGGCGCCGTTCGAAATTATCTACGAATACTTGTTTGCAATGAAGAGTCACGTGTGTTACTGGTGAGTTGGATAATTGAAGACGTGAGTGGATGAAGGTGAAGGTGGTATGTTGCATAATTCCAATTTTGAATAAATCTAGGTTAAAGTTTTACACTGAATTTTTGAGATATAAGTCGCCACGGAACTGGTTTTTGTACTAAATTATGATTAAAAGTTGTGTAAACAACCTAAAATATTAATCGTATGATAGCCAGTAAACACTAGTAACTCTCTCGTCCATTGACAAAAGTTAAACTTTTCTGCACTCTTTGCTTTTTAAAATTAACTGTACTTGACAACACCTTTTTTAACTTTTTATGTTCCAAAAATGTATTAAATCGACGATCTTAAGCTCTGTAATCATTCATATGGATATTATTACCTTCATCAACGCAAAAAAAGGAAACATCTCAAAAATGCTACATATCACCTTCATCCACTCACGTCTTGTATTATTAACTCGGGTTTACTTCCTTTAAATAAGACACCAAGCCCTTGTAACAGACAATGTTTTTAATATTATACGTTGGAACTTAGTATTATAGGCGATACACTTCATTAGCGTGTCCGCGACAGTGTTTGCGACTAGATCTAGATCTAGATTTCTACAACCGTTGAAATAAACATTTCAAAATACAATTTAACACGGATATCCGGCACATCGCTATATACAAGAGTATATACAAATGTTTCAGGATGTCCGAGGACACGATGCTCATGATCCTCCGCGAGATTTACTCGTCGATGGGTGTGAGCGCGGACGGAAGCGTCTCCGCTCCGGGGATGATAGTCGAGAGGACCAGGACCGTCAGACAGGTATACAGTCTAGTTCCATAAAGCACCATCTAGTCTAGTTCCATAAAGCACCATCTAGTTCCATAAAGCGCCATCTAGCCTAGTTCCATAAAGCACCATCTAGTCTAGTTCCATAAAGCACCATCTAGTCTAGTTCCATAAAGCACCATCTAGTTCCATAAAGCGCCATCTAGCCTAGTTCCATAAAGCACCATCTAGTCTAGTTCCATAAAGCACCATCTAGTCTAGTTCCATAAAGCACCATCTAGTCTAGTTCCATAAAGCACCATCTAGTTCCATAAAGCGCCATCTAGCCTAGTTCCATAAAGCACCATCTAGTCTAGTTCCATAAAGCACCATCTAGTCTAGTTCCATAAAGCACCATCTAGTCTAGTTCCATAAAGCACCATCTAGTCTAGTTCCATAAAGCACCATTTAGTCTAGTTCCATAAAGCACCATCTAGTTCCATAAAGCGCCATCTAGCCTAGTTCCATAAAGCACCATCTAGTCTAGTTCCATAAAGCACCATCTAGTCTAGTTCCATAAAGCACCATCTAGTCTAGTTCCATAAAGCACCATCTAGTCTAGTTCCATAAAGCACCATCTAGTCTAGTTCCATAAAGCACCATCTAGTCTAGTTCCATAAAGCACCATCTAGTCTAGTTCCATAAAGCACCATCTAGTCTAGTTCCATAAAGCACCATCTAGTCTAGTTCCATAAAGCACCATCTAGTTCCATACAGCACCATCTAGTCTAGTTCCATAAAGCACCATCTAGTCTAGTTCCATAAAGCACCATCTAGTCTAGTTCCATACAGCACCATCTAGTTCCATACAGCACCATCTAGTCTAGTTCCATAAAGCACCATCTAGTCTAGTTCCATAAAGCACCATTTAGTCTAGTTCCATAAAGCACCATCTAGTTCCATACAGCACCATCTAGTCTAGTTCCATAAAGCACCATCTAATTTCATACAGCGCCATCTAGTCTAGTTCCATAAAGCACCATCTAGTTCCATACAGCACCATCTAGTCTAGTTCCATAAAGCACCATCTAATTTCATACAGCGCCATCTAGTCTAGTTCCATAAAGCACCATCTAGTTCCATACAGCACCATCTAGTCTAGTTCCATAAAGCACCATCTAATTTCATACAGCGCCATCTAGTCTAGTTCCATTCAGCACCATCTAGTTCCATAAAGCAACATCTAGTTCCATTCAGCACCATCTAGTTCCATTACACATCACCATCTAGTACTACACAGCACTATCTAGTTCCATAAAGCACTATCTAGTTCCATAAAGAACCATCTAGTTCCACAAAGCACCATCTAGTTCCACACAGCACCATCTAGTTCCATAAAGCACCATATAGTTCCATAAAACACCATATAGTTCCACCACACAAAACCATCTAGTTCCACAAAGCACCATCTAGTTCCATAAAGCACTATCTAGTTCCATAAAGCACCATATAGTTACATCACACAGCACCATCTAGTTCCATTACACATCACCATCTAGTTCCATAAAGCACCATCTGGTTCCATAAAGCACCATCTGGTTCCATAAAGCACCATATAGTTACATCACACAGCACCATCTAGTTCCATTACACATCACCATCTAGTTCCATAAAGCACCATCTGGTTCCATAAAGCACCATCTGGTTCCATAAAGCACCATCTGGTTCCATAAAGCACCATCTGGTTCCATAAAGCACCATCTAGTTCCATAAAGCACCATCTGGTTCCATAAAGCACCATCTGGTTCCATAAAGCACCATATAGTTACATCACACAGCACCATCTAGTTCCATAAAGCACCATCTGGTTCCATAAAGCACCATCTAGTTCCATTACACAGCACCATCTAGTTCCACAAAGCACCATCTAGTTCCATAAAGCACTATCTAGTTCCATAAAGCACCATATAGTTACATCACACAGCACCATCTAGTTCCATTACACATCACCATCTAGTTCCATTACACATCACCATCTAGTTCCATAAAGCACCATCTGGTTCCATAAAGCACCATATAGTTACATCACACAGCACCATCTAGTTCCATTACACATCACCATCTAGTTCCATAAAGCACCATCTGGTTCCATAAAGCACCATCTGGTTCCATAAAGCACCATCTAGTTCCATAAAGCACCATCTGGTTCCATAAAGCACCATCTGGTTCCATAAAGCACCATCTAGTTCCATTACACAGCACCATCTAGTTCCATACAGCACTATCTAGTTCCATAAAGCACCATCTGGTTCCATAAAGCACCATCTAGTTCCATTACACATCACCATCTAGTTCCATTACACATCACCATCTAGTTCCATAAAACACCATCTGGTTCCATAAAGCACCATCTAGTTCCATAAAGCACCATCTAGTTCCATAAAGCACCATCTAGTTCCATAAAGCACCATATAGTTACATCACACAGCACCATCTAGTTCCACACAGCACTATCTAGTTCCATAAAGCACTATCTAGTTCCATAAAGCACCATATAGTTCCATTACACAGCACCATCTAGTTCCACACAGCACTATCTAGTTCCATAAAGCACTATCTAGTTCCATAAAGCACCATCTGGTTCCATAAAGCACCATCTAGTTCCATTACACATCACCATCTAGTTCCATAAAGCACCATCTGGTTCCATAAAGCACCATCTGGTTCCATAAAGCACCATCTAGTTCCATAAAGCACTATCTAGTTCCATAAAGCACCATATAGTTACATCACACAGCACCATCTAGTTCCATTACACATCACCATCTAGTTCCATAAAGCACCATCTGGTTCCATAAAGCACCATCTGGTTCCATAAAGCACCATCTAGTTCCATTACACATCACCATCTAGTTCCATAAAGCACCATCTGGTTCCATAAAGCACCATATAGTTACATCACACAGCACCATCTAGTTCCATAAAGCACCATCTGGTTCCATAAAGCACCATCTAGTTCCATAAAGCACCATCTAGTTCCATTACACAGCACCATCTAGTTCCACACAGCACTATCTAGTTCCATAAAGCACTATCTAGTTCCATAAAGCACCATCTGGTTCCATAAAGCACCATCTAGTTCCATTACACATCACCATCTAGTTCCATTACACATCACCATCTAGTTCCATAAAACACCATCTAGTTCCATTACACAGCACCATCTAGTTCCACACAGCACTATCTAGTTCCATAAAGCACTATCTAGTTCCATAAAGCACCATCTGGTTCCATAAAGCACCATCTAGTTCCATTACACATCACCATCTAGTTCCATAAAGCACCATCTGGTTCCATAAAGCACCATCTAGTTCCATAAAGCACCATCTGGTTCCATAAAGCACCATCTAGTTCCATTACACATCACCATCTAGTTCCATAAAGCACCATCTGGTTCCATAAAGCACCATCTAGTTCCATTACACATCACCATCTAGTTCCATAAAGCACCATCTGGTTCCATAAAGCACCATCTAGTTCCATAAAGCACCATCTAGTTCCATTACACATCACCATCTAGTTCCATAAAGCACCATCTAGTTCCATTACACATCACCATCTAGTTCCATAAAGCACCATATAGTTCCACCACACAGCTCCATCTAGTTCCACACACAACAACATCTAGTTCCATAAAGCACCGTCTATTTCCACCACACAACACCATCTAGTTCCATACAGCACTATATAGTTCCACACTAAGCAACTACGTAATGCTTGTATTATGGATACTAGACAGTTGATATACTACATAGTACATGCATAACTTTTTCTTGTAAATACATACTTATTATATTCACGATAAACTCCACTGAATATTGTGTGAACTAAAATATACATAATAATTTGTTACAGGACGAAATTATCGTCGCTAGCTCTGGTAAGTTGTAATATTATTATTATTATTATTTAACTAGCTGGCGCCCGCGTTTTCGTCCGCGTTGAAAAAAAATAAAGTAGCCTATCTATCCTGTGTCCTGTACGTCTAAATGTTTATCTACCAAGTTTCATGAGAATCAGTTAATTCGTTTAAGAGTTATGGAGGAACACACATACATACATTTGGTCCTTCGAGCCGGACTCGTGTAAATTTGCATTGAATTTTCTCAGTTTTTTTCCCTTTTCCACTTCCTATTTTCTTAAAAACCACCTTGTCCTATGACTTTAAAAGGGTGGAAGAACCCTTTTAAATCTTAACATTTTCTTTTGGTCCTTCGAGCCGGATTCGTGTGGATTTGCATTAAATTTTCTCACACTCTTTTTCCCTTTTCCACTCTTTCTATTTTCCTAAAACTACCATCTTATCCTATTTTTATTTAATTTTTCTCAGTCTTTTTCCCTCTTCAAACCTTTAAAATACATTTGGTCCTTCGAGCCGGACTCGTGTTAAATTTGCATTGAGTTTTCTCAGTTCTTTTTTACCCTCTTCCACTCTTGTTAGTTTATTAAAACTACCTACTTATCCTATTTTTATTGCGACTTACAGAAATCCCGTCAACGAGCCGAGGGGGGACCTGATTAGGATAATTAATTGTAGCATAATTGTATAATATAATATAATAAATAAATGTTATACAGTCATGGAATTAAATATAATTTTTTCTTTTCGCAAATATATATACTAGCAATTATTTTTTTTTTTAAATTAAATTTTTTTTTTTTACTAATTTATGCGTCGTGCCTTAACATGTTATATTATCGAAAATATTTTGAGATATTTTGATTTTTAAATTTTTTCAAAATGTGTAAAAAAAGTGTATAATTTAAATTAAAAAAAAAAAAAAAAAAAGAAAAAAAATTACTTGCACAATATTATAAACTTTATTATTATAACTTTATTATTATTTGGCCAATGATGTTATTATTATTATTTTTTTAAATAAAGACATTTTTAATAAACCACTAAATATTAATATTTATTTCCGTGACTGTAAATTAAAAAAAAAAAAAAGTGTAAAAAAAAATTAATTTAATGTAAAAAAAATAATAATATGTAATTAATTACAAAGATTATTTTTTTAATATATTTATTTCAATTTTATTATTAAAAAAAAAAAAATACAGTCAAAACAGAGTTGTGACCTGAAAGCAGGTGTTGTTATTTAAATAATTATTTAATTGATATTAAATTTGCGTTTTTATAGATAAATAATAAAATTGTATTAGTGACATTTTTCTAAAATTACTCAGTAATAGTAATTTTAACAGTAATACGAGGAGATACAATAAAAAAAATAAAAATATTTCGTCCATAAACTGATTTCCTTTGTTCAAAATTAAAATAAATAAATGAACACAGTAATGAATCGTATATAAATGATTGGTCTCGTTGCACTCGACTAGATACGGCCCTACCTTTTGTTGTAGTGTGTGTAAAACGTCGTTATTATTTTTATCACTTTTGAACCGACTTCCAATCACTCTTTTTAACAAAAAAAAAAAAAAACCGACTTCAAACCGTTTTCTCATGGATGCCATTGTCAGAACTGGACCAAATTGAAATGGGACCACACGGAAAGATTCAGGTTTCAAATAAAAAAAAAAATATGAATCAAAATCGTTTCACCCAGTCGAAAGTTTTGAGGTACCTAACAAACATAAAAAAAAAAATACACGCCCCGGCTTCGACCGGGTTCAAAACAAAAGCTATCCCATCTTTTAAGCTGGACCAAATTACGGACTAAACTAAAAACAGTTCAGTAGTTTAGGAGTTCATTGACCTCAACCAACGTGACACGTAATTAAAATAAATTATAATATATATACATAGAGATAAAAGAGTTAATATTATATACACAGTTTAATTATCATCATTACGCAGCTTGGTATTTTATTATGGCCAAAATTTAATAAATAATTCGCCACGTAAACATCGCAGACAGTTTGCAGTGTGACTAGCTCAAGTACGCCGAATTCGGCGTAGTATTTGTTGCCGCATTAGTCAAGTACGGCGGCTGTATCTAGTCGAGCGCAGCGAAACGAATCAAATAATATCTTTGGGAGGAATATTATTAAAAAAAACGTAAGTAATGAAAAAAAAATTAAAACAAAAATAATTTAATGTCGACTCAAGTTTTAAGAATTACTGTGGTCAATATCTATAACTAAGTATATAAAAACAATATATTATTATAATTTAATACTTAAAACACTTTGACAAACAAACATACAAAAAAATAATATGGTATAATAATTTACTTGAAAATGAAAAATAAAATTATAATAAAAATAATAACTATCCAATAACAAACCGGGATAAATGCAAAGATTAACAAAATAAAAACAAATGAAATGAAATTACAGAGATGGTTATTAACCGTAGATGAAAGCAAAAAGAAAGATTACTAGTGACTTATCACAATCTACCCACAAATATACTGAGTCCAATGGGCTCAGTATCATTCAGTCGCTCAAACGACTCGACAGTGTCTTTTATTTGCCTAGTAGAGCATCGACTCTGTCATCTGTCATTTGAAACCAACCAAACGTCTGTCGTTTAAAGAAAATGCTACTTTACGTCAACACATTAGAGTCTAAAATGAATAGTAGAAGTTGGTCGTTGCTACCTTTCACCCATTGACTCCGCCATGATTCTGTTTTAGGCGTACTTGACATGTGCCGCTTTGGCGTTTGTCACGCAAAATCCATACTTGTAGTATTTCGATGATTTAGGTACATTTGGTCCTTCGAGCCAGATTCGTGTAAATTTTCTCCGCTTTTTTTTCCTTTTCCAACTCTTTCTAGTTTCTTAAAACTACGCACTTATCCTAGTTTTATTATTTACGAGGCCAGTAATGCAATAAGAACGTGCCGTATCTTTCTTTTTGCTTCCATCTATTCTATCTACATTGTAAACTGTCTTTTTTTTTCATAATAATAATTATTATTGATTTATAAATAAGTCTATGCTTATTAAAAAGTCGATGCTCAATAAAAAAAAACTGACTTAAATTTAACTAATTATGCAATTTAAAAATTCCATAATATCTTATCTGTGTTATACAATTTTTCTCCATTTCGAAAGATGATCTATTTTGAAATTTCCCTCCCAACTCTGTCAAAGCGAACTAAATTTTTAGGGCAAAACAAAAAAATATACACTGGATTGCAAAGAAAAAGGGTCGATTAGAAAATTTTAAATATCTTCAAAAGTACCTGACCTAGCTTTATGAAATGAAGACTAAATTAAAGATTATTCTGGGTCTTCTGGGTTGAAAATGAGGCCTCATCAAATTACACAGTTGGATGTTGGCCAAAAGCAAACTTAGGGTGGGTTGCACAATCTAACTTTAACAGTAACCATATCCAAATCAGCCGCTAAATATTCGGTTAAGCATAATATGCGTTGCACCATTTTTACAACGGTTACAATGACGTCATAACTTCTTCTTCTTTTTAGGTTTAAATGGCAATGCGGCTCATTTTAAAATGGCCATTATCTGCCAGTGTCAAGTTAATGTCGCAGTGTCATTAGTAAAAATAGCAATTTGTAATAGCCTTTGAAATCAAAATCAAAAGTAAGTCTAGTCAGTCAAGTCTATAATTTTCTCATGTTAGTATTCCAAAACAGATCCGTCAAGTCCAAAGCAGTGAGGTCCAACGTCATAACTTAACGATAACATTAACAATAACCGCTCGATATTGGCCGGTCATTGTTATTGTTACAGTTAAGTCAACTGTGACAGGTGACTTTGAATGTTGCCATATTAAAAAAAAATATTAGTACGACAACCTAGGAACATTACATTGTTTTATAATGTAACTTAACCCCTTTAACTTTGACAGTAACGAACAATAAATATCGTGGTGCAACATGCCAGTGTTAATTTCGACTGTCACCGTTAAAGTTACCGCTAAAGTTAACTTTGACGGTAACATTAACCAAGCTTACGGTGCAACCCACCATTAATTTCTAAAAAAAAATAATAAAAAAGGTTCACATTTGAATAAAAAAATGCAAAAAATGTAAATTTCAGTTTAATTTTCGCCTTAACTAATTGTTTTTCATCGCGAGTGAGACTTCAAAGGTTGTTTCAAATTTCAAACATGATCAGAATTCGAATCGGAATTTTCTTACACTTTTTTAAGCATTGAAAAAAGAAAAACTTAAATAGTGCTCTTAAAGAAATTTTCACTTCAGATGTACAGTTTTTTTTATTGCTTAAAAATTATATAGTTAATTATTATAACGCAGGTTTTATTATTATTATTATTATAGAATAATCGTTTATTAAAATTGATTTTTATACGACTACGATTTAATTTAAATATTTGTATACATTACAAAAAATAAATATGAATTTTTAATTTCTGTAAAAAAATAAAATACAGATAAAATGCAAATAAGAAATATATTTTTGTTACTCGTACTTGTTGATATTTTTTTTTTTTTGAAAAAAATTAAATTTATTTTCGATTGTAAATTAACAGTTTATTGGTTAATAAAGTTTATATTTTACTAAAAAAAAATTTTATTTATCCCTTTTGTAGGTTTTTTTAAAGAGAAAGCAATTATTTCAAAATAAACATTATACAAGTAGAGGAATTTGTCCTACATACGACGAAAATGGACACGAAAATAACTGTCGGATAAATCCGACTCGGGCAGCTAAACTATTAAAGGAAAGTTAACTTGCTTGAATTGAAAACTTGAAGAAAATACTTGAACGTCCCCTTTACTTTCAAAAGTACCCTTTACTTCAAAACTTGAACGTTCCTTTACTTCAAACTTTCCCCTTTACTTTATTATAATACTAGCTGGTGCCCGCGACTTCGTCCGCGTTGCAAAAGAAGAAAGTAGCCTATCACGTGTCCCGTACGTCTAAATGTTTATCTACCAAGTTTCATGAAAATCAGTCAATTCGTTTAAGAGTTATTGAGGAACATACATACATTTCAAGTAGTGGTAGGGCACACTGCGTTTCGCAGTCATTTGGGCAGCCCGTCTGGCGGCAGTGACCACCACCTTACAGAATACCACCGTGAAATAACAGCATTATGTGCTGTTGTGTTTCGGTGAGTGAGTGAGGGACGCCAGAGCCCTTTACCCCCAATCCCTTCCTTAATATCCCTTACCCTCAATCCTTGTATGGTCGGCAGCGCACTTGTAGCACTTGTGGCGTTGCTTGTGTTATAGGCGACGGTAGCCACCTACCATCAAGTGGACCGTCAGCCTGTCTGTCGACTTTAATATAAAAAAAAAATTCAATTTATAGATTGAGATCCCAGTCGCTCCAGGGCCCGTATTCTCTATGTGTGGTTTTGCTGTAGTTATCGACTCGATGCGGTTATATACTCAACAATTGTCTACTTTGGCATTCACTAAACACATGTCAAAATGTCTACGCCGTTTTTTCCGTGGTTTTATATGTCGATGAAGTTATTGGCGCGTTATTGTGTGATTTTCAGTTTGACAAAGTAATATTTACAATTTAATGTCGACATTGAAGTCGACACGTTTTAAAAACCACAGTTAGAGATTAGGCCCGCAGACCAGACTTACGTCATTTTAGGAAAGCTGAAATTTTCCGGATCGGTAGTAGTTATAACATAAGCTTAAAAAGGAATGGATACTCGCTAAGCTGAAAGCGGGGCCGTTTTATGGGTTGCTTTCCTTGCACAGCGAAACTTTTAACGAGCCTGGGGCCCTAGACAAAGTGACATGGCGAAGACGATAACGAAGTTCGAAAACAACAAAATGTATGGGAAGTACCACGTGACTTAACGAAGGCATATGTCAATCGCATACATTTTATTGTTTTCGAACTTCGTTATCGTCTTCGTCATGTCACTTTGTCTAGGGCCCCTGGGAAGATGTTTGGCCCGTCAGATTTGTCTGGCTCTTTGGAAAATATTTTAAAATATTGTACTTAATAATATATATAAAATTCAGCCTTCCT
Organism: Synanthedon vespiformis; assembly: GCA_918317495.1. Taxonomy (NCBI): domain Eukaryota; kingdom Metazoa; phylum Arthropoda; class Insecta; order Lepidoptera; family Sesiidae; genus Synanthedon; species Synanthedon vespiformis. The sequence goes on along the minus strand of OU906975.1, from coordinate 714,733 downwards.
AAAATGACGTAAGTTAGCTTATGTCTTTTTTCTACCTTGATACCTGGCAACCCATAAAACGGCCCCGCTTTCAGCTTAGCGAGTATCCATTCCTTTTTAAGCTTATGTTATACTGAAAATTTTAGTTTTCCTAAAATGACGTAAGTCTGGGGCGATTGGGATCTTGGTCCATTAGTTTCAGTATCATAAAGAGCTTATAATGATCCGATATCTCTGAAAACAAAGTGACTTACTCCATGACCAACCCTACTTATTATTAGTATTCATTGATGATTTTGTGCTCACGAGCGTTTCTATTCTTTTTCTTCTTCTAGAAAATCCTAGGGCTGATTTGATAATGGTCTTTCTTTATATTAAGGTCGACAGACAGGCTGACGGTCCACTTGATGGTAGGTGGCTACCGTCGCCTATAACACAAGCAACGCCATAAGTGCTACAAGTGCGCTGCCGACCATAGAAGGATTAAGGATAAGGGATAAGGAAGGGATGGGGTAATGGGCTCTGGCATCCCTTACTCACTCACCGAAACACAACAGCACATAATGCTGTTATTTCACGGTGGTATTCTGTAAGGTGGTGGTCACTGCCGCCAGACGGGCTGCCCAAATGACTGCGAAACGCATTGTGACCCTACCACTACTTTTCAAATCCAGACCAGAGTCAATTTTGAAAATTATATTAAAATTTCCAAAATGGACCCCGCCGGGAATCGAACCCGGGGCCCCTGAAACGTTAGGCAAGCACCCTTGTCACTCGTCCAACGGGCTCGTCAAATTAAAGTAACGGGTAAGTCAACGGGTCTTTTAAATTAGAATGTTGTCGTGTTATAATTTATTCAGGCAAGCAGTTGTGTTTTTGACAATAAAATAATTCTTAATATAATTTTAATTATTATTATTTATTTGATCTTTAAGGGGATGATGATATTGATGGTGTATGGCCATCAATATTATCATCGCCTTAAAGATTTTTCTTATTACTATTTTTTTTTCTTTTCTTTGTTATGTTACTAAGTTACAAATAAATGTTTGATTGTTTGATTGAATAAAGGAAAATGCCAAAATTTTATTGAATTACAGAATTTTGTTGGATTTTTAATATTGTACCATCGAAGTACTACAACTTGGAATTTGCGTCACAAAGCAGCATATGTCAAGTACGCCTAAAACGGAATCATGGCGGAGTCAATGGTTAAAGGTAGTAGCGACAAAGCTCTACTTTTCACTTTAAACTCCAATGCGTTGACGTAAAGCACATTTTCTTTAAACGACAGACGTTTGGTTGGTTTTAAATGACAGATGACAGAGTTGATGCTCTACGCATATGTCACTTGTAAATCTATACTAATATTATAAAGAGGAAAGATTTAATTCGTTTGTTTGTATTGAATAGGCTCCGAAACTAGTAGACCGATTTGAAAAATTCTTTTACCATTAGAAGCCGACATTATCTGTGATGAACATAGGCTACATTTTACCGCGGGAAAATGCTTCATTCCTACGTGAAATCTAAAATAATCGTAACTACTAGCGTTTTGTATGGTCATAGAAATCCATACTTGTAGTACATTGACGCATTTTACATTTGCTTTATTTATTGTTATAGTTTGGTCCCGTGATCAGGGTTTGATCATATGGCGGCAAATGATTTCTTAACAATATTTCATTCAATAATGTTTCAATATTTGTCAACTTCAATTTGGAGTTTTCTAACAAATCGAACACTTTAAATAATTCTCTGTTACTCAAAGTGTCCAACTTGTTTATCATATTAAACTTTTTCTTTAGTAATTCAACTTGAAAGTGTTCAGCTGTTGACGCTATGTATCCAATCACAAACATGTCCTTTTCACTGTGCATGGATGTTAATGAGTTTATACATTGTAGTTGCGTTTCTACATCTAAATATCCTTGTTCTATATTACTTATTAGTTTTTGTCTGTTAACACCATGCGCTTTGTTAACGTAATTATAATTTTCAAATGATTTCCTTTTGTTTCTAGTTAAAAGTTTACCGCTCGCTGGCACTGCTTTAAAACATTTATCTTTCCAATCAACTTTAGTTTTTGTGGGTTGTATTGGTAATTCTTGGTCTTTCGGTGTTGTGATCAAAGCGTTTTGTCCAGAAACAGTTTTACCGATATTATTTAGTGCATTTACTAAGCTATTTATTGATTCCAACATTTTTTTGTAAATTGAAAGAAATTCTTGATATATTTGTGCCATTTTGTCGTAATCAAAAGGTTTCATTTGCATTAAAATTTCGGCAATAGTTCTAAGTTCGGGTTTAAGTGATAAATCACCATCAACTTTGGTTGTAGACTTATTAAATTCGGCTTCAGAGTTTGTTGGCACATCTATTTGCTTTGGTTTTAGAGTGGTCGTAACAAGGTCATCTGGTGTCATTTCTTCCATTTCATTAGTTGTAGTTACTTCATTGCTTTCGGCGTTTATCTCCTCATTTATTGTTTCTTGACTGTTTTCAGAGTTTATCTCCTCATTTGTTATTGGCGTACTGTTTTCATTGCTCATTTCCTCGGATTGTATTGCTTCATCGTTTATTGTTTTATTGTTCTTAGCGTTTGATTCCTCAATCTCTGTTGATTCACTATTTTCAGAGATAGTTTCCTCAGTATTTATTTCTTTATTGTTTATAGAGTTTACATCGTCAGTTACTGTTGCTTGATTGTCATCAGTTTTTATTGGTTTGTTGTTTTCTATGTTGACATCGTCATTTGTTATTGCTTTACTGTTCGTTTCCTCAGATGGTATTTCTTGATCGCTTTCGACTTCACCTGGTTCCGTAACAGTCTCTTCTTCTTCGTCATTCATCTCTGAGAATATCTTTTTAATGTAATTCATCATATCGTTTAATTCTTTTTTACTATTTATACTTGGTTTCTTAACATTTGTGGGTGCCTTGATTTTTTTGGTTTTCATTGGAATTTTTTCCGAGTCTTTTGTGGTCGTTTTTGGTTCTTTTTTAGGTTCCTTTCTGGGTTCCTTTTTAGGTTTTTTCACACTAGGTTTTACTTTCTTAATAGGAATTACGCCAAAATCAGTATCCATTTGATCGATTTCTCCTTCGTCAATGGTATTATTAGATTTAGAAATTTCATCTCCTACTCTTATATGTTTTTTATTATTGACGTCGGAAAGAAGAGGTTTTAATTGTTTTGAGGTTTGAATATTATTTTCAGGGAGTTGTCGTCCAATGGCATATTGTGTTGTAACTGCGGAAGAAATAGTTCTATAGTTTATTTTTAAATTTAACATTAAGTATTAATTAAATGAGATCATAATTTATTATTGCATGAATTTCAGAGCAGTCATAGACTTGTCAACCCGTCTAGCAGCAGTAACAGCAGCAACAGTTCCAGTGTTCTTTAAAAAGAACACCGGAAATTAATTTGGGATGGAATAGTGTGCCCTGCCACTTTTATTGTTTAAAATAATTTTGCTAAAATATTAAAACATAACTTACTCAAAATTAAAATCAACAACATGGCTGTGTTGAATTCAGCTTACGATAACAAATCTCCTAATAGAAGTTGAATTCATATTTCAATTCAATGTTAGTCCGTTGCATTCACATTCTACGTCGTGCAAGTAGCGACAGCAAAAACATTAATTTGGTATTAAGTACTACAAGCAACTCGCCTCCGGCTTTGCGCAGGTGCATTTTACTCTTTAAATTTTTGCATCACTCAGCCACAGTTTGCATGACACAAGTCAAACTTACTGAGACTTTTTAGGTCTATTTCCAAAATGTCCCAAATGGGACATTGAATGCATTATGGGAAATTTAATTCAATTTAAGGACCTTTAAAACTGCACCTCGAGATGGGTGTGGTGTGGTTCAGTTCTCAGGGTACATTAGAATCGTCCCTTGATGCACTATTACCTCGAGCGGTGGACCCCGTTTTTATATTAGCGCAAAGATAGCGGATATTCAAGAACTTCATTTTCGGTTCTTTGAATATGAGCCGTAAGGACCAATTTCCTTTTATACTTATCTAACAATTTAATAACCTCTTAGTTTTGTAGGAGTTTTCGTGACCCACTTCACTTTGTTTTATAAGAGAAAGCAACGCAATTATTTCAAAATAAATATTATACAAGTAGCAGCCCGTCTGGCGGCAGTAACCACCACCTTACAGAATACCACCGTGAAGTGAAATTACAGCATTTATGTGCTGTTGTGTTTCGGTGAGTGAGTAAGGGATGCCAGAGCCCATTACCCCATCCCTCCCTTAATATCCCTTACCCTTAATCCTTGTATGGTCGGCAGCGCACTGTAGCACTTATGGCGTTGCTTGTGTTATAGGCGACGGTGGCCACCTACCATCAAGTGGACCGTCAGCCTGTCTGTCAGGCTATAATGCCTGACAGACAGGTATAATGCTGTTATTTCACGGTGGTATTCTGTAAGGTTATGGTTACTGCCGCCAGACGAGCTGCCCAAATGACTGCGAAACGCAGTGTGCCCTACCACTACTACCCTTACAGATTTATTATTAGTATATTGATGATGATGTAATATTTTTTTTGCTGACCATACCCACCGTTTTTCTCAAGAACATGTTGAATTTTATGTCGAATCATTCGCGGTCTAATCGGATTATTGTTACTAGAAAATGAAATTAAGTAGTGTTAATGTGAAAAACAATGAAAAAATTAAAATAGTAAAATTGTGTGACCGACTTCACTATAGGAATTTGAGTATTACCAATTACCTATTTATTATTTAGGCCTTTTTTTCGAAACCCTGCTAAATTTAAATTTATAATGACCCGTCATAAGATTTAATGACTCCAGCGGCATACGGGAGAATCGGTTTTCGGCAGAGTCTTGATTGGACAGATTCGATTGAGTAAATTATATTAAATTATTTATCTATACTAATATTATAAAGAGGAAAGATTTGATTGTTTGTTTGTTTGTATAGAATTGGCTCCGAAAGTAATGGACCGATTTGAAAAATTCTTTTACCATTAGAAGCCGACATTATCCGTGATGAACATAGGATACTTTTTACAGCGGGAAAATGCTTCATTCCTACGGGAAATCTAAAATAAAAGTAAACACTGGCGGCTTGGTCCGGGAGATAGCGCCATCTATCTAAAATACGGTAGATATTTATACTTTTCTACGCGGACGAAGTTACGAGTACCAGCTAGTCGCCGCGTCTGTCTGTTTATTCGCGATAAACTCAAAAACTACTGTACTGATTTTGATGCTGTTTTTACCAATCGATAGAGTGGTTTTCGAGGAAGGTTTTGGTATATAATTTGCATCCGTGCGAAGCCGGTAACAGGCCGCTAGTGTAAAATAATATTTTCATGAAGTCGATTGGGAAGGAATAAAATAAAAATAAAAATGCCTTGAAATTTTTAAATGTACATTTATTATATAAGCAGACAATAATGAAAATGAAAATTAAACATAATTTGTCAATAAAATTTAATAGGACACGATGTTTCCTGAAAATAAAAATAAATAAATAAATAAATTCGTATATAAATATCTTCACACATTCCACACTTCGCCATCTAGTTCCACACAGCACCATCTAGTTCCACACAGCACAATCTAGTTCCACACAGCACCATCTAGTTCCACACAGCACAATCTAGTTCCACACAGCACCATCTAGTTCCACACAGCACAATCTAGTTCCACACAGCACCATCTAGTTCCACACAGCACAATCTAGTTCCACACAGCACCATCTAGTTCCACACAGCACAATCTAGTTCCACACAGCACCATCTAGTTCCACACTAAGCAACCAATGCTTGTATTATGGATACCAAACAGTTGACATACTACATACGTTACTATTTTTTGTAAATACATACATATTATAAATAAAAAACATCCACGACTCAGGTACAAAGGTAAATGTTAACACATCGTTAAAAATGTGGATAGGCGGATACGGATACGGATACGGATATTTGGTAGCAAGATCCGAATAGATACGGATATTTGGTGTCAAGATCCGCGGATACGGATATTTGGTGTCAAGATCCGCGGATACGGATACGGATACGGATGTTTGGTGTCAAGATCCGCGGATACTGATACGGATACAGATGTTTGGTGTCAAGATCCGGATACGGATACGAATATTTGGTGTCAATATCCGCGGATACAGATATGGATATGGATACGAATATTTGGTGTCAAGATCCAGATACTGATACGGATATTTGGTGTCAATATCCGCGAATACGGATACGGATACGGATAAGGATCTTAACTTTCTTAGTCAATTGATGTCGGTGCGCGTGACTGAAACTATAGTTGACGCTCGCCAGGTGCCAAAAATGTTTGATTTGAAGAAAAAAAAAATCTGAATTGACTTTAATAGTCTTTCATTTGCTACCTAATCACCTATACATAATTAATATAGAATTTCATCTATGAATTAAAAAATAATAAGGTAAAAGATCCGCCAAAAACTAACGGATACGGATAAGAATATTTCTTTTTCGTCGGATATCCGCGGATACGGATACGGATATTCGACACACCACTACTAGCCACTAGACCAAACGTGTCGTCAAATTACCTGTATATTTTGGTTTCTGCATGTTATTATTTCTTTTCTTCTTCCTTCTTGTCTGCGGATTCTTCTTTCGCTTCTGTGACTGCGTCTCCTGTATTTTCTTGACCATCAGCTACTGTGGTCATCCCAGATTCTGCATTCCCTGTGGAGTTCCCTTCTCCTTCGGGAGCTTTTGTTACGTCACCAGCTTCCGTGGGAGCTCTGAAAAGTTTTTTGAATTGAGAAGGGATGAAGAGAGAAGAATTGAGAGTCATTTTTGAGAAGGGAAAAAAATTATTGAACTCGCGACATTGTCATGTAACGTCACCGAATGTGAAATGAAACCTCTGTATATTCTTTTGAGAATATACAGAGGTTTCGGTTACGTTAATTTGTATTAATTTAAAATCATTTAAACTGTTTTTGAGATGAGATAAATCCAATTGAACTCGCGACACTGTCGTGTAATGTAATGTAACCGAAACCTCTGTATATTCTCAAATATTGATTTAAAATAATAATAATAATCATTTATTTTCAGATTAACATCCATAACTAACTACAACAGATTAACTATTTACAAAGTTAACTGATATTAAGTGTTTACATATATTATGTGGATTAAGTATATTATATTAATTATAAAATATTATAAATACGAATTTGAGTTTGTTTATTTGTTACGCTTTCACTTTACTTTACTTTACTTGTTAATTTTGTTATATTAATAGGATAAATTTACTTACGCCTCAGAACCAGTAGATGTAGCTGTTGAGCCTGAAAAAAGTATAAATAATATTTAATTATTAATTTAATTAATGAATTTGACATTTTATTGTTACAAATGTTGTTACAAGATAGGTGTAAATAACATTACTTTCCAAATTTATTTTGAAATTGTAATATTAACTCACCTTCAGCGTCTTCTGTGTCGCCAACTGATCTGTGATTAGATAATTGTTACAAATTAATGACGTACTCTAAAATTGTTACAAATTAATGACGTACCATAAAATTGTTACAAAATGACTTACTATAAAATTGTAACAAATTGATGACGTACTTTAAAATTGTTACAAATTGAAGACTTACTATAAAATTGTTACAAATTAATAATGGCCTATAAAATTGTTACAAATTAATGACTTACTCTAAAATTGTTACAAATTAATTACGTACTATAAAATTGTAACGAATTAATGACGAACTCTAAAATTGTTACAAATTAATGACGTCCTATAAAATTGTTACAAATTGATGTCGTGCTATAAAATTGTAACAAATTGATGACGTACTCTAAAACTGTTACAAATTAATGACGTACTATAAAATTGTAACAAATTGAAGACGTACTATAAAATTGTAACGAATTATAATGTCTTACTATAAAATTGTTACAAATTAATAACGTAAAATTGTAACGAATTAATGACGAACTCTAAAATTGTTACAAATTAATGATGTCCTATAAAATTGTTACAAATTGATGTCGTGCTATAAAATTGTAACAAATTGATGACGTACTATAAAATTGTAACGAATTAATGATTTACTTTAAAATTGTTACAATTAATGACGTACTCTAATTTTTTTACAAATTAATGACGTACTCTAATTTTTTTTGCAAATTAATGACGTACTATAAAATTGTAACGAATTATAATGACTTACTATAAAATTGTTACAAATTAATATACTTACTATAAAACTGTAACAAATTTATCCCGTAAAAACAAAAATACTGTAGTAACATGATTCATTTAGACTCCGCCCTTTTCCGAAATTATCCGAAACTTTTATATCTGTTTATATTGACAGTTACGGTTATGTATAGATTTTTATTTCGGATATCCGATAGTTTCGGTTACGGTTACGGAGCTCCATAACATCCCTAGTTTTGACCACTGGGTGATCTTAAGTAGATTTATGACTTACTTTATTTCCATAATGGTCTTTGTAACTTCTCCGTCCTTAGTTTGGAACAGACATTGGTAGATGCCGCTGTAGACGCTGTGGTATTCTGTTATTCTTATTACGATCGAATTCGATGTTGCCTGCCAAAATAAAAAAAATAAAAAAATTCAAAGATATTTGATTGGTCCCGCTGCGCTCGACTAGATACAGCCGCCGTACTTGAAATGCGGCAACAAATACAACGCCGAATTCGGCGTACCCGCGAGCTAGTCACACTGCAAATTGTCTGTGATGTGTACGTGCCGAATGTTTATTAAATTATGGGCATAATAAAATGGCAATTTGCGTAGTGAAACTGTGTAAAAAGTGATAAATAGTGACGATTGTTGACACACACTACAATAAGAAGTTGCCGCATTCACGAAGCTATTGCTTTTAGGTAGGGCCGTATCTAATCGAGCGCAGCGAGACCAATAATTTATCTATTAAATCTTCCAATAGGAGAGGTCGACTCTTGGCCCTTGTCAGATCGTCTGACAACCTTGTGGGTGGACGTCCTACGCTACGTTTGAATGTCCTAAGACCTAGGACATACATAGACAGATATTCCAGAATATTCAAAAAAATAGAACGTAGTACGCATAAAAATAATACTAATAATAAAAATAATATTCGCGGAAAGAGCACTCGACTGAGATGCACAATCATTCATACCAAAAACAGACCCACGGGCGTATACTCTTTTTGACAAAACCACTGCATACATCTATTTCGTGTAAACTTATTTCAACTCGTCAATAACTAATCAATGTTTGTATGCAAAGTATTTTGGAGTTTTTGTAAACTAGAGTGACCTATACACCCTGAAAGTTGCATTAAAGCTTGTGTTAAAATATGGATATTTCAAAGATCATTTATCTTTTAAATTAATCCTTTTTTTTAAAGTTTGCATGCATACGAACCTAGTTAACGACAAGATGAATCGGTATCATGCTTACTTTTGTAAATTAAACATAAAACAGAGGAGTAATTAGGGTTCTACGTTTGTATGGAGGAAAGCTGACTTGTATTACCTTAAGGAGTAAACTCCAAAAAATTGAAGTAAGTATATTAATTATTTTTTTTTTAGAGAAATTTACAGATATAATTATATAATACACTAGCTGGTCCTCGCGACTTCGTCCGCGTTGAAAAGTATAAAACGCCATCTACCAAGTGTTTCCCGGGGAAGGCCGCTAGATTATTTTAGATTTCCCTTAGGAATGAA